>JAWNLX010000587.1:6430000-7630000 GCA_035042055.1 Drosophila macrothrix
TTTGCCTATTGCTGTTGATTCGACCACTTGAAATATGTATATCAATATGATATATTCCTTTCTGTTCGAACGGATATATATTGGTTAACCCAATTGCAATAAATTTTGGACCATTGTAAATTCGAATAAAGCCAGAGTTATTATATCCTTTATTTTAGGGTTAGAATTTAATTGAAATACTTGAATTTATTTTAAAAACTGTTATTCAGCATTAAATAATAAATATATGTATCTGTCAAATGAAAGTGAATATTCATTTTAGCTTACTTTTTACTATTTAGTTTTAGCTTACTTTCTGTATGGATCTACTTTGGCAGCTACCTGAAATGGTTTTGCAATGTACTTTTGCCAGGCAACTAGTTGCAACTGGGTTGCGGATGCAACACGGCTGCTGTTGCTGGTGCTGCTGCAAGTTGTCTCTTGTACTTGTAGCTCGTAATTTTTGCTACCACTTTGTCGTTAGCATCGCACACACACACACACGCACACACACACACACAGATGTTAATACACCTTGGCGAGGAGTCGAATAACAAGAAGAGCAACAACAATTTATACAACACATTTGCTTAATTTATATTTATAACTTTGCCGCACACAGCAAATGCATGTTAAACTTAGCCAACAGCTCAGTTGCAACAACCAACTCCAACACACCCAACTTACCCACAGTATCTCTGTGTGTGTGTGTGTGTGTGTGTGTGTGTGTGTGTTTTTGTCTTTTGCATTTGCATAATCGCTGGCAAGCAACTAGCAAACAAAACCAGCGACCAGCAACCGCGTTGAAAGCCACCAGGAACTGATGCGATTTTGCCACACCCCCTTCACTCCGGCCCCTTCATTCTTAATTTAATTTTTTTATTTTTATTTTTATTTTATTTTTTTTGTGTGCATGCTTTGTTCTCCGCGATAAGTCAGTATTTATAATTACAGCTGTTTTGCGTTTGATTTAAATATTTAGCGGGGAACATTAAGTGTAATAAGCTGAGCACTTTGCAGTTGCCACTAGCCGACTTGGAGATACTCTTTTTGCCAAATATTTACGTATTTAATTGTTGTTATTAAAGCGGGCTGTTGATCTAGTCTACTGTGACGCTATGCAACAAATTCAATTGAGTTGAGACCAAATTAACAGATTTACTGGAAATTCAACATTTCTCAATTGAATATTTTTGGTTGATTAAACAATAACGTTGAATTAAAATTAAATCGACATCTGTGCATTATAAATATATATTTTTTTTCTCGATTAATCAGGCAAACATCGCACAAGCGCCGTGCACCTTTTTTTGTTGAGAGGTTAGCAAAGCTGTTTCGCTTCACACACACACACACACACACACACACACACACACACACACATCTCATTTGCTTTCCAGTTCAGTGGACAATTATGAATTCTGTGCAAATTTACTGCCCTCCACTTGATCCAAAAAAAAGTTGAGTTGAACAGCAAAGGCAAAAGCAAAAGCAAAAGCAAAAGCTAAAGCAAATAAATATGTAGTTGTTTGATATGCTCAATATTTATTATTATTATTTATTTTTTCGCCTGAAAATTGAACGCTGCATGCCGATTCTGCTCGGCAAAGTACGTTCTGCAAATATATTGCCCAGAATAATTATACTAATTTATTTGTATGCATTTTGAGGGCAAATGCTTTGCTTGAAATGCATGCTGGGCTTAAAGGTTTGCTGGAATTTCGTTGGGCATATATTGAATTTGTGTTGTACACTTTTATAGATTCATGTCAAGCGGAACAGTTGCATTCAGTTCGATTCGTTTGTGGGTTTTGTGCGGCTTCCGAATCGACTTCAGTTTGGATTTAGGATGAATTTGGCTGAATGGCGCTTAAAGTTGCTGGATTGCGCTTGAAGCTTAAACAGCATCGCCGCTGAGTGCCACAATGGCGGCCTGCTTCAATCCATTATTTATTTGCTGAATAGAAAGAAAAAAAGAAAATACAAAAATCACTTTTGGTTTTTGGGTGGAGAGATTGGCTGTGGAATGTGCGAGGCGTGGTTTGTTTTTGCAAGCTGAATGCGCTGTGCCACTTGAGACGGCAACTTCAAAATGCAATTGCCGTTCAGCTGTTGTTGTTGTTGTTGCTGTTGTTGGGTGTTTTGGCTTTTTGTTGTTTGAGCAGCAATTTTTAATTTGCTTTTGGATTTTTATTGCAGCAGCGAAAGCGAATCTCATTAGTTGCCGCAATGTGGCCCATTCAAGATTGGCGATGGGGGAGGAGTCATTGAAATTGGTTTTGCTGCTGCAAGAACTCTAATGATGCGCAAGATGATGAAGAACCAAACAATACACACACACACACACACAGCTACACACATACACACATACACACATACACACATACACACATACATATATATATATATAGATATACACATAAAATGCAATTACAACAAATTGCCGCAGAACGCTGTCTGCCGCCGTCCAGTGCCGCCTTTTACAACTTTTGCACAATTTCAACTTCAGTTGCAGCAGCCGCAATAAAGCGAACTGAATATCAAATATATATTTATTTTTTATTTTTATATTTTTTAGTACTTTGTTGCTGCTGCTGATGCTGCTCGTGCTTTATTCGTAAATAAACCACAAAGCGGCAAGCAACACTCCATGCCTCACCCGCCCCGCCCCGCCCCCTTCTCTAGGCAGCCCCCCTTTTGCTCGGCTCGTTTTTCAGTGATTTTATTTTTATTTCGTTTGGTTTTTTTTTTATTTTTTTTTTTTTGCGAAGTGGACTTTTGGATTTATGCGCGCTCTTGAATTTGCATTTTGCCCAACATCAACAAGAACAGCAATTGCTGTTGCAGCCACAACAAAGCGGAAACCAAACTACAAACAGTCTGTTACCACCCCACTCTCCCCAGCCCCGCAAAAAATCTACACCTGCCCTCTCTGCGGGCAGGTTCCTTGCTTTAAAGTCGAAACATTTAAAGCGTCACACAACACAACAGCCACACAAGCCAAGCCGCCCACACTCATTATAATTAATGACCTGCCACACCCCCACCGCCTCTACAATCCCAAATAAATATCATGATTTTAGCCGGTTTGGCTTTGGTTATTTACTTGGTTAACCATTAAACTAATATTTCCATATTATGCGTTTGAAAAGCCAGTTTTGCAAAATGATGCGCAAGTCTTCGGCTTAGATTTGCGAAGGCTTAAAGTATGTGTGTGTTTTTTCCCCTTCTACTCCATAACTCCACAGAATCGAATAATTGCTTGTTTACTTGCACTCTCCCCAGAGAGAGAGAGAGAGAGAGAGAGAGAGAGGAGGTTCTCTGCACAGAGTACGAGTTGAGTTTAAGCGTTGCATTTGTGTATGTCATGCAAGAAGAAATTGCAAAGCTCTTGTCTATCTATGCCCCTCGGAGAGCAACACAATCGTTTGTCGGATGCAAATAAATTGTAAAGTTGCAAGTAAGAAACAAAATCGCACAAAGTGCAGCAGCCCCAAGAGACTTGCAATGCTTGCAACCGAAAACCAGTGTAAAACCAAAATAATAATAAAATGCAAACCGAACACAGCTGAACTATAAAATAAGGTTATTTAAACAACCAGCCAAAGATCTAAGAGAAGCGAAAACCTTTCGCGATTCGAAAATTGTTAGAGGCATTGCAGCTGCTTAGCTGGTTGGCTGGGTAACTTTGCGACAGCGACTCAGTTGTCAGGCAACTCAATTAACCGTGTTGACGGCGTAAACTGAGCGGTGACAAGCAAATCCAATAAAAAATGTTGTCATTTTAGACGACTTCAAAGTTTTTGGATAACAGCTTAAAACCTATTCTTGGAGTACGCCAGAAGCTGAAGCAAACCCAATTGGAATAATCCTGTATGCTTTTAATGTCATTTCATATTTGCACAAATTAACGGCAGATATTGGCCAAGTGTTTTTAATTTGTAATTTTATAAGCTTTTTATCGTACAACAAAAAACCAAACCAAAGCAAAAAAACAATTTGAAATTGAGCTGAAATTGAACAAGTGGATTTTGATTTGCTTTTTGCTATCGTTGTTAAATTACACTTTTATTTTATTTTATTTTTTTCGTTATTGTGTTTCGCATTCAAAATAAAACTGGCAGACAATTTTCAGAGATAAAAAAGCGCACAGCAGCTAAAAAATCAGTCGGCTTCAGTCGCTGTTGGTTGAATTTTTTTCTTGTTATACATTTCATAGTATCGATAACAGGCAGGTGTGTTTTTTTTGAACGAATATAAAATGTGTAACAAGGACAGGGCTGAAGGAAGAAGGAAAGGCATCATCTCATCGACTCACTAATATATATATATATATATGTATATATATCTATATATTCTTGATCAGCATTCATATATACACATTATGAGAATATGTGAAATGATTGCTTCAATTTCATTATACATCAAAAAAGAGAAAATGAAATAAATCTGAATGATTGTTGTCATGGCAGCTGTAATGCTGTAATGCATATATTGCCAAATTTGTTGGCGAGCTTGGCAGCATATCATTGCTCTATTCATGGAGCCGCAGTAAGCCGAATACAGAATGCAGCAGAAAGCCACATTGTCAAAATACGGGCGCTTTATGCAGGAGCTGGCCAGAAAGGTCTCACATGGCGTTGTCATTGCCAATTGGTTAGCTAATTTGCGGCCCGAATAAATGCGGCCCGTGGCAACCGACCACGCTGTGTCTCTGTTCCCACCGCCCACCGCCCACCGCCCACCGCCCACCACCCACCACCCACCATCCACCACGTTCACCCCCCGTTGTGGATTTCGATTTCATTTTTAGACTACGCTGCGAGTGGCATAAATATTTGATGTTGGCTTCGGGGCTCTACTCCTCGTTCAACACGGCGCTCCCTCTTCCCCCGCCCCACCTTCCCCTATTCTGCCTGCTACCCCTACTCTCCCCCTCTGTAGGCATTGGGCATCGTAATTTGATTGCTTTTGCTTTGGCTTTGCTGTCGCATTTTTCAATTTGCGACCAAATAAAATGCAAATGCCACAACAAAATTTCTATTTCTCAGTCGCAGTCGCAGTCTCAGTCGCAGTCGCAGTCTCAGTCTCAGTCTGCCTCTCTATATATCCTTCTCATTCTCCTTCTCTTTCGCATTCTCCTCCCAATCATTTTTCCTTTATTATTTTTGGTAACTAATTAGATGCTGTTATTTGTAGCTGCCGGCTTGCCTGCTTTTGATTGACATTTTGTGTGATTTAATTAAACCGCAAATTGAAAATGTTCTAATTATTTTTTGCTTCTTCTATTTTTATTTTTTTGTTTTTGTTTTTTTTTTTTTTCGTTGCCAATTTATGCGTAAAATTGACTCTCAAATGTCCTTAATGCGTGTGTGTGTGTGTGTGTGACCTACTACATGCCTCTGCAAATATGCCCGCCTGCCCGCACTTCCGCTGGCACACGCTCCCCCTCCCCCTCTCCCCACTTCCCTCTCTTTTCCTTTGGGGCGACACGCTAATGCGTCTAATTGCATTTTGTGCCTCATGATTTACTGCCACAGCAGGCGAATAATTTTCACGCTCTTGCCCTAAATGATCCCTTTGTGTGTGTTAGCGTGTGTGTGTGTGTGTGCGTGTGTGTGTGTGTGTGTGTGTGTGTGTGTTTGTGTGTGTGTGTGCGTGTGTGTGTACCTTTGACTATGCAGGCGCCCGCAGTGTGCAACAATTAGAAAAAAAAATCGTCATGCAAAAATTAAAAAAAAAAAATTAAATTAAACTTCTATCTGCATTTGCTGTTAAAACGGAGATGGCGACAAAATTGTCGAAAACGTTGTTTAAACAAAATAATGAAATATATAAATTGTGATTAGAATATCACATCAATATGAGAAGAAACCCAAACGTTTGATAAAGTTAATAAAGATTTCTAACAAGCAACTATAATAGATGCTCAAATAATGTAAAATATATAATATTTATAATACTATAAGCGAAAAATTCTAATAAATTTGTAAATTAAAGCAGACATCCAAAAACATAAACGAAATAAGTAGATAATATTCGTCGCTGGTATTTACTTAATTGCTCCCATGGGCTATCATAGATTCATTGTACGAATAACTTTTTAGTTCAAACGGGAAAATAAAGTACAACAAAAAATATAAATATAGAGGAAAAAGGAAAAAAATAAAAATTAAGTACTCTTTTGTCACCTGTGCGTCTTTGTGGTCTTCCTCTTCGCGTCCCGGTCTGAAGTTAACTAACTATTTAACTGCAGCCATATAAACGCATATATACTCACTTTTATATATATATATATATGCATATATGGATATGTATGGTGGGGGGTGGGTATTAAAGTATTCAGATCTAAGATGTGTATTACTGCCAAGCTTAACGGTTGTTGTATGTGGCGGCATTATTTCTAATTAGTAAAGTTTTCCGCTCTCTGTGTGACGACGGAAAAAACTTTTCTCAATTTCCTGCCAAAGAGACGACAAATCAAATCCAAAAAAAAAAAAAAACAAAAAAAAGAAGAAGTAAAACAAAAAAAAAAAATAGGAAAAGTTAGATATGTATATATGTATATATACTTGATGTGTATGAAAGTCTATTCCCGTATCTAAATAGAAACTAGAAGTAATTGCAACGCAATTGAAAGTCGCAAACACACATCATGTGTCTCTGTCTGTCTGTGTGTGTGTGTGTGTGTGTGTGTGTGTGTGTGTGTGTGTGTGGGAGCGTGCATACAATGCCAAGTTAATGAGCCTGCTTCCCCACTTGCCCCCGCTTTCCCAGCGATCGCTGTCAGCTTGCGAGTTTCTGGCTGCCTTCTGGCGTCATTTTCCTGCTGTTTGCTGTGTGTTCTTTGGCTTTAGCCCATTTCCATTTGCCAGGCATGTCGTTGCCATGTTCTACAAGTTTGTGCAACAACTCGAAGCCAACAACTCGAGGCGGCGGCTCTGTCAGCATTTGCAGCTGCAGCAGCAGTTGCAGCAGCAGCAGCAGCAGCAGCATCTCGCCATTCGTTCACAATTCGCAACTCGAAGCTCACAATTTAAACACAATTTTCTTGACAATCAAACACAACAACTCCAAATAGTAGACCAAATTCTATTTCCATTCCGATTCTATGCCATAGCATATGATTTAATAGTTATATTGGTGCGACGGCAGCTGCTCTATATTCCCGAAACTTGCTGACAAAATGTTTGACAGATATTCACAACTATAGTTTATAGTTGACCGCCTTCGATTCGCTTTCAAAATCGAAATACGAAACTTTATTTCCGACTGATTATTCCTATATAAGCCATATGTTGTAGTTTGATGTTGACCCTCTAAAGTATACTCATATTTGGAGTCGATTTCGCTTCTGTCTATTTCTTTGCTCAATTTTGAAGCTATCTTCACAAAAGTTGGCTTGTACCTGATTTTTGCTACAGGCTTTATATAAATGTCGAAGTCAGCCGGATCAGAGCACTATATCATAGATAGCGATCGCTTGAAAGTTGAGCTCTTGTATGGAAACCGGTTTGTTCAAACAGAATTGAAACAATCAAATTTACAATCGGATGACAGATGCGCTGCTGCTTGAAAGGTTTTATTGTTTAACAAATTGAAAGAACACATCGAATTGCCACACTGATATATGATATATGATGTAATACGATTCAAAATTAATCAGCCACACGCATATATCATTTGTGGCATCAACAAAATAAGCACTCAACCTCAACCCTCTGCACCACAGCTGAGTAAATTCTTTACTGCAGGGCATTTGTCACACTTTAATTTCGGAGTCTTTAATGGTAATTTGGCCAACGCTTGCAGCTATAATCGATTTGGGGAATTGCATTAACTATAGTTGGCCGGCGCATGTCCTGCAGCTAAAATCACATTTGATTATTCAATGCTGGCTGGTCACGTAGCCAATTATTATAGCTTAATTTTGGCCAATTTACATTTAAATGTTGGTCATTTGCAGTATTTTTTTTTGTTTTTTTGTGTAGCTTAACTCAAAATGATAGATTGAGGAATGCCTTTAAGCAGTTTAAAGTATTTGGCTTAACTCGTCAAATTCGATTGCGTAAATATTTGTGGAGTGGCAAAAGCATTCAATTTATCAAATCAAATCAATTTCATATAATTTTTGTGCTTCTTTCCGAAAATTGCAGCACTCAATTCAGATTCAGATTCAGATTCTGATTCAGATTGAGTTATCCGGTAAACAGCAATTGAAATTTGCTTTCTTCAATTCGGGCAACTGTTGCCCACAGTTATTTGAAATTAATTTTTGCATTTTACAGCACTTAATCAATTTAAATTGTTGTTTGTTGAATTTTGCTTTGAGTGCAAGCGTTTTCACATGTTTTCCAGCTGCCTTGTGGTATTTACAGTTAAATGCATACACACACACACACACACACACACACACACACACAGCTCGACCAGCTCTGGATTAGTTGCAGAAGGTAGCAGACCATAAAATTGGCATACATTACTCAAAGTGCTCGTTGGCACTTTATGAGTGTGTATTTTATATTTCGTGCTTCATTTGTAGCTGTTTTTTGCCTTTGTGGAGATTCAATTTTTATATTCGATTTTCGATATCAAATTGGTTTCATATTCCAATGTGATTCTCTCTCTCTCTCTCTCTCTCTCACGCTCAGGAGAACATTTGCACATTTCTCACTAATTGGAAATTGTTGCGCAAGGAAACGATAGACGCAACCAGGATAACAATTGATAGAGCAACTGATGGTTGGTTGGGCTGCGCTGGGCTGAGCTGGGCTGAGCTGGGCTGGGCTGGGCTGGGCTGGGCTGGGTGTGTGGCGAGTGTGGCCCATTGTCCGGTTTCGGGGCCATTTCTCTAGGCGGCACAGACAATAAATCTCACATACAATTTATTGACAATGCTTGGGGCGCTGAGCAAACAATGTCCTTCCGGCGCTGTGTTGCAACAAAAGGTTGCACAACACACAGACACAGCGAGTGAGTGAGAGAGAGAGAGAGAGAGAGAGATAGAGATAGAGAGAAGCAGCTAGTTTGTTTGTGCCTGTTTATTTATTTTTTCTTATTATTATTCACAATTAACGCAACGTTGGCTGGCTGTGTTTTTTGTCGCTTGATTTATGGGCAGCCAAAGGACACGTCCACAGACAATTTGCGTTATTATTATTGAAAATTATTACTATTATTATTATGTTCCATTATTATTATTTTTTTGTCGTTTTTATTTTATTGTTTATTCTAGCCACGTTTCGACTGAAATGCCATTTGCAAATTTCTCATCTTTCGTTCGATTTTTGAATGCGAATCCACTCATAGTCTATTCATCCGTGTACCAGCAACCAAATACAAAAAAGAAAATGTATTCACAATGAAACAAAAAGGAAAATGCTCATTTTTCCCACATTCTTGCAGTTAATATTCGAATTTATATTGTTATTGAACAGAACTACAATTGAAAAGCTTCAATTTCAATTCAAATTTAATTTATGTCCCATATTTCTTAGCTAGCTTATATCAACTAATTAATACTTTACAGATTTAAATCAATTTCATTATTAATATTTGGCCGTTAATTTGAACTTGGCAACGCTTTTGGAGACTTTTGGCGAAGGTATGCGTTAAAAGCTTTCGTTGCAGCAAGCTTTTGCTATAAAGTAAGATGCGCGAGCAGTTTGTAGAGTGCTGCGAGCTTTTCGTCTTTGCCATAAACTTTTGCTATAACTTTGGCCAGGCTATTGTCGCTTTATGGCAGCCTTAAGCACAACGGCGCCATCTAGCGGCAATGCGCTTAAGTTTCGCCGAATTGAATCTAAATTCTTAAACTGAATTTGTGTCAAATTTGTACAATCTATGCGTGCAGCAGATACCCTGTGATCAGACGCAAGCCCGACTATCGTCAATTTTCCCATAAATTTCTTGCATAAATCGCGTTCTCTCAACTAGAGCAGCACTTCTTGTTTAATGGCTCAATTTGAATTGTAACTAAACTAATTTAATTTCATTGCTGAGATAGTTTATAATTTATTTGCCATAAAACTTACTAAAGTTATTGTTGCTGCTGCTGTTGTTGTCGCTGTTGCTGTTGTTGCTGTGGCGCTTGCTAATAAATTTATAGTTACAAATATTTTGTAGTGAATTATTTGCAGTTGAGCAATTTTTATTGTTTTGCACTTTTGTTTTAGACGCTGCCGTCGGCGTCGCAGTCGTTGTCGGTGCCAGCCTCAGCTGCTGTTGTTGCTGCTGCTGACAACGACATAAATAAATTGTTTCGTTTGTTTTAATTTGTTGCAGTTGTTGTTGTTGTTGTCGGCTCTGTTGCTGTCAGTTTTATGTTTGCTACTTTTGCCAGCGCCCGCTGTTGCATTGCCTACACAGCAGCAATAAAAAATGCAGCGCTGCAGCAACTGTTGCTGTTGTTGTTGTTGTTGTTGCTGCTTCGTCTGTTGCACTGTTGCCGTTGTTCTGGTCATACAATATTTGGGTCACTGCGGCAATGTTTTTGTTGACTAACGCACAAAAGTTGGTTGCAGCTAATGCGGGGCTATAGCCACAGCAACAACATCAGCAACATCAGCAACAACAGCAACAACAGCAACAACAGCATCAACAGCATCAACAGCAACAACAGCAACATACAACAAACATTTCGAACAACTCGACTCTTGGGTTAGCTCATGTTTCAAGCGATTTTACTGACCAGCTTCTAACTAAAAGCGACTCTGAGTCAGGGTCTATTTATATTGCAGCTGCTGCTGCTGTTGTTGCTGCTGCTGCTGCTGTTGCTGTTTGTGTCTAGGTCAGGCCATAAGCACTGGTGTTAATATATGACTGACATTGGGCACATTGGCCCGGCTTAAGCTGCTCGGCTCGGCAGCAAACAGTTTTCCTCTTTGGGGAGCCTAAACTTAAATTTTGTGTGCTCAGCTCTGCTATCACATCGAAAATGTATATGTGATTCCATTATACATTATGGACACGATTTGTTCTCCGGCTTAATCCTGCTTCTCACATATAAACAATCAATTTTATGGTACCGACTCCTGACTGACCAAAGTATTATTGAATATGAAAATACAGATTGGCAAATGGCTAAGATAAACTGACACAAAATAAGAGAGAGAATGAGATCATTATCCTTGCTATTCAACTCAATAAAAATATTCTCGCATAAATAATGTTGGAAATATTGAAACGACTTCGTCTTCAATAATACAAACTGTGAATCATATCATGAAACAAGTTCAAAATTTGGCACATTTTTGCTTTTTCTTCACTTTTTGTGTTGTATATTTTTCAAAGCTAATGCAGCATTTGTAGAAGATAACATTTTGGAAAATGCTTAGAGACGCGAGAGGGAGAGAGAGATAATGAAAGACAGAGAGAGAGAGAGAGAGAGAGAGAGAGATTTATAGAAAGGCAATTGCCAAAAATAAAAAAAGTGTTGCCTACTTTGCAGCGCTGTCAGCGTTGATAGCTCAAGCTAAAGTTTCAATGCACACACACACACACACATAGAGACAGTGGTGCTGCTGTGTATGTGTGTGTGTGTGTGTGTGTGTGTTAAAAACTTGTGCATGTACATTTATCAAATTGTTGTTGCATTTGGAGCGTAAATAAGTGGTTTATGATGATGATGATGACGATGAGAAACCACCCAAAACCTGCGCAGCTTGCAGTGCATTTTTCGTTGTTGCTGTTGTTGTTGTTGTTGTTGTGGTCGTTGTTGATTCTTTTTGCATTTTTACGAGCAGGCGGCACTGGCACTGGCAATGTCCTGCCCTGCTATTGTTGTTGTTTTTGTTGTTCTTGTTGGCTAAATGCTATGTGTTGTGGGTGCGGGCCATAAATTGCTTATGCGGTTCACTTGGCTTTGGGGCCATTTCGGGATCAGCACATGCACACACACACAGGCACACACACGCACACACACACAGGCACACCTACGCACATATGTGTAAACAAAGATGCACTGCCAACTGGCACATGAATATACATTTATGCTTGTGTCTGTGTGTCTGTGTGTGTTTTGTGTCTGACAACAATGTACGTGCTTGTGAATCTATTAAGGATTCTTTTTTATGAACTGCACATACATGTGTGTGTGTGTGTGTGTGTGTGTGTGTGTAGCTTAAGGCAACAAGAAAAGGCAAAGGAAACTAGAAAGAAACCACTTGTCGATCGAAGTTAAACTAGTCGCATCTAAATTGTAATCCATTGTTTGGCTATTAATACATTAAGCAGATTGCAATTGGATGTTTGCTGTCTCAAGTGCAGATATATTGTATCGGAATGGCTGACAGAGATTTGCTGCAGTCGAACATTGACTGCATAATCCTCACTAGGACAATATCTGAGTGCAATTGAATTAGTGCTCAGTGCCTCTAAAACTGTAAGCCGACTGCATTTAGCACACAGACAGCAGCAGTTGTGCTGTGATTGAGATTTATAACTAATCCAATGACCTTAGCTACCGAGACTGTTCTACACAATCTTTGCGGTTGTGAACAAGTTATCCATAAATTGGCTGTATCGATTTACAAGCACTTTATTTAAATAATAATTTCGATTGCAATCATTTTAAAACGAGTTGTCCTCGGCAGCGCTTAATTGTATTAATTTCAAGTCAGGCGAAATAAATATTTGAAATATATACAAAGAGCAGCAGCAACAACAACAACAACAACAACAACAACAACAACGACAACGAAACATGCCCAAACAATGCGCAACGAAATGAAGCTGAGTGCATGCAATAAATTGAAATTAACTTGACATCAAGTCGATAAACCGGAAACAACAGAAAGAAAAACGCATTTCGTCGCACAGAATTTGAAATGCTCTTAATAATAAAAGTGTATTAAATAGTTCAGTTCTACTTTGTATGTCAACTCATCGTTAACCTTTTGACACACACTTAAATCAATTAAATACTAATTGAGAAATTGAAACGGAAACGGAAACGGCAACTATGCCCTCAGATAGAGCATAATTGTGCTGGTCACATGAAAAGCGCAAAAATGTAAAAGCAAAAGTGTCATCACATATTAAGTGCAAATAAAGTCAAGCATAATTGAATACGGAAATTAAAATTGGCAAATGGCTAATGGAGAACGTAAAGTGACACAAAGAATTATGCAAGTGTGAAACAAAACCACTTCAATTATTGCAATCGAATATTTATAAATATAATATGCTTAATATGCCAAAGCCAGAGTATTCAAACTTTTTACTTTTTCAATTTGGTGCACGTGGCGTATACGCAATTTGCGCATAATTAAAACATTTGTTCAATTTTGTCTGTTTGTTGGCAAGCAAATTAATATTGGATTTAAGATGAATCGAAATGAAAGAAAACGCTTCGACTACCAAATAATGAATAATGAATAATGAGTCGATATTGTCTGCAGGAATCGAACCGAAATCATTTTTAAAATATTAATTTTACAATAGAATTATCTTTGAAGTCTTCTCGCTCTTTGATTCTTCCAAAACGATTCATTGAATTATTCTTTCCCATTTCCCTCAACGATTCTCGGAAAACATTACAAAATAGGCGCAAGTTTCAGTAACTTATCTCTTCTCTCAACGCTTCTCGCTTCAATAAATACAACTTCTCTTTTAAATCTTCTCGCTTTTGATTCTCTCAACGCGTGTGACTTTAAGCCATATGTCTACTTGATTCTAAGGCTGACTGTGGCCTGAGATTTGGCAGAACAAAGCGTAATATTTATGCTGAGCTCACAGAGGGAGGCTTAGCTCTGACCTCGAGGCAACCATTTTGTTTTAGTCATTCTTAGCTGTTGCTGTTGCTGTTGTTGTTATTGTTGTTCTCCATTCTCATGGCTAGTTGCAGCCACCAAAATCTTAGCCGTGCCACATGAAATGCTTTGAGGCTGAAGACTTTGAATTTCTAAATTGTTGTTCGTCGTCCTTCGTTGTCTTTTGTCCTTTCGCCCGTTTGTTCGTTTGTTCGTTTGTCTGTTTGTCAGCAGCACCATTTTGTTGTTGCCTTTCATTCTGGTTGTCATCATACCCTGTCGCCACTCACAAGGGGTATGTGCGTGCCAAAGTTATGCAACGGCGACCTTTGTTTAACATCTAATACGGAAACAATATAAATCAAAATGATCAAAAGCTGAAAGTTAATTGTGGAATTAAATTTAGAATCGAGTTACGAGGTATGTGCTAGTTGGACACTCTCTATAGGAACACTACTTGTGTTTGTTGCTGTGACAGAGGTGTGGGGTTTGTTGCGCTTTTATGGTCTGCCACATAATTTATAGGAATGCATGTGAAAATCTAAATAACAGCGAAAAATGCGAAGCAATTTGCTGCTATTGTTGTTGTCGTTGTTCTGTTGTCGTTGTTCTGTTGTCGTTGTTCTGTTGCTGTTGTTGATTGTTGTCCTGCGCTGATTCAAATTGCTGTTGGCATTTGAATTAATTACAATTAATGCGGCAAGTCCTTCAGCATATAAATATATATAAACATATATCCCTTCGTCCTTGAATGGACAACTCACACAAATATTCTACACATTTCAGGGGGGATTGAAATAAATAGTGTTGCATTATCTAAAATTCTCACGGATTGCTCCCCCTTAAAAGCGCTTACTTTCCATTTTGAGAGTAACAATAAATTGCCTTATTTTCCAATTGTTTTTCTTTATTTTATTATATATATATATATATATATATATATATATAAAGGTATAAGGAGTTGAACTGCCAATTACTTGCTGAAATATCGCTCTGACGTTGCCAGCTAGTTTTAGTTGTTATTTATTCATGTGATGTGAGAAGGAAATCACAGGAGCAGCTGGCTGACTAGTGTTGCCAGCGTAAATGACTGCTTAGGGTTGCCAGACTGATTGAGTTAGCACTGACTGACTTTTGAACTAATTGAACTTTGGAAACCAGTCACATTTTGCATGTCACTGCAAAAATACAATTCGAATTAAAAGAAAATCATCAGCAATAAATGCTGCTTGACTTGACGTGGCAGGAAGAGCCACTCAACCATTTGATGGGGCAGAGTTCACACATTTTTAAAGACAGACAAACATATAGAAGTATATACATAGAGAGAGAGAGAGAGACAGAGAGAGAGAGAGTGGAAAAGCAAGGCAATAATAACAATTCAACTTGGTCAAAACAAAAGTCGAGCAGCGGCAAAAAGTTGTTGCACGCTCTGAAGTCGCTGTTAACTGTTCACTTGCAGTTATGACCGCGATCCGGGTAGCTGTAGTCGCCCCTTGTTCTTCTCGCCGCGTCCCGCTCCGCCGTTCTTTACCATATCTTCGCTAAGATTGTCGGCAATTTTCAGTCAGTTCATCTTTTGGGCTAGTTTGCGGTCAGGCGGGGGATGTCAAGTGGTGAACACAGTAATAAGTTAACTGTTCTGTAAACTGTCTGGCTCAATTGCTGCTGCTGCTGCTGCTGCTAGCGTTGATCATCGTTGGGTAATTTTTATTAATTTAGTTACGGTCCATCTTGAAATAACCCCAAGTGACGAGGAGCAGCAATTAGCTTAACAACTTAACTGGCCAAGCAACAATATTGCCAGCTTGCTAAGCAAACAAATGCAGTCTGGCAACGCTGGAATTAACACTATTCGCCTTGTTGTTGATACATACTCGTATATATAATTTGTCAAATTGATGTATGTATTTTGAGTTGTTAATTATAGTGGCTAATAAATTAATTACATGTTGCATTAATGTATCGATACTTATCGATTCGTTTAGTATATCGATATTTATCGATTCGTTGAGTACGCATCACTTAGCTTAACAAAATATAGACATATTAGTTAGCATATCGATGACAGCTTAGTTCTTAGTCGTCGACGCGATTTGTCATCGATATACGAGTATATTGGCAACCTCAATGGATATCGATTACCTCCACATATTTGCAGCAAATCGATTCGTTTGGACTACACTTACTTAAGTTGGCTTTCCAACTGCAGATCAGAGCGAATTGTATTTCGGTTCCGATTCGGGTAAAAGTTAATTGCATTTCGCAAAATTGTTCAATCTTTCGTTTCGTTGCTGAACTTCGATCGGTAAAGTTGCTGCTAACAATAAAAATATATCTATATTTATTGCTTGTAATTATTTCAAACTGGTTTCACCATGCAACTAACCAGTGTGCGTGCTGTGCTGTTCTTTAAGTTCGTACTGCATAAATTGCATTTGAAGCCAGATTGCCAGACGCTCCTCAGAGCCCTCCTTGCATTGGAGCAGCCAGCACCCTCCCAGCCTCCCAGCCTCTGCCCAGGCAGCCCTTTAACTGGTACTCAATTTGTTGTGGTTATAATTAGTTGTTCAACTTTGGTTCATTCAGCATAAGAAAAAATTGCGAAATAAATGAAAGCAAAAAGGTAAAATAAAAACGCTATGCGATATTCCTGGCGGAGGCTTCAGGTCAAGTGTGGCAAGTTGTGGTTGTTGTTATTGTTTATGTTTCTCTTGTAATTGGCAAGCGTAACAAATTGTGGAGAACACAAATACAAATGCACACACACACACACACACACACACACACACACACACACATACACACACACACACACACAGAACTCACAAGTGCATTGGGGCGTTTTGCGTAATCAATTAATTAACAACAAAATTGCAGCCAGTTTTGTTAATGAAGTTGCGGGCACAAAAATTATAACAAACAAACCGAAACACACACAGCGAACTGTGAGTGTCCTCGACTAGCCGAATACCCTGTATATATATATATATTTGTATATATAACAATTAATAATACAATTATTGTATTGAGTGACCAGCAAGCGAAGCCTTTTCAATTTTCGTAATTGAAAATCCTTAACAAAGTTCAAATATTCGTTGGATGTTTGTTGATGGATGGTTTCATGCTCAATAGTTGCAGAGCGTTCCTTATCTGCTGCAATGATTGCCTGATTTGGATATATTTCTGATCTGGTCTGCTGATCTAATCACTCGGGCTGCTCTTCCGTTGTCGACTGAATCTTCTTCGGTTTATATCCAATATCTGGTGGATTGCATAGTGCATACCCTTTTTTGTACAATGTGGCAATTGCTAGGGGGCATGGCAATAACGAACAAATTAAATATAGGCTGTTTGCTAAGGGGCGTGGCCAATGGGAAGCTGTAACTGTTTTCTAACGCATTTTGACTTAATTGCAGCAAAAATTCCATTTCGCGTAAACTGCAAAATACAAAATGTGTTGAAAGTGTGTGTGTGTGTGTGTGTGTGTGTGTGTGTGTGTGCTCTGACATGCTCTATTAAGTAGTAATGAGATTTGGTAATTGATTGCACAGATTGAAATGGAGCGACTGAAAGAGAAAGCAAAAAAAAAAAACTTCAATTGTTTGATGGCAACAACAAGAACAACAACGACAAGAAACTTATTTTAGATTGAGTGGCATTTGTGTGTGGCATGCAATTGCGACCACACTTTCACACAGCATCGACTGAAATGGAAAAACTGAAGAGAAGCTTTTCCCGTTTCAGTTGCAGTTTCTGTTTCAGTTTCAGTTTCCGTTTCCGTTTCAGTTTCAGATACGGTTTCGAATTGCGTTTCACGTTTTTACTCATGTCTCGCCGTAAATTTATCTTCTATGATTTGAATTTGCCTGGGTGCAATAGAGTTGGTCGAAAGCAGAGGAAGCATGGCCCAAATGCAATTCTCTTTTGTTGCAAAATCTGGTTCGCTAAATGGTTGAAGGCGCTAAAAGAAAGGCGGGCGAGAGAGAAACGGATAAAGAAAGAGAGAGAGGAAGAGAGAGAGAGGTATGTAGACATAGAGAAAACTATCGAGAGAGCGAGAGAGAGAGAGAGAGAGAGAGAGAGAGCTAAGAAAAATTAAATTCACATTTTATTTGGGCTAACGTTCCAGGAACTGGTTTATTTATTTTAACCAATTACTTGAGTGACCAAAAGATACCCTGTTTATGGAGATTTTGTCATTGACTGCTTGGCTCTTAGTTACTTTATTATAATTTATTTATTGAAAGTCAATTAATTAATTCTCCATAAAGCGAAAAGGATTTTAATTTTTGCTAAAAATATTTACTAACAATATCAGTGCCTGTAATGAATCTCAAGATAAGTTGAGTTTCGGAGCCGGTTCAAATATTGGACGGATCAGCATCTGTGAAGATGTTGCAAGCCTTTGCTCTGATTGATGCCACCTCTTCTAATTGCATTCGAACAGGGTAAATGGAATCATTTATATTTGCTTTTAGTACCCATCAAATTCTTCAGCTGCAAACCAGTGGAGTCTCTCTGTTTGTTTGTCTACACTTTACACTATTTTCTCTTTCTCTCTCTCTCTCTCTCTCTCTCTGTGCGTCTTTCTATGTGTGTTTTGTGGCACAGCAGCTGGCTGCAACTTAAGCTTCAATAAACGCAAGTCGCAATATCCTAAAAAAGTGTTTATTATAGTTTTTGTTGTACACATTTGAAAGCCACCTCTTTCTTTCTCTCTCTCTCTCTCTCTCTATCTGTCTCTCTCTCTCTCTTTTCTACATACATTTAGTGTTGTTTTAGTCTCGTATCCTTCACCTAATTTGCTTGCCCCACAGCCGAAATATACAAAAAATATCTGGATTATGGTCAACTTGTCTACTCGCTTCTGTTGCTCACTTCTTTCTGCTCTGCTGCTGTTTGCTCCTTCCACTTCCGCATAGTTTTTTTTGTGGCCCAAAATATACATATATATATGTATCCCTTTTTTTTAGCTGCAATTAAAATTAAAGCTAGCTAACTGGCTAGAAAAAAGTGGTCAGCAAGTGCAGAAAAGAAAAAGCGAGCGCATAAATAAAAGTGCGGACGAAAAGGATTTTGTTATTTCAGTTTTCTTCTCAGCTGCACAAAAGGGTTACAAATGTAGCTTTGCCTGCATGTGTGTGTGTGTGTGTGTGTGTGTGTGTGTGTGTGTGTCTGAGTGTGTGTGTGTGTTGCTGTTGTGCTTTTGTGTTGTTGTCGTTGTTATGGTCTAATTATCTCTATTTATTTATGCTATGCCTCGGCTTTGTCTGCTGTTGCCTTTTGCTTTAGCTTTTTGTGTTTTTGGCTGCTTTTAAACACACACACACACACAGATATATACACACACACACACACACACACACAGACACAGCCACACACATGCATGTAACTTACCTGAGCTCTTAAGTCGCACATTTTACAGCCATTATGTTATTACAGTTGTGTGTGTGTGTGTGTGTGTGGAAATGGATTTAGACCGTAAAACTGCAGATAATAGAAGTGCTGTGGCAATTCTTTTCCCTACCCCTGCCCCCTCCTCCAACCGCCCAGCAGGTGTGTGTGTGTGTGTGTTTTAAGAGCTATCTGCTGCCACACAGTGCGTATGCGTAATCGCTAAAAGCAACTGTTTACTTCCGGCTACTGTTTTTTTCTTCCTCTTATTCTTATATATATTTTTATATATGTATATATATATATATATATATATACCTTTTATATACAGCTGGGGAAAAGTATATTGGTCTTTATTCAAAAACGTTTTGAAGAATTCACTGTTTTCGAGCCTCATAATTTGGTTTGCTGAACAACTAATGACCAACTTTACGTCAAACCGGATGCGCAACCGGAACTGCAATTTTAACCATTCAACCTCAACCACAATTGCACATTTTTTTTGGAAAACCAGTTACAGCAACCGACACTATTAGCCTGTTAAGAACTGTTACTGAAAAGTTTTTGGTATTCAATTCCAAACCTCTACGGGAACATTTACGCCTTATTGGGTTCCATCCGAATACAAGATACGATTTATTTCGAGGCTCCTTTGTAAACATTTGGCCAATATAATTGTGCAAAAATGTTGAAAAATCACATTACAATTTTTTTCTCACAAAATTGAAACTTTTCGAGCTAAAACTTATAGGGCCTTATTGCTGTAGTTACAGTTTCAGGGGTTTTTTGTTGTTGTGAATTGACAGAATCTGAAGTTTTTAGTCGCCCTTTAAAATAGCATTTGGCAGCTGTTTATAGCCAGAACAGCGTATTCTGCAGTCGGTACCGTCATAAGTTGAAAATGTTTCAACTTTTCTTGCTCGTTTTTCGTTTTCGTTTCCTGTTTTTTTTTCAGTTTTCGTTTCTTTTTTATTGTTGCTGTATTTTGACTTTTTTAATGAGTAGTTGAAGCTTTTTGGGGTGATGCAAATTTACAGTCAATTAAATGCAGAGCCCCGCAGCGCTCCCGTTAAAACCAACCCACCCCCCAACCCCACCCCCAACCCCCCTGAAACCTAATGCTAAGAACAGTGCCGCTGGCTTCAGCTGATGATGAGAGATGCCAGCATCTCTTTCTCTCTCTCTCTCTCTCTCTCTCTCCCTTACTCTGTCTCTGTCTCCATTTTTCACTCTCTCTCTCTCTTAGCCAAATTATGCCTAATGAGCTAAACTAGTCGCTAGGTGAGGAGAGAGCAGTCGTTATGGAAATTGGGGCAAGGGCTATGGGTCTTCAGAGGGCCAACAAGATGAAATTGTGGTGCGGAAGGTGGTGCGGCTGGTGCGGGTGGTGCGGGTGGTTGAGCTAAATGGCAGCTGATGACTGTTTCAGGTTGCCGCTGGCAATGGGCGCGTTAGCACGAAATACATAATTACAATCGAAAATGCTTTTCATTAATTTCAAGTGTGTTTCGAAACTCGAAGCGAAAGAAACAAACAAAAAATACCCCCAAAAAGGTAAATAAATTTAAAAAAAAAAATATATAAATAATATAAAATAAAATAATAATAATAAAATAATAATAATGTTATGTGGGATTCATTTCAGCAAAATGGAGCGAGGGTCACAAGTGGGTGGCGGGCTGGAGGGGTGCAGGGGCTGGCAACCAAAAGTGGCTAAAAGGTCTGGGCTGGCTAAGGGTAGCGGGTAGCCAGGGGTTCAAGGGACTCAAAAGAAGGGGTGCCAAATTGGGGTTAAGAGTTGGCCAACAGCTTAACAGCTTAAGATTTTTTCGTGGGGAATTAAAAGAGGAATAGCCGATGGGGTGGGGGGGGGGGGGAGGGGAACTGAAAGTAAGGGTGCGAATTGCACTGCAAATGTTCTGCATTTAGCTGCTTGCCAATTTTTTGAATGAATCCAATCCAATCCAATCTGTTAACTGCGGATAAGAGGCGCCTTCGTAATACTAACTAACTTTCAATTTGAAATACCCAAACAAAGGGTTGGATTTTGGGACTTGGAAGTTATTTCAATTAGAGAGCACTAATAAGCTAAGTGCAAGTGGAAGTCAAACTGTCAGAATATAAAATTCTTTACTTTGGCAAATAATCGCCTTTCACTTTGAACCAGGTTGAAACTGGAACCGCATTTCAAATTTTTTTTTGTTTGTTTTGGTTTTCTTAAGAACCTGTTACAGATACCAATATTGTTGACGGAACAGAGTACCGAAGAAAAAAAATGGTGGAACAAATTCATAAACTTTAGTTTTACACTTTAAGTGGCGGAACCGAAACCGAAATTCGATTCGGTTTGAGCTATTAAACCCTTAGTGCCCAGGACCGCCCTTGGACGGCCTAAGTTTACTTCACGCTTTGTGTTTCGCTGAGTTTTTTCGAAGCAGCTCAAAAAAAAAAAAAGGATGCAAAACAAAAAGTTTGCAAGGCTTTTTGTGGGCCTCTCAAATTAAGCGAAGAAAAGCGAAAATCAACTTAGACCCTTTAAAGGCTGTCGGCGGCACCAATAAGCTGAAGCTTTAAGACATAGTCAATAGTCGAGAAATTGTAATATTCAGTTCAGTTGTGTGGGCCTTAACCAACACCTCAACGCTAGCCTAACCTCACTTTTAAATTCGTTTAATAAATATTTTAATTAATTTTAGTTTTAATTGCCACTCAGTCTAATTGGTGGACAGAATGAAAACAAGAAGAAAAGAAGTCGGTTCAATCTGATTTGGCATCCATCTGGAGCATATCCTGTATGTCAATGCTTTAATTCCAGTGTTGGACAATTACAGCTGGCGACTGTCTATTCAAAATCGTGTAACGATTTAAAAACGAAGGCCAAAACTTCAAAGTCTCCAGTCTCATAAAGCTCAAGAAGCCACTAGGCAACGAACCAGAGACGGTGGTTGTGGACGGGGGGAGGAGGGTTGTTTCTGGTGGTAAATTGGGTGATGGGGTATGCATGGGGTGGGGAGGGTGTTGGGCGGAGGGGGTGAGGGGGTAAATAAGATGAGCCAGTTAGCAATTTAGCAATAAACTTTTATTTAATCGATTTTAACACTTCACTGACAACGAGCAAGCGGGTTTGAAAAACAGGCAGACAGACAACGTGGCTAACTAAGGTAAATTGGGGATGCTGGTGGATTGGTACGATGGGGGTTGGGGTGTGGTTGGGTGGGTGGGGTAAGTGGGGCCTTTGGAGTTGACGACTGACGGAGGAGCGACAATCAATTGTGTGCGGCCAGCTAAAAGCTAATAGCGAGCTGGCTTCCCTCGACAAGCCCCTTCCCATCTCCCCCTTGCCACACCATTTCACCGTTCAGCAGCCGTTGGTTTGCGCCAGGTCACTGCTGCCCCTGCCTCCACTCACCAGTCACCATCCCTCCCCAAGCCCGTCTCCATCTTTCCCAACTAGACTGAAATGTTGTGCGACGGAATTTCAATTGCCACAAGAAAAAAACACATTTTTTTTTGTCGCTGCACACACAACAACAACAACAACAACAACAACAACAAGATCCACAGGAATAGTAACAGTAACAGACAACTTTTATATATAATGAATTTTTACAGTTTGCTGGCCATGATTCATATTGGCCTGACTTTGAAGGCCAACTGGCAAAAGTTGCTGGCAATAGTTTCATTCCAATTAGTGCCAAGTCTGCACTGTGCTGCACAGGCTTGAAAGGACAACACACACACACACACACACACACACACAGACACAGACACACTTGAATACACACACAAACAGACACTCACAAACAGACACTCACAAACAAATAGTTAAAAAGCCAGAAATAATTTGCAAACTATTGGCCCAGGCAGGCAACGCAATCTGCCAAATGGGCTTTATTGAAATATCATCAATCTCGCTTCCCGTTTCTCACTTCTCTATTGCCGTTGCTCTCTCTGCTCTTCTCTTCTCTTCTCTTCTCTCTCTCTGCTCTCTTCTTGCCAATTTTCCCAAACCCATTGAAAAGTGTGTTGAAAAAAAGTTGAAACATCTCCGAGCGCATAAAATATATAAAAATATATTTCTGATCAGTAATAACAAACGCTTAGATTAAGTTTATTTCATTTTATCGATAGGTAGCCGTGAATATCGATACAAATCTATGTTCGATAGCAAGAAAAGACACAAAAGAAAAGCGACAAGAATTTTAAAATTGCCTTCAATTCATTTTCAAATGATATAAGAAAAGCAATTAAAATTAAAGACATTACAATTGAATGAATAATAATGTTTTATTTTGAATTTTTAATAATAATATTATATGCAGGCATCTTAAAGACAGAGTTCCTCATTAACAAACAAACAACTACAAAGTGTCTACCATTTATCTGACAGCATCTGGCTGTCGAGGATTCTCACTGAACTCATGTAAATCGAAGTCTATTTATATATTCGGTTGGACATATGTTTGCTGCATTACATAATAGGTTTAAGTAGCTTTACGGCAGGGACTCAGTTGAAAATCTCTGTCTTCATTTATTGAAAGATTACTTACAATCAGTTTCCAAATGAAATTCCACTCGAACAAAAAGGGGGACTTAAAACAAACACACAAACAAACAAGCAACAAAAACTCAGCCGACAATTTGTGTGTGTTTCTGTGTGTATTTTTGTGTGTGTTTTTGTTTTTTAGGTCTGCTAACTTGTTTAATCTTTGCAACAGCGGCAAATGGAAGCAAATGCTGCCCCACTAATCGCTCTCTGTGTGTCTCTTGACTAATCTTCTTGCCCCATATGCCACACAGTGCCCTGCACTACATACATTTGTATAATCCCTGCTCTGACCCAAAACAGATAAAAGAGAATCAAAATAAATAAAAAACCAAATTCCGATAGACGGGTAGATAAAGAGCGAGAGAGAGAGCGAGAGAGAGAGAGAGAGAGAGAGATAAATAGAGAGAAAGAGAGAGATTCTCTGTGGCATTTTCAAGGCCTTTGCCAGAATTATGTAAACAAAATGGTTTTTATATGCCCTGTACCCATTGCAATGCCTAAAAAGGGTAACCTGCACTTGTCAGCTGCGTGTGCCATTTATTATGGGGCACAGGGTATCCCACAGTCGTCACACATTGGTTATTCAGTTTAGACAAAGGCGATTACAGGCAAAAAAAGCAACGAATAAAATAGTTAAAGCTTTTGTTGTTTAAGTTCAATTTATTGTTGCTTTTATTTTTGAGTTCAACAAGAACAATAACAGCAGCTCTTAACTGATCGTCCAACAACCGCCTAAAACTGTAGCAAAGTGCAGCAATTTGATTAATATCGAATCGCTTGTCCACATTATAAAACTACAAGTTTTGACAATAAACCGAATCAATTAGTGAAATATGAGAAACTTATTTGATTTCAATTACATCTGAGAAAAGTAAAAAATAAATAAATAAAACGAAAATGATAAAAGTCCAACTTGATTTAAATAAAATAAGAAATAAAATGAATGTTTGTCTTAGCGAAATGAATAACACAAATTAAACAGTTTGCTTAAATATAACATTTACAAATAAATTCAAAATTTCGATTTCAACAATAAGTTTTAATAAATTGAAAACAAGAAAAAACAAAAATTAAATAATCTTTCTTGAGCTTTTAGCACCGATGCGGAATTCGATATGTTGGAAATGCTGGCAGTGGAATCAGGCTATAAGATGCACTTGCACAGCTACATGATGTGTTTTTTTTTTACAGTGCATTGACAGTTAGAGTTTGTGGGTTGCTTGACAGGATTCGGTTGGGGCTAACGATGAATTTTCGTACTTTTAACGAGCTGGAAAAACTACTTACGAAAAACTCTTTGATATGGGAAATTATTTGGCATTTGCCAAAGATGGCCATATCATAGTTTGTTGTGGGTGTGTCTGGGCATTACTTATTAATTTGTTAAGCCAGTGTGTAGTTGTAATTATGGACACACACTCGAAAACTTTTGCCACACTGAGTGCCAAAAGTATGCAACAGTATTTTGCACTTTACCGAATTGTTCGCTCTAATCAAACTTTTTTCCTGTTTTTATTAGTTGTTTGTGTGTGTGTGTGTGTGTGTTGGTTACTGTCCTGACTGCTTTTAGCCATTTGGCAGACTATGAAAATATTTGGCCAAAAATTGTTGCCCGATCGCCCAAACAACAACAACTTCAAAAATGGTTGAAAACTTTTGCCTGTTTATTTGTTTATTGGTTCTTTTTATGTTACTATATTTTTTGCCATTCACTTGTTATTTTTATGTGTGTGTGTGTGTGTAGGTGTGTGTAGGTGTGTTTGTGTGCGAGTGTGTGATTTTTTTCTACTCTGACTGTTTTTTGTTTCTTTTACTAACGCTTTTTTTTTGGCATATTCTTCTTTCTTTCTTTGCAGGTGAGTAAACGCAATTTTTGTGTGATGTTCAAAACTGAAATTCCCTTTGATGTCCCCACTTGACGGGGGTCATGCCCACTGACGCGCACCCCCATCCTCTGTCACCCTGAGGTGAGCTTAAGTAAGAATTATAAAAAAAAGAAAAAGAATACAAAAGTAATAAATGAATAGTATATAAATAAATAGAAAAAACAATCTATTAAAAAATCTATTAATGCGTTTAAGAGTTACAATACAATATAAACCTTCTCCCAGCTGCTGCTACCACTGCTCATTACGCAGGGTGTTCATGGGCGGTGGCGAGTGGGTTTTTGGGGCGGGGGGCTGTTTGTGCAACTCGACACTACTTTATTACTAATGCATGCGAGTTCGCACAGGATATTAACCGCAAAACTGATGGCCAAACTAATGCTGACTGGCTTAAAGGGGGTGCGGGTGTCGGGTTGGGTATTGGGAGGGGTTGGGCGGGGTGTAAGTGAAGGCTGAGTGTGTGTGTGTGTGTGTGTGTGGTTAGTGGGGTTTTTGCTTGGCTTGGGCCAGCTGCCAACATTTGCTAATTGCTTCATTAAATGTTTGCTTAATTTCGTTCGAATTAGCTCGAAGCAAAAGCGACGGCGAGCGAGAGTGGCCGGAGCAGGGGGTGGGGGAGGTGTGTGTGTGTGACCCTATGCGAAATCTTTATGCTACGCAACTACCCCTTCCTCTCCCCCTCGCCTTCTTGGTCGCTTTCGCGTACGCTGCTTGTCATTAGCGTTTTACGCCTGTGTTTAATTGCTGGCTCAGTGGCTCAACAAATGAGTTAAGAGTGGGTTGCGGTAGGGTTATGGGATTGCGGGTGAAGGGGCGGCGGAGGCTGGTCAATTGTACTTTGGGCCACATCAAAAACTCACCCGTTTTTTTTGTTGTTTGTTTGCCTGTTTTTTGTTGCTCTCGATTTAAATCATTTGTAATTGTTTGTAAAGTGCAGCTGCTGCAATTGCTTGACCATAGATGGCGCTCATCCGTTCGGCCGCCTATGTTGAATTTGTCAACGTGTGTTGAGTTTCACAGTGGCTATTTTAAGAGCGCGCCTCTCTGCGCTTTAAGAGAGTGCAAAGGGCGAAGAAAAGTATAGACGGCTGGGCGGCATTTTGTGGGCATTGTTTTGTTTTGTTGTCAGTTGCTGCCTGCCTGCAGAACGAGTGAGAGCGGCAGCGATAGCGAGAGAGAGAGAGAGAGAACGTGAAGGGAGGAGGGACGGAGGGTGATATGTGATATGATTTTAAGCAGCATGGCAATTAGCAAGTTTTTTGGTTTTTTTTTATGTTCGCTCAAGTGGCAATAAATTTAAAATAAAAAACTGTGCAAATTTAAATGAAAAAAAAAGAAATTTAAGTTGCAATAAAAAATGTGTATTTTTTAAATAAAAAATAAATTGAATAGAAATTAGAAGTAAAAATAAGGAATTAGTAGCAAGAAAAGTGAGAAAAATGTAAATAAAAAAATATATATTTGACGGTGCTTAAAGTGCGAATTTGAGATTTCAATTTACAGGGTAATTTAGTCTTAAGGGAGAGGATCACTTTAGCGTATGAGAAATAACAGCTGATTGCTTATTTGGTTTTGCTCTTTTTGTTGTTGTTTTTGTGTTCGTTATGGCTGATGATGTATTAACCCACATAGCAAATTTGGCTGGCAATCAACACGCCATGAAAAAGTTCGAGTTGCGAGTAGTTTATGAAGTGGCAGATGTCTTTGTCAGCCAGCAGTTAAAGTAGTTTATCAAGTTTTCTTTCTTTTCATTCTTTTTGCTGCCATTGTTAGTTCTTTGCTTGTCTCTTTTGTTTTTTTTTTTGTTTTGCTTCGTTTTTATTTACTTAACTGGCGCCACGTTGCGTATACGTGATCTTGGTTAAAGCAATTTCAGAGCAGCAAACACCTTTTGTTGTTGTTGTTGTTGTTTCTGTTTTGCTCTTTCTCTGGTCGGTGTGGTTGTTGTGCTTGTTCTTCTGCTTGAAGTGTTTGTTGTTTTTGCTGTCGGCTCGTTTTCTCACCACGCAAAACGTTGCGTGGGGCTTGGCAAAAGAGCGTTGCCAACTTTACGCCGCTCTTCATTCAAAAACAAGAAGAAAAAAGTCAAACTTCGGCTGCTGCTGCTGCGTGCGCGTATACACACACACACACACACACAAACACACACACACACACACACAAGTTGCGGATGCTGAGTGTTTGCTCCATTGAACGAAACACACACACAAAAACGCACACAGCGCAAGTGAACGAAGTCGTCGTCGTGTTGGCTTCGTGTGTTGGATTCGCTGCCTTCGTTCGCTTCGTTCGTTGAAATTGTTTCGTTTTTGTGAATTTCGCTATCTTCATGGGATGAATCTTGCAGTGTGGAGCCGCAGTCTGTTTTCAATACGGGCGTCAAGCGGTCGTCGTGCACGGGCCAACAATTCACGGCAAAAATACTTGAATCAAAACGACAACAACAACAACAACAACACCAGCTACAGCAGCAACAAACACACAGCCAAGTGGTAGAACAACAACAACAATAACAATAACAACAAACAGCAAGCGCCTTGGCGGCGCCAACTATTCAAATTAAATAAATAATAAAAACAACAAATTCACATAAACAACCAAAAAAGACAGAGAAAAAACCAAAACAAAATATTCAAAAAGCCGACGACAACGCGCGCTAAAAACTGTGCTACTATTTTTTTTAAATGTTTTTTTTCTTCTTCTTCTAAATAAACAATTGCTTGTTTTTTTATGTGTGATAAAAGTGTAGCTAAAAAAAAAAACACAAATAATTAAAAAAAATATACAAATTTACATACAAAATAAATACATGTACAAATTGTAAAAGCGCAAAAAAAAGTTTGGCGGTAAATTCAGAAACCGTTTAAAGCAAGGCGTGTGTGTGTGTGTGAGTGAGTGTGTGTGTGTGTGTGTGTGTGTGTGTCTGAGTGTGTTTGTTAGTTTGTTTAATATTCGATAAACATAGTTTAAGAGCAATTACAAGTTAATTATCGTATTTGTAGATATTTGAGAATTGCATAAACATTGCAAAAGCTAATGCAAATATTTGAATATCATTTTATGTATGACTGCAATTTTGTTAATATTCTAAAAAAAAACGCCTAAATCTTCAATATGTATGTGTTGTAAATGCTCTCTGTACATAAATATATAATATATAATATTATTAGGTATAAACAAAGATGCAAATCAAAATCAAAACACAACACTAACAACAAGCTTCAGTTTTGCTTTTGTGTTTTTCTTCTTTTCTTTTTATGATTATTGTTTTTATGCTTATGAACAACAACTTTTGCTTGGACTCAAAAGTGTTTGCTTTTTTTTGCTGCTGCTGCTGCTGCTGTTGTTTTTCCCTTCTGCGTCTTCTTCTTCTCCTTCTACTTTGACTTTTTCTGGTTTCTCATTTTCATATGCAAATTGTTAATAACAACCGTATGCATAACATTGGCCAAGTTACATAGATATATCCGTGTATATGTATATATTGTATATATTGACCTTTGGACTTTGGCCTTTGATTAGTTCCTCAAGTTGAGCCTGTGTGTGTGTTGTTGTGTATCTGTGTGTATGTGTGTTTATATGTGGCTCTATTTTTTTTTGTCACTCAATTTATCCAATTTACACAGTTGACACTCGTTCGCAAAGCACACAAAATGCAGATTATGTATACGCCAAGTCTATCGTCTGCCATTTAGCAGCTGCAGCAAATCAAATATCCACTTTCATACTTTTATTATTTAATATGATTGCTTAAAGCTCTTCTGAGCTCATTATTTGAAACGCAACTTTAAAGTTCAGTTGTCCAAGCTGCGTTTGGGGTTTCTATTTTTCCTAGTATATTTCTCTATAAAGGATTGCTCTATTTTAACATGCGAATCTGTATATATCCCTGCCACATGTGCTTTTATGTGCAATACTCGTCTAGCAACCATTCATAAGAGTTTCTATTTAAATCTGAATTGGTTTTCATTTAGTTAAATATTAAATAATGTTATTTTTAATTTCTGTTTTACTTTTTGTATTTTTCTGGGTCGACATTAAATTCATTCATTCGTTTCTTGCCTGTAATCCTCTGTGAAACATTCAATTCAATTGCTCGACTATTCAATTCATAAGAAAATGTCTTAAATTCTATAGGGAAACTCAGCCTGAATGCATCTATTTGCTTTCAAGAAGCTCACAAGCGGTTTGTTTGTCAAACTTCAATGCGTTTTAGTTTCCCTGGAGCCACAGAAAGCTGCTTTATTTATATAATATTCATGCAGCAAGCGCTTAATCTAACTCCAAACGTTTCAAGGCTCATCAATATAGGCAGTGTGGTGTTCATGTTGTAACTGCCGCACTCAAGTAGACAACAGCAACATACACAATGAGGACAACAGGCAACAGCATTCAGTTCTCAACATGTTCACAGGACTCCCCACTTCAAAGGCCCTCGGATTAAGCGTCCTTCGTTTTCTACTTCTGCAAGGATTAAGATACACACATGCATATAGTATGATTAAAATTATCATTTGGTTCATTTGTTGTTGATACACACTTTTATTATTAAGCACAAGACTAGTTAGTGAGCTTAAGTACTTTTGTGTTGCATGTGGCATGTGCCACAAATGTTGCTCTCCATCTGTCTCTTTGATCTACGCACAAAAATACCAGCTACAACAGCAAATGAAAATAAGCTTAAAACAAATCCGATAAGCAATTGCCTCAACATTTTTTGGGGGCACTTGAATGTTTCGCAAGAATCCTCAGACTTAGAATACTCACCTTTGTAATGGACTCCGTACTCTATAGACTTACAGGTCATCTAACTAAACTTCTTGCCTTACCCAGAAAAAGATGCCATATCAAAGGGAAAAATGTCCTAAGCACGGCTCACATAGAAATCATCAACTAGCGAAAAACTCTTCAATTTGAACAACAGCAAAAGGTCCGATGGAAAAGATATTTGGCTCAGAATAATATTAATAACAACATTGTGCAAGATAGTAAAGCTGATGGCATGAAAAATTCTATTGTGCTAATGATATATGCTTAGTATTATTGAATTACAGAAATCCAATTGGTATCTTCTGATTAGATTGCAAATAGACAAAACTTGAACTCTTTATTTATTTATGTAGAAATTAATTGACTTTGCATTGATTATATATGGGAATTTGTGGATTTTGGAGCGTATTAATCGTATCAACTAATAACAAATATATTTATTAGCTTATTTGATATACACATTTGAATAAATGTTTAGCTGCTGGCAAGTGCATTTAAAGCTAAGCTGAGTTTAATGGTCTTTAGTTGAGATTTGTTTGCTTTCACAGCAAATAAAGCAAGTCTCTTTTGACTCGTTGCTCAAAAAACTACTGCTGCTCAAAGTTGCACCTGCACGTTTTGGCTATATATATATATATATATATATATATATATATGTTGTTTTTAATATATAAGCGCTTAAGCTGCTTTGCTTTTATTTGATTTTGTTGGAAATGTGTCACAGCAATGTGTCCTCCCCTATGTCTCTCTCTTTCTCTATCTCGATCTCTCTTTCCCTCTCCCTCTCCCTCTCCCTCTCTTTTCCATTTCGGCTTTGTGAAGTGGAACTTTAGCTAAGATTTTGGGCAAGCACTTTTCGACCATTTTTTCTTCTTCGCATTTCCTTTTTTGCAGCTGACAAAATGTATTTGCTTAAAAATCAATTACGTCATCATTGTTAAATGGCAATTGGATATGAAGCGGGGTGGGGGTAGGCTAGGGTCTCACCCCTTCTCACACCTTTCTTTTGTGAGCTCCGCTCCTGTGTTCGCCTGTTTGTCACTCGTTTCAATTCTTCAGTTGTGTCAATACTTTATCGACAACATTAGCGTCAATCTGACTGCAAATCTCTCCATCTCGCTCTCGCTGGCTCTCTATCTCTCTCTATCTCTCTCTGTCTGTGTCCTCCATCTATTTGGCGTATCTATATTTGTTACCCTTTTGCCTGTCGTCTCGTCCTGTCTGTCTGTCTGTCTGTCTATTCACCTGTCTTGACATCTGCTTTCTATTTATTTTTTGTCCTTGTGTGTTTTGTGCCATATTTTATTTATATTTTGTCAATTTTGTACAACTTTTGCTTAACACATTGTTGGCCCACTCCCACTCCCGCCTCTGTCCCCGTTCTCTCTCTACTTGCAAAAAAAAAAAAACAGAAAAATAAATAAAAGGCCACCCGATTCCTGCCGATTTTGGCTGGCCCCCAAAAACGGCAAATGTAATAACGCACAAATTTTGACAGCACCTCTGGGCCATTGTTCAGAAAGTTATTTTCGCTCAGGTGGCCAGTTGGGCGGTTAAGACTGGCGCCAACCGGTTGGGCGAAGCTGTCAGCAAAGTCTGTCGTCTTATCGATAACAGATATCAGGTGACTAATAGCACAGAGCCAGGGAAAAGTAGGAGGGAACTTTCATTATGGAAATTGATAAGTTATGCCCACCAATAGGAAACTGATCATTTTCAACTAACTAAACTGCCAAATAGGTAATCGAATATGTTTTCGATATATCAGTCCAGAGACAGCTGAGCGACAATCGGGGATACTTTAATATTCAAGTAGATAACAACATTTGGTAACTGAACAAATTTAACTATAGCAAACAAATTGTATGTCGAATCGAATAAGGTTTTCGACTTTTACCGTTAAAGTCACTCGGCACATGCGACTTAAATTGTGGCGATAGGTTTAATCGGCTTCTGTTGCTGCTCAGTAATTTATCGACATTCGATTTGAACTTTGCCAGGTGCTGTGCAGCCAGACAGATAGCGAGTGTGTGTCTGTGTGTGTGTGTGTGTGTGTGTGTGTGTGTGTGTGTGTAAATGATGGGCTGTGATAGAGGTAGCGACACTATTTGTTTTTACCACATTTGAGTGTGTTGCACATTTTATTTTCAGCTCTTTTGACTTGCCTCGTACTTATTTGCGATGTCTGTTCGCAGATGTTTGTGTGTGTGTTCGTGTGGATGTGTGTGTGTGTGTGTGTGTGTGTGTGTGTGTGTGTGTGTTTGCGTGGTCTTGTGTCCGTTTGCCTCATCGGGGTTATTAAATACAGGCAAATGCTCAAACATATTGCAGTTGAGACCATGTTATGGATGCTTCACGTTCACACACACACACACACACACACACACACACACATACACACATGTTGCACATGTATCGATGAACATACAAGGCAAATGCAGCGTAATTCATTTAAGTGTACAACTCTGTGACATCTTCCCTTCCTTGAGCTCCACTTACTGCATGGCTTTTGTGTGCATGTGCATGGATTCGGGCTTACATGAAATTTCATATATTTAATGACTGCCAGAGAGTCAATGGCATAACAACGACAACAACAACAACAACAGCAACAACAACAGCAACAACAACAGCAAAGGCAATTATTGGTCCCTTTTCACCAAACTGAAAGCAACCATTCGCATTTTCTACATACGGGAAACAAATGATATACATATATACATATATATATATATATATATATAAGTAAATGGGAGATGCGCAAAGTAAATAATAAAATCAGAATGCACTATGCGAAAGCTCAGTAAATAATATGTATATATTCAGGCTATTTATGTACATTGTGCTTGTATACAAATATTAATTAAGATGATGAAAAAAAAATGCAAGCAATTTTCAGAGGCCATTAAATATTTAACATGCAGCAAACGTTGTCTTCTGCATACCCTGTGGCCGGGCAGGAGAAGGAACTACCAGACTGCAAAGAAATGAAGCCCAGTTATATTTATTATTATACTCGATCATGATTTGTGTTACTGTTTGTCTTCGCATTTACATATTGTACAACACTTCACAAACATCTACCCGTCGCGCAACACTCAAATGTTTTCACTTTGTTTGCAAAATATTTTCTGGGTAATTATTTTTGAGCGCGATAAACGTTGCCAAAAAAAAAAGAAAAGAACTCAACACGCCCCAAACTCCTCCGACTACCACTCCGACCGAGCACAACCCTTTCCACGGCCAAAGCCTCGGAAAATTGCTATAATGGCTGAGTTGTTTGGCTTGCAAATTGAACGAAAACAATTTCAAAGTTTGTATGGGGCACTTTAAGGCACTTGAATGCATGTTAGACAAACCAGTTGCACACACCAATTCATAGACGAAAAAACAAAAAAAAAAACGAAGAAAGACAGAGACAGAAATAGAAATAGAAACAGAAACAGAGAGGGAGAGAGAGAGAGAGAGAGATGGGGAGAGTGAAAGATGTTAAGTGAGTGCAAGAAATAGCTAGAGGCAAGTTGAAAAGTCGTTTGGTTTCTAGATCAAAGTTGAAGAGCGAGTTATGCGATTACTTATGCCAAAAATATCTGGCCAAAACACCCCCACTTAACTTCCGCCCTCCCATCAATAAGCGAACGAAATTTTCTTAACTTGCTCTATTAACAACTTATGCACTCAACTTGCACCCGAAACTTTAGGAATCAGATTGCAGATGTGCTAATTGACCAAAAGTTGTATACGATATGTCGATACTGGCTATTGAGCTGTGCCTATCGATAAATAGCTTTACCCATCTATTATACTATGCTTGAGATGATTGGGGATGTGATAATTGAGCAAACCATATGCTGACTATTGCGCTGCGCCTATCGATAAATAATTGTTGCTACTCATGATGCTACAGTTGTGCAAAATTAATTTGAGTTGTGTGTGTGTTGGGATAGCGATATGTTTATCGATTATCTTGATTCTATCAAACGAGATTTTTAAGTCGATTAATTGATTTTGAATTAAACTTATCGTGGAAAAGGATTATCGATTGATCTGAGACAGAAATATACATGTATTGAGCCAACAAGCCACCGATATATTAAAATCTAACTACTACTAACTGTCAATAACTGTCAAGTGAACATGTTCCGCGATTGATGTATTAATGTATCGATAGTGTAATCGATAACATATGATTTAAGTGATATATACACTCATTATTCAATTTATTTAAAGGAATTTATTTATTTGAGGAAAGTTCAATTGATATTTAGTAATCGATAAATGTATCAATAGCATAGGCCACACACACACACACACACACACACACACACACACACACACACACACACACACACACACACACTCACTCACTAGAACACACACACTTTTGCTTAGCTAATTGGAATTGGAACAATAATTAATTAATTAATTAGTATGGACAATGGAATTAGTCTTGAGCGGTCTCTCTCTTTCTCTCTCTCTCTCTCTCTTTCTCTCTCTTTCTCTTTGTGTTTATAATTATCCAACTTAAACCGCTCTGACCACAGTGGAGTGGTGCCCTAGTCAGTTCAGTGCCACTGATTGCATGCCACAAAAGTGCGTGGCATAACGAGCATATTCAATCGCTTTCTGCGGTTTCATTCTCCCGCGCTCCTTTGCTCTTAGTCTTACTGTGTGTGTGTGTGTGTGTGTCACTTGCCGCAGCATTGTTGCACTGCTGATAGTGATGCTGATGTTGTTGCAGCAGCAGCAGCAGCGACAACAATGTGTATTACATAATGCAAAATGCATTTTACAGTTGCTGCAACAATAAAAATAACAATAAAAATAACAATAAGCAAATATTTTTATACGCTTTGTTATTATTGTTATTGTATTGCCACTTCCTTTCTTATAGAAAGGGTATAATGGTTTTGTTCAAATGTTACGGGCAGAAGGAAGCATCTCCGACCGCATCATATATATATATATACATATATATATATATTCTTGATCAGAAGTCGAGTCGATTTTGCCATATCCGTCTCACAGATCTCGAAGACTATAAGCAATAATCTATTTTCGTATACCATGGGCAAATCAAATTAATGTTATTTTATCGACGGGAATATCGATATATATATCGATTTTTTTTAGCAATAAAATTTTAAATGGAAATAGAATATATTTAACAACTGGGTTCAGGGTATATCGGAGTGGAGCTCACCCGATTACAGCATTCTTCTTATAATTTTTTTGTTGTTGTCATTCTGCGGCATATGTGGGCGTTGGCGTGGGCGTGGGTGTGGTGGTGGCCTGATGGCATGCAACAAGGTGAAGGTTGCTGCAGTTGACAAAAGCCGCAGCAAACAATTTGTGAAGAGCCTGCATGGTTGCCTGCTGGGGGGGAGTTAGTGGAAGGGTTTTGCTATTTGGGCCACATTTAAAAATGTATGCAGCTGGCAAGGCCAACAACGGCAACAGCAGCAGTTCTTGACACCTCCCTCCCCCACCCTGTTCCCCTGCATGCCGTCTGCTTTTGCTGTTTGTCTGCTTGTTGATACCCTGCAGCCATTAACAATGTGCTAAGCAGTTTGCATTATGTGGGAGAGAACGCAAAAAATATATATATATTTATTATATATTATATTTGTGACTTAAAGAAGAAGTCTGTGCTTGCATTGTGAATCCAGGGTATTTTGCAGACTGTCAATTGCGACTCGCCGGCCACTCGTATGTTATTTTTAAGCATTCGCCGCAGTTGCTTGGCAAAAAAGAAATATTTTAAGGAAATAACTGCAACTGGACAACGTAATTCTCTCTCTCTCTCTCTCCTCTTTCTCTCTCTCTCTCTCTCACTCTTCGCTGCTATTTTGTGCCTTGGCACCTTAGTGCATCAACACAACAATAACAACGAAAGTCGCAACACTTGTGTTGGTTTACTTTCTGCCACACACACACACACACACACAACCCACACACATGAAGCAGCTGCAGCAGTCAGCATTTTAAGTTGGCAACATTTGTTGTTATTTCGCCAGCAATTTTGCTTTCGTCAACATTTTATATATATATATATATAAGAAAAATCGAAAAATGAATGCAAAAAACAAAGCTCTTCGCTTATGTCTTCATTGCGAAGCGCGTACAAAGTTTGACTTGAGTTGTAATACTCTGTTCCCGAAGATATCCAGAGTATATTTGTTCTGTCCAATGTCTGTCAGTCTGATAAAGTTGGGATAACTAAGAACGTTCTTCAACATGCTCACAAAAGCCTATATCTATTGCAATTTTAAAGGCAAACTTGGAGGATAGATTACTAGGATTACTTCCTCAAAGATCGATATTTCTTGGCTAGACCCATATCTGCAATCAGATGGTATTACTTGCTTGTAACAAAGTATTTGACAGTCGGTTACGCCCGACTGAAATTTGTTCACTTGTTTCACCTTGCTTTACCTGGCTGCTGTTGACCATGACATGCACACACTTAAACAAACACACACACACACACGCACGCACACACACTCTTACTAATTCCCAGTGCTTCATCTCCTTTTATCCCTCTCGCTCACACACACACACTGGCAGCTTGACCAGAAAAAGGAAACACACTCAAACACAGGAATTTAATTTAAAGACAAGAAAATCACAACATAAAAACGACGAAAAACAACAAATTAATGCTTTGCCTTGCTATCCTCTCTCATCCTGCTTGCTCTTTTAGTTTTTGTTATTGCTGTTCTTTCTTGTTCTTTCGCGCACACTTAACGACGATAATCACAGCTGCATTGTGCCGTTGCCATGGATTAGGGAGCGAGACAGCGACAGCAAAGAGCGGGAGTTTTCAATTTGGTTGAAGGTGTCTTCCTTGTTGTTATTGTTGTTGTTGCTGCTATTAAAAAGTTTTAGCTTTGAGTTAATGGCAACAACAACAAGAAAATATGATAAGATAAAGATTAATGCTGATGCTGCTTATGTTGCTGATATTCTTCGTACAAATTATTCGCATCAGAAGTCAACGAGAAGGCATCAGCATAGACATGTGCAGAGAGAGAGAGAGAGAGAGAGAGAGAGAAGGAGAGAGAGTTCTACAGTTAATCCCCCCCTGCCGCGTTATCTGCATTGAAAACCGAGATCTTTCAATTTCAAAGTGCAATTACTTGGAATTTGTTTGAAGTTGAAAGCGGCACAGCAGTTAAACTGTTAGCTCACTTTCCGCACACACACACATTAGAAATTTAATTAGAGTGCCTTGCATAATAATACTACAACGAGTGAAAAAAAAGAAAGAACAGGAGGGTGGAGGGGAGAGTGGTGATTGCAGAATGCAGAATGCAAAAAGGACGCACAAATAAAATTGAAAATCGAAACAAATCGAGCAAAAGTTTACCAGCAAATTGAGTTGAAACACGAATCGAAGCGAGGATAGGTGGATGGTGGAAGGGGGAAGAGGGAAGAGGGGATAAACATTGCCTTTGTTAGTGTGCATTTGTGTGTGTTGTGTTTGTGTTTGTGTTTGTGTCAGCTCAGCAATTTGCAGAGTTGCATAAGCCGCGGCGATAGCTCGCAGCTTACAGCCGCCAAACTGCAATCCGCAATGGCAATGAAAACGGTGTTTTGTTTTTTTTCTCTCGCTCTCGCTCTCTCTCTCTCTCTCTCTCTGTTTTTACTGAGTTTCCCAGTATGGGCAGTTTATAGCTTACATTGCACGGTGGGGCAAATTAACAGCTTTTTTTTGTACATTTAGTAAATGTTTAGCCAATTGTTGCCAACATTTTTTGTGAATTTAATCAAATCAGCGACATAATTTCATTTCATCAAACCATTGATATAACTCTAAAGTCTTTGATTTAACTCATTATACAAATTGAAAAAAATCTTTTATTCAAAAAGAAAAGTATTTCTTTTAATTTGAATCGAACCAGAGAAATAACTCTATAGTCCTTGATTTAATTAGTTTTAAACATCGCCCCACTGTGCACAGTGTTGGCGCAAAGCTCAGCCAGCGTGCTGTCTGTTTGATCTGTTGTGCGTCCTTCGGCTTATGCTTTGTCAACTGCGAGAGGGTTAAGGAAGCTGCCCTTCTCTCTCTCCCTCATCGTCCCTCTCGCTCCACCTATCTTTCGGTCTTTCGAATTGTAGTTTTAACGGTAGAAAGCCCAAAGCCATAAATAACGACACGTTGTGCATTTTGATGTGGCCAAGAAATGAAATTGTAACTGTAACTGTAACTGTAACAGTAACTGTAACTGGAAAGTGGAACTGAAAATGTAACATCAACTGCGACTCTTTAACGGAACGTGTCCTTCGAGCGTTGGCCAAGGGTCGGGGAAGGGGAGGAGTTGAGGGTTTGGAAGGCGAAGCGCGCTTTGGTCATACTGTGGCTGTGATTGCTGCGCCCTTTTTCGCATCATCGATTGCGAGTGTGGCATGTGGGCGTTTTGGGCGTGTGGGCGTGAAAGTAACAGTGAGAGGGAAAGAGTACGGCATATCATCATTCACATCATTTTGGGTTGAGCTTCGCTGCGTATTTGGCTGTAAAGTGTTTTATTTTCCAATTTTTTTTTCTCTTCTGTTTTCTGTTTTCCGTTTCGGTTTCGGTTTCGGTTTCCTTGCTTCACTTGTAAATATTGCTTTTTATGTGCTCGTATGTGTGTGTGTGTGTGTGAGTGTGTGTGGGGGTGTATGTAAGTGTATGTGTGTGTGTGTGTGTGTGTGTGTAAGTATTTCAGATTGTTATTATAGCTGCAAATTGCTGTAAATATCTTATAGATATCTTCATTCATATTGCATATCAAATTGGGTTCGAACGGAAAAGGTTATCAAAATCACTGAGCGAAGATTTTCAGGTTTTTCGCCTTTTCTTTTAAGCGGTATTTCAGTGATTGGTACTCGTCGTCCTGAATTTAAATGAATCAAATTGCACTTGAGCTATGTGTGTGTGGTTGTGGTTGTGGCTGTGTGTGTGTATGTGTTGTTATGGCTTACTTATAAGTACTCGATAATAATTCAAATATCGTAATATGCTCTGATTGGAATTTGGTTAAATCTTTTAGCTTTTCAAATTTGATGATAGCTCGTAACTATTTGTATATTGTTATTGATTAAGTGCTTTGACAAATACCTTCTTAACTCGGAGCTTCGAATCGAGAGTTGAACTAGTTGAGAAATTTCGAGCAAATATCATATTGCCAAGCGTCCAAAGTGTACTTTATTTGGATATTTTATTTGGAATGCGTTAGCATATTCAATTCATAGCCAACATCAATTGTCGATTCAACTGAACTGTTTTGCAAATATTTGGCCAAAAGCATTGTTTTCATGTAAATACGTTTGCGATAATAATGGGAAAGCAATGCGACACCATAACAACAGTGATGTAAAATATCAAATAATTAATAAAATACAGCCAAAGCAAAATGAAAAAAAAATTAAAAGAAAACAATGATTTATTGATTTTCAAAAAAAAAATTTTAAAAAAGGGTTAAAAATAATACGCCTATAATTGTCTGCATTCGATAAGCAAATATCGACTTTAAACAAATAAAGCAGAAAACATTCTGATATTCATAAAGCATATTTGAGCAAAGAATTGGAAAACAGATGCTTTTGGCATTTTTCATGCCTATAGAAAAGTTTTCCATGCAGCTGACAAAGATGCATGTGGAAATCAATGCAATTGCTGCTGTTGGAATGGGGAATTTCGGTTGGGCTTGTGGATACATTTGTGGTGGGGGTGGTGCCTGTGGTTGGGGTTTGGTTTACATATGTGTATATGTCCAGTGTACTATTGTCCACAAATTTTCATAGTGGTGCATGTGTGCAGCAACATTTGCTACATATTTGATGACTTTGTCAGACTCTGATTTTCACACAGGGTTGCCAGCTTTACTATTATTTTCTATGTCATTTCTTTTTTTTTTTTGTGTTGCTATCCTATTGTTATTCAGTTGTCAACTAATGGGAATTACAATAGCCATTGAACATCTTTGCTTGTTGTTGTTCTGGAATTTATTTGGTTGTCAATGATAGCCGGCTGAAATATTTCCAGTTGCATGTTAAACAATATTTTTTCCTTCTTTTCTTTTCTTTTCATCTTTTTTTTATTTTTTGAAATGTTGAGCTTTTGAGCATTCTATGCATTTTTGGTCTTGTTGCACTTGCTACATTGTAAATATCTCGTTTTTTTTTTTTTTGCATCCGCAACTTGGTTTGCGATTTTAATTTTGCAGTTAGTCTTATCGAATATTATTAATATTTATTTATATATATTAAATATAATAATAAATTGCCAAGTCTCAAATTGTAGTATTTTATTTAAAATGCAATTTGAAATAATTTAACTGTTTGTTAAATTTACACAATTTTTAGACAGTTTGACTTTTAGTCAACTAACATCAACTTCCCAAAAGCAGCCTTCGTGGCTGTCATCAATTTGTATTGCCATCTCGAAATAAGCTTCAACTTCTCAAAATCGATAATGGGCTTGCTCGAGATAGCGAAGTTCTACTATACTCTATTACTGAAAGCACTTAAGTTCAACGTGAAGTTGAACTTTTTGTAGCTACAACAAATCGCACAATTTTGCGGCTGACTTTAGTTCAGCAATTTTAAGCTTGCTGCCTGCTTCTCGCTTCGCGTAGTATTCTAGATTTGGGCATTTATTTGTTGTTTCAAATGAAGCAACTGTTTTTTTTTTGGCGCTTTGCAGCTTTTTTTTAAGCTAACGTGCTACTCCGGCTTAGTATGGCTACAGCTTGTTGGGTTGTTGGGGTTGGGGCGGTTGTTTGTCAAAATATATAAGCTGTGCTTGAATAAAATTGCCACAGCATTTAGACGTCTTTTTTTATATTGTATTTATTTTTATATTAATTTTGTTTCTTCGGATTTTTATGGAATTCTATTTTTACTTTAAATACATTTAAAGACACACGCAACACACACACACACACCAAGCCGTTGAAGTAGGAGCAAAAATCACTGCCTACTTTTTTGGGCCAAACCACTGAAAACCACTTTTCATATTCACAATCTTAATGTACCGATCTATGAATGTGAATATTTAACTGTATATAATGTATATAGATGTAAGTGTATGTATGTATGCTGTATGCTTCGTTTCCAACACGTTCCGCACACACGCGCACACACACACACACACACACACACACACACACACACACACACACACACACACAGGTGCACACACACGCACTGCAAAAAACAATGCAGCAATAACAGAACAAGGCAAAAGTTTTCAAAAATGTATATATCTTATGTATATATATATATAAATGTCTATAATTAAGTATAATCTATAGTAAATATCTATGTGTGTGTGTTTTTTTTATTGTGTATGTGTTTTCGTGCAATATCCGAAATAGTACTAATTGTAAATATTTAAATACGTATATATCAATTGTAGTAAATGGAAGCAAGAGAAAGAATCATTCCATGTATGCAAATAAAAAGCGCACAAATAGGCAACAACAACAGCAACAACAACAGCAACAGCAACAACAGGAGCAACAAATTCGAAATTAATTTGAGTGTTGCACAACAGCAAAATTAAAGAAATTGATAAAAAGAAAAAAAGGAAATAAACAAGCAGCAGCAAAGCAAAAAGGAGGAAAAAATGTGAAGCCAAAAAAAAGGCGTCAAATGAAAATTTTGAAGAAACAACAAACAAAAATGAAGTGCAAAAAGTTTTCAGCAAAGGAAAACCAAACAAAACCATAACAAACAGCAAAGGAAACTAAAACAAAAGAAAAAAAAGAGAGACAGACACAGAGAGAGGGAGAGGGAGAGAAAGGGAGAGAGACAAAGTAAATAGCCAACGGTTAACGGTAAACAGTAAACGGTTAACGGTAACGGGTTTAACTCGTTTCAATTGCGCTTCGCTTTGTTCCGTTCCGTTTCGTTCCGTTCCGTTCCATTCCGTTGCGTTCCGTGTCAGACAGGCTAGCGCATAGCTTACGTTAATAGAAGTAGGGCCTAACGCGATTACTTTCCATTTCATTCCGTTCCGTTCCGTTCCGTTTCGTTTCGCCTCGTTTTGAATACGGTTTTCGTTTCGTTTTCGCGTATTTCTTCTGGTGCTGCACGTTTTCAATGGCTGTTTGTTCCTTATGATGGAGACATTTCTTGTCCTGGGCCTGTGTTTTATCCTGTACGAAGCATTGGATTTCTTTCAAGGCTGCATACACAGCAACACGCCCACACCGAGCGACCAAATCGAGGCCTATCGCCGCGAACTCGACGAACAGCGCCAGCAGCAGCAGCAGGAACAATTTCTGGCCGGTTTGACGCCACTTTTGGGCGCACAATTTGCGGCCGCAGCAGCCGCTGCCGCTGCCGCTGGCTCGCAATCGACGTTGAGCACCACCACGCCTACCGCCTCCACAGCGAGCGTCATCAGTGACTCCTATGACCAGGAACAATCCCAGTCGCAATCACAATCCCAATCGCAATCGCAATCACAATCACAGGCGCAACAAACACATTCGTTGAGCACACCGGGATTATTTCGTCCGGCCGCTTTGGGCTATTACGATCCGGAGGATCCGTTGCATGCCACCTCATCGCTGCCGCGCGACTTTTACTATCTGCAGCAGCAGCAATTGAAGAATAAGGCCAGCGCCAAATCGTTACTGTCCAAGTTCTCCACAACCAATTCAGACAATCGCATCCATCCGGAGTCGAGCACGACGCACGGTGTTTTGGGTGTGCACACTGCGGCGGTAATTACCACACAGCCGCTACCACTTGCCGCTGGTGAATCGGTGGCAAGTTTGGGCCTCTTCGATTGCCAGCCACCGTTGCAGTCGGTGCTGCCGACATCTCCCCTGCTCATCGAGCTCAAGCGTGCCATCATCAGCACCAATAGCCGTACCAATCGTACTCTGGTGCGCCGTAGCCAGGCCTATTCAACACAGAACGACTACGAGGATCGCAGGGAGACTTACAGCAATAACGATAACGATAACGATAACGATAACAAGGGTTGTCCGCAGTGCGTCGAGGAGAACGAGGAGGAGGCAGAAGAGGAGGAGGAGGACGAGGAGATCGACGACGACAATTTATCCAGCAATTCCGGTAGTTCCGGTAGTGCTACAGGGTCCGGTAGTTCCGGCCCCAACTCACCAGCCGCCATTGCCGGCGCTGCGAACAGTGAGCCGAATATTTGCATCGCATCTCAATTGCCGCGCATTCATCACATTGCCATTGACGATATCGGCATCGGCATCGGTGGGCAATCGACGGTGAACGGAGAACCGATTTGTAGTTTGGCAGCCAGTTCCAGTTCCAGTTCACACGCCGATATTCGGGAGATCGAGTGCGAGCGTCTGAGACGCAAGTGCGTGAGCGTTAAGCGCATCTATAGCATATCGGAGAAGTTCTAAATCAAAATCAAAATCAAAATCAAAATCAAAATTAAACAAAATCAAATCTCGCTAAGCTGCAAATCCAAATCAAAACTCAACTCATTTCTGTACAAAAGCGCTAAACTCACCATTGCACCAGAAAAACCAGAAAAAAAAAAGAAAAAAAACCAAAAAAAAAAAAACCAAAGGCCAACAAAATCAAAAAATCTATTTGCAAACACACCTAAATTGAAATCGTTAAATATATATACATATATATGTATATATATATACATATATATATATATTTGTCGACATCATCAATCGAATCTGCCTTACTGCAAAATTCCAATTAAAAAAACTGAAAATCAAAAAGAAAGAAAACAAAAACAATGCAAGCAAAATCACAAATTTTCCATATGCGAAATACCCCACACAAGGTTAGCAAAAGAAAGCTCCAACAAAATAAAAAAAAAAAACGAAAAAAATCAAGTGACTAAAGCAAAAGCAAACTCAATTCAAGCGTAAGCTAAATAAAAAGAACTCGAGTTGCAATCCAGCTTCAAAAAAAAAATAAATATTTAACCGAACTAAATTGAAATTTGCCAATAGAATTTGCACTGCATTCTCAGCTCATTTGTATTATTCGATTATGTTTTTGGTCTTTATCCATATTATTTATTCTCACGTTTCTCACACCCAATTGTTGCTCTCAGCTCTTTCACTCACTCACACACACATACTCACACACGCACACCATGCAATTAAGAATTAATTTATAAAGTTATATATATATATATATATATGTATATACATATATAATTTACTTCACAATGTGCAATGTTCTCTCAAAAAAAAAAAAAGCAGCTGCAATCACCATTCACAAGTTTCACTCACCAGAAATGCCAAAAAAAAAAATAAAAATAAAAATAAAAAATAATCAATGCGTCGCTTCTCTGTGCTCGTTATTTTTTATTTTCGTTTCGTTCGTCTCACAAATGTTCACAAACACATTTCGATTATAAAGAAAACATTGCCTGCTCTTAACATGTACTAATACTATTTCCAGACATTTTGATCAAAGCCCAACTCAAGAAAGCAGCTGCACTCGCAGTCGCATGGTGTGTCCCGATTACTAGTAAGCCTTCAATTATTCCAATTCAAAGCGAGCATTTTTCCAAAAATGTATGGAAGTTTTGTTTTTTATTTTGCGAAGCATTACAGATTTGACACCTAATAACACACACATTTGGCGCCCAACGTGGGTCTGTTTTTTTTTTTAAATATATTTTTTTTACCTGAATCTAGTATTTATTTTTAGATAATTACTGAAGCAAGTCTAGGGCGTGTGCTTACTACTAATTAGTTTATATCTCTTGACAGTTGCTCCTTTACTTTAGTGTTGTTTTTTTTATATATATATATTTCATTTCAATATTTGGCGCCCAAGTTGCCGGGGTCTGTTTGGCAAGCTAAAGTTCCCATTATATGACTGACTGGTTGGTTACCCGATAGTTGTGCGTTAATATCTTTTGTTTCCTTTCAAAACTTGCCAGCTAACAACGACTGATAACAGTTAACTGTAACTGTGTTCAACAAACTTTATTTTGAGCTTGAGCTGTTCAACAAAACATATTCAGAACACTCTTCAAAGTATATTGTTGCTTTGCGTTTTGAGTGTGTTTTTTTTCTTTCATTTTTTGGACAACAACAAAATGATAACTAGCTAGTCCCGACTCTAAGCCCAACCCTCCAAGCCTTATGCGTGGCAGGCCACAAGCCGCTGGTAGCCGGGGCAACTTCAACCTAAATCCGAATGTTGTTCTTGTTGTTGTCGTGACTCTTGAGTGTTATGCAAAGTGAATTGTACATAATTGTCAGGCACTAGGGCAAGATTCGCAAAAGCACGCATGAATTCATGTGTCTGTGTGTGTGTGTGTGTGTGTGTGTGTGTATATATATACATATATATAAGTATACTTATCTACATGGTACATATATGCAAATGTGCGACGAACTGTGGGCATGTTGGATAAGTCTCCAACTTGCTCGCCAGCACAATGACTAATTTTGCTGTCATTGTTGCTGCAGCAGCAGCAGCAGCAGCAGCAGCACCACCACCATCATTTGCTGTTAGGGAGCATTACTATCATATCTTACAAATTGTCGCTTGAAAGTTAAATCCTGCTCTTCTCCACCACCCTTCTTCCCGTTGTTTTTTGTTGCTTTTTTTCTATTTTCATGCTCTGTAACCATTAAATTGGTGTGGGAAGGCATAATAAAGTTATGCAAATGCATGTTAGAGATTTGAAGGCGACAACAACAGCGTCCCTCTACAGCATCCGTAGATAAGCAGCTTAAGTCGGTCCTCTTCGAAATTTGTAATAAAGGATTATTACATATTGCTTATGTATGTTAAAAATATTTTTAGCATACTTCTGATTTTTAGTTAGCAATTTTTACATATTTACAAATTACATTGTACTTCATGCAATGGCTTCTTGATTATTTAAGCTGAAAGTTTTCACTTGGCTTTAAAATATCACATATATCTGGATACAGGGTAGTTGAGAGTCGAGTCCTCTCGTTGGCCGATTCTCTCTTGCGCTTAGTCTTTAGGCTTTTGGCTCATTTTGCGCAGCTTGTGCGAATCCTTTCAATTATTCGATATGTGGTAGCATTTTCCTGTTCTGCTTCTTTTGCTGAACATTTCTTCATTTTTTTTTCTTTTCTTTACTACAACCCTCAACTTGTGCTTCATTTTCATTTCGTACACACACACACACACAAATAAACACTGGCAGCCCTAAGACCCGCATTATTTTTCATTTCCTTCCACTTCCACAGTGGCTGCTGCCATTCGAGTCAATATGTGTGTGCGAGTGTGTGTGTGTGTGTGTGCGTGTGTGTGCGTGTGTGTGCTTAGTGAAGTCCGCGTGTGGCTCAGATTCGCGTCCAAGCGTCCACATGCTTTTTCGCATAGTCCTTCGCCGGGGTCCTTGCATCCATCCATGTTCCATCCGTCCTGCGTTCAATGTTCGTAATCTTTTGGTCTTTTCTTCATCATCGTTTAGCTTGATGTGGTTTTGCCCCGACTTAATCAGTTTTACTATTGTTTGTTTTTACCATATACATATACATACAAACAGGTTTCTTTTTTCCTTTGTGCGTCTGTGTGTGCATGTGTGTGTGTGTGTGTAAGTGGAAGTGTGTGTGTAGTTTTTCTGATTTGCTGCTCTCTTTTATTCTTATTGTTGTTGTTTGATGTTGCTCTACTGATTGAGTCCATTGGTTGAGAATGCTGCTGGTTGGTCGCTGCTACACACACACACACACACACACACACACACACACACACACACACACACACACACACACACACTCTTACACATCTGATAATAGTATGTTGTGCGCTCTGCCCTTTTGTACAGAACAGCTTTTGCTGCCAATTATTCTGTTCCCGTGTGTGTGTGTGTGTGTGTGTGAGTGCGTTTCCATGACGGTTTAGCATTGCTATTACAATATCAATAGCAACAACAACAATACACACACACACACACACACACACACCTATACACATATCGAGGCTTAAGCAACTCAAAAAATACTTCAGCATTGCAGCCAAACAGCAAAAAAATCAAATCGAGCAAAGCATCATTGCAGTCCAAAATCAAGCCGACTACACAATACTCTGCTGCCTGTGAAAGCCAAAAACGACATGCACTAATTATGCTGTCCCTTAGGTGCTGAGACACTAATAAGTCCGTTACGAAAATTAAATTTGCTTTCTTGGTGTAACTTTAGGAATTTTTCAATATGCCCATTTGCTGGTGCTTGCCGAACAGTGTATGAAAAACCAGAAAATTGTAAAAAAAAAACAAAAATAAACACAATTTTCCCAACCCACTCCAATAAGTAACCCCCTCCCCAGCCAGCTACTCTTAGCAACCCTCTGGCTACTGGCTACGGCTCAGCTTCAGCTTCAGCTTCAGTGCCAGTTACAGCTGCTTTTGATGCTGCACTTGCCCCACAAATCAGTCAAGGGCGATATTCTTCTACATCATTAAGCGCCAGCAGCATCAGCAGCAGCAGCAGCAACAACCCCATTAACAATAATAATAATAATAATAATAACAAAAAGCCACAAGAAATAATACCAACTGAAACTAAAGCTGAATCTCTTGTTCCTAAGCAACCCCTTCTCTATTCCCATCCCCATTCTCATCAGACATCCCCCCCTCCCTGGAAGTTAGTCAGCTCAGAACTGTTTTGTATTCAAAGGCAATCTTGAATCGAAATTGGCATTGTCTGGCAAATGAAGTGTATTGATAGATAGAGAAAGCAACACAAGCAACACAAATGCATACTGCATGCAAGTTGCATTCATTTTTCTTCATTATTTTGCTTCTGTCAGCAAAAACTCATCGTCATTTTTATCAACAATAAAAATGTAACGCAATTAAATGAGTCTTTGAGAATTTGAAAGAGAGAAATATAATCACAGTTAAAGTAATGTTCTCACTAACTGAGCAAGAAAGGAGAGAAGTAAAATGCACATTTATGATATATTTAAAAATATGTAGTTGCTTAGAGTAGCAAGTATTGATTTAAACTTTAACTTTTTTCGTTTTGGATCAATATTTTCAGGGGAGTTTGTGTCGCAAAATTGAGCCATGAATAACGAGGAATTTCGTTTTAATCGCCTAAGTTTTAGCAAGTTATTTCTGATGGCCAATTAACAGAATTTTATTGTACTTTCAACACTTGTGAGCCTCCTGTGCCCCTCTCGTCTTATATATAGATATATATATATATATATATATATATATATATACATACATACTTGTTTCAGCTATAACTTTGACTCACAATCAAAATCCAGCCAAATCCAATTCAATTAATCAGCGTCTTGCGACTTGCGACTTGTGACTTTCGACTAACCAACTGACAGCTAACTGATGTCTAAACAAATTACTAACCCACAACCACAACACTAGCACAACCAGCACCACCAGCACCATGCCCCCAAGAAACTTGCTTTTGTGGTTGCTGCGTCTACGTCTTTATCATTGGGCTTATGCAATCGAAATTTGCTTTAGTTTTCGTTGTTATCTTTAGCCTGCCATTGGCTCTTGGTTATATGGCGTTAAAGCGGACAACTTTATTTAACAGCAAAATGCTTTACTTTTCTACAGAGACACAATCACAAAATATGCCATTAATGAAACATTTGATACTCTTCCATTGGCTTATCCGTTGCATATTGTAAATATACTTCGATTTAAGCCAAAGCCTTTATTAAACGGATTTTCTTTCTACATCCACTGTATAATGAGCTGCATGTGTGAGTGTGAGTGTGTGTGTGTGAGTGTGTGTGTCTGTGTCTGTGTGTGTGTGTCTGCCAAGACTTGTTGAGCTCTTAAGTCTGTAGTTGACAGCCTCTTACGGCCTCCTCACCCACACCCCTATTAAAATGTGACAAAATTAAGAAAAAAAAAAAATACCAGCTTATAAAAACGAAAAAAAGAAGAAATGAAAAAACGATTATCTTTAACAAGCTGAAGATTACAGACCCTTGTAGACTTGAGATAATCTGCTGGAATTTAAGTTTTAGTTTAAAATCTGATTCTGCTTTTGAACGTTTTAAACAAATTGTAATTAAATGTTTTCTGTTGTACGGCTGGTTCTGAGTTGAATATGCCACATTTGCGTAGATAGATTGATTGATTAAGAAAGCGTTAAGACTGTCGGAGTTTAACTTAATCAACCAAAATGAGGTGGCTATATTAGGCTTAATAAGACAATTGCATAAAATTGCAAAGTGTAAGCAAAAACATTTAATTATTAAAAATAATTAGATGGAAAGAAAAGAAGAAACAATATGCTTAAAAAGAAAAGTGAGCTCATTTGAAAACTGTCGCCATTTTTTGCATTTATGAAAGCAGCTAAATCATAAATTCAAGTGCCAATAAAAAATTGTTCGTTTCGCATTCCACAGTCAATCAAGTTGATATTTTCGTCGAGTGTATCAACCACATTTGTTTATGCACATAAACGTATTTTGAGTAATTTAACTTACTGTATGTATTCTTGCAAATCTTGATGAGCTGATTGAATGAAATTAAAGGCTAGATTTAATGGCTAACTGACGTCATTTGCTCTATATGAGTATATATACATGTATATATATATATATATATGTTCAATTTCTATGTTGTTTGCTTCTTGGTACACCCACGTATACCCACTCACACATACACATACACACAGGCACACACTAGTAGGCTTTGGTTGTCTGCAGGGCAGACGCCACTTATTTTTCTTGTTCTTGTACTCGTGTCGTGTCGTGTTTTGTTTGTGGCGCCTCAAGTGCCCAAAGTCGCATTGTGTTTTTGTCCTGTTTGTTATGTGTTGTTGCTTTAGCTGTCTTGTCACCCAGTCAGCCACTCAGTCAGTCAGTCAGTCAGTCAGTCAGTCACTCGTGCCATTGGCCAGGAGCAGCAAACTCCAGACAACATTAATAAATATATACGTATGTATGTATATATAAATATAATTCACTTGTCTCCATTTTCTCGGGTATGCGTTACGGCAATGAACTGAGCCAAGTCGCCAATTTTATCCATTTTGGCGGCGACAGGCGCAAAGATGAGTTACGCACTTGGACTCATATTACGCATACGCCACATACAACTCTCAGCACAGACTACTTTTGCCTAGCCTTTGTCCTGCCTACGATGCGTGTACAAAGGCGTTTTTTTATGGTGCGGGGGGGAAGGCGTAAAAACAGGGGTAGGTGAGGTGGGTTGGGCAGTTGGGATTCCAACGCACAAAACTTTTGCACATTTCAATGGCAATAAAAGTGATTTAATAATGCTGCGCTAAAGCCCCAAACGACATCAGCAGCAATAACAGCAAGAACAACAAGTAATGCCTGTAAACAATTCCGCTCGCAATTGCCGTTGCCCAAATACCCTAACAATATTATATAATTAAGATCTTAAATCAAATCTAGCCGATTAAATGCAAATAATGTCATAAACTTTATTTGAAGAACAGTAATAAAACAATGAAAAAATCATTAAATTACTTGAAAAATCAATAGATCATTTTCATTCAAATATAGCTCAACGTAAAACAGTTATATAGTACTCCGACTTTTGTTAACATCAGCTATATGGCACACCCATTCGACAATTCGACCAGTTCCGATATACAATTTAATCTAATCTTATGAGTTGATTTCCCATGCTAAGAGTAAGAAATGTGTCCCAAATAAATTCGATGCCATTGATTCTTTTAAATTGAGCTGATCATCATATGATCATTATAGTCTCTAATGGGGCTGACGAATAATACCCTCTCAGAAAACACACTTGATGCTCAAATGGGATTATCCCTTTGCTAAGGGTATATATGTGGGCTTATTGTGAAATCAATTTGATTTGTCGCCGGCTCCGGTCCACCGAAAAATGGGCGGATATGCCACACCCCTTACACCCCCCGACCCCCTTACCCCCCATGATCCGTGACCCCACCCCGTGCGTGTGATTAAGTGTGCGCTTAATGCGAATGCCCGGCCATAAAACAAATTGCATGCAATCGGCCGACGTCCACAGTGCGCCCCTTTTCTCTCTTTCTCTCTCTCACTCTCTGCCTGTTTCTCTCCGTCTGTGTCAGTCTATTCCCCACATTCTTCTTTCAGTTGTCGCATTACAGTTTCAGCCCATTGCTCTCCTTATTGGCTGCTAGCTGTACGTTTTTAAATGTAAATACGGCTCATTATTTCTATTCCGGCCATTCATTTGCAAGGATTCCAGTTACAAACTGACTGACAAAACACACACACCTGAATCAACTTGAGACTGTCTGCCGATAAGTTTTCTATGTTTTCACTGAGAGAGAGAGAGAGAGAGAGAGAAAGAGAGTCTCTCTCTCAGACAGATGGAGAGAGAGATTGCGTAAGCGAATCTTTCATCAATTGACAAATAAATTCATAAATCTAATAAATTGTTATCGATATTTAAATCGGTTAGACTTTTGCACCAATATCAATATTTTACCAACTTGTATGCTCTTCATTTGCATACCAGTTGCTATCACATCGCTTATATACAGTTATCGATAGCCATTTATCGATCTTCGATTAATATAGCGCTTGCCAACCTCTGCTCAATCGACAAATAAATGCATATATATATTGTTATCGATATTTGCATCGCATGCATACCAGTTGCTTTCGCACTTTCGCGTTCATATCAACCTATCGATAGCCATGTAAGCAAATCAAGGTCAGACTGAAACTTAACCTTGCAGTTCAGAAGAAGGGTCACTCGCCAATTTGCGTTAGGCTTCACTGTGCGAGGTCAAGCTTTAATTAACTCTAATGCAGCAACAACACGAAGAGCAAACATTCGCAGACGGGACGCAACCAGGCCTAATATATATGTGTGTAGCCCCCTCAAAACGGCCCCCCCCCCCCCCAACTGTAGCCGTCCGTGTGTGTTTGTTGCTTTGTTTTGCCGCCCAAGGGTTTATTATTTTCACTTAATTTGTGCTTCATTTAATTTTTTTTACCCTCGTTCATATTTTTGTTTTTAGTCCCGTGTTTGCAGGCTTCTGTTGTTGTTGGGTCCACTCTAAAACAACAACAACAACAACAACAAGCCAAGCATTATGGGTTCGTCTATGAAATTGACGTGTCCCGACTGTCCCAGAAAGTCAACTGCTACATCATCACAGCTAGGCACAAAAAAAAAGGAAAAAAAAAACAAAATAGACCGAAAACCTTTTCCATTTTTTTTTCTCGTATATTTATTTTATACAAATTTGCTGGCCCCGCCCCCAAAAAAAAAGAGGAGAAAAAAGTATGCTACGAAATTGAGGTTCAGCTTGTTGTTGTTGTTGGTGTTGCTGTTGCTCTTGTTGTTTATGCTCAAATTAACTTGGCCCACAAAAATGATGTAGACAGCAGCAGTCGAGCAGTCGAGCAGTCGAGCAGCAGCAGGATGACAGTGCAGGTAGCCAAATGGTATCACGAAGCCCAGTCCGCCGGATGTTCTCCGTTCTGGCCTAGCTTGTACAAGGAGGAAGTGGGTTGGGCTGGGGTTGAGGTAGGCTGAGGAAGCGGGTCTTAAGGTTGCCCCCTGTTGCCATTTCCTGGCAAAATGGGCAAGGACAAAGCGACAAAGAAATGTTTCGCATTCTGCACAATGGCAAATAATTCATAACTTGGCTCAAAAGTTTGATTTAGTTGCAGTTAATACAGTACCCACCATGCTATACACTCAGAGAAAAAATCCGAATTTTATTTTGCCACTTTCCAAAAACTATTGCTGAAAGATAGAAATATTTTTGCTGGTATATTTTTAGCAAGCGCTTCTAGTCTTATAATGTTTATGCTGTGAATGAGGAATTTATTTCAAAGAAACAAAAATGTTGCACAATTTTCAAGTTAATAGCTATTTTTGTTGAGTGTACCTCAACTGCTGTGTGTGTCTAATATATGGTGTGTATATATATGTATATATATATGTGTGTGTGTCTGCTGGCAACTGTGTGGCCATACGCTTTTGGCCTGCATAAATTTTGCTTGGCATTGTGCACTCCGTCTTGGCCGTCTTTGGCGTCCCGTTGACAGTCGCAGCCACACATTTTGCCAGCAGATAAATTACGCTTGAAGCGCTCGGCGAATGGAAGTGGAAAGCCAACAGCTCGGACACATGCATAAAGGGAAAGTAGCAGCAACAGCAGCAAAGGATCCTATCCTAAGGTCCATAGCCAACTGCATATTGTGCACATATGTATGTATATCCTGTATTCACTCACTGACGACGACTGTCGAGCTGTCGAGCATTTCTGTATGCTTATTTTTCTTGAACTTTGAATGCAGTCGCACACACACATACATGTGCAGTCGCCAGGACATAACAAAACAGGACATCGGAAAGTGCTGCATTGCCCAACAGTTTGGCTTATCGAAACACATCCCGGGGTTTCATTTTCTTTTTTTTTTTGCTTTCTTTTTTAACTTGCACAAAGTAAGTGCAGGAATCAATCTTTGGAATTATCGCTTAGTCTTCCATTTATTTTTGATTGAGCATACTAAATTGTAGACAAGCGAAGTGTCTTCAATGCGAAAACCATTTTGATTTACATTTTTGAAATATTTGGCTCTTTGAGATTTATATCGAATTTGGTTTGCAATTCATTTTCATTGCATTGGAAATTGTTCCTGGTTGATATTTCTGTGACTTAATCTTGTGTCAAGAATTTTGGTGTAGTTTCGTCGCCTGGTCGGCTGCCAAAAGCTCTTAACTGTATTTTAAAACTCTGTATCTCTCTGTATCTCTCTCTCACTCTCTCTCTCTCTCTCTCTCTGTCTCTCTCTCTGTCTTTCTCTCTTTCGCTTGCTGCCCATTTGCAACTGTGGCGTTGAAACTGTTTTCTTAGCAATACATTTTTAACAAACATTTAACTTGCATTTTATTAGTCCCCAGTCAGCGGTGCACCAGACTTACAATCTGCACCACTGCGACAGTTATTGAACGTGTGTGTGTGAGAGAGAGTGTCAGAGAGAGAGAGAGAGAGAGAGAGAGAGAGAGAGAGAGAGAGAGAGAGAGAGAGAGAGAGAGAAAGAGAGAGATAGAGAGAGAGAGAGATATAACCAGAATTTATGCTGTATTTGTGTCCAAGTTGATGTCTTTTGTACGCAGTCATCATAATGACAATTTCTTGCCGTTTTTGGGGTCGTTTCAGCTGTGTTCCCATTTTGTGTTCGTCTTCATTTCGCGTCTTATTCTGAACTTATTCAGTTGGTAAACGGCTTTCGGGTCAGTCAGTTCAGTCAGTTCAGTCAGTCAGTCAGTCAGTCAGTCAGTCAGTCAGTTGCAGTTCTCGTGCTCTACTACATTTTTCCGATTAATAATTTTGGTTTTTTGGTTCTCCGTTCTTTGGCAAATTCTCATGAGTTTTCGTGTGTGTTTCAACAATTTCTGTAACATTTCCCCTTCCCCCCTCAAAACATCCAGTTAAACAAATGTGTGTGACAACCAACTCGTAAAGACAAACAATAAATCCAAGGAATACCAAATTAGTGCTAACAAAAAAACACAACAAAAAAAATGACAAAAATGAGAAACTAATTAACAATAAAAAAAAAACAACAACAACAGCAACAACATCAAATTTTAATCAAAAAAGCAAAACAAAAAAAAAACCATAACTGATAAAACTGCACTAAGCGTAGCACGTGATTCGTTTATCGATAGCACATCTCGATAACTACACACTCATTATATACATATATATCTATATATATATATATATATATAAATATATATAAATATAATTATATATATATAAAGAGAGAGAAAGAGAGACAGAGAGAGAAAAAGAGAGAGAGAGGGAGAGAGATTGGGAGAGAGATCAGATATGGATTCGCTGGAGCGTTTAATGCGCGCCGCCCCCTTGCCCCGCATGTTAACCAGCGGCGTTGTGGCAACGGCCGCCGCTGCCGCTGCGAGCGCCGCTGCTGGCGTCAAGGGCGTCGTCGGCATCGCTGGCCAGCAGCAGCAGCAGCAGCGCGCCCTCGTCCACGCCTCTCTCGCGGCGGCAACGGTCGGACGCAAGGGACGACATCTCACAGGGACATTCTGTCTCACTGGCGATACCATGGAGGGCATCATACAGTGTTTGGTATTTCTCAAAGCATTCTCGGTAAGTGGAGAGAACACACACACACATACACACACACACACACACACACACACACATGTGTGTGTGCGTGAAGAGAGAGCGTCAATGTTAATCTGTATCTCATATTTCGTCCTGCACAGAAATTCAATTTAGTTTTTGGTTTGCGCTTGACTAAGTTTTTTTTACTGCCTTTGCCATACACAGCCACATCCGCCCACACTTGGCATAAATACATATAAGAAAGATATATATATATATATACATATTTATGTATATGTGTTAAAATCACCCTGAGTATCAGCAGCAATTATATCTATTTTTAAATATATTTTTGTTCACAATCTATTGAAAACATTGCTTAAAAGTAGACAAGCTTGTCCAAAAATATGTTATTGATTAATTTATTTTTTCTTTACTTTTTTGTATCAGAAGGTATTATTGCAAGTCTTTATTGGAACTTTATTTTTATTTTATTTTTGATGTATTTATTTTTATTTTATTTTTATTTTTTTGTATCGTTTTGTAAAGATAGTTTAGAAATATGAACCCCGATTTTCAGAGAGAGCATATCACAGTCTGATTTCTTGAAGTGTACGCACAGCCACCACCTTAACGGTCCATCAAAATGTGCAATAGGCTGTAAATAGGCAAATACATTTGACACACACACACACACACACACACGTACATACAGACACATACAGACACACATACATATATACACCGTGTAGCTGATTTTGGGATTTTGGCTTGTGAACTCACTTTGATATGAATTTTATAACTACATTTACTGTAGGGTGATGAGGGAAAGAGAGCGAAAGGGAGAGAGGGAGAGTGTCCTTAGGTCAGAACCTCAGCTCACAATCCACCCACAATCCACCCACAATCCACTCTCTCGCACTCGTCTATGCCTGTGCGCCCCTGCCCCTCTACCCCGGCCGTATCATAACTGCCCCATGTGGCATAAGCCGATATTCATGTGTATATATTTATATATATATATATATATATATATATATATAGATATAAATATGTATATAATATAATACAATTTAACTTGCCTGCATATTTTTTAACACATTTCTCTTCTTCTTTTATGCTTCGTGTCTTTTCAGGTGAGTTGAGCTGCTGCTCGTTTTACAACACCGGCCCGCGTGCCCCGCCCCCATCATTGTACCCTTCGCCCTAGTCCCTACTTGGGTCTTAGTGAGTACGACATTGAAGTTAATTAAAAGCAAATGCTTAACGTGGCCATAAGCACACATACACACACACACACATAAACACACAGACACATAAAATGGCAATTTGCTCGCCACACAATTTGAATTAGATATTTTCACTGGACAAATATCTCAATGCTGATGCGTGTATCTGTGTGTTTGTGTGTGTGTGTTTGTGTGTGTGTGTGCGTGTGTGGCATGGCAACTCTGGACAGTTGGCAGTAGAGAATATTCCAAGACAATTTACTTTGGTTTTTTAGTTAATTAAACACACTTTGGGGCAAGCATTTCAAATTTGAAGGAACACTGCATTGTAAAGCTTCTGCATTGAAATTATTCAAGTCTTTAAATAATACCTATAAATAATAATACTCTTTTTAAGTGGTATGCTGTTTGGTCTATCCTCTATTAGAGCTTTAGTTGTCAATTATTTTGCTCATATATATATATATGTATATATTCCGATACGTGTTGATTGCATATCATCATAGCGATTATAATTCAATTTCTTTTGCTGCATGGCTGGCTGGCAGTATTTGATTGATTTATTTGGTCACCAGCTCGTTGCTTGTGACTTCTTAATTAAGTTTGACTTTGTTTCTGTTTTATTTTCACCGACGGTTTTAATATTTATTTACATTCGCTTTTCTGTCAGCCGCTGACAGCCTGGTTCCCTCTTTGCCTCTGTAATTTTTGCCTTGAACTTAATTGCAGGCATCTTGCCATTTCCTTCATCACCAACGCAACGCTTTACTCGCTGCTAGCTGTTTCTTTTATTTGTGCCGACTGTTTCAATATTCATTTGCAATCGTTTCACTGCCTTCTGCAATTCGGTTTGGCATTAATTGCATTCCTCTCCCTCTTTTGCCACTTCTCTTTTCCGTTACTCGCTGCCTGCTGCAGCAGTGCAACTGACTTTCAAATGAATATAATTGCATGTCTCTCGACTACAACTTATCTCGGTCTGCTTGATGTCTGAAACTGCATATAACTATTACGTTCCTTTTGTATTTCTCGTTACACTTTACACGTTACACGCTACTCGCTGATTCGTAGAAATTAAGCTTAAATTATACCTGCATTTATTTTTTGTTGTTTAACCTTCTTCATTATTCTTAGTTTGTCTTGAATTTGAGGCACTCATCCACACTCTGTACCGCTATGGTTCTCGTTACTTGCTACTCGTTGATTCGGTTATAATAGACACATTACGAATGCAAGTAGAAATGAGTGTTTGATTCTCTCTTTCTCAACATTAGCAAGCTGAGAGACCCACTACTCATACTTTCTACATGTTTCACTCGCTTCTCGTTGTTCGCTGACGCTACTCGTTGCTCGCTGACGCTTCTCGTTGCACGGTGGCGCTGCTCATTGCTCGCTGTCACGTTTGTTGTAATTTTGTAAACTGTACTTGAACATCAATTGTCTGACTATGGATTACTGTCCCAAGCGGCTGTTGTCAAGTTTAAAACATTTTCATTTTGCGCACTTTACGGCACACACATACATACACACACACACACATACACCCCCTGCCACCCACACACCCACTCACACATACATAGATAGACAGACATTAAGCGCTGGGAGCAATTGCAGCGCCATTAAAACTGACACATTGCAATTTTATTTCACTGGGACTATCAAATAATTCCGCCAAGGCTCAAAAAATGTACACACACACACACACACACTCGCACACATGCTGTTGCTGTTGTGTGTCTGTGTGTGTGTTTATAAGTGTGTGTGGAGGGGACACATTCGCATAAATGAAAACCGCAGTAAGGACTTTTTACGCATCGTTAATTTTTCCCCATAGACTCAAACTCGATGCCTAGGCCACAATTCTCTGCCGCCTGCTTATCGCACCATCTCTTCGTCTCTGTCATTCTCTCTCTCTCTCTCTCTCTCGCTCTCTCTCACTCTCTGTCTTTCGTTTGGCTGAGTTTATCACTCTTTCAGTCAATCAGCGCTGTCTGCCGTTATAATGATGTCTGCCTGTTGGGCCTTTACTTTGACATCAACACCGCAGAGTCGACCGTCGTGATTTACTTACTGCCACACAGAACCAGCCCAAAGCACCCACTCTCACAGTTTGTGTGTGTGTGTGTGTGTGTGTAAATTTAAATGTTGCACAAATATGAAAAGCAATTTACATAATATCCTACCAAGTGTAAAATGATTGTCAATGCTGTCTTCTGGACCCTCCGCCGTGGCCCATTGTGGTTCAGGCGCTTGTGAAATCGATTCGAGATGGCGAACGCATCGATAACAAGACAAAAATATTTAAAAGCAACGCTGTTCTCATGCATAATGAGTGAATTTTAATTGTCTCAACGATTATTTTGACTGTTATCGAACTTTCGACTGTTGCGCACCTCTATCGATGTCGATAGATAAATTCATAACACTAACTTTTCCATCGATTGGATTTTATTGTTCAACCAAAGTCTTTCAGTAACAAGAGCAATGTTTGCAATTGTACAACTTTTGCCATATTACATTATACATCATTTGAATGGAGACAACCTAAGTATGTTGTGTTCATAGCCTACTCTCTGCTTGCCCCTGCCTTAATTTGGCTTCTTGCCTTGGTGCACCCACACCACCCACACCACCCACACCACCCACCACTGAGTGCTGTGGGGGGAATGTGAGGTGTGGGCTCTGTGCATCCGTCAACATTTTGGAATTGATGATGTCGACGCACATTATGAGGTTCAATATCCTGGATAATGACGACAAATTGCGCAATATTTACACCAAGGCGCAAACACTCACATACCAGGGCCAAGTAGTACAAGGTGAAGAGAGACACAGACGCTGAGACAGAGACACAGTGAGAGGGAGAGAGAGGGCGGCAAGAAAACGAAGAAAAAGTCGTATATATTGGGAACCATTTGCTACTGACTGCTGTGTTGAGTGCCTTGTTGCCTGCTGCCTGCAGCCTGAAGCCTCGTGTCCTTGGCGGGTACGGTCAAACATGATTGATGAACGCTAATTAATGTGGCTACCCAGTATTTTGCGCACCGCTCACTTTAATACCCTCCTTCTCGCCAACTTAACTTCGCTCTTCGATTCGAAAAAAAAAACGAAAAGAAAATTGTGTAATTAATTTGCAGCTCAAGTGTCTAGGCGACATAATTATGAAACGATTCGTTTGCAACAACACAATACACACTTTGTTCCCTTTGACAGCAGTCGCAGCAAGCAGACAGTATCGAGGCAGCAGCAACAAAGACCAAGTCGCTTTGAAGCCAGTAAATTACTTTCAAATATACCCTGTACGAATTGAAAATGGCCGAGCTGTTTCCACAATTACAACAAAATAAGACTTTGATTAAGTTCGGTGCGTGACAGAAGTGCATCTAAGGTAAAATGTGATCAGAAATCGATAGGGGCAATCAATGGACACAGTTTGCAACACATCGATGAACTTTCATTTGCATTCACATATTCAAAGTAAATCAACTAAAAGCCATTCACAAACTAAGCATAGCACTCAAATTGTCTATACCGAAATATGTATTCAAATTAAATTTAATTCAACCTGTGACAATATGCCATTCTTGAAATTATTAAAATGTTTGCAATGCTCTCGTTTGAGTTGTCGACATTCAGAAAATGTCCTGGGCTCATAAATTTGGTCAAATGCAGTCTGGCCACACCATGGCTGAGCAACAGAGGGGCAAACTGAAGAGTTGAGGAGTTTGGGGAATTCCGAATCGAGGTCTGCGCCATCCTCCAATCTATGTAAATTCTGAGCAAGAACATACTTGCGCAAACACGCAGCGGCAACAGCACTTGAGTTGCAGGCACGTTTCAACACATGCATCGGTGGTGTGTGCGTGTGTGTGTGTGTGTGTGTGTGTGTGTGTGTGTGTGCTTAAGGCCTGTGGCACAATTTAAACAAAGACTTGAGCAATAGTCAGCAGTTGGCATCAGCGACAGAGATTCAGTTGCTGCTGAACTTTGTGCATTTGAAAACTTAAACATGTTATCACTAAAACCACAACAAAAGACTCAGACTCAGACTCAGACTCAGACTCAGATGCAAATGTAAATACAAACACAAATGCTTCTTGTTTTTGTTAGTGTTCAACTCTGCAAAAAAAATATGAACTGGAATTTTGGAAAATCACCAAAAGTTAGTCGCTTCATATAGCAAATGGGTGCTTCTCTTTTGGTTGATGGCTTTTGCGCAGACAAAACGATGCATCTCCGGCTCCACACAGTATATAAATATTCTAAAACAAGTTCAACATTCTAGTCGAGAAATCGCTGTCCGTCTCAAAGACTATAAGAGCTAGAAACAAGGTTTTATCGGTAACTGTCTCCGTTGCGCGACTTCAGTTAGCAATCAGTGCCACAACTTTAAGGGCAGGCCCTTCCAATCAATTTATAATACACGTTGACATATTGACGGATAAGAAATACCCAAGCTATAGTCGAAATAGTATTCTCTTATTGAGCTCATTATTATAGTCTAGTTTTCTTCAATGCCTGAACTGGCCATACGAAATGGGAGCACTTCCACGCATGGAAAACTATTTAAAGGGAAATTCAACAATAAATAGCGAATACAGCTGGGTTCATTCAAACTTGAACATTTGCACAACTATATCTCAACTAATCCAACTAGTTGAAGGCTATTGGCCATTGCCACATATTGTGAACAGTCGCAGCAGGAATTGCCCACTGTTTAATTGTTTGTGGGGGGCGAACACAATAAAAACAATTTTTACTGCATAACCTTTCTCTCTCTCTCTCTCCCTCTCTCTCACTCTCCCTCTCTTTATTTATCACTTTCGGTTTATTGCTAGCCACCTCCGTTGTTGACTGAATGCAACCCTCAATTTGGTTAATTAGAGCCCAGTTTGAATTCTATGATGAAAATCATTGAATTGTTGTAAAGGAATTTGCTAAGCACAAAATTGCTTAGCTCGCTGTGAATTTCTGGCATTGTCAACATGAATCAGAGAACTTTAAATGTAAAATTCTGCTTTTGTTTTGTTAATTGCATTTCTCAAAACCTTTTCCGTTTTGTCCTCACATCTTACCTTATCTTAAACCTATTCCATATTTTTCTTAAAATGTACTCTTTTTTTATGCTTTAGATTTTCATTATCTCAATCTAATGTTATTGTTTACACTTGCTTCACATCTGTTTAATGTTCTTACTCAACTTTTAATCTTTCCCAATTGCCTGCTAATCGTATCATTTTTGCTCAAGTTTGAACAATTGAAATTCATAGCCCGTTCTGGGGGGGTACAGGTGCGTATCAAAAAATTCGCAAATTAACCGTTTTATTTTTCATTGTATATGTTTGTTTTTTGTTGTTCGCCAGGCATATTCGCTAGTTTTGTATGCGGCACACGGCGCAGGACGCCAGGAATCTAACAATTTCGTTAGTTTACAGTCATGTGCGAACGGAGCGAATCTTCTCATCTAGTTAGGCTCCTGTTCTGTCTCTTCTATATTCTTATACACTAAGAAAAAAAGTAACTGTTGAAAAATCGCCTTGAAAATTATAAATTATTCGTGTTTCTATTTTTAGAAATAATTTACAAATATGCAAAAAGAGGTTATAATGATTGCCCCAAAACTATTTGTCTTATTTTCACTTTCAGCAATGCCTTTTAGTTTTTCGACTAAAATATATAAAATACAATATAATATAAAGTGTATAATTTTAGCGCAAAACTGTCAGCATTACTTTTCAGCAATGGCTTATTGTTTTTCTAGTTGTTGAATTATATTTTTATTTGTTTCGTGTGTATTTATTCTTAGTGTACAGACTGCTTTAGGCTGTTGCCTCTCAGCTTGCAGCATCATCTATCTAGATGGATATCGCGCTTTGCTAGACAACCAAAAACAATAACAACAGCAACAACAACACTAAACAACAACAACAACTACCACAAGTAGAAATGTTATATTGAGCACACGCTCAGAGCAACTCAAGACTGTCCGTATGTCTGCCTATCTGTCTGTCTGTCCATCCATGCTCTGCTCTGCTCTGCTGTGCTGTGCTGTGCTGTACTGTACGCTGTCCTTCTGTTTCTGCTCCTGTCTGTCGTGTCTGTCGTATCTGTCGCGTCTGTCGCTTCTGTCTGAGCTGTCTGTTGTATTGTTGCACGTACATGTCGTAGACTTCTTCTTATGCTAAAACTTCACTAAAAAATGAGCATAGCATGGCGTTGAGCATTTAAACTAGCTACAAAACACCAGCTATGAATCGTAACGCCTAAGCAACATCAACAGCCCCTACCACACCTCAATCCATATTACATACCTCCCCGCTCAGCCCTGCTCCCACCACCCCCTCTTGACAGGCAACCAAAAAAAAAAAAAATGAACGAAACAGCCACCAAAGCAGCAGTCAAGGTAGAAAGACTGGCGGCATTGCTACGTGCAACGCATGTCAAAGTGCTCTGGTCTGTGTGTGTGTGTGTGTGTGTGTGTGTGGGTGTGTATGTGTGTGTATTGATGTGTGTGTGTGTATTTGTGTGGTTGCCTAGACAAAATGCGGCTAATGTCCTTTCTTCGGTCTAGATTTACAATACAACGATAAATGCTGTTGCGATTCTGAGTTGTTGTCGTTGTTGTTGCCAGAGCAACGCTTTATTTGATGAGTGTTATGTGTGTGTATGTGTGCGTGTGTGTGTGTGCGTGTGCGGGTGTGTGTGTGAGTATGTGTGTCCTATTCTTTTATGTTATTCGCGTGCGCATGTGTTTGTGTGCATGTGTATTTTTATAGCGCCGGTAGTTGAGCATCAAAAGAGGGGGCAAAACAAAACAACAGCAAAACAAAATAAGAACATTGCAAAAGGGTATAAACGATAGCACTATACTCTGTTAAGTCGTCTCCATTTTTTTGGAAGAACAACAATTTTTAGATAATTTTTTTCCTTAATTTTAAGGAAGAATTCCAGCAATATTTAAAGCTAGCCAAAGTAATTTTTAGTTGAAGCATTAAACCATTTTTTTTTGATTCTTCAGTTGAGATTACTCAGGTTATCTTTTGTCTTTTGCGCCTAGCCATTATATCCTATATAAGGCAGTCCGCAAGTGTCTGGCCGAAATGATGATATCTGTTTATATATATGTATATATATATTTTTATTCAATTCATTTCCTTGCGAGTAAGATTTTGAGGTGAAATTGGTCGACTTGGCGGTAGTTTTGTAAAAGGACATTCGCCTTTGGCCCTTTTGGGGTAGATCAGAAAAAATCGGCAAAATTGATATTAGAAAATCGGCAGTAAATTGACCGTTTTAAGAACGATCTTGATCTTGATCGACCATATCCTTTTCTATTCTGTGTCAAACATTTCTCTTTTACGGGGGATGCCAACTGGCCAAGCAATAGCCAAATTGTCCTTGTGCTAGTAAACTGGCATTTTTGTATCGTCGACTCAATGTGTTGCGGTTTCTTAAATGACGCCAGTATCCTTGAGTGTAATTCGATAGAGTAGGTCTTTGTGATGCCAGTGCACCATGTCCTGCGGAAATCTGTAAGGATTTAGCTGATCTGCAGCAATTTTTCTCTCGACACCTGTGTGCCCCTCAAAGTATGCAACACTTTTTCTTAGCTTGAGTGCAATTCAACCCGAATAGCTAACTGCAAAGGAAACGACTACAAGGAAGAGGACTGCAAGCCTGCACTTCCCATGCCCAGTCGCAGCCAAGCCTTGTAATCGCTTATTGCTAAGCTGAGTGTTTGAGTGCAGCTTTCACAGTTATTGTCGCCTAATTACGCAACAACAACCGCATTGTAATTGCCCGCATTCTCCTCTTCCTTTAATTGATGCCATTTGTTTTTTGTGGCCCGATTACAAAACTGCCTCCCACAGCAGAAGTTTTGTACTTTATCCGAATAAAACCTTATTGATCCGGTTTTATTTATTTATTTTTTTATGCTTATCTTGAGTATTTATTTGCATTAGCTAAATGTTCGCCTTCTACTCAAGCGCAGAAATTTTTTTTCAATTTGAAGCAGTAATTTTTGACATCTTATTCATCATTATCTGACTTGATATGCATTTATTATTGGCAAATTCTTTTGCTAGTTACTTTCCATTTATGCTCAGCTATTTGTATGTGTCGTTATGGTGCTCAAAAGTTGACAAATATGCAAATGGCCGCAACAAGAACAGCAAAAATCGCAGTCCACACGGAAATGAAAAGAAGAAAAAGTGGTTTAACAACTTTTTCAGCAACTTAACTTATTTTTCCAAACTTATTGTGTGTGTGTGTGTGTGTGGATTGTGTTTTCTTTTTCATTTCATCTGCTCTCCATTTGTTGCAAATGACATTTATGCTGTGTACGCGCTTTATGTTGCTGTTGCTGTGTTGTTGTTGTTGTTGTTGTGGCAGTTGTTGCTGCTAAGCAAAACTAAATGAAGCAACAACGCGAGAGGGAGACAAGTCAACAAAAGCCAAAGCAATTTGGCAAACTATGCGAATTAAGCTAAAGACAAAGATAGACGCATCTGCACTCCACATAAAGAGAGAGAGAGAGAGAGAGAGAGAGAGAGAGAGAGAGAGAGAGAGAAAGAAACAGAAACAGAAAATAGAGAGAGAGTTATTTTGTTGGAGTTTGTTTTGTTGACCAAATTGAAAGCAGGATAGAGTGCTAAGGAGAACTGGCTGCCCAGCGAGTTAGTAAGAAAGTTATGCCAATTCATTAATTAGCCCAACCAGTGGCCCAACACACACACACACACACACACACACACACACACACACCCTTACACATATTTATCTATATATATATGTTATATATATATGTGTGCGTGTTTTGTGACCGTCTAAGCAATTTACACACGCAAACACACACCCAGGCAGCAGTAGCAAAGTGTGTAACTTGATATCGCCTTCATACTTAATAAAAGGCACTATTCATGTTGTTGGCGTTCTTGTTGTTGCCGTTGCACTGAGAGAAACATTCGACTCAATTTCGCCCTTAAATTGGCTTGCCCTATTTATGTCCATTTAGCAACCAGAGATTCATTTCTAAATTAGAAACCAGATTTTTTATTGCTGAAAAGTATAAATAATAATCATAATAATAAATAAAAACTGTATTTTTTGGCTTAGTTTTTTATGCAATTTATGCTAATAAAATGAAAACTTAGAAGATGATTTCAAAAAATAAAGTAATTATTTTATATAGTGAAATCGATTCTATACCTTATATTTCATATCTTTTCGCCACTGTTGTACTGTTGATGTTTTTGTTGTATGTGTGTGTGTGAGTGTATGTGTGTGTGTGTGTGTGTGTGTCTGAGTGTATTTTGACAGCCATATTGCATATTCAATACGCGTGTGTTCCATCCACAAAAAGAAACCTCATCCAACCCCCTTTTCTTCATTCTGTTGCTGGAAGTTTCGCTTGCCTCGTTTATTTGATTAGTGTTTGCGTGTTTTTGTGAGTGTATGTGTGTATATATATATATATATATGTGTGTGTGTGTGTGTATATATGCTTGTGTGTTTGTATTTGACTGAGTTAAGTTTTAGCAGCAAATATGGCAAACAATTTCACAAAGTGGCCAAAGCCAAAAGTTTTGTCATCGGCCAGCTTCAATCTGCAATTGCCATAGTATTAGCTAATCGTTGACCTTAACGCACAGCCAACCCATCCATCCACCCACCCAATCCACACCCAACAGTCTGCACCACAATCCCGAAGTGGTGCTGTACACACAAGTTTGTTCTAGCGGCACGTCTCGACCACCTAATTAGTTGGCTAGTCAACACGCATTTGTTATATATACCACATACAGTCGGCTGTACATATACATATATATATATATATATTTTATATATACACTATATCTGCCGGGGCATGTGTGTTTGCTCATTAAGAATGTAATCCCTTTTAAAAGGAACAGCTTTGCTAGCCTTTAATTCGATATTTATATGTACTTTTTTCAATAACAATATTTGGTTTTTAACTCCTTTTTTTTCTCAAATTTATGCATCAAATATTACGCACTAAACTTTCAGTTCAGATGCGATTACTGCTGATCAGGAACCCGCCGTAAATATATTAATAAGTAATGACAGTTTCTAAATTTCATCATTCATCATTGATTATTATTTGTTTTTTTAGTCTTTGACAAGATATGCCTATGCACATCATTAATGTATCAAGACTTAACATTCTCTGAACTCATCTCTTTGGTCATTTGCTACTCGAATAGAGCGATTTTATTATTAATGTTGGTTTTATCTAACTCAACTCGGTTCACAATCGCATTTCAACTGTGAAAATATGTTTGCCTTTCTAGCGCATTCAATTAGTCAACTTATACATATATATATATATATATATATTATTTTTATATATTTATGTTTGTGTGTTGTCCACACATTTGGGTAAATTTACGTTGTTTGCGCTTCAGTGAGTTGAATGCAAGAGTCTCTCTATCTGCCCAGTCTCATTCAGATTGGCATTCGCATCCTGTTTAGCTGCTCAGCTCCTGCAATTAACTCGTGATATGGCCATGTCCGAAATTCATACTCTGTCCTCTGTCCTGTGTCCTATGTCCTGTGTGCTGTGGAGAATGTCATTAGCATTCATTCATTTGATGATATGCGTTAGGCATTTGGAAATTATAATACACAATCTATATGTAAATATTCGGCATTAGGTGGCCATAATATACGTGTGGCCATTATGCAGATAAATATAGATTATACACCAGCTCAATGAAACATCAAGCTCGCCCTCTTCCCCCCCCGCCACCTATCAATAAACCTGACATGGACATCATTAATATCTGGGTGGTCGGCGAACAGTTTGGACAACTGATATGGGCTATCAATTCGATTGCCAAATTTTGCAATACAGTTTGGGCAACAGCAAATAAAACTAGTCAAACGAATTATGAATTGTGATTCAGCTGACAAATAAGCAAGAGTTGCTTATTTACTTTTTGATAAGTTGAGAGAGAAATTGCAATGCAATTTGATTTTGAGTTGAGCTCAAATATATTCTGTTCACAAATTTTAGGAGTGCCCAACTCAAAAGTTTTTCTTTTTAATGGGTTGCTATTTGAACGGGTTACAGAACGGACTTACTTATTGCTTATTGGTTCTTATAGACATTTAGCTATTCAGTTTCCCATGGATATACAAAACTTAGATCGCTGTCTCTATGCAAAGTGCTCCAGTTTTCGACAAGTGCTTGCAAAACTTAAACTATCAGCGTTGCCAGATCTTTGCTATTTGAGCCAAAGGCGTTCGTTTTCTTTGTGTGTGGCAGAGTCAACCTTATCCTCCTTCCGCTGCTGCTCCTTCTGCTCCTCCTTTGAAGGGTCGGCCGCACTTAAGACAGGCGATAAGCAAAGGCCGCAGCAGCAGCAGCAGCGTCTTAAGACAGCAGCAAGACTGCGCTATCTGGCAACGCCATCGCCATCGCTTCCGCTGCTCTGCATTGAGCTAAGCTTTATCTAAAGCACACATCGCACACGGCTTCTCGCAGGACACGCGCAACGCCTGCCAAGCAAAACTTTGTGACGCCTTTTTGGGTTTCGGTTTTGGTTTGTTTTTGTTTTTTTTTTTCTATTTTTTGCTTTTTATTTCTACTCACTCTTGTGCTGGCTTTTCATTAAAATTGTGTGCGCCTATCTGGCCATGCAGATCTTGTTGGCTAGGCAACTCTAGTTAAACTCTCTCCCACTCGCTCTCTGTCTCTCTCTGTCTCTCTCTCTCTCTTTCTCTCTCGCTTTCTCTATGGGTGTGTGTGTGCTTTGACTTTTGTTACCTTTGTCTAAAGCGCAAAAATTGTCGAGTTTCGCAGAAAATTTTTATTGCTGAAAGGTGCTAAAATGCAAAAAGTGCTGATGCTGAGGCTGAGGATGAGTCAGAGTCTGATGATGCCAAAAGGATGTTAAGCATGATGATGATAATGATGATGATAATGTCGCCGCCGATAGTGAATGTTGCATGCTTCGGCTATTGCCGTCGCACTCACTCTCCCATTGGCAGTTAGGTTTTTGTTTTTATTTCGGCTTCTTTCTTTAATTATTTAAATTACAAATTTTGCCACAAAACTTTTGTGACTTCGCGAAAGTCGTTTTGAGCGGAACTGAAGTGTCTCAGTTGGCCTGGCTTGGCCTGGCCTGGGCCCGCCTCCCACTTGGCACACTTTTCAATCTTTTGCCATCTCTACTGCACATAACAACAACAACAACAACAACAGCAACTATCAACTGAATGCGTTTAATTAAGCAAAGTGGCTCTAGCCAAGTTGTCGGTCGGCTGTTTGGTTTTCGCATTTTTTTTTTTTTGCTCACTGCTTTCGAGTATTCGAGTTTTAGACTGGCTTACATGACATAAATATAGCCGCTTCGCCGCTCCACTGCCCCCGCCCACTCCTGTAAGCCTTTTTGCCACACCACTTTCATATTTTCTGCTAATTTTGTCCAATTTCGCTAAAGTGACGGCTCAGGTCGTTGGCTTTTATGAGCACTGACCTTTTAGCCGCCAGCCAAAAGCCAACAGCCAACAGCTAACAGCATACCTGCCTGGGAAAACTATCTCTCTTTGCTCTATCACTCTCTCTCTCTCCCTCTCTAGCCCTCTCTTGTCCACTCTTTCATTCTCCCATCTCTGTCTAGTTACCCCTTTTCCAACTGTTTGCAACCGTAGCAAATATTTAATTTCTTTGCCGCTGCCTTTTGTCTTAACTACTTCGTGAGTGGCAAAATATAAAAAGCAACAGCAGCAAGCATATAAAGCAAATGGCTACACAGCGTGTGGCAAATGTGGCATGTGGCAACAACAAAAACCAGCCGTTTCTGCTGCTATTTCTGTTGCTGCTGCTGCTGCTCATGCTGCTGCTGCATTGCGTCTGCTTTCGAAACTATGCTGCAAAATTTTACGCAAGCATTTTGCGCGTTACACAGAAAAATGTACACATTCTTTATGATTTTGTGAAGAATTTCGCGTGCTGCAAGAAAAATGCATGAAATAAGGCATAATAACTGGCAGTCAACGTGGTTGCTTGATTAATTAATCAAATGTGCGTGTTTGCGGGAAGGGAATAAAAGTGGATGAAATGCGTTACAACATAAATTTAAGACTATTGAAAGGGGAATGAATAATATATATATAATATCGTATGATTAAATGGAGCACAGAGCTTAAAACGTATCAAAATCAATGATTGAATATCTCAATCATCCAAATAAATGACACAATGAAATCGATAACGGTCATTGATAAGTAGGGTTAGCTCAGATAAAACCCAAAAATATTACAAGCCATCAAATTTATTGCAAGTTACAATGCGCTAGTCGAGAGAGTGCCTGACTAGGAGATACCCTGAATCAGCTGTAAGCTAGCTGACATTAGTTTTTCAATTTGATTTTGAAATCGTAAGAAAATAAGATTCATATCAGTATATTACTTATTAATTAATAATCCCGACAAATAATTATGAAAGAGAATTTTCTAATGCGGAAATAACATTGTCTCCAATAGTGAATTCCATTTGCTGGCTGGTTGCACAACACTTGCCATGCCATATTAATATCCTGTCGCTTAATGTGCCCTTTGGTTGCATGCACCTCCCCCTCAGACAGTTCTTGATTTATTTCCCAAGTGCCAGCTGAACTGCTTATATAGATATATAGACATCGAGTTGCATCATTCCCTCTCATCCTGAACAAGATGTCTTCGTCCTTACCTGTTTTTTTTTTTTTTCAACTGCAGCTCCTTCTTGGCGTATTGCACACGTTTGATTACTTTTATTATTTTGCCATTACTTTCTTAATTTTGCTGCGCTCTTTGTGTGCTGCCAGAGCAGATTTCTTTTGTGCAGATTAAAAAGCGCAGTCAAGCAGCGGCACGCCCCCTTTCTCCTTTCTCCTGTCTCCCTTTCCCTAAAGTCGTATAGTCAACGTCTCAAAGCACATTGCAAATTTGGAAATTGAACAGCGATTGAAAAAATACGCAACAATGTTTTAAGAATACCCTGTACATGTATGGTTTCATTGGGCATACATAAGTAAAGAAAATTATATTCTTTTTTGGCCTTCAAATATTTATATATTGTTGATGCTTTCAGTTTTGTTAGTTTTTTTTTTTTTTAATTTGATCTTTTCTCGATTTGTTTTTTACTTTGCCTGAACATTTTTCTAGGGTATTCTACGTTTGGCGTAGAAATACTGCGTCACTAGGCGTTGACAATCAAGCCAAGTGCTGGCGCTGGTCTGTCTCCCAAACCCACCCCTAGCTACCCTACCCACCCCCATCCCCTAATTTCTCTTTTCGCCGACGCCATTTTCGCTATACGTTTTTAAATCATATTTAACGCTCAATTATTGACGTTCAAAGTGGAATGGAAGCTGGTGGAAGCGACAGACAATGCCAAACTAATGGCGTCTCTTCACTCGAATGTGTCGCGTGTGCAAACTGATGGGTTGTCCAGGGGGGGAGTGGGACGTTTGCACTTAATACTCGTAACTCGACGCATCAGTTTGGGACATATTCGCCCCTCATCAGCTTTATGTGTGTGTGTGTGTGTGTGTGCTCAAATGACAATTTGTAAAGCTTTCAATGAAGAAGGCCGCCAATAAAATGATTCCAGGCAAGGAGAGCAGGCAGAACAGAGCGGCGGCTTGGTGGATCGTGGGGGGAGGGGAGAGGGTGGTGCTGTTGGTGTTGGTGTTGGTGTTGGTGAAGTAGGTGGAGTAGTCACACAAATGACAGCCACTTTGCAGGGATGGGGCAGAGTGTTGTTGGCAGAGTAGAATGGAGGAGGCTGCCTTCTCAACGTCTTCTCCTCTCTGCCAGTAATCAATCACTCAATCAATCAGCAAATAATGTGCATTGAAAATTTTTTAAGTGTCCAAAATGTTTGCCGGATCAAAATGTAGCTTGTGGAGTTGCGGGCGGCGTGGGCGGGTGGTGTGTGTACTTGTAGGGGCGTGGCGTGGAGTAGTCAACTTAGCAGGCCAAATGATATTTGTCAGTGGGGGCTAAGTAATTGTTAGTGTGTGTGTGTGTGTGTGTATTAAGAGGAGGGAAGATTGAAAGAGTGTCAGGGATTTAGTAGCGACTTTTCTGCCTTATTGCCTTGTCATTGTCTCTGCAGAGGGGCATGAATGGATAAATGGGATGCTGGCGCTGGTTGGGGAGGGGGTGGGTGTATCTGTATATGTATGTAGGTGACTAGCCAGTAGTCTTGAAAATGTTACGAATGAATCCATTGGGGGGCAATTATTTTATGCTGTCAAGATTATGGCAGCTTTGTAAAAGATTGAAACTTTTGCAAAAGGTACAAAGAGAGTGAGAGGTTCAAGTTTAAAGGATCTAGAATTTAATGTGTATACAGACAGCTGAATAAATAAGAGCTAGCAAACTATCGATTATTTATCAGAGTTTGCATTTAATTTATGCAAACTTTCCAATCTCCAATCAGCATAAATTGCATAATATTAACTAATACTTGAAATTCAATTATTAACTATTTTCTAGAATTGGGATTTAGCCTTCTCAAAAATCAATGCGTGTATTTTGTATGCTTATCTTTAATAAATAAATTCACGTTCCACATTTCATACTCAGTCGTAACTTTTTATTTGGCATTTATTGAACTTTTTTCATTTTAAATATATTTCGATTTTAGTATCAATTCTAAGTTCTACGGTTCGGTTTTTTATATTGCGTCTGATTTTCTTTTTTATGTGTTTTTTTTTCTCTGTGCTGCTTTTCCAAGTTGTTGCCTACTTCTTGGGGTCAACTGTGATTAAATGGCTGATGCCATATTTGATTTATATACATTTTTTGCTTTTTTTTTGCCTAAAGTCATTTTTGTTGCTGGTATTATTTTTTCAATGACCGTGCACATTTGACAGGCTCCCACTCCCACTGCCCTTGCCACAGTCAGCGGGGATTGGCGCGTGGCACGCCCACTGCTTGAGCTGGTTGCAAGTGGGCATTGGGGTGGGCTGTGGGGGCAGCTGGCCGGGCAGAGGTATTCATTTTATGCTTAGCGTGTTGCAAAACTTCGATGATTAACTTTTTCGATTAACTCAAAACTCAAAACAGGCAACACACACACATCCGCTCACAAGTGTGCAATGGAAAAGTAGAAAAATAAAATAAGCAAACAACAAACAAGGAAAAATCAGCAACGGCTGCTTGCTGCAAACCGAAAACTTTTTCATGGCGATAAACAATTTTCAACGTATTCCATTCCCCTCCCTGCCCCACCCTACCTGCCACCACCACCCCTGTCGCTTTTCTGTGCCTCCTGTGCCCATTTTTTTTATAGCATAAATTTATTTTAATGTTTATGCTTAACAATTTTGCAGTGCAGCCACCCAAAAAACAAAAAAAAAAAAACACCGCCCACGCAATCAGCTAAAGCTCAAGCCAAAAGTTTTGGATGCGCCAAGCGTTCGAGCCCCCACAGCTACACCCACCCCCCCAACCCAGCCTCAATCATCTAGTTGTTCCACGCTGTTCAAAACTTTGCATATTGATAAGGCCACAGAGAGATGTGAGAAAAGTAGATTAAAGACGAAGGCATGGAAAAAATATAGAAATAAAAATAGGAAAAAAAAGAAGAAAACCTCAAACCAATTGTGAAAGAATCTCTGATTGATGTCTGTCAGTTATGTGGCAAAAGGAATCCTTTTATCATTTGCAGCACAGTGGGCGTGGCAGCACACACACACACACACACACACATGTGTGTCTGCATTGTAATTATGGGCCATGCTAAGCTAGCGGCAATTGTTTGTGATGATAAATGATGGACAGACTAAAGCACCACAATGACCGTTACATTTGTCCAAGCTGTGGGCATCGGAGCTAGGCTTGGGGTACGGGGTACGGGATACGGGAGGTATGGGGTAAGGGAGGAGTAAGGGGGGGGGGGGCGGTTGTGGCATGACCATGAAATTCATTAAGCATACACACGGTCAGCTCCTTTCCGGCCCTGACCCAATTGACCAAGTCTGGCCTAATGGCCAAAAAGCGGCCAGAGTCATCAATAATGTAGCTCAAAGAAGCACCCGAAATAGATTGGCTCCTAATGAGACACCCCCGCGGCCCCATCCCTACTCCCCAAAGCAGACTTTAAACATAAATACTCCCTCTCACCAAAAATAAACCAAAAAGTGATTTTTCTTTGAAAAAAAAACATTTTCAAAATTCAGCAACTGCAGCAAAAGAGAACTTGGGATCTAGAGAATTGAACTTGTGAACTAAAGAGACTTCGGGAGTTGTGGGAATTCAAATAGGGTGGTAACCAAGGTGGTTAGCAACTGCTTCCGCCCCCACCTAGTCAAAAACAATAATAAAAAAGTTAAACAAAAAACAAAATTTCCCCAACGAGCTGTTTCACTTGTGAGTGTATGTGAATGTGTGTGAATGTGTGTGAATGTGTGTGAATGTAACACACAAAAAATGAGTGTAGAGTAGAGAATACCAAAAAAAGGAAATTTTACAAACAATAAAGAAGAAATCACTACTAATGCATACGCTTCCACACCACATAATAAAAAAATGGATAATTGACATAAATAAAAGGTTATCAAATTGGAAATTCATATAAGCATCAAATAAAATAAAAATATATGTTTAGGTATTTTACATTAATTTTCCGAACGATTGTGAATATTTACAATAATGTAGTTGATATTTGTACAACAATTTCTAGCAACGCTTTTACTAGACTTTAATGAAAACAAAAATAAAAACGGTAGAAATTGAGTAAAGTGTTGGGAGCAAAGAGCATTTTAAAATAAGCGACGATGGAAGAAAAACCCAAAAAAAAAAAAAAAACAGATACAGAAAATAGGCAACAAAACAACAACTTTTAAAATAGGAGAAGGGTTGGGAGCTGGGTGGGCTGAGGGGGCCGAGTATGGGTATGGTGTTTACTTTTCAAAAACTGTTTTAAAAGCTTAACCACAAAAAAATAAAAAATAAAATAAATAAAAACTGCGAGTATTCCCTAATGACGGCTGTGCTGCAAAGAAATGCCACAAAAGCCCAGCAATATGCCAGAAAGAGTGAGAATGAAAGAAAGAGAGAGGAAAGGCAATGGGTTTTTAAGGGTTTTCTTCTATTTTTTTGGTGGGCTTTGAGAATGGAAATGGAAGACTGGGAGCCCGGGAGCCTAGGAGCCTGTGAGACCGTCAATGATAGAGCATCATGATAAAGCATCAAAGTGGCATTAGTATTCGGCACAGAGGCCAACGCACAACATTTTCACATACGCACACAGACAGCACCAGAGTGCGAGGAAGAGAGAAAGAGAGCGAGATAGAGTGATAGAGAAGGAGAGAGAGAGAAACCTATGGTTGTATGGCAACAGCAAAAAAGCAAGCAACAAAATATTTGGGCAAATATGAGAAAACATTTTTCAGTGTGTTTGTCTCGTTTGCATTTGGCTTATATTGGAATTTGAATTTTTTTATATCTTTTTTTTTATTACATTTCCTCAGGGGGTAGTTAATCACAGCGATCTTTGTTTGCAGCTTGTGGCACAGACCAATTGGGAATTATAGCGCACACTTTCACTTCATTTTTGCCCAGCATCAAATTCTTTCCAAAAAAAATATACAGTTTTCATAACTTTGCCGAAACTGCATTTTTAAAAGCAATCATCTTTTTTGTATAGCTTAAATATGTGTATAACATTTGACTTCTAAATAATTTAGCTTATGTTTAGATTTTGCTCGCTGCTTTTGCCATTTTATTACGTTATACCACTAACCATTCACTCTTATCCTATATACCCCTAGAGGAAGGAAAACTACACACACACACACACACGCACACGCACACACTTCTTTGAAAATGAGTTTTAACACAATTTAAGTCAACTTCGATACCTGCAAAATGAAATTGAATTACAAACAAAAAAAGGAAAAAAATAATGCGAAAAAGTTGCTAAAAGGCGAGAGCGGCAGCAACGAATAAAGTCAAATACAAAAGCCAAGTTGCCCCTTCGACCAGCAGTAGCAACCACCCCGTCTCCCCTCCCCCCACCCCTGTCCACATCAACATCCCTCTCCACCTCCACTCTTGGTTTCCCTTTCTATTTGTCTGTGTAAAGTGTAATTTTTACACCTTCACGCTAAATTTTCAGCATGCTCAATCCCTAATACTCAAAACTGAAGCAACCAAGCCCCCCCTCCTCCCTACTCCCCCCTCCCCCTCCCGTGCACCGCACACAAAACGTTGCCACTTGAGAACTTTTAGTGCGTCTCAATGCGCATTTTAAATAAAATAGAAATTCAATTTACTTTAAATGAGCGCAAAGCGACTGAGAAGAAGAACAGCGCAAAGGCAAAACTCTCCACGAAACGCAGAAGAACAAGAATTGAAGGGGGGGCTTGGGTGGATGGGTGGTAAAAGGGCGGCTGGGTTAAGTTAAGAGGAGCGCTGGTGGGGGTTATTGAGACAAGGTGACAAGCAACAGCGCAATGTCAGCGACAGCTTCTTTCCCTGGAGACAACACATACAAAAAAAGAACGAAAGTTGAAAAAAAAACTTTTTAAATGAACTCAAAATTTACTAAATGTGCTAGTGAAAGGTGCGTAGAAGGGGGTGTGAGCCGTGGATGGGTGAGGGGTGGGTGTCAGAGAAAGTGCGAGCAACTCACTGGGGAATTTTTAGCTTGAAAGCGCAAACCATCCCCATCCCCCCGCAAAACAAATCTGGAATATAATTAAGCGGCGTTTAAAACGCATGTAAAAAGCGCGAAGTTCGCGTTAATTGTTTGGTAGGTGCAAGGCGGAAAAAAGACAAAGCAAACTTTTTTTTTGTTTTTGTGCAAAAGTTTAATTTAAATTTGAATGAAAATTGCGTTCTCGGATTGGTTTTCCTTTTTGTGTTTTGCTTGCTTGATGATTTGTCGGTTGTTTTTATCATCTTTGACCCCATTTATATATATATATTATGTATTATTAAAGATATCTGTCTTTATTACCTTTATTTCATTTTATCGATAACCGCCTCTGCGACTACCGATACAAATCGATTGTCGATAGCAATAAAAGCCATAATTTTAAGAATATAGAATTCCCAATAATATAATAATATGCACAGACATATTATTGATCAACTGTGAAAGTTGCATTAAGATCGAAGATTTTCCTATTGAATTAAATCTTTAAAAGCTGACTAGAGCTAAAAATTGTTAGAGTGAAGTCTTTTGGCAAGACGATGCTCAACACTCATTGATGTCACTTCTAGTTGGGCAAGCCCTTCTCCATCCCCATCCCTTTGCCTGTGTGGGTGTGGTGTGGGTGTATTCATTCATTCAAACTTTCTCATAATAACTATTGCCTCGCATTATAATTTCATAAGAGCCTTTGCTTTATAAAACTGAGTATTATTCATTTTTGTCATGTAGCTTTACATGCATATGTCGCGGGCGTATCATTCAAAAAATGTAATTCCATTTGAAATCAATACTCATTTGAGAAGTAAATTGAAAATATAGTTTTATCTATGTACCCGTCATTTTTGTTAGTTGCTCACGATGATAATACATATTTTATTTTTCGAATTTTTGATACTTACTAAAAAATGTCCGCTTTGGGCACTTTAAGCGATAAAATTACATAATTTATCAAAAGCATTTATATAGATTTTTTGGTGATGGTTTGAGTTCTACTTAAGTACTTCATTTGAAGTTTGAAACGCAATTTTAGCTCGATTGCTGAACAAACATAATTTCCTCGTCTTACCTATTGCATTGACAGAGTATGTGCTAGTCGTGAACACTCACATTTATTGGGAGTCAGCTTATTTGGCATTATGAGCAGCTGCCTCGATTGCCACAGCTGCTGGGAGATGTAGGCAGGAAGCTGTCGCTTTGATTTCACTGCAAATCAGGTGATAAGGAATCACAATAGGCCTAAACTTGCAAAAGGGCGCCGAACGAGTAGACAGGATGGTTGTTGTTGGGAATGGGGCTGTGGCAGGCTGGGTGGGGAGGGGGGCATTACAGCAACCACGGCTGCGGTTACAGTCGAGCCTCAACTGGGAAACAAAAGAGTGAGTGGGCAAGGTCGGGTTGCGGGGTTAAGGACGCATAATTATAAAGCTGTTCGCAACAAGCAACTCAAGTGCAGTTGGCCCAAGGCAACCACCCACAGCCACCGGCTGTTGGCATGAGCAAGGGGGACAGCAAGTGCGACTCCGAGTGTTGCAGAGAAATGAAAAGGCGCCCAGCTGGCGGACGCCAGTTAAGCCCCCAAAAAGAGAAATAGCAGAAATGTAAACAGACACGAAGCGCAAAACAAAATAGACACATAAATAAACAAAATAAGACAGGGAGAGCCAAGAGGATGGTGGCTCGGGTGGGTGCTCGGCTGTATTTCGGTTTTTTTTTTTTTTTTTGTTGGCAATACTTGCAACACTTGTGAGCAAGTTTCTTTTCTATTTTTTTTTTTTTTTTTGGTTTTTTTTCGGCAGTACCCAAATCAATTTATTGAATTTATTTGCTGATTTTATTAAAGCGCGCAAAAAGCATCAAATGAATTGACACACAAAAATATCCAGCAGCCTGTTCTCTATAAAAGCGAGACAACAACAGCAACAATAAGGGAAATTCGATTGCCGATTGCCAATTGGTTGTCAAAAAACGTAGATAGATATGGGAGCTGGTCTTGAATTGCCTTGGCTGGAGGGGGGAGGGGAGAGAAGTGGCGTTTTTACTCGGCCTATCGTAATTAAGTTAGAACCTTTCTTTGCTCTTACTCACGCATATTGCTCACTCTTTCTCCCATTTTCTCTCTCTCTCTCTCTCTCTCTCTCTCTCTCTGTCTATGTATATCTCTCTCTTTTGCTCATCTATTTGCTGAAAGGCGCGCTGATTGCGTTTCCTAGAATGGCTCTTGGCCCAACCCTCAACAACACATTTAGCCCCTTCCTTCGCCCAACTCTCAGCCCCCAGTAGCCAACCAACCATCTATAGGTACTTACTTAACTTAAGCTCCACAACTTTAAGCCCGAAAATGCCTGAAGGCATCTAAATGGTTACAGCCAGTATGATAATCCTCCACCAACCAATTTGCCCCCTTGGCGTACGCTTAAAGCCATAATCATCAATTCGAACTTTAAAAGCTGAAACGTAATTCAAATACAAAGAATACAAATTGAACATTTTCACATTAGATATTAAATAACAGGCTTTCGAGAAACCAAAGCAAACTGAACATTCAGTTAATGGACAGCTTAGCTCAAGCTGCAATTTGCACATTTGCTTCACTAATTCCAAGTTGTCAATAGAAACAGACACACACACACACACACACACACACACACACACACACACATGCATACAGTAGAATATTAAATTGATTGCATATTATTTATTTGTGTTGCATTTGCTTCTTGTTTCATACATATTTTGCATCCGGTTTGTATAAATTTCGAGGCTAATTTGAATTAACTCAATTATTCATGGTTAAATGTTATATTAGAAAATTGACTTAGCTCGTAAAATAACGAACATGTTTTTGTACTAATTTAAGTTTAATTGTGTTCAATTTTTGCAGCTGGTCGGCGGTGAATTCGATATGGAATTGAATTTTGTGATACAGGATGCGCAGAATATTAAACATATGCTCGAGCTGTTGGATCATTGTCCGCCCAATTTGCAGGTGAGTTTCAAGACAACAACAACAACAACACACACACGAAGACAGCAACAATCTATGTTTGACAACAACAACAACAACAACAACAACAAAAACAACAGCCGCGAAAACACAAAATATAAATTTAATTCTATGAAATTCAATCAAAAATTTTGTCAGCATCAAAGGCAATTTAACCAGCATTACAAAATGTGAAAGTGTGTGTGTGTGTGTGTGTGGATGTATGCGTGTGTGTGCGTGTGTGTGCGTGTGTGTGTGGATGTGTGGAGAGTCCGTAGTTCCAAATGGTATTTACGTAATGAAAGCGCAACATGGAATGCTTTTCAACTGTTTTTCTTTTTCCCTTACCGCCTGTGTCGCAATGTGTTTTTGATTTGCATATGAATATATATTTATATATATACATATATATATATATATATATATATGTATTTGTATGTGTGTGCGTATGTTCGTGTTAAACAATATTTTACACCTGACGCCGTCGTTCTCACTGTCTGTGTATTATTATTAGCATGAATTCTGGCAAAGAAAGGATGCTGCTCCCGGGCACGTCCCTAAGTGCTGTGCCTATGTGTCTGTGTGTGTGTGTGTGTGTGTGTGTGTGTGTGTGCTGGCAGGAAGTGGGCTCTCTCGCTGTCTGCCTCTAGCAGCCACCTCGCGTCTGTGGCGACTGTCGCCTGCATGCAAAAGTGGAAAAATGTTGACAGCGGAAGTTGTGTAACCGTGCCAGCATTCAAGCATTCCAGCAACCAGGCATCCAACATTCAGGAACCACCATATATATAGTTCATATACCATATACCATACATCATCGCCTCCACCACCTCCCCCTCCCCCTCGACCACGCCTTATACAACATGCTGTCGTACAGCCGATAAAAATCGCATCAATGCTGTTGCTTAATGAGTTTGTTTCAAGTTTTCGTTCATTCATCTATCAAACAAAACTGATAACAGCCATGCTCGACTGGCAGTTACCCTGTACCAAAAAAAAACTCCCCAAAAAAAAAAACGTTGAATTTTAAGGTCCACTTTCTGGGTGCACAAACTGCTTTGGCGTTAAATCGCTCTGAGTGTAAAAAGTTTTTAGATTTTTTTTTTTTTTTTAACTTTGTTTTCGGTAGGGGAAATTTCGTTAGAAGCCTGTCAAAAAGCAGAAGCTGCAGATAAAGTTGTTTTCTTTTTACAATTTGTTGCATTACCTGGCTTAAGCTGAAGGCAAGCTAGCACCGGGGGAGGCGGTCATAGGCGGCCAGGAGGCATAGAGAAAGGATGCGCTGTTTTTCTACAAAAATTAAGGTAAACTTTTTTTTTTTTTTTTTTTCTTTTTCTGTTTGGTTTTTGTGGATGAACTTTGGCATTTGCTCTTGGGCAAAAGAGAAATGTTGCTTGTTCAGGTGGAGCTGCTAACGTTTGTGTGTGCGTGGGTGTGTGTGAGTGTGTGTGGATGTGTGTGTGTGTGTGTGTGTGTGTGAGTGTTGGTGTGTGTGTGCTTGGTCGATCCATTTGAAGCCACTTAAATATGCGAGCCATTAAAATGCCACTTTTGGTGAATTCAGCATGTTTGTTTTCCTGATGTGTGTGTGTGCGAGTCTGTGTGTGTGTGTGTGTGTGTGTGTGTGTGTGCGCGAGTGTGTGTGTGTGTTTGTTATAACACGAGTTTCACTTGTTTTTCAGCTCCGCGTCAAATAGTTATGGGTCGACAAATTTATCTAGCTTTTTAAATTAATGAAAATTGTCACTGACAAATGCGCAGAACATGTGTGTATTTTGTGTATGTGTGTGTGTGTGTACGTGTGCGTGTGTATATGTTGTGTGTGTGTGTGTGTTTTTGTTGGCATATGTAAAACACGCATCAAATATGCATCATTGAAGTGGCAGGGAAAGCGTTGCGTGATTTTAGCCGCCAGCCACGAAGAATTTCTGCCAACATTGGCTGCTTAATTTGGCATGCCAAGCAGGTGCCAGAGAGCAGGCCCCTCCCCTCAGCCGCCTCGCCATTCCGGCCGAGTGCGTGGTTGCTTCGGCTTCTGCTCCTCCTTTCGCCTTGACGTGGCAAGCTGGAAATAAAAAGGAATTTACAACCATTTTATTGCCTGTGGGACAGGCAACAGGGAACAGTTAACAACAACAGCAGCAACAGCAACAGTAACGGCAACAACAAAAACAACAACAAGCGACAGGCTCCACAAATTTTTACATAGCTCGCACACACACACACACACACAAACACACAGACAGTGACTTATGCACTCAGCAAAAATGCTTGGCAACTTTTCAATTCAAATTTAGTTAAATCCTAAAAATTAATGTTTAATTTGAACATCATTTTTAGATGCACAAAATTTGTTTATTTTAAGAGTTGGGTTTCTGTGCTTGCTGCGAAGTGCAAAGATTCGTGACTTTTTTTTTGCGAGTGTAGCTTGTGGCAAACGCCAATGATTTATGAATTTAGTAGCAGCCAAAAGCAGCGGAGTCAGCAGTGGAGTCGACGGCGGAGTCAGCTTGCCTCTTGCCCCACTCAATTGATTCGGCACGTAACCGGGGCAAGTGCAAATAACTGTTTCAGTTACCAATGCCCCCACACCCACACCCACACCCCCTCCTCCCTTTCCCCCGTTTCCTAATTTGTCTACCGCTTGCGGCTATTACATTTTATACTTGACAATAAATTTGGAGCTGGCCTTTTCGGATGCAAGCCAAGCGCAAATCAAAGCCAGGTTATGGCCTAAGCCGGAGCACACACACACACACAGACAACTTCCACCTATTCCCCTGCCTCGCCCTTACACCTAGCTGCTGCTACAGTTAGTGGTTCTCGTTTCGGTTCAATATTGGGTTCCGCCTCTGGTTCAGGCGTCGCCTGTAAGTTGCAAATTTGCCCCGTCTCGCTGCCTGCCTCAATTTTCCTACCTCTCTCTCCCTCTCTCTCTCTCTCTGTCTTGTTCTCTGTATGCTCAATAAAATTTTACAACCTTTGCCAGCGCAGCAATTTGCGTAACTCTTCAACGCGAGTAACCAACTCAACTGTCCCCCCACTACACTCCTTCCGTCTGCTCCCTCTCACAGCCTGGTCAACAGCTTTCACCTTTCGTCAAATTGCTGGCTTGAAAAATCTACATTTTTCTGTGCTTATTGCGCCACCTGGCCGCGGCTGCTTTGAATAACATTATTAAGGCGTCATTCATGCAAGTCGACGCTTTGCATCACTGAATGTCACGCACCTACGCCCTCATATCAACCACCAACCACCACCACCCTAGCCCCAACCCCAACCCCAACCACAACCCCAAAACATCCGAATTATAAATCCCACAGCAAATAATAGTCCATAGTTTTTGTCCACTTCACTTTCCTAACTCGCAACTGCCCAACTCACATTCTGATTCCAGTTAAGACTTATCATTCAGTTAGAGATCAGCTATCAGTTGTTGTTGAATGTGCACAGCATGAAAATATTTATGCAACCGTTTAAGATTACTGAATGAAATGTTGATAGTGGAATCAGAGGCAACATGTCGATTTCCGTATCATTTTCTGAGGCTTGTGAATGATTGATCAGATCAACTGTTTCACTTATACTTCACCCAACTGCACTTGTTAACTACCAGTTGTTGGCAATGTTAAATAGTTTTTCACGCAACTCCAGTTAACAGTTAATTAGTTGGTGTATGTTCGACATTGCAACGCTTTGCTAACTTTTCGAATTGTTTGTTGTTTGCAACAAATCAGTCTGATTAATGTGCATAAAAGGTACTTAACTGATTAAATTTGCCTTATGCAATATGCAATTTGCAATTTATTTCTCTTTTGTATTTTTTTTTTTTTACTCGCTCTTAACGCTCTTTTGCAGGCGTCACAAACGATGCCAGAAAGTTAAAATACCCCCAGCAAATTCTTGAAGCAATGCCCCCCCCCCCCCCTCGCATTTACATCGAGGTGGAGACGTAGGGGTAGTCATGGCTTTGAGTCTTCCTGTTTATCTGCATTTGAACAGCGACGTTGATGTTGCCGTCACTGCTGCCGTTGCTGCTGCTGCTGCTGCTGCTGCTGCAAGCTCCACAGTTACACGGGGAATTAACTTGTGATTATGTTGTCAGGGGCTTCGCGAAAACGGAAGTTTGAATAGAGCTAAAGAAAAAAAAAAACATATAAATAAATAAAATCAGAAGAAAAAATAACTTTTTGCAGCGGCGGCATTCAGCGGCGGCTTAGCTGCAGCTTAGCGGCATGTTTAAAGCCAAAAAAATGTGCGCATGCCACAGCGCGACAAAGTGAAAAAATGAAATGGCGGACGAGCAAGAGAGAGGTAGAAAGAGAGAGAGAGAGAGAGAGAGATCGCGATGGAGGTGAACTTACAGTGGAAAATGAGGCGGTGGATAATTATCAGCGTGGCGAGTGTAACCAAATCAGCAGCACAAATAACAACAACAAGCCAAACAAAATCGAGACGCACAAACTTAAAGCAATGGCTATCTATTAATGCCACAGATTACCCAACCCACCACGGGCTAGATAGATGATAAAGAAGAAGAAGAAGAAGAGCAACAACAACAACAACAACAACTAGACACAGCAGCATCCACAAGGGCAATAGCCGAAAGGCAACACACATTAAAATTTATTCATGAATTGAATTTGTATTCGTTGCAAATATTTTATAAGTTTTCCATTTGCTATGCCAACTGCCACGCCCACACATACAAAAAAAAAAGTGACCGCACACCACAGCAACCCTATCCCTAAATAAGTATAGCCACTCCCAGAAATATTTAAGTATTCAGTTCTGATAGCATGCGCAGTATTCTATTTTTAATATTTAAATAGTATTTTAACACTGCATACAAAGCAAAGCGTCTGTGCGGCAAGGGTGACAAGGGTGTCGGGTGGCGGGGGGAGTGGGGGGGGGGGATGATCTATTATATTAGGGTTACAGTTACAATTATTCACAGCAGACAACTATGGTTGAAAATAAGTCAAGTTACGTGACTTGTTTTATTTGTGCATAGTACAAATAGAACAAAAATATCTCTTTCTCTCAGTTTTGCAAACTTTATCAAAGTTATATAAAATGTATTCATAATTGCTGCTGCATAAGTTGATTGGAAGCTGCCTGAAAGTGTATATTTTAAATAAGTGTAGCCGTATATTTATTCAACTTGCTGGATTTTAAACATGAATTGACCCCAATGTTATAGGCTGGCCGTTTGACTTGGACCGGCTCAAGGTATTCACCGTTGAGCCAAAGTCAACAAAGTGTTTCAGCTTCACATTGTCCCGACAATTTTTCGCAGGCCAAAAGCTGGCAAAAAGCCACTGAAAGATACACAAAGCGAGTGCCGAGCATTAAATATGAATGATTGTCATGCAGAGCCAATCGAATTGAGTTCCAAAGAACGAAAAAGAGAGAGAGAGAAGGAGAGAGAGAGAGATATAGAGAGAGAATGAGGGAGTGAGTATGAGAGTGAGAGAGAAAGACAGACACTGGTGAATAGTCTCAATATTAGCCAATTGTGTTTGTATTTTGTCGTTGAGCGCCTTGGCAGCATTTTTATATTTTTTTCTTTCTTATTTATATATATATATATATATATGCCAGCAATCTCAGTCGATGTCGGCGTCACGTAGAAAAGTCCAGAAAATCTGAGTCCTCAAATAGAGCAAATAGAGCTGCAGCCCCTCCGAGTACAACATGACTTCCTCGATGTCGGCTCTTACTTGCCGCCGCAATGTGAAAAGGTCATTTAATTTCTTTTTGATTTGTTTTTGTTCTGCCATTTTATTTTCTTGTTTTTATTTTGTCGCGCCATTAAAGTGTAAATGTATTTTTAAGTAGATGCTTAAAAGCATAACAAAATACAAGAAAATCAAAAAATAAAGGCAACCGGAGCGCTAAGCAAATCTATAAGTAAAATAGAATCAGCCAAAAAAAAAAAAAACAAAACCCGTAAAGCCAAAAAGCCGCACAAGTTTAAATTCGGTTCCCCAGTCCGAGATAATAGCATTTTAAGTACAATACAAAAAAAAACAAAAAAAAACATATAAAGAAAAAGCACAGAAAAAAAACCTTGAAATGAAATGCAATAGAGAAAATGTATACTCTCTCTCTATCTCTCTCTCTCTCTCTCTCTCTCTCTCTATCTCTGTCTATGGTTGTTAAATCGAAATTAACTTGAGAGTTGCGAATAAAATTTCAATTCGATTCGGAAATACAAATCAAATAAAGCGCCTCGCAATGATTTATAATTGCACTCGGAACGATTTCAATACTATATTGGGCTATATAAGTATTTTATTACAACGAGCTCCAAATGAGGCTTGTCTGTCTCTGTCTGTCTCTGTCTGTCTATCTGTTTTGTGTCTTTGTTGACATCAAACCATTTCAATCTTTTGTATGCGCTGCACACTCATTAATCCTGACATTTACAATTCAGTGTTGCTTTTGACAGTGCTGTAATTTTGACTGTGTCAAACGGAGATGCTTAAAAGATGCTAAGAAAATATGATAATTTGCTTTAGGTAGGTCTTCAAGTCTTCAAAAACAAAAACAGGAAACACAAGAAGAAAACACTTTTGTTTTTATCTTTTCTTTACTTTTTGTTTTATTTTATTTTTTTATTATTTTTATTTATATCTGTACTTTTTTGATTTCACTGTCATCAGACATGAAATATGCATAAAGGTCTGCTAACAATTTGGCTTTGACGCCAACTGAGACGCAACCAAGTCCTTAGGGCAGTCACACACACGAGCGCATGGGCGTGGCATTAGCGTATGGGCGTTGGGCCGTTGGGTTTGTGCAAACAGTTTGAAATACTGTTTAGCAGCTTTGCATTTTTGGCTTGTGGGCTTAACTGGAAAATGTGTGCGTGTATGTGTGTGTTGTAGTGTGGCAAAGGATTGAATGCTGTCAGAGAGAGACATAAAGGGGTAGGGCTTTGTTGCCGCCTCCCTCTCCCTAATGCCCACACATGCGTTTTGTCATTCAATTTGGAATTGTGTGATGCCAAACCGCCAACCCCATACCGTACCCCCCAATGTGTGCTGGGGCCCAGGAAATTTTCGAGACCGTCGGCATCATCGACTCATCAATATGCAAAAAGCTGGCAACGCACACAGCAAAGCCACAGGGCTAGTCGGTCAGCAGTACGGGTTGACGGGGGTGTTTGGGTGGGGGGGTGGGTATGATGTGTGAGTGTGCTTTGCGTTTCAAACAAAAGAGTTTGCGAGTCGAGCTATACACACACACACACACACACACACACGCACACACGCACACGTAGACACAGTATTGCCCCGTTAGTCAGTCGTGCGTCAAAAGCAATGCAAACTTTTTGCGGGCAACAAAAAAAAAATAAATAAATAAAATAAAGGCAAAAAAAAAAGAGAAAGAAAAGAAAATTATTATGGAAATGTCAACGTGAAACTTTTGCACAAATTCAAAAGCTACATGCCTCCCCCTCCTCCGTACCCATACCCCTGCAACGCTAGCTGACAAGAGACGCATATGCTGCACGCTGTTTTTTCTTGTTACTGCTGCGTCCATTTTGCTGGCACTCAAATTTTAAACACAATTGAATTTCATGTTTAACATGACCAATATACCCAGGCTTCCCCACCCCCTTCTCCTGCTGACAGGCCGCCTGAAAGTTTTTTCATTGTATAGCGCTTCGACCTTTTTGTGCGACCGCGGGCCAAAAGACATTTAATGCAATTTCGATTGGCATCCAAATCAGAGAATATAAAGTTCTACCACACACACACACAGACGCACAACCTATCACAGAAATAGAGGCAGCTGTCATGGACAATTTTTAAGTGCATGGGCGTGGCAGGCAACCTTTTGGCTTGCCAGCGATTTGCTTTGCTCAAATATTTGCATATAAATTAATTTAAAACGCGCACGCGTTTTTAAACCGCGCGCAAGTCGCTCACTCTTCCAACACATACTTACCACGCTCTTCTGTGTGTTTGTGTGTGTTGTGTGCACACTTAAATAAGCCAAAAGGGGTTTTTATATATGTAGCACACTTTTCTAAGTTAAACAACAGCATCAAATTGCAATCTTTAAAAATGAGTACAATTTAAAGAAAGCGCAAAATTTTCAATTTCCATAATTCTTGGAATGTCTGGGAAACGTTTATTTCAGTTCACTTCAGTTAGCATTTTTGGCTCCTACGCTCAATTTTTTGAATAAATATTAAAGCCAATCCAGTCTTGAATTAATTCCTAATCCCATTATGTTAAATAATAAATAAAAAGCGTATTTTGTGGTATATTTTGTTGCCCAAATTGTAATATTTAAAATGTGCACATTTTATCCGAATGGAAATCAATGTTCCGTCTTTTAAATTCAAGAAGCATCCTCGGATTGAAAAAGGGATCAAATTACTTAGTAGATCATATCACCCACGGTTGAAAGCGAAAACTTTGAATATGAGTTGAGTGCACGCTTGAATCGATTCGCATTCAGCTTAAAATCACATCAATCTCTAGGCTTGCCATCTACTTATTTTAAACAGCTCTTTATATATATATATATGTTAATATATTTCTATATACATATATATTTATGTATATATGTAAGTATGAGCTTATCTGGGTGTGTTTTTTTTTTTTGTGCACACACAGCGCATGTAACCCTTTTTTGCAATAGACTTGCAAATGGAGAAGGGGGGGTGTGGTACAGGTGAGTTGGTAACCAGCTCGGGATCCACTCAACTGTTGACTTTTGTGACACCTTTTTATAATTCAATTTAAGGCACGAAGTTGGCATCAAAAGGATGCTGATGCGGCTCCCGATTCGCATCGTTTGGTGGCAACTCTTTTTGACTGCTTTTTGCCTAGGCGGCCAACGCACGCTAACCTTACCACGCGACTTTTAACGCGCGCGTCGCCACCGAATCGCGCACGATTTTTGACGCCTTCACGGGTGACTGAGCCTAGAAACGTGCCCGGGCCAGGCACAAACACTTGGCGGTATACCTGCCCCCACCAATCCAATTCTTGTGTGGTCTAAATCCCCTTGGAATAAAGAGCCAAAAATCAAAATCTTGCAAATTTATCGCAATGCTTATTTTTTTTGTGGGTATGAATTTGAATTGGATGATGAATGTCGATATGAATATGATATTAATATAATTATGATTATATTTTGAGTATGAGTATGAATATAAATATGAATATGAATATGAGTAAAAATATGAGTCTGAATAATATTTCTACAATTAAATATAAATGTGTACCCCTTTTTTTCTTGAGTTCTGAATATTAGATTCTACTCAGGAGAAAATGTAATTATTACTATGCGTATAAATATATTCTGTATGAGTGCAGAGTCAAAGTCTAAGTAAATAAAAGTGAGTTTATGAGTGTGCAAAAGTGTGACAATGGATTGATTCTATCTACTTATTTCACTGCCACTGCGGGTCAAAACTTTTAATTTGTGAAAATTTACCCAAAAAGAAAGGGGAAAACGAAGCAGAATTCGTTCGAAAGCAACAAAGCACCACAAAAAAACAAGCCCAAAATGGAAAAAAGAAGAAATGGAAAATCGAAAAAAAAGGGAACTCCAAAATTAAATATAATTAAAATTGAACTTTTTTGTTTGCCAGTCGAGGACAATGGCAAATGTTTGCGAACGTTGACTTTTTGTTGCTGCTGTTTGAGTTGTACTTTTAGAAATGGGGGGACCTATGCTAACTGCGGTCGAAATTAATGAAATAAATTAAAATTTAGTTGGATATAAATTGAAATAGAATACTTTTGACAGTGCAGCGTAATTAACTCGATGGCGTCAAGCGGTCAACAAACGAGACAACAGTGTGTGTGAAGGGTGAGGGGGAGGCAAGAGGAGCATGTCAGCATGGGTCACAAATGATTGCTCTTTGTCACTTGCCACTTGCCCTTTGAGCGAGTGACTGGGTAACTGATTGACTGGCTGACAGCGGCAGCTGCCTGCCACAAAATGTTGCCCTGAAATGTAAGCTGCGAGTTCTCAGATCGACTCTTTGTGTGCGCGCCAACAACAACAAGAGCAACCAACCATGGGGCAAGACAAATCTGTCTGTTTTAGCCAGGCGACAAGTGGTTTGGCAAGCAAGAAGTGAAACCTAAAGATCATTAACTTCTCAAGTCCAAATGAGTATTGAACATTTCACAATTCAATTCTATTTTGCTGGTCGCTGTTGCCTCGTCAAAGCCAAAGAAGAGTTGCCTCCACTTCTTGATTGAATATTCTATTTGTAGACGAGCAAATAAAATGCAATATTAACTAAATTGATCGTTGGTGATATTGAAGTATTGTCTAAATTGATGAGTTGGGGTGTAATGTGAAACGGCTCAATGCACATGCAAATTGACAAATTTGTCGCCTGTCAGCGCACTGAAAAGTAAATGGCTCAGCTCTCAGTCTCCGTCTCTGTCTCTATTTCTATCACTCTCTCTATCTCTCCTGGCTGTCTGCGTATCCTGGCAATGCATTTTTGCCTGTGCACTTTGCGTCAATGTTATGCACATCAGCAACACGAATGACATTCAATATCTTCAGCTGCTGGAGTATGAAAGTATGGAAAATTGAAGATTGTGGATAGGGCAAAAGGAAAATATGCATGGGCATATAAGGAATAGGGGATATAGGATTGCAGATTGAGGATTGCAGGATGCCAGTGCCAGTGCCAGTGCCAGTGCCAGTGTCAGAGACAGAGGTTACGCTACTTAACCCGCAAACAGCTGCCTATGCCTTTGCCATTTTTTATCCACACATACACACACATATGTACACTCAGAAAAAACATTTTGTATTTTGTCTCCTAAATATATTTATATCTTGTGCACCCATTTTAAGTTACAAATTTTATTAATGTATATATTTTAATTTTATTTTCGATCGTAGTTGAAAATTCTTTTAATTAGGTAGAGATTCATATAGAATTTTTATGAAAGAAACGATTAATTTTTTATTAATATTTTTTTATTAAAAAAAGGGATTTATATCAATATTAAAAATAAGTTGAAGCTTGAAAATACAGATAATACTTCGCTCTTGCTCGGTTTTTATAGTGCCTGTAATGTTTTTTCGCAGAGTGTAAATAATTTTTAAGTGGTTGTGTGTGTAGCGCCTGCTGCTGTGCTTGTTTGCATTGCAACGGCAGCTGTTGTCAATAATAAATTTCCGTTAGAGCTGCAGCAGATTTGCAGGAAAAAACGCTGTAGCTGGGCGCAAAGAGCGCAGGGCGGCCAAGAGGAATAAATTGAGAAGCAAAGCAGAACAGTGAGTGAAGGAGAAAGGATGCAGGCGGCCAAATGGCGCAAAGGAAGGAAGGAAGCGCATAAGCGCATTGCACGGCATGCCAAAGACGATGACAAGGACGACAGAAATGGCTGAGACGAAGATAGGCAGAGGGAAAGGGAGAGCTGGACAATTTGAGGTTGAAGGACGAAGTACGAAGTACGAAGGCTGAAGGATGAAAGGCTATGCTGCAGCAGTGGCACTGAAAAGATGACATAGAGATAGATAGAGACGAGCGGGTGTTGAAATTGAATAGGGGGCAAAAGCCTTGCAAAACGATGGCATGCAAAAAAAACAACGATGCGACGTTGTTTTTTGTGATTGCTCTTGTTGTTGTTGCTGTTGTTGTAGCTGGCAATGCCTGATATCAAGTATACGACGAAGACGATGATGACGATGAAGATAAAGACGATGACGATGACTTTCTGTCTGTCTTTCCTCCAAACTGGGCGGCACGTTGATAAATTTATTGAAATTTTATTGAAACGAAACGATTTGACTGCACCAAACTGAAGTTTGAGGGGAGAAAATGAGCGCCAAACTGAACTGAAAAACTGAAATCGGTTCAAACAAATCGCTGGTAAAGTGGAAAATAAGTGCAAAATAAGAAAAGTAAGATAAAACCAGCAAGTATAAATGAATAGTATTTTAATCGGGCAAGTTTGATTGACTAGCTGATGCTCTTCCAACATACATATACATAATATCATATATATGTATATATATATAGGAGCGATCTGTAGATATTTCTTCTAAATTGCTAAATTTCGATATGAATGCTATTGTTGGTGTTTCTAAATGAACTCCATCTTTCTTGTCTTAAGTCAAATGAAGACAATCTTAAATACAAATAAATTTAAAGAAAAAGTTGCAAGGTCTAAAGCGAAGAAGAAGAAGAAGCAGAAACTGCCGTGTGGCAATTAAACTTTTGCCATATTTTAAGTTCAACGAAAAACAAAAAAACAGAGCAAACCCTGACAAAGAAAGAATTCACTTAATTTTTAATTTTTGCTTGCTAAATTTATCTGTTGTTGTGTGTATAGGAGTTTCTTGTTGGGTGTTTTTTTTTTTTTTTGGGGTCCTTTGACTTTCAGCCGGACCAAGCTCAATTTAACCTTAGCTACAATAACAACAAAAACAACAACAACAACAACAACAACGACGACAATAGCATTAGGGCCAGTCGACGCTTCAATGCGTCTAAGGGAAAGAAAAGAAAAAAAAAAACAGCCGCCGCAGCTGCTTTTTGCTCACATTTCGCATGCTATCTCACTCGCACTCTTTATCTGTCTCACTTCATTGTAAGCATGTAGAATACTTAAAGCGACTGTTACAGAGCCAAAGACTAAGACAACGCTAGTGATGAACAGCGAGGGAATGAAAGAGAGAGTGGCTCCGCAACAAAATAAAAAAGGCCAAAAATTTAATTTGTGTTCAGTGGCCGTTGATGTTGTTGTTGTTGTTGTTGTTGTTGTTCTTGTTGTTCTTGTTGTTATTGTTGCTGTTGTGCCATGCAGAAATTGCTACCCAATTACGTAATAAAATCTGACTGAAGTTGCTCTCTCTTATTATTTAATTTTTGTCTTCTCTTCGCATCGTTATTATTTTTTTTATTCTTATTTTGTTTTTTATTTTTTGTGCCTTGCCAAGTTTTTGCGGGGTAGTTATTCTTAGTCGGCTTGTTGGCTGGATTAGTTGGTGCGGGGATGCTGGGTTTTTCTGTGTGTGTGTGTGTGTTTTGAGGGGGGGAGTGGGTCACAAACATTGCCCGCTAGGCGCTTATTATGAAATAATGCTGTAAAAACAAAACGCAACGGCGTCAAATCAACTTTGTATTTTGCTGTGAGCAACATTTGCAGATAAAACACAAACACAAAATTAAATGCGCTCAAAAGTATGCCAGCGCGACGGGGTAATGCCCTGCAGCTCAATCCTCGATGAGTAATATAGACTTGTGCCCTTATCCGTGAAAGCGAGAGAGAGAGCGAGGCCTAAAGAAAGTTTTGAAATACTTGATCTACAAGGGCAATACGAAGAACTGCTGCAAATTATCATAGCAATTTACTTACTGTCAAAACTACTGTAGACCCATTTTGGGTCAAATGTAATTACAGGGTAGAAATGTAACTACAAAAGGGAATCAAGAGGGGGCCATTAGAAGTGGGGCGTTTGAGGTGCCCCGGGGACATTGATGAGACCCACCATAGAGAGAACTGCTCTGATTCTGATTCCTTTTGTGCGTGTTTTTTTTTTTATCAGTGAATGTGTGTGTGTGTGTGAATGCGTGTGTGTGGGTGGGGTGTGTGTGTGGGTAGGGTGTCTCCAGAGTTTCTTTTTAGGGGCACCAGTGGTGCCTGGACTGATCAAATTACCTACAGCACCACATTTTGCCACCTACACAAAATGAAAGAAAAAAATAACATAAAATATAAGTATATATACATATGACTGTGTGTGTGTGCGGCTGTGTGTGTGTGAGTGTGTGTGTATGCATGTAAATGTGTATTTGTATAGTGAAAAGTCAATTTGGAGCGACAGCTGTACAGCGGCAAAGCCTTAGTCACAGCACAGAAGCTGAGCGAAGGGCGTCAACAGAAGCATGGGTGGGACGGGTGGGGGGGCGTGGCCCCCACGGTCGTTCAGTGAGTGAATTTTTTTTGGCAATTTATGAATCGACGAATTAAATTATGCGTGCAGTACATTAAAAAAAAATAGAGAAAAAAAACAGAAACAGAAACAACAACAAGAAAAGCACAACGAGGCATTTGAGATAAGAGCTGAACGGAGAAAGGGAGAGATGGCGAGTGGAAGAGAGAAGGATGCGAAGGACGCGAGGACGCGAGGACGCTGGCAACGGATGATGGAAGAAATGATGCGTAAAACGAGCTAAGCAACAGATAACGATGAAAGCACAAAACAAAAGAGATTGAAAACAGCAAATGCAAAAAAACACGCTGATTTCTACACAAAGCCGTTGTGCGAATGAACTTCGTGTCAAAGTTCGGCCAATAAAATGACCTGTGCTGAGAAATAAAAGGCCAAGAAAAAAGCCATGAGCAGAAACTCAAGAAAATCGAATTAATTACTTTTTAGTAATGATTACAAAACGCTGCGAACATTTAAGGCAATAAAAATAGACGCAATGTGATTTGGGAATTTTGATCTCGATTTTACTGCCGTATAAATAACATCAAATTACGAGCAATTATTTTTTGTAGTATTTTGAATTAATCTTCAAGTGGTTTTAGTGTGAATTTATATTGGTCTGAAGTGATGGCGTCACTTTGGCATACATTTAAAAAAATCAGTGCCAAAGGCAAACATTCCAAACTGATTGGATATCAATGAAAATGCCAATCTGGCTCCACAAAGTTTTAATTCTGTGCTGACAAGAATTGTGAAACCGGCGAACTGCAGAAAACTATGGGCATATTTACCCAATAGACTGGGTGGTGCATCAGTTCTGGATTCGCTGCATATTTTTGATGTGCACTTAAACCGCTCGCAGAGCAATCCCATTAAGCTAAAGTATTTCTGATATATCTAAATATCTACAGAAATGGTAAACCGCAAACCGCAAACCGCAAACCGCAAAGCCGCAAACCAAAAACCTCAAACCACATGCTTTAAAAATGTTGGCGGCAATGTTTTTTTTTTTCAAAATAAAACGTATACGCCGTGTACTTCAGTGAATACAATGCGAGAACTTGAGCACTTAAGCAGCTGAGCACTTGAAGACCTCAATGTTGGAGCAGTCTCATTATAAACACTCAAAGCGTTTACGTTTTCATTGTCTTCATTTGTCAGAAGACAGCAGCAGCTACAACAACAATAACTACAAAAAATAATAGCAGCAAAAAAGAAATAAATAAAATGTAAGAATAAAGAGAAACGAGAAACTCAAACGAAAATTATATGAATTTTGTGTTTATATGCAATGGCCAAAAACCAATGTGCAATCTTCTGATGTGCCACGTGTCTGTGCCTGTGTGTTTGTGTGTGTGTCGGGCAATAATCGTAAAAACCGTCAAAAACGGTTTTTCTTTTGCTGCCAAAAGTGACTGCCGCTTGCGCACAAATATTGCGGCAATAATACGAAAGCACCCAAAAGCAGCACTGAGTACCCTATGTGAGTATTCACTCCTCTGCCTCTGCACTCAAAGCTCAAACACTGAATCAGTTGTTGATTATGGCAACTGCTGTTGCGGCTGTGAGCTTCCCTTGAGTTGCTACCAGCAACTACACTCAAAAAAAAAAAAACTATATTCTCAATAGAATTTACAAAAGTGCCCCGAAAATACAGTAATAAATATCAGAAGTATTATTTTGGAATAATGTTTTTTTTCCGGCATAATTTCTATGCAATAATAACAATGAATAGATTTTGTTTCCCTTAGTTTTTGAAAAATATAAATATTTACTTTGATGTTGGTTTTTTGTTGAGCATTACTTTTTTCCTTGAGTGCAGCAGCTACTTGGTTTGAGCTTGCGATTATTTTGCCATTATTTTCCATTATTTTACTTTATTTCAATGACTGTTTACATTAGGCACACACTTACACAACACACACACACACAGGCAATGCAGCCAAATAAAAAAAGTACTGCATACTTCTAAGCGCGCCCAAAACTGCTGCCAGTCTCTATATGTTTGTGTGTGTCTGTGTGTGTCTGTGTGTGTCTGTGTGTATGTATGCCACTTCACTTTGCTTATTGAACTGGGCAGGCAGTGAAGCAGCTACAACAACCACAAGTTGAACAACTTGAACAACAACAACAAGGCACATTCGCAGTCGATTCTTTGATTTCGTAATACATTTGCTGGGTTTTTTTTTTTTGGTTTCCTCGCCTTGTCCCCTGGGCGCCAACCCCCTACGTACACTCGCACACGCCCTCACTTGGGAGCTGGTTACTTGTTATGCATTGTAAAGTTGTTCGCTTCCTTTGACTGCTTACTAACTGATTCCCCCACTCAATCTCACCCACTCTCTTTGCAGGCCGAGATCTGGAGCGTGTTTATTGCGATTCTGCGGAAGAGCGTTCGCAATCTTCAGGCCTGCACAGATGTTGGACTCATCGAGCATGTCCTTGTGCGTCTGCAGCGCTCCGAAACCGTTGTGGCAGGTAAGTTACAATATATGAACAAGTTAAATATATTTCAATAACTTGTATCAAACATTTCATATGTTCATTTAAAATATGTACCTAATTTAATGAGTAGAAAAGGAAAATTCAAAGTGAAAACCTAGTGAAATACAATGATTTCCTTTAGATTAATAATGCTAGCCTGAATTAAAAAAAATGTGTAAGAAATGCATGTAATAGGCAGCTTCTCCAACCTACTAAAATAATATGTATATATATATGTTAAAATATATGTATATTAATTTATCAGTGTATTTACATTAAGTCTGTATGAACATGCGCTATAATAACTAGAGATTTAAAATTTGGAATCAACTTTCTTTTTTATTTTATCAACAACAACCCATGTTTCGCGATTAATGATCCATATCGATTTCCGAAAGCAATAAAAGCCACAATTTTAGAGGCAAGACTTCCAATTGATTTACTACACATTTTAATACATTATTGCATAGCTGCACTCAAGTTATAGTCCATGGGTTTTTTTTACAGTATCTGTGCCTGTCATAAGATATCAGAGCAATTCCACAACTGCCTACATTTATACAAAGTTGTAAAAAAAATTCTTATACGAACATTTGGTAATAAAACTAGAATATTTTTAATGGCTGGGATCCGGGCGAGTTAACTCGACTACAGTACTCGAAGTAGTTTGATTACAAACTATTCATGAAATGAGAGTAATAAACCAAATGTCTTTAACCATTATTGCAAATATTCTAAGGCTCAGCTGAAGGGATAACGAAAATGTATTCAAGACAAACAATGGCAGAGTTCATTAAACACAAAAGCCTAATTAGCATCAAAGCAGATAATAAAATCTAACAAATAATAATGGATGCCAATGACGCATAATGGATTAGGTTAAAATGGCCGTGGAAGACAACATAAAAAGCAAATAAGACGTGGCGAAAAGATATAATCAATGCACTGATTACTTACATTAAAAAGGATTTGCTTGCTTATTAAGCAGACTTAAAGAAAAACATAGAAAATAGTGTGGCAAAATTGAAATTAAAAAAGTTAAGCAAACAAGATTTATGTAGATATTCAATTATACATGAGTAAATAATGTGACTTTGTAACTATGTAATAATGTAGTAAATGACAATGAGAAATCCAGGGATGACAAGTGTGCTTACCAAAGATGGCCATCAGCCGAAAATAGACATGTGCGAGGAGAATGAATGAATGACTAACTGAAGTGCTTACCACAGTGACGCAGCAAAGCCCAACAACCCAACAGATAGCCAAGAAATTTTGCAAGAAAATTAGAAAAAAAAATGTGAGTGGGACAAAAAGCTGGTCAGTCTTGGTTTTGCTTATGGCAATGATTCAGCAGGACTTGTTACAGTCACATATATATACATATATGTATATAAATATATTTATATATATGAGACTGTGACAAGTCCGGCTAATATATATAAATATGTATATAATACATAAATATACAACGGCGGTCAAAATTATCGTAGTGCACACATACTTTTTGGAAAATGTTAAAAGAAAATACTTAATATGTAGTTAATAAATTATGAAAATTGTATTCAAACACAATCAATCAATGCTGAAGATAAGTATAAATTAGAAGTTAACATAACTATAAAACTTATTTGAGACACAAGTTAAAGTTAAGTTTTCTCAGCTTACCCTTTGGCTAAACACTGGTTATGATGGGTAGTTAGAGGTTATTAAGTTTAGTAATTGGAAAATAATAGTATTTTGAGAAACCAAACATTTTTTGATTTGCAAAGGTGAACTTTTCTCTAAATGTAAAGTTTTTTAATAGATCTCAATTTTATCACCATAAAATTAGTAATATTTTTATGAAATGCTTTGAGAGACAGCGCTTTTATTTTGAACGCAAGTGTATATATATATAAATATATGTATATATATGTATAGATAAACGTGGACTTAGCTTTAGCTATTTTGTAATGCCTGCCCTGTGTCCAATAAGGACAACAGCAAGCAAATCGCGACTGCTCCCCGCCGAATTGCTTTTCGATTAATTTCACGCTTGTCAGCGGCCGTGATACGCCCAGTGGTCCGCACAAGTACCCCCGCCCCCTCCCTCCAGCCCGCCCCCCATTACTCTGAAGCACCCCTCCCCGCTGTCATGTCGTTCATGCCTAGGCACACCCCTCATGTATGCTAAGCATTCTTTTGACTGCCAACATTGCGCATTTATTTTCCGATTGCCGTTCTCTTTTTGGCAAACAGCGCATCAAATTTTCTCTTCATTAGTGACATTTTTCCTACCCCCCATCTGACCTCCAACTCCGTTCTACGTTTACTGTCCCTTCCCCTCCCTTGTACCCTTGCTGTCATCTGACAGAGCCACAAGCGTGTGTGTGCCTTCGGCTTTGATTTTGATTTTATTAAGTCAATGACACATCTGCGGTCTGGCAACCCTCCAGCTACCAGCACCCCTATGCTCTCTCTCTCCCCACCCCTCCCCCCTCTCCTCCACTCTTCACTCTCGGCTTACCCCTAAGCGAATCGCCTAACCCCTCAGTGAGCGGCAGGGCCCAACCCCCTCTTTAGTTGGCATTTAACGAACTGTAACTGCTGTCAATTTGCAGTCGCTGACTTTTGAGCCTCGTCGCTCAAGCCATAATTTCATATGTACGTGTCTGTGTGTGTGTGTGTCTGTGTGTGTGGGTGTGTGTGTGTGTGTGTGTGCGTGCGTGTGTGTCACCTGACAAATGTCGAAACGTGACACTTGCTAAGAAATTAGATAAGGCTAAAAGTTGTGTCTGTGTCTGTGTCTGCGTCAAACGACAGATGGAAAACTCAAATGAGACAGTCTTTTTCTGTTCTTCTCTTCTTCTTCTACTTCTTCTGGAAAAAAAAAAACGAAATGTGAAAACTTTACGATTAACTTGCCTGGGTTTTAACTCAACTCTAACATAACTTTTCATTTAATTAGTCTTAAGAGCCTGTAATTAGTGGGTAAGAAATTAGTGCTTTTTATTGGAAATTAATTGGCTTGAAAAATTCATTCTTCGTTGGAAAATATCTAGAATTTATTCATTTGGTTTCCTCCATGCAAGAGGGACTTGAATTTTCCGAAAAGGCTGCTCAACAAGCTCGAAAACAAAAACGTGTTGTATACATGAACTTCCGTAAGATGGAAGGAGACACAGCATTTATGAGTGAACATTGAGGATTTTAATTAAAATTCTAATTAGCCAGCAAACAAAATCGAATTCTTGGAAAGCAAAAAAGCGTTTTCAGAACTGCTTCAACGATTGATTTAAACTGTTTTTAGCTGCCAACGATCCAACCTATAACTTTTAAGGCTTAAGTTAACTGAAAGTTAATTATTATTATTATTACATATATATATATATATAAATATATATAATTAAACATGTATATAATATAGGTTATACTTGATTCGTAATCGTTGCTTAAAGAGGTCTTCAAAATGATACAGTACCTTTGAACTGGGCAAGTGGGCCGGGCGAATGTTGTATATCTTTTAGGGGAAGTTTTGTTGAGGACATAAAAAAAGCTGTCAAAGTTGCTCGCACTTTGGCTTTTTATGAGCTGCAAAAGATGCGAAGATATGCAAAGGCAGTTAAATTTTGTCAGACTGAGGCGACGGGCCAGGCCAGATAGACAGTTAGACAACTCGACAGATAGACAGCCAGGCAGACAGATAGACAGGCAGACAGTTAAAGAACGCCAACTCCCGCTGTGGCACGGTCTGTGGCATTGTCATTGCGCTCTAAGCAATTGCAGCAGACGTCGTACATGGATGCTGCTGATGCCACGCGGACCGAAGACTGGGTGAAAAAGATGTGTGTAATTAAAAGCTTGATACCCGAGGCGGTGGTGGAGACGGGGCGGAGGCGACAGCGTCAACTTGGGGCCAATGGGGCAACATTGTCGTCCCGGGACTTCAACGTTGCGGTTGAACGCGATGGGCGGTGATATGGGCGGAGATGCCACTGAGTGCACTCAGAAAAAAAACATACGTACAATAGACAACAAACAAAATTAATTAATGTTTTAGTAAAGTTTAGAAAATATTTACAAAATTCAATTTAAATCAAAGAAAATGAACATATAAGTTTAAGAAAGATAAACTGCGATTCTAGATAGCACTGAGCATAGTCAACGGCTTTTTTTTGTGAGTGGATGCTGCATGACAGCTGCGGCGGTTGATGTTACTCAATTTCTTAATTTACGCAACCCGAAACGTGTTGATGGAGGCGCAACTGGAAACTGTGTAACTGTGTAACTGTGGAGCTGTGCGTCTGTGGAACTGTACACAGCTGAGGAGCTATGTGTGGGCGAAGAAGCTGTCGCAACTTTGGCAAACAGTTGCCGTCGCAGCTCCTTTGGGCAAAGGCCCCGGCAAACACAGTCCAGGCATTAAAACGGCCCGTGCGTCCCATTTCAATTAGTGTGCATTACAAATGAAGTTTGGGAATAGCGCAACAGCAGCCCGAGTACACGGCTATCCCAAGTTGAGCAGTGAGAATGTCTGGCAACGCCGCACAATTGCAATATATTTAACCAACTATATATATATATATTTATATATGCATTATATATCCCATTCAATGAGAAGTCGAATTCAATTTCCAGTTTGTTTCACGAGTTGACCTTGATGAGCACACCTCTTCTTCTTGCTGCTGCCACGCCCAGCTGCAATAATTTTTTCCGTTCGGCTTAAGAGCGTTCTTGCCACTTCGCTGCACGCGCTCAGCTTGCAGTTAATATTTTTTTTATTTCTGTTTTGTTTTTCTTTAATTTGTCGGTCTGCACTGCGAATAAATACTTTGAACAAACTTTGGTAAAATTGATTTGGAAATTAAGTGAAAGTAAAGCTGAAATTGAAGCTAAAATTCTAGTTGAATAGCAATCAAAGTTTTTTTTATTAAAGATTAATGTGTATCAACTTCCAAGTTGGTCATGAAAGCCACTGCGTATACTTGATAGTCTTCATACAGAATTTGAGAGGGAGTTTATACTGTAGTTAAGCTTTTAGCTTCAGCACTAAATGTTAAGCCAACTGAATGTTGCGAGACTTGCATTTTGTTGCTTTGCCTTATACACATAAAATAATGTTAATGAGCAGCTTTCATATTAAAAGAATTCGAATAAAAAAAAATATAACAAAATTTGCTAAACTATTTCAGCAGTCTGAAAACAGAATTTTTGTATTTTGTTAATTTCGATCGGTGCATTTTTATACCCATTAAACATGCCACATACATTTATAGCATTATCTCTGCCTCGCTCTCTCTTTCTCACCGTGTAACTCTTTTTCTTTTTGTTTTTCTGTGTTGCAGACTTACTCATCGAGATGTTGGGCGTTTTGGCGAGCTACAGCATAACGGTTAAGGAGCTGAAACTGCTCTTTGGCACGATGAAAGCCAACAATGGCAAATGGCCGCGTCATTCGGCCAAATTGTTGAATGTGCTGCGACAAATGCCGCATCGCAACGGGCCCGATGTGTTCTTCAGCTTTCCAGGCCGCAAGGGATCGGTAAGTCCTCCTCCTCGTACTGTGTACCATATACCATGTACCACTATATATCTAATGATAATAAACAACCGACAACAATCACCCATTGTTCTATACCCTGCGCCCATTAAGACGATATTATCAAAGGGGAGTAAACAGCGTCATCAGGAATCGAGTCAATAAAGGCTTGACTATGATTCCCATTCATTTGATCGAAGCTTTCATGCAGATAACAAATTTCGATTAATACCGATAGCAGACAACCTTCTCTTTTCGAAAGAATCAGAGACTCTCTCTAATATTTTATCACTTTGGTTGCATGCTCATCGTTGACGGTTGTCGTTTCCGATAAGATCCGAAAGTAGACTAGTTGCTCATAGTTATAACGAATGTATTTTAGACTTGATTACAGGGCATCTATGCGTCGGTCACTATCGAGTGTTTAGGCTCTGGTCAAGTTGCAAGTTGTCGTTAAGTGTCCACTGCCCCACTCCTTTCTGTTGACCCCTAGCCGCCTAGCTCAGATATGCAACTACACTTGGAGCTAGACTCCATCCTCCATGCCCCATTTTGCTGTAGAGGAGGATGCTGGGTTATTGGGGATTGGGGCTTGGGACTTGGGCTTTTATTTTATTGCGTCGCACTTAAATCGAATTCGTAATGTGCGCTCTCCGTGTGGCACATGCCACAGGACATGAACTGCCCCTAGCTGCTGTCTCAGCTTGCACAGCTATCCCCGCCTGCCCACACATGCACACACACAGTAGGTGAGGCTGGTGTGTGCTATCTGTCTATAGCATAAACACATAAAAAGTGCCATAAAGCGAATTGGAAGTCAAATGCGACATGAAACGATCCGATACCAAAGCGAAATGAAATGAAATGAAATGAAATGAAACGGGAGACACTCGCAGACGCAATTGTCACAAAATGTTCAATAAACAGGACATGTTACTATCGCAGCTCCCAAACATGCCATGTCTTCAAAAACCCCACCCCACCAAACAACCTTAGCACTTGGTCATTTGCAACGATTCTATTTGTGTCTTGTTCTGTTCTCTTCTGCTTTTTATTATTATTATTTTTTTTCGTTTTTAATTTTCATTTAGCTCACTTTTAGGTTTCCAATTTCAGTGAGGTCCCCACCCGTAGCTACTATTTGGTGTCAACCCCTAAGGCTGCTAGGGTTGCATCCCCTATATAAAAGCATCTGCTTCTGCCTTGCACTAATGAGTTCCCTTTGAATCCAGGGCCAGCCAGCCAGCTTCAGTTACTGACGGGCAACAGGCAACTAGCAACTAGCAACTGGCAACTGGCAACTGGCAACTGGCAACTGGCAACTGGCAACTGGCAACTGGCAACTGGTACTCCAATTTTGCAAGGTTGCATGTTTCGGCGTTTTTGCCCCTAACCAAACAGTTTCTCCAGGCCAGCCAGACCAACAACCCCCTTTGTGCTGGGACCGAATCACTTGACAATTTTACCATACAAACACACAAAGAGAAAGAGGGATAAGTGAGTGGGGAAGAGTGGCGATGGAGCGGACATTAACAGAGACAGACTAGATAGAGAGAGAGAGAGAGCGAGAGGGAGGCAACAAAGTTAAGTCATGTGGCATGCCACAGGCTCCGACATTGTTGCACTGTTGCACAATTGAATGAGGGCTGAAGAAAACGTCCGATGCCACATGACGATACTCATTCTGCATACAAATGAATGTGAACGCGATTGCAAATACGAATGTGAATGTGAATGTGAATGCGAATCTTGTTGCCGACACGAATACGTATAAATTATAAGTAAATTAATGTTTTGAAAGTGTAAATGAGTGTGTATGAGTGTTGAGTGGTGGCTGCTAGATGTTGTGTGCCTGATTCAAATTGGATGTGAATGCTTTGAATGCAAAAGCAATTCTGAGTGCATTACAGCTATTCAAATGTTATCTGTCCATATATGCAATAAGCTTTTGCTGCATGAGTTGCGACTGGTTTTATTTTATTAAGCTTTATATTTGGAAAATAATAGTATTTAAAACATTCCCAGTTGAGAAACCAAACATTTGATCATTTGAAGATTTGGAAGATTTTGAGTAGGTCTCTATTCGATTACCATAAAATGAGTCATATTTTTAGTAAATGCTTTTAGAAGCAGTACTACTATTATTTTAACCGCAACCATATATTTTGGCTCAAGATCGATCTATCCAGCGACTCTTAGGGACTAGAAGAGCTTTGGACTTCTAACTTGGAATATATCCGATGGCTACATAAGATATAGAAATATACAGATATAGATTGCTAAAATTGCATTTGTTACCAATCGAGAATAAATCAAAGCCCACACAGAAGAAAGAACGACTTCAAATGAGAGTTTCGCATCTGTTTAACTTTAATTTGCATACTCCCTCTCCCTCTCTCTCTTTCTCTGTCTCCCTCTCTGTCGCCAATTTAAAATTGTTGCGATTAAATTAATTGATTCACATGCATTTTAAAATTGAATGTTTTAGATACAATAGCAGTGAGATAATCAAACGGATGCGAATTTGTGGTTAAGCGAAACATTTCATAGGGTTTGTGGTGTGGTGTGCCGGGTGCGGGGAGCTGGTAGCGGTAATGTGGGTAACTATATATAACAGGATAACTGTGTGGTGTTCGGTTATATAAACATGATAAGAACATAAATTACGAGCATTGAAAGGCAAATAAATTTATGAACTAAAAGTAAACACGCAGCTGCAGTTAGTAGTATATGTGTATATGTGTATGCGTGTATGCGTGTGTGTGTGTGTGTGTGTGTGTGTGTGTGTGTGTGTGTTTGTGTAGTAGAAACTCTGACCATCCGCTCTGTTCGGCCGTAAAGCCACAAAATTCATGATAAATCAAAATGGGCTCATTTCCTTTTAATTTTCACTTCATTTCTGCTTTCGGCATTTCAGGCTCAGTTTCTGCGGCTTTTTGCCTTTCTGCAATTGGCATATTTCGAGAGCGTCTGCTTCAAAGTTGTTGCTACTTTCTGTTGTTGTTGTTGTTACTGTGTGCCACAAGTAGCAATATGACTGCTCAAATCCTCTGGCCCAACCCACCCAATAATTCCCATCGGAAGCCCCAATGCTGTTGCTCAAAGAGAAAATAACTTTGCAGTCAAAAAGTTTCAGACTGCAAAATACTCTGTTTATTTTTATTTCTTTCTTTTCTGAATACCAATTAAGAGTGACACAGTCTTTAATTAATAATTGATGTAATTAAAATTGATGTTTTTAAGCCAAGAGTTATCAATATTTGGATAGGTGCTAAGTCGTATCAGGCTACATTTTGTGTGAAAACCAATCGACACTTTTATGCGAACAGTGTACAAATATATTCAAAAGTTTGATTTATGTACTGTTCAGTTTTGGTTTGGGTTTTGGTTTTGAGTTTTGTATCGTTTTTGCTTTTGGGTCCTCAGTTCATGCAGCTGAAACGGCTGAAGTGCTTCAAGTTGTGTGGCATTTGACTTGCTGACTTTTGTAGCAAAGTGTGTTGCATGCCCCACTGAGGGAGGATGTGAATGATGTTGGATGGACGGACGGATGTCTGAACGTGGGCAGTGCTTTTTGTGACCAGCTTTAATGTGTATTATGCGGTTCACTTGACCAATACCTGCTGCTAATTGACATTTAACAAGCTGACACTATGAGGGTGGACTCTTATTTTCACACATGCTCCCCCCCCCCCCCCCCCACTCTCTCTCACTCTGTTTGCCACCATGTGGCTGCAACTAATTGTGCCACATTTGCGTCGAACTGATTTCCAAACATTGATTCTTCTTCTTTCTGCATTCCACAGGCAATGGTTTTGCCACCGTTGGCCAAATGGCCATACGAAAATGGATTTACCTTTACCACTTGGTTTCGATTGGATCCAATTAACTCGGTGAACATTGAACGAGAGAAACCCTATCTCTACTGGTAAGTGCCACCCACCAAAAAATAGAAATACAGTTCTTCAGTACGCATCCTGTTCTGATCTGCAACTAATTGGCAAACACACTAATTGCTCACATACATTTCTTCTACCTGCTTACAGCTTCAAGACATCGAAGGGCGTTGGGTATACCGCCCACTTTGTGGGCAACTGTCTCGTCCTCACATCCATGAAGGTCAAGGGCAAGGGCTTTCAGCATTGTGTCAAATATGAATTCCAGCCACGCAAGGTAAGTCTATTCCCCATCCAGACCAGTCATTACACCTGTGAGTTACGATCCATTATAGTCTTTGGGACCCCCCCCCCCCCCACCCACCCCGCTCCGCCCGTGGAGCACTTCACTTGGCATACCCTCTTTCAATTTATGGGCGTGTGATTTGGGCGCTGCCAAAGTTTAATTAACAGCACATTGAATGGGTAGCAACAACGGCTAATTACCTGCCCAAACCAATTGAATTTAGTTTGGCGACGAAAATTAACTATTTATACGAAATTATACAAAGGGTGGATTACGGCATATATACATAACTAATAAGGGATGAAGCCGAATACCGTACAGCCTCGGTCAAAATAATAGTGTTGGAAACTGTTAAAAGAAAATTACTTAAAATATAGTTTAAGAAATTTGGAAAATTGGATTTAAGCAGACGCAATCGATACTGAAGAAAAGTAAAATTTATTTAAATTTATTAACAACAGCAAATTAAAGTTTTTAAATTTATTATTCTTACAGTTATTTTAGATTAATTTTTATTAAATTATTATTGTGAAGTTTTCACAGCATTTCCTGCGTCAATTAATATTTCTAAGAACTATATGTGATGGGTGGTTAAATTTTACTAAGTCTAGTAATTGGAAATTAATTTCATTTTGAAACATTCTCAGATGAGAAACCAATGATTTTTTGTTTAGCCGAATTGCATTTTTCTTCATATTGAAAATTTTGAAGAGTTCTTGATTTTATCACTATAAAATGAGTCATATTTATATTAAATGCTTCGAGAAGCAGCACTACTATTTTGACCGCAACTGTATAAATAGCTTTCCACCTCATAAATTCAATTGAAGAGTAGAAACTGTTAATCTTGGTCCAAGTATAGTAAGTTTACTAGTCAATGCCGACAAATATTTAATTACTGAAACGGGCCTTAAGCGATTTAATTGCGGCAGAATTCTTGTGGGAATTTCAATCGAGAACTCTGTTTTGAAATTGAAATTGAATTAGCAGTCGGCAGAATTTACTTTTAAAAATGCGTTCAGTTTTGGAGAAAATGATGACAATGGAAAGTTGGAATTAAATGCAAAACTAATCCAATATATCTGTGTTATTGTATTATTTTCGCAGTGGTATATGATAGCCATAGTGTATATATACAATCGTTGGACAAAAAGCGAAATCAAGTGCCTCGTAAATGGACAACTGGCGTCGTCAACCGAAATGGCCTGGTTTGTTTCCACAAACGATGTGAGTAGCGATGAGCTCAGCTCGGTTATCTGCCTTCTTAACTAACACTATATCTCTTTCTACCTCTATCTCTCTCGTTAGCCCTTTGACAAGTGCTACATTGGCGCCACGCCCGAACTGGATGAGGAGCGCGTCTTTTGTGGCCAAATGTCGGCAATATATTTATTCAGCGAGGCGCTGACAACACAACAAATATGCGCCATGCACCGTTTGGGGCCCGGCTACAAGGTAAGTGCAACTTTGAGCCACTGTGCCAAGCCAGCAACAGCAGCAGCTTTTAACCACCTGTACCACATTGTACCACTGTGCCACTGTGGCTGCACCATGCTAAGCAATTTACACTGCAGCAGCAGCACATTTGTCCTTTGTCCCCCGCCCCCCTTTTTTGGGCAAGTTGTGCACTCAGCAAAACAAAAAACGCACTGTTCTAAATTTCAATAAGACCGAAATCTTGTTTCTACCTTCAAATTGTTGATAAAATTCTTTAGTTCTTGAGTAAAAATTCGTAAAGTAAAATATTGAAGAATACAATTTTCTCGAGCTGAACAGCTGTGACTTTATTTTTCTGAGTGTATGTGCAGCAACAATTACATATGTATTTTTGTTAACTATTTTCTTTTTTTTCCTGTGCGCTCTTTCTTTCTCTTTCTCTCTCTCTCTCTCTCTCTCTCTCTCTCTCTCTCTCTTTCTCTTTGTCTCGTTCTCTCTTTTTGTCTAAATGCGCTGCACTGAACTATGCACCATCAAACAACAACAACGACAATAACAACAATAACAACGACGTGTCTGTATGTTGTTCCTTTAACAAACACACACACACACACACACACACCTGCAATGACAACTCACACACACACACACACACGCATTCACGCATACAGTCGCAATTCCGTTTCGATAACGAGTGCTATCTGAATCTGCCGGACAACCACAAACGGGTGAGTCACTTTCAACTAACAGCCAGTTTGGGTGGTGCCAGCATTGGCGATGCTGTCAATAGCAGCAGCAGCAGCATCAGCAATAGTGGCAACAACAGCAGCAACCATCAGCAGCAACTGTTGCAGCTGCAATTTCAAACGCTCGCCGCCGAGCAGGAAGCACGTGCAATTGATTGGTCCGATGAGCGTTTAGATTTGAATGCCGCTTTTGTCAAGATACGAGCGGTGCTCACGGCACGCAATGCGGTTGCATTGGCAACACTAACGGGTGGTGCCCTTGCAACAGCCACAGCAGCAACAACAACAACAACAACAACAGCAGCAGCAGCAGCTGCAGCAGCAGCAGCAGCAGCACCAACAAGTGCAACAACAGCAACAGCGGCCGCAAACACGCCCAGCACGCCCAGCGATAATAATCAAAGCAGCAACAGCGAACAGCAGCAGCAACAGTTGCCACTGTCACAGCAACAACAACAATCGAGCCACAACCACAACAGCAACACTGCGGATGATCCGCTTGGCCATTTGCCCACTGGAAATGCTTCTTTTGGTATTTATTGTTTTTAATTTCTCTTGTTTTTTGTTTTGCTTTCGATTCTTATCGTTTTTATCGTTTGTCGCTTTGAATTTCAATCGATCGATTTTGATTGGGGCACGATGCAGACCAGCTGCGTCGCATGTCCAGTGTGAACAGCCTCACATCGATGGGCGTGGCCGCCACCTCCGCAATTACGGGCGACACTGAGGAAATCAACCAGCTAAAAGCTGTAAGCAATTTTTTTGTTATGTTTTCCTTTTTTTTCTCCTTACTGAATAGTCTTGTAAATTAACATTTTTTAAGTATAATTTTTTGTTGCTTTTATTATTAGTTTTTTTTATTACTTTTCTATTACTTTTTTATTTGTATTTATATAGAAATTTATTCTTTTTTTTAAATTTTATTTTGTCTTCTATTTTTGTATTAAATTTTAAATTTATAAGCACACAATTAAGTTGATGTTATGTTTTCAACTTAAATATTGTATTTTTAATGCACATCGTTGGATACTTTTTGTATATCTATTTTTTTAAATAATTTTGTTTCATATAGTTTCAAAAATTGTGTAAGTTATTAATAACTACCAATGCATATGAAGTCAGTCTAGCAAAACTTTTGTCAGTTCAACCACCTCTAACAAAGGAGCACACCAACACTACACCCCTTTCTCACTTGCCCCTTCCACCACCGAACGCTCACAGCCCAGACCATCCAACATTTGTTACCATTGCTCTGTTGTGCATTGTGCACGACGCCAATTAAAAAGGTAGCAAAGTCTCCAATGCTGAAGGTCTTGCAAATCCACAAGCCAATCTCATCAAATCGAATCAAATCGCAACGAATCGCTTTGAATGCGCACAAATTAACACCCCCTCTTCCCCTCGCCTACGCTGCCCTCCTCAACCAACATTCAATGGCCAACAACAAGCAAGACTTCAAAGCCAATCAAAATGTTCCCATTCATTGAAGCGCAGCATGCGCTGCTCTATTGAATTTTCCAACCACAATGATCCCCGCCAAAACCCAACCATAAAATCCGCTCCACACCACACACAGCGCTTTCTTTCGTAATTATGAAAATGTTTGTAAATTTGTGCAGATTTTTAAAGTGCGCCTACCTTTTAGAGCTGTTCATTTTAAAGTGAGTAGGGGAATTTGGGAATAGGGGGCTACGGGGCTTGAGACGGATTGGGGGGGGGAGGAGGGGCTTGCTCTACTCCGAGTTGTGTTGGAAACAATGCGCCATGCGAGCCTTAGAAATAAATGTTGCATACCTTGCAGCACACCTGGAATCAGACGCAAGACAAAGCCAGAGGCAAATGTAGAACTCCGAGGCTGTTTTCCTCAGGCATCTTGTAGTCATGCTTCTTTATTTTTTCATTATTCTGATGATGTCTTTAGCCCTCCCCCCGCCTTCGCTGTGATTTCCTAAAAATCCATGCAGCGTGCTTCATATACAACTTTATATATATATATATATATATATATATATATATTTATATATGTGTACAGACATGGTTTTGGTTAGTGGAAGGAAGAGGCTGCCTGCATGTCAGCATTTCATATTGTTTTCACTGCGTACAGTTCCAGCTCCAGTTCCAGTTACTTGCGTGCACTCGCACTTTTACTATTATTATTGTTTTACGACATATGCATTTATTGTGAATGTAGCACATGTGAATCAGAGAATGGGGTGGGGGAATGAGAAGTGCATTAGTTTTAAAAGTTATTTGATGTCGCTGCAGTTCTGCGACAACCAAACCAAAAATTAAGCTTACAAAAATAGGTCAAGCTGTGAATGTGGCTTCCAGAAGAAAATGTATTCACTCAAATGGGTGCACAGAAAAGTGCTTCGGCCATTTTAGCTTTCAGGTTATTACTTGGAACTCCTCATTTCCAAGTCCAACGTTTTACAATACATTTTTGAGCCCATTAAAAATCTGTAAAATGTAGAATGGGCTTAATGAAGTTGTGCAAATATAGGAGAGATATATATGCATATATGTACCCATGTCTTGATCTGCATCAAGAGTTGAGTCGATTTCCGTCTGTGTCTCTGTCTCAGAAACTACAAGAAAATAGCTGCACTCCGCGTATATCCAAGTCGGGCTCTCTCGACTAGAGTTTTTTTTAATTTTTTATTATATATACAAGTATCCATTATTATTACGTAAATTAATTATTTTGTTACTTGGTTTCCTAACTCACTTAAAGTTTTTAGTTTGAGATATTTTTGGTATTATTTCAAGATTTATATAAAGTTGCTTATTGGTATCCTCTTTTTTTCTAATTTAAACATGAAATTAATTTAATTAATTTATATTTATTGATTACATATAATAACTATTAACCTTAACCATGAATAGCACTGGCTACTATTCAGATAATAAAGCACACAACTCAGTCGCTAGCCCGGGATTCAAAACACAACGATTTTTTCAAGCAAACTTTTGCCGCTCTGCTCCAAATAATTAATACCAAATCAGTCATATGGGTATATATATTTAAGTTGCTCGGTTTAATAACAACCCTTTTTTTTTTTGATCGTGCTTCTTATGTTAAAATATTTTAATTTTCTTGAAATTTTGTTTATGTTTTTGCTTAATTTTTTTTGTTTTTGTATGTTTTTGTTTTGTTTGTTTTACTATTAAATAACGCAAAGAAGTATTTTTAGCAGCAAATTATGCAGCCAGCGATTACACACGCACCAGCTTGCAACACAGACACACACACAGAAAAACAAACACATACATATACGAGTGTGCCTATAGGTTTACTTAACACACATCTACACACACACACACACACAAACGCGCGCGCACACACGCTGCAAAATAAACAAGCTACAGCAGCTGCTGCAAGAATATTGCGCATACGCCTCATATGACGGCACCAACTAAAAAATTCATTTATATATAATAAAAAATAAATATATACATATAAAGCAGCCTAGTCATGGCTAATGTGTGAGAATTCAGCAAATTCTTGTGTATATGTGTGTGTGAGTATATATTGTGCGCGTCCCGTTTGCTGTACATAAGCAGCTATATATGTATTTGTAGCAAATAAGTACTTCGTGTATATATACTGTATACTGTATGTATATAGGAGTCTCTCTCTCTCTCTTTATGTATTGAGTCTTATGCAAGAGCCAAAGTAAATTGTCAGCGTGACCGGAAACAATTCGCCGGGTTCAGAGCTCTAGCAATGACTTGTTGAAAGCAATGCCTAAACTAATATACAACAACACTCTCTCTCTCTCTCTCTCTCTCTCTCTGTCTGTTTCTTTCCTTGTTTCTGGCCATTGTATCTCTTTTTCGGTGTACAGGTGCTGTATGATGGCAAACTATCGAATGCCATTGTCTTCATGTACAATCCAGTGGCAACCGATGGTCAACTGTGTTTGCAATCTTCCCCCAAAGGAAATGTTTCATATTTTGTACACACGCCGCACGCGCTCATGCTGCAGGTAAGTAAACATGCCCCTGCCCCCTGCATACAGCCCTTGACCCTCTAACACCTGTGAGCTATAGAAAGGTTCTGTGTCCTGTGTCCTGTGTCCTGTGTAAACGGCAGGAGTATACAACGAGTAAATCCCTCAGCCTTATTACGTATACGTAAATGTACACAGCTTGCTCTGTTGCTAGTAGAACTCAGTTCAGTTCAGTTCAGTTCAGCTCAGTTCAGTTGAGTCCATTCCATACAGCGCGTTGAGGTCCCGAATCACACCAATTCTAAAAACCAACACAACACACACAACACACACACACACACACACACACATGTCGGGAGCACCACATAAATTTCGGGCAGCATTTTACGACTCAAGCGCATGCTTTGGCATTTCTTATTAGGTACAACAATCTTAAGTCGCCCTCCTGCCCCAGCACCCCACTTGCCACTTCTGTTCTGTTCTGTTTCCCGTGCGTTCCAGAGCCTTATCGGGCTCAGCAGCGGTCTGTCGTTGAATTTTTTTTTTTTTTGGGAGGGGTTTGCGGCCCTGGCAACAAAATTATTCAATAAATTTTGTAGTAATTTCTTGTACAAACAACACAAATCATAAAAGAGCAGCCAACAACCAGCAAGCAGCAAACGACAAGGCGCCGAAATGACCCCAAGACAAGCCTCAACAATAGCAACAAACATAACAACAACAACGACTATTCTCATAGGCAGCACAGTGTTGCCTAAGTAATGCGATATTCAAAACGACAGTAACAAAAAGAAAAAATACGATTTGATCGATAAATATTGAAAGAAGGGCAGAATTTATGCATAGAACTTTAGGCAAATGGCAAGCGGAAAATGTAAAAATTTGTATCAATAGACAATCTGAATTTGTGGTGCGAAAGCAATCGCTAAGAAAATGTTCTCTCCCAAAAGTAATCAACTAACTGGTAATTTATCGATAGCTTTTGAAGCGCGACATCAGCTTTGGCAAATCAGAATATTTGTTAATCATGCAGGAATGTTTCACGCCACACAAATGTAATTAATTTGCAAATATTTGCGAATATACATTGTCGATTTCTCGCTTTTTGCATAACAATGAGTATCAGTCACTTAATTAGTCCACATATTGACAGTCAGATGTAAATAAGCCGGCTACATGTTTGAGATTCCAAGTGGCTTTTGAGGTTATTTCAATTCATTTCACAGAATTGTTCACAAATGCCATCACTTAGATAAGTAAAATACCTAAACAATTGAGGCCAACCTGTGGATTAATACGTACATATATGTTGCCGGTGTATGTTTATAATTAATATGTGTTTCTATTGGTATTCGCAGGATGTGAAGGCTGTGGTCACTCATTCCATACACTGCACACTCAATTCGATTGGTGGCATTCAGGTGCTGTTTCCTCTCTTCTCGCAGCTCGACATGGCGCACGAGGGCATTAGCGATATTAAACGGGATCCAACGCTCTGGTAAGTATATCGGTATATATATATTTATATACTTATATATATTTATACACATATACATATACATACGTATACATACAGCTGCGCACAAAATAATAGTAGTGAAAAAACATTCTCAGATGAGAAACCAATGATTTTTTTGTTTTGCCGAATTGAATTTTTCGGATTTTGGAGATGCCTCGTTTTGATCTTTAAATGCTTTAAGATGCAGCACTATTATTTTGACCGCAACTGTATTGATGTATTGATATTCGCATTTATTAAGTCTCGATCAAAATTTGTTTTCTTTTTTGCGTTGTTTCATTTTCTCTCATTTTCTATTAATCCATTTCCATTTGTTTGATTGAATTTTCATACTCTTATTATTGATGTTCCTTTGGAATGTGCCATTCTCATTCATTTCCGTTGTGGTATATTTAAAGCTCGAAACTGTTGGGCTTCATCTGCGAACTAGTGGAAACATCGCAGACGGTGCAACAGCACATGATACAGAATCGTGGCTTCTTGGTGATATCCTTCATGCTGCAGCGATCGTCGCGTGAGCATTTGACCCTGGAGGTGCTCGGCTCGTTTCTCAATCTTACCAAATATCTGGTCACCTGCCTGTCGGCCAACAGTGACTTGCTGCTGAAGCAGGTGAGTGGGCGCAAGGCCCAAAATAAAACATAAACAATAAGTGATTTGATTTGTGCATCTGTAAAAAGCATTTAGTAGCGCATTAGAACTACTATCTGCATAACTGCTGCCCTATGTTAGTAATTAAGCCATGAAACATGACGTCAACGTCATCTAAAGTTAACTCTATATAAATGTATTATGTATAACTCAACTATTAAGCGATAGCATGCGATTGACATTTGAGATTTGAGGACAGCAAAGTCGATTTTGGCAAGCATGTTTTACAATTTTGTATTTGTCTGTATTATGATTGAATATAGTTATAGTTATGTATCTCTCTCTCTCTCGCTCTCTCTCTCTACCTATCTATCTATCTATCTAACTATATGTATATATATATATACATGTGATATTTGTATGTACTAAGTCTGTATAGTAATTATGTATATTATTTATAAATATATGTCTGTTCGTAAGTTCGATCTAAGTTCGCGTCGCAAATCGATTGCATGACCCAATGCCTCGCGCTGTGAGTTTCTTTATATATGATGCATATATGAATATTGTTTTTTTTTTGTGTGTATTGTTTTTCTTTTTTTTTTGTCTTTTTGTCTACTCTTTTTTCAGTTCATCAGACTCACTCCCCGTGCCCCCATCAGCCGCGCCCGTGTTTCGCATTGTTCAAATAAGTGTACATTCCCCAATACCCCCGCCTGCCCAGTCTATTCGAGTCGAGTTCTGTAAACATTGGGGCACAACATTTATTTAACGAACAACAAAAAAAACAACAAAATGAAGGAAAACTTTTCCCATGCGTTTTTCTGTCACTTTTTCATCATTTTTGTGGCATGTTAAACACCTTGACAAACAAATTTTAAATGATATGCGAAACCCGTTCGCCCCTCATCCCTTCTCTGTCTCTCTCACACTCACATTATATTTTTTTCTTTCTCTTTCTCTCTCTCTCTCTCTCTCTCCCTCTTTGTCGCTCTCGCTCTGTGTATGTGTGTATATACATTTGTCTGCACTGTGTTTGCGTTTGTGTGTGTTGTTCTTGTGTTTATGGTGTTGACGATTGCCGCCACTATCTCTCTCTCTCCCTCTCTCTCTCTCTCTCTCTGCCTCTCTCTCTCTCTGGTCCTGCCTCTTCTGCCGCACAGTTGAACACAGGCCTGCGTAATCCTTTTAAAAAAGTAAACACACAAATACTGTAGCATATCAAATACACAATTTTCTTGTATTAAGTTCATGTACTCGCTATACTCGTAACCAGTTATCCGTTACCAGGTACCCATTACCCGTTTACCCGTTTACCCGTTTACTTGGTACTCCATTGCAAATGTAATTCTCTAAAGCCGACACCCATTTACCACCAACTCCTACACTAATCCTTTTCTATATATACAATATTTACGATATATACTTAGTCAGTTATGTGCCATGCAATAAACCCATTTTGTGTTTATTTTTCTGTTTTATTTTTTTGTTTGTTTGTTTGCGTTTTCTTCTCCGTTATTTGCCTAACACATGATAAACCTACTACCACAAATGCCTGGCAACTAATGCAGGATAGAGCAGCTCTGAAAACTACTCCACTCGGCATGTTTACCCCTTTTTTATATATATTTTCCCGGTTTCTGTATGTCCGCTTCTCGGCATAAAAATAGCTTGATAAATTGTATTTCTGAGAATTCTTTAAATTCATTCGAGACGACAATGTCTGATGGCAAGTCAAAATCTCTACCGAAATGCCGCCTTAATTTATAAATATTTTTTAGTCCTTATCAGGATGTAAATTTACAAAAGATTCCATAACAAAGTCTACAATTTTAATGAAAAGGCAATTTTGACCACTTCCTTTTTCAATTGAGTATGAGGAAATATTAATTCGCAGAACTACAATAAATAGGTATATCAAGTATACGATTTATTAATCGATTGTTCAATTTAGTCAAATATGTATACATATATTTGCTTATAGCACAGGTCGTAAAGCCCAGTGCCAAGTACTTTCAGAGAGACATCTGTTATTGGGCTCGGTGTGACCGAATTTAATTATAATTTCACTTTGCTTTGACTGTAACTGTTGCATGCTTGCTGTGTGGCACTGTACGCTTAAAAGCAACGTGCTTTTAATTGGCCAGCAAATAAAATTCGGTTTATTGTTTTTTTTCTTTTATGCATTGCTTTGCTCTGATTCCGCACTGAGATTTTGTGATGATTCTGTGCACTCTCGTTACACTAAAAGCTTTCGCCTTTCTTTGCCCAAGACAAAATTAAGCAAAAATTGGAATGTGTGTTGTATTTTGTTTTTTTTGTTGTTGTTTTTTTTTTTTGTATATATATACCCAGCTGATTTGCCAAATTATATAGAGTCTAAAAAAAAAACTCTCCAAAGAGAATTATATAATGAACGTGCTTTTGAAATAAATGTATTAACAACTAAAGACTAAATTCTTCTACTTTGTCTGCTCTCTTACACTCTGCTCTCTCTCTCTCTCTCTCTCTCTCTCTCTCTTTCTCACCCACTTTTGATCCAACTTGTTATATATTCTTTGGTCTCAATTCTGTTTATCACACATACACACACACATGCACTCACACACACACACACACCCCATATTCCATATTCACAATGATCTGCGCCCGCTTTTCTCCTCATCGAACAAAATGCACACATTTTCAATCTGCTTCAAATTCTTTACTGTCGTTTCAATCAATCGAAATTGTAACATCTTGAAACGCTTCTTTCAATCAATCAACAAACACACAAAAACTACAACAACAACAACAACAACAACTACAACAACAACTGAACTAAAACCCAATTATCAAAATAACTACAACAGTTCTACCAGGTGAAGCTCAATTCTCAAATTTCTCTACTCGTATCGTATACTCCTAATAATAAATGTTCGTTTTCGTTCAATTCCGTTCCGTTCCGTTTTATTCCATCGTTTCTATGTGTGCGTGTATTCGTATTCGTATTCGTTTCGTTTGTCTTAAAATGTTGAATACAGCAATTTGTACAGTTGCCTCATTTTCATATTATTCCACTTTACTGTTACATACTGTTATCAAGTTGTTAGCTCATCAAGCATAATTTCCTTCGAGTATCTATAGACTTAATCCTTGATGTTCCATTCCACATCGTTTCACTTCATTGTAAATACATTCATTTATCTACATATGCAGCAGCTCATTGAAAACCCCTTGTTTCAACTTGACAATCAAAGTTGTCATATTTGACTTGTACAATTGTTTCATTTGCCATTTCATTTCACATCGTTCCACTTCATTGTAATATATATTCATCCATTCTTATTCTTACAGTATAAAATCGAAGTAGCTTAGTCTCTCAATTGTAGACATGTCTCAGCCTTTAAGCCTTTCAGTGTGTATATAACATTAATGAATAATTTTCTTTTAATTATAGCTATTTTCTAATGCTGATATCATCCTAAACATATAATATTAAGTTTTCCATGTTTTTCATCTTCCATCATCTTTTCTGGATGCACATAATTTGTTTCGTTGACTTTAAGACTACAAATAAAATCTGAATAAATTGCGATGCGTAACTTCACTTTTTTTTTGCATTATCCGTTTCCCAAAAATGTACCGGACTATTTTTCATAAATATATATGTGTAATTTTTTCTTCTTCTTTTTTTTACGGTTGAATCTGTTACGATTCTGGGGTTGTTCCGTTGTTTTTCGGTACGATTGTCGGTTTACCGTTGCCGTGGTCCCTGATTATTGTACACTCGTGCACAGTTTTTAATTAGGAAACTTCTGCTGCTGCTGCTGCTGCTGCTGCTACTCCCACACGTATTGCATTGTTATTGTCGCTGCGGGCATTGGCAACAACAACAAAAGCAGCAAATGCAACTACCAGCATCATTCGAGCCCCGTCCAAAAATTTCGCCCTCTAGTTGTATATACATATGTATGTATGGAGATGCATAGAGAGTGTTGTGGATTGAATTCAAGTTGTGCCAACCAGTGTACCCTTTGAAAGTGGCTATAAAGGGTATCCTGAAGTTGTGCACACATAACTGAAAGTTATGTAATGGGCAGAAGGAAGAAATAAAGAAGTGTATATATATTCTTGACCAGGACCACAGCAGAGCCTATTTAACCATGTCCGCTGTCCGTCTTTATAATAAACGGATCTCAGACTAATAAGATTTTTTAAATATAAGTTCTCGTTTATTTTGTTTTATCGTCAAATCCGGCCTCTGGGAATATCGATACATATCCATTTCGGATATTGAAAAAAATTTTTAAGGATGCAATAGGTTACGAGTTGGGATTAGGGTATCTCCTAGTCGACCTCTCTAACTATCCGTTGTTTATATCGCAACACTTTGATAACTAAAATTTTGGGAAACAATATGTGTAATCTGCACGCAGAAAGTTTAGAATCCAATTGAAAATTAATTCAATTTAGTTTATTATATATTTTTGCTGGGCACATTCCTAAGCTGGAGAATATACATTATTTATTTGGGTTTTGCGAACTTTTTTGCATACCCAAAGTACGTTCATATTGTCAATTTAATATATGTTGCTTATATGACCTGTTTCTGTGCCAGTCTCTCAGTAAGTTCTGGGTTGCCCAAGTATCTCTCAGTGTAGCTAATGCTCGGTATAACTTCGAGACTGGGTGTGGAACTATTTCAAGGTCTCTTGCACAAGCTGATTGCCGATTTCATTTATATTTTTATTAACTTTAAAATGCTGGATCAGTATGGTTCTATAAATTTGCTGGCGTTCGCATAGCTAACTTAGTTTTTGTAGCTAATTTAAACTTAATTTCATGTCTTAAATGTAGAATAAAATCATGCATTTTAATCATCATAGTATTTTAACGTGATCTAACTTAATATACATAATATTTACTTAGTACTAAGCTTACATTTATATACGATCATCATTGTAATTATAATTTCTAGTGTAACTAGTTAATCTACAATGAAGAAGAAGAATATTTGTTTAAGCTTAGCCTTAGTTCTCGTTCTCGTTTTGGAATGCTGTTTAATAATGAATGAAAAAAAGAAAACTGTTGATTACTTTGTTTGTTAATTTCTCGTTTTATGTTTTATGACAAACGTTGATAAACGTTGATTGCTGTTTGCTGCATGTGTTACCGTTATCCAATATATATTATATATATATATATAAATCCTACTACTACTACCAATCCTCATAAAAAATATATATATAAATATATATATGTAAACAAACCCTATCCAAATCAATCGACAACAACAACAACAATCGACATGAAATTCATGTAAACGTATGTATTAAAATCAAAACAAATCATTTGTTCTTGCGCTACTTTTCTTTTCTTTCTATCTACCTATCTACCTATCTACCTATCTCTCAAACTAACCTAACCATCTCTCTAACTAATCTGCAAACTATCTCAAACTATCACACACCAACACGCATCCATATCCACATCCATAACTTGAACCTTCAAATTCTTGCAATTTCGTTGAGTCTGCGATAATTGAGGACAGCATAAGTTACTTGACTAATTTGTCGCAGTTGTTCTGTTTCTCGTTTCTCACGTGGCAGCTGCTCGATCATGTGCTCTTCAATCCCGCCCTGTGGATCTATACGCCAGCGAATGTCCAGGCACGTCTATACTCCTATCTGGCCACCGAGTTCCTCAGCGATACTCAGATCTACAGCAATGTGCGACGCGTTAGCACCGTTCTGCAAACGGTGCACACCCTCAAGTATTATTATTGGGTCGTCAATCCGCGTGCGAAGAGCGGCATAATACCAAAGGGCTTAGGTAAGGTCCAAATAATCATCACTCATCCCGCAACTCACGCTGATGCAGCGAATCACAATCAATCAATTCGATTTCAGATGGTCCGCGACCGGCTCAAAAGGATATTTTGGCCATACGCGCCTACATTCTGCTGTTCCTCAAGCAGCTAATCATGATTGGCAATGGCGTTAAGGAGGATGAATTGCAAAGCATACTCAACTATCTGACCACCATGCATGAGGTGAGTGTCAATTAAGCACACCCAATTCAAAACAAACTTCAGTTGTACAGAAGTAAATCAGTTGAATTAACAATTTATAAGTAAACCAGACTCTCTTCAAATAGCCATTCAAACTTTAAGCTTAACGTCAGCTTTTATGCTTATTGTTTACTAATAAGATCAATGACTTAAAAAGAGGAAGGTCATGCACTTAAAGTCTTAGATTAGAAAGAGAACAATTCGTTGAAATAAGCCTGAGTTAAGCTTATTCTATGCAATTAAACCAACTAACTTTTAACATCAAATTTTAAAGCATTTGAGAGAGTAAGTTGATATCAAACCAAATGTGCTTTATATATATCTTGTTCTGTGTAGGACGAGAATCTGCACGATGTCCTGCAGATGCTCATCTCACTGATGTCGGAGCACCCGAGCTCAATGGTACCTGCCTTCGATGTGAAGCACGGCGTGCGCAGCATCTTCAAGCTGCTGGCGGCCGAAAGTCAATTGATACGCCTCCAGGCGCTCAAGCTGCTCGGCTTTTTCCTCTCGCGCAGCACACACAAGTAAGTGAAGCTGCCTGAATAATGGCCCTTTTCCAGACCATTCACACAGCCCACCCACATACAGCTGCGGCTAAAATAATAGTAGTGACCAAAACACATATGTTTTTTGGAATATGTGAAAAATATGAACACTTGAGATTTAGTTAAAAAAGGTTTTTGTTTTGCAGTCTTACATTTGTTCGTCATATTGAAGATTTTCGATTTTCGACTGTTTCGATTTGCTCACCATAAAATTGGTGATTTTTTTATGAAAAAATACTTTGAGAAGCAGCGCTACTATTATTTTGACCGCAACTGTATATACATGCATGCATATTCATACGTATATATATATATATATATATGTATATATGTATGTATGTAGATGTAGACATACGGGCTCACTCCCCACTCCGTTGCCATTTGACAAAGTGCCGTGTAATGCACATGCTCATAAATTTTTGCATGTTTCTGGTTTCTCCTCCCCGCGTTTGTGCCACTCTCGCCTCGCCGCTATAGGCGTAAGTACGATGTCATGTCGCCACACAATTTGTACACGTTATTAGCGGAACGTCTGCTGCTGTACGAGGAGTCCCTGTCCCTGCCCACATACAATGTGCTCTACGAGATTATGACGGAGCACATCTCACAGCAGATATTGTACACACGCCATCCAGAGCCGGAGAGTCATTACCGCCTCGAGAATCCCAGTAAGTAATCCTTTTTAGCTTTAAGGCCAACCAACCAACCAAGCAAGCAGGCAGGCAGGCAACCAACCAACCAACCAAGCAACCTCCCCCCTTCAGCCTTTCCCCCTCAAAGTCGTGTCTTGTACATATTTTTAAGTTTTGTGAAGAAGCTAGTTGCCATCTTTGACCCGTTGGAATTCATTTATTATGCGATGCTACGATAGACACAGCCACAGCTACGCCAAGTCTGCATTTAACTCTAGGCTCATTAATTATGAGACATGAATACGAAAATTAACTCAAATGGTTGCAAGTATCAAGAGAAGAAGAAGGACCTAAGAAGGACCCATTCTATCTATAACAACAGGTGCAAATATTTGTGCTGAACTCAGTCCTGATATATATTCCAAGTTAAGTTTGCAGACATGAGTCAAAAAGTCATAGTTTTGCTAGATATTAACAGTGGATGTAGATGTCAAAGAGAGTCTAACACGTTTATAACTTGAGCATAACTTGAACATTTCGGTTGCACAGTGATACTGAAGGTGGTTGCCACATTGATACGGCAGTCGAAGCAGACGGAGTCGCTGATCGATGTGAAGAAGCTCTTTCTGCAGGACATGACGCTGCTATGCAATAGCAATCGGGAGAATCGCCGCACCGTCCTCCAGATGTCCGTGTGGCAGGAGTGGCTCATCGCGATGGCCTACATCCATCCGAAGAATACGGAGGAGCAGAAGATCAGCGATATGGTCTACTCCCTGTTCCGTATGCTGTTGCATCATGCGATCAAGCACGAGTATGGCGGCTGGCGCGTCTGGGTGGACACCCTGGCGATCGTTCACTCCAAGGTCTCCTATGAGGAGTTCAAGCTGCAGTTTGCCCAGATGTATGAGCACTACGAAAGGCAGCGGACAGACAACATTACCGATCCTGCCCTGCGCCAGGCGCGGCCCATTAGCACCATTAGCGGCTGGGAGCGCGAGGAGCTGCAACAACAGCAGAATGGTCCAGTTGCCTCACAACAACAACAGCAGCAGCAGCAGCAACAACAGTTGCCGGCGATTAAGGGTGCTGTGTCGATAGCCTCGCTGGAGGATGTGCCCGCCGTGCAGGAGGAGGAAGTCGAAGAGCTGGAACTGCATCATCTCGATAACGTGGATGTGGAACTAACCGGTGAAGTCGCTGAAGTCCTGGCAAACAAGGGCAGCGAATCGTGCGGCTGTGGCACAAACGGCGAATCAGCCGAAACGCCACCAGCTGCAGAGCAGACAGTACAGGAACCGGAGCAGGAACCGGAACCCGCCAATAAATCAGTAATCGCAAACATTTCCGATGTGTACAACGAGCAAATCAAAACGGACGAGGCAATGCAGAGTGCCTGCAATGGCCTCAGTTCCACGACGAGTGCCAGTCCCGAAACTGGTGGTGGCCAGGCAGCGCTCAAGGAGACGCTGCAAATAGGCGATGATCTCGAGGAACTGGAGCTGGCAACGGCCAAGGATGCCCTCGATGTGGAACAGCATGTGAAACAGGTGCTGTTGGCATCCGAAGCGGCATTGAATGACTGCAAAATGGCTGTGGATAGTGTGCTGCAGGAGGCCGAGGATTCCTCATCGGTGCTGAAGGACGAGGAAATCGAGCTGGCTGTCAATGAGGTGGTGCAGGGTGTGCTCAACTGTGAGAAGAAGACAACGGCCCAGGACAATGTGAGTCTGCTCAACAGCAAGAATCTGCTCAACAATAACAACAACAACAGCGAAGCGGAAAAGGCGAAGACCGAACAGCAAAAGGAAGTGAATGCCAATGAGCTGCTGACCAGTGTCAAACCAGCAACAACCGCAACAACAATTGAGAAAGAGCAACAGCAGCAGCAGCAGCAAAGAACAGCAAACAATCAAAAGACTGAAGATGCCGACAACAAGCTGAACAATAACGAGAACCTCAACGAGGCAAGCAGCAGCAGCAGCAGTAGCAGTCAGGAGCCAAGTGCTGGGGATCAAGAGATGAGCTCATCGTTGAGCACCACAGCGGAGGAGCTAACGACATCGATGACAAACGCTAGTCCCGTGGACGAGACGATGGCGACAGCAACACCAGAGACTGAGGAGGATGTGGTTGCCACAGCGGTGCGCGATATTGTTGAGCAGCTCATCGACAAGGTGATCGATGCAGCCGAAGCGGAAGCAAAAACCGCAAATGCAAATGGAAATGCAAACGAAAGCGAAACTGAAACCAAAATCAAAACACTAACCAAAACCAAAACTGAAACCAATAACAATGAGCTACCCGCAGAGCTGCTGCAAAAGGAAGCGACGAAGCAGCTGGTGTCTGAGACAAAGACGGAAACAGAAACAAAGACAGTAGCAGCCACAGTAACCGAGGCAGCATCAAAGACAACCGAGCCCCAAGAGACTCAAGCAGATCAGGAGCAGGCGAGTGTAGCCGCTGCCGTGGCCGAGGAAATTGTACACGAGGTTGTGGAGGCAGCTTTAGATCTAGCCCAAGCCGCAACTGAAACCCAAAACCAAGCCGAAAGCTTAGCGGAAACGGAAGCAGTTGAGAGCCAGGAGCACGTTTCTGCCATTGTGAACGAGGTGCTCGACTCTCTGGTGACGGAGACAGTCAAGGCTGTCGAGCCGACCACGCCCACGCGAAACGACGAGCAACCCACAACGACGACACTGGATGAGACCCAGAACGAGTCAAGGAACGATTCAGCGGCGACAGCGGCAATTGTGGTGCGCATTAAACCCACAGAGGTGGACTCCACCACGCAGACAACACCAAAGAACGAGGCGGATGCACACAAAACTCTCGATGAGCACCTGCTGCCCGATGGCGATGCCGATGATGATGATGATGATGAGGATGATGCACAGGATGCAGCCAACACGGCAGACGATGATGACGACGACTATGCCACAGAACAGCAACAACAGCAACAGGCAAATGCGACAACAGCAACAACAACGACGACGACAGCAGCAACACCGGGCGAAGGCTCCGCACACCTCGAGGGCAATCATTACGGTAAGTTGGAGTTTCAATATTTAACCATTTTATTTTTTACCAAACCAAACTTGAAATATACAAAAATATATAATTTTTGACTCAATATTTGCAATTTAAACACAAAGTTGTTTTGTATGGAATATTGGCTTGTTATTGAAATTTAAATAATTGTATTGTAAAATAAGCATGGCAACAAAATAAGTTTATTTTATTTGCGAATATTAAATTATATAATTTTGCCCAACTAAAGTAATACAAAAATATTCTTGACCTAATATTTTCGACTTAAACACAAAAAGATTTTTATTGTATATTTTAGGTTAACTTAACTGTTTTGAAAATTGTAAATGAATTAATCATTTTTGATTTTATCTTTGAATTTGTGTGTGCATGGATTGCTTCTATTCAGCTGGTGGTGCAACTGGTGGCGTTGAGGGAGGAAAGCAGCAGCGCTCAAAATCGGGCTCGACACGTCCGATGTTCAGTCCGGGACCGACACGTCCGCCGTTTCGCATACCGGAGTTCAAATGGTCGTACATCCATCAGCGGCTGCTTAGCGATGTGCTCTTCTCGCTGGAGACTGATATACAGGTGTGGCGCAGTCACTCCACGAAAAGTGTCCTCGACTTTGTCAACTCGAGTGAGAATGCCATATTTGTGGTCAACACGGTGCATCTAATATCCCAATTGGCCGATAATTTGATCATTGCCTGCGGCGGTCTTTTGCCGCTGCTCGCCAGCGCCACATCGCCCAATGTAAGCTAAACTACACAATCACATACTCCATCCATATGTACCATTAACTAACTGAGCGATATTTGCATTAGTCGGAGCTGGATGTCCTGGAGCCGACACAGGGCATGCCCCTCGAGGTTGCTGTCTCGTTTCTGCAGCGACTCGTTAATATGGCCGATGTTTTGATATTTGCCACATCGCTGAACTTTGGCGAACTGGAGGCCGAGAAGAATATGTCCAGTGGCGGCATTTTGCGACAGTGCCTGCGCTTAGTATGCACCTGTGCCGTACGCAACTGTCTCGAGTGCAAGGAGCGTACTCGCTACAATGTTGGCTCCTTGGCACGCGATGTGCCCGGCGCGGCGCATCTTCAGGCGCTCATCCGTGGCGCTCAGGCATCGCCAAAGGTATACACTTATACATTTACACACACACATATATATATATATATATATATATATAGTCAAAGATCTTGACACGACTTACATTTGATAAACACTGCTCTTCTAGAATATTGTGGAATCAATCACCGGTCAATTATCACCCGTCAAGGATCCAGAGAAGCTGCTGCAGGACATGGACGTCAATCGTTTGCGTGCCGTCATCTATCGCGATGTGGTAAGCGATTTCACTTTCACTTGCTGCGATTATTCGATTACAAGCTGTTCCATTTCAAGTTGTTTCATTCGCATTGTCTCATCCAAAGTCAAAGTTCTGTTTTCAATCACTCATTCATCATTCATTTTATTCACAATGTTTTCATTCCAAATATTCAATTTCGAATTGCTTATTCGGTTTTTCAGTTGTTAATAGTTGTTCCAAATTAGTTTCATTTTGATATGCGCCATTTCATTGTTTTCCCATTTACTCCATTTGCAGCTGTTTCATTTCACCATATTTAACTGATTTTACTTTTTTTTTGTCTCTTCCACTATCTCACTCTCTCTCTCTCTCTCTCTCTCTTTTTCTGCGACAGGAGGAAACGAAACAAGCACAATTCCTATCGCTGGCGATCGTTTACTTCATTTCGGTGCTGATGGTATCGAAATATCGCGACATTCTGGAACCGCCTGCAGAGCCGCAGGTTCAGCGTCAATCGCCGGTACTGCAACGCGGCAGTTCGGGGGGCAGCGGTAAGTGTTGCAAGTTAAGAGCTAATAGATCTGAGCTATCTCTATATATATATATAGATCTGAGATATATATATATATATATATATATATATATATATATATCCACATATATATTTATATTTATATGTACAATACGAAATACGTAATTAACTCGTACCTGACGGCATTTGCCACGATTTTGTGATGAGTTTTTGAGTTGAAAACTTATCATTTTGCTCGGGCGGGTTCCTGATTTGCTTTCTGAAGTTTCAGTTCTCTTCATTTTCGTTTCGCATTTCCCATGCGTTCCATTTGCTTTGCTAATTCGCGACTGTCGCTCGTCCTTGGTCTTTGTCTGTGTCTCTGTTTCATATTATTTCATTTTGTTTCGTATTGTTTCGTTTCGTTTGCTGCACCAAAAACAACACAATCGTTTATTGGTTCTATCTCTATCTGTCTCTATCTCTCTCTCTCTCTCTCTCTGTCTATCTCTCTCTCTCTCTCTCTCTCTCTAACTATATATAAATATTTATCTCTTCGTCTTTCTCAAAAATTAAATTGAATATATTTTGTGTTCTATTCAGGCGGTCCATTTTCTTTTGTCTTCTGAGACAGTATTTTTTGATACATTTTCGTTATTGTTTTGTTATCCAGTTTGCTTTTATTTTATTTATTTTTTTTGTTGTTAAATTTGTATTGGAGCTTTTGGTTGCTTTTGCATTCGATTTGTGTTTGAACAGCTGTGTTAAGCGAGTTTTTACATTTGTTAAACGGTTGTAGAAACTCACTGCCAGCCCACTAGTAATCTTGACAGCACCACCACAACCACAACCAACGCCAATGACACACCAACCACCACCACCACCACCAACCACCACACGTTTGAGTCATTTCAGCCCATGTGTGTGTGTGTGCGTGCGTGCGTGTGTGTGTGTGTGTGTGTGTGTGTGTGTGTTTGTGTGTGGAAGTATGTGAATCTTATTTCGATCGAAGCGAAACGCGCACTTTGCATCGGTGACGACACCAACCAACTAACCTTTGACCCACAACAAACTAAACCCCCAAACACCCCCTCACCCATTTTTATATGTACCACTTAATCATTAGCTTTTAAGAACACTCTCATCGAATTCCATTGTTGGAGATACTATTCAGTTTTTCTGTGTTTCTTTTCTTCGTTCCGTTTTCTAATGATTTCATTTCACGCTGCTTTTTCGGATTTATTGTACAAAACCAAAAAACCAACAAAAAATATATAAAAATATACCAAAACCAACATATGTAATTAAATACCAAAATTAAAACTTATAAAATTATAATAACAACAACAACAACAAATATGCTCGCCACGTCACCATAACTGCCCCTCCCAACCATGCAAACCCATTCTCTCTCTCTGTCTCGCTCGCTCTCTATCCGTTTGTGTGTGTGTAAATATGAAATTCCAATATCCCAAAATAAACAATCGATAACAACCATCGATAACAACAATCGACAATCATTAGAAGCCGCCAGCGCGCGTCCCTTGTTCCCACAATGGTCGCATCACGTCTATCCACAATTTCTGCCCGAATCACATCAGAATCATGTGGCCGCCGCCAACATGCAACAGCAGCAGCAGCAGCAGCAACAGCAACAGCAACATCACCAGCAACAGCAGCAGCAACAACATTACTATCAACATCAGCAACAACATCAGCAACAACAACAACACAACAATCACAGCCATCATCATATGGCCGCCGCCTATTATCAACATCAACATCAGCAACAGCAACAGCAGCAGCATCAGCAACAGCAACATGCCAATGCACAGCAGCAACAGTTGGGCAACATTTCGCCACCACCACCATTGGGCGGGCCACACTCGTCCAGCTCATCGGCCAGCTCCACAGCGACATCCCAGCCAGCGTCGAGTTCATCGTTGTCCTCGCTGGCCTCGCAGAGCCAGCAGCAACAGCTGCCTGCCTCAACAGGGCTGCATCGCCAGCAGCTGCACAAGCATCAGCAGCAACAGCAACATTATCATCCACATCAGCCGCACTATGCGCTGATCAATGGCCATCAGCAGCAGCAGTTGCTTAATGGCAAGCATAACCACTATGGTGGACAGGTGGAGAATGGCACCACCGGTGGCGTTAACTATCATACACATCCACATGCTTATATGCGCAGCATTCAAATGAACGGGGAGCAACAGCAACAGCAGCAGCAGCAGCAGCAACAACAGAACGGTTTGGAGCATCATCATGCAGCTGTTGCTGGCGCGGTACTTTTGAATGGGCATGCGAGCAGCAACAATGGCAATAGCAATGCAGCCAGCAGCAATAATGGCAACAGCAACAGCAATGGCAATAGCAACAATAATAACACCAACAGCAGCGGCAACAGCAGCAACAGCAGCGGCAGCAACATGCGAAATCTGCGCAATGGTGGAACGGCAACAGCAACAACGACAACAACATCAGCTGCCGCCGCTGCTGCTGCTGCTGCTGCTGCCGCTGCCGGCGGCGGTGGCATGAACATGAACATGAACATGAACATGAACATGAACATGAACATGGGCATGAACATGGGCATGGGCATGGGCATGGGCATGGGCATGAATATGGGCATGGCTGGCATGGGCGGAATGGGTGGATTGGGCATGGGATTGAGCGATGGCGGCGCGGCATATAAAACGAATGCCATCAATAACAATTATCGCTACAATGGACAACGCAATGCAAATGTTGCTGGCTCTGGAACAGGTATCGCTCGCTTTGAGTGTCGTAGTGCGTAGTTTATGTCACGCTCTCGCTCTCTCTCTCTCTCTCTCTCTCTCTCTCTCTCTGTCTCTCTCTTTTTCTATCTAAATCTATCTCTTTCTCTATAAATATATGTATTTATATATGTATATACTTGTATATTTAGTTACTATAAGCTTTTTCTCCATCTACCTTATTCTCTTTAGCGCTCTGTTGCTTTCTCTCTCTCTCTCTCTCTCTCTCACTGTCTCTCTGTCTCTTTGTATTTTATATATAGTCAACACTTTTTCTAGTAGTTTGTTGCCTCACTGCTTCTTAAGCATTTCGTTTCGTTGCGTTTCATTCCATTTTTTGTTATGTGTTTTTTTTTGTTTTTTTAATTTTTGTTTGATTCCGTTTACTTTTCACTCTCATTTCATACTCTCATTTTGCCTCTCAATTTGTAACTTTAGCTGTAGCTGCTACATATATATAGATACATACATATACATTCCTATATGTATAGCTTAAGTTCTTAGACAATTCGTGCGCTATCCTTCTCTCTCACACACACTCGGTCGCTGGCTGTTTCCGTCTCTTTCTAACCGCTAGATTATGTATATGCTAATGCGCTTTTTATTTCAAATGCAGTTCGCGCATTTTGCACTAATTCTTTTTATCTACGCTTGCCTGAGTGTATGAGTGTGTGTGTGTGTGTGTGTGTGCGTGTGTGTGTATGTTTGTGTTTGTATATATATATATATATATAGGTGTGCCTGTGTGTGTGTTATTAGTCACAATGGCCCTTCACATACGTATTGATAGCCAGCAATTGATGCTCAGTGTAAATTGGCATAATTACACGCACTCGTCTCGTTTTTCAATTTCAATTTTCATTTTTATTCTGCTTTCCTTTTTTATTGTTTTCGGATTTCTCTTTTTTATTTATGCGCATAAACAGGGTCTTTAAATTACATTCAGCTTGCATTTTGGTATAATATAATTGAAGAGCAATCTGCTTCAATTTATGGAGAAAATATTCCAAATGAACAAAACTAAAATAAAAATATTAAAAAAATTACAAAATATGTATAAATAGTCCTTGAGCGGTATTAACTCCCTGTTCACATGTCGAAAACTTCGTTTGATGTTAATAATCCAGATCCACATTGCTTTCAATGGCGATGATGAATAACAAATTTGAGTGCAATGCTCTCTTTTTAATGAGCTGAAGTACGTTTGTGGTATTTATCTGATGAGTACACTATGCAACAAAACTGTTAATTGCTGTTCTCTTTTATCTAAATTAACCTTTTCCTGCTTTGTCAACTCTTAAGTGCCGCTCAACGAAAACAGTTTTTTTTTCATGTAATGTATATTATTTGCCTTTTTAAACCAATAAATAAAATAAATAAATAACATGACTGCTTAAACAATTTTTTTTTTTAATATTTTGCACAATGCACAATTTTTTACAAATATTTATATTTGTTTACTTATTTCTTTTAATTGCGGCTCTTTGCAATTTGTTGATGGCCTTCAAAAGCCAATCGACGACAATTATTTTTGTGTTTGACCAAATTTGATTAAATTGTCTCATATTTTGTGTGTTAAATGTCCTGTCGCAAAAGTATACATTGAATATTTTATTTAAATTACGAATCGATTTAAATTATTGATATGAAGAATGACATTTGCTAATTTCGCTGTTGACAAGCGAAGCAAAAAAAATGAAAAAATCAAAATACATACAGTCGAGTGTGAGTATATATATGTGTGTGTGTGTGTGTGTGTGTGTGTGTGTGTCTGTGTGTGTGTGAGGTCATGTGCAAAAATGTTATCCATTTATGCTCTTAAAAACTGCAATCTATCTTTGAAGCTAGACACGACAATGACGCTCACATTTTTGGCAGAGAGGGGTAGCCAAGGGATGCGGGTTGGCTGTTGTGCCCAGCGGCTTTCGCATGTCATTTTCATGTGCCGTCAGCACAAATTACATTTCATTTATCTTCATTTGCACAGAGACACCGAAGCACACACGCACGCACACACAGACGGACACACACACATATTGAAGTTGGCCAAGCTATGCTGCACTCCAAGTGGAAAAACAAAAATCTAATTCGTTAATTTAAACGAATTAAATGAAAATTTTGCAGTTGTTTTCCATATTTTGGGAATGGGGCATACAATTTATTTGCCAGATAGGACATAAAAGATACAACAAAAATGTTGAAGAGAAAAAAAGAGAGAAGGACATGCAACACGCGTGCATTTTCCAAATGGATGCCAGGACATACACGTAGACACACACACACACACACTGGCACACCTACCACACATTATTAATGGCAGTGACAAAAATGTAAATTAGTCGCAGAAAAAAGCAGCAAATGAAGCACCAAAAATATAACACGGACATAATTTATATAAATGCAAGAGACTGAGTGGAGGAGATGGGAAGTAATAGTCTGCGAGAAGCAAAATGTTGGGCAACAAGCGGGATGAATAGGGGGGAGGAAAGGGCGGTGGGAATGGAGGGGCAGCTGTAAAAGCCGATAACACGCTTTCAATGTTGAAACAAAAGCAATTTGTGGCCAAACACACACACACTCCTCGCCGCCACTCTCTCTCTCTCGGCCACACTGCGAAATTTTTACAAATTAAACACACGTACAAACCCACACACACACACATACACACATACATGCCATAAAAAAAGAGCAGCAACTCGAGTGTAATAAAATGTGTAGCATACTTAGCAGCGCAGGTCATAAATTTCAATTAATACGTTAATCAACACTGTAAAACAGCTAGGCAGAGCAAATAAAAACATAAAAACTTAAAAAGTGAAAAAGTGAAAAAAGCAGCCGCCCTGCAATTTGGCTAATGAGCTGGGCACACACACACACTGGCACTTTTGGTTGCTGCAGTTGCAGATACTTTTGTATCTGAAAATTTAATTATGCCACAAGCTTTACAAATTACAAAATTTACGACCGGGCTGAACTGGAAATACAAATTCACACTTATCTGTGGCAACTTTTGAAGCAGATTAGAGAGAGAAAGAGACAGTGAAATGGTGGGAGAGGGAGAGAGAGAGAGAGAGGGAGAGGGAGACAAAACACATTTTGAACTAGAGCTTAGTTGGCAGCATGTGAAAAAATAAACACCAAAAGCTGTTGAAAGTAGTTGCAAATTATTAATATGTTGCGGACAGCTTCCTTTAACTTGGTCAGCCCCCGTATGTGTGTGTGTGTGTGTGTGTGTGGGTGTGTTTGTTTGTGTGTGTGTACTTTGATGTGCATATATTTGAAAACCATTTGACTTACTAATGTACAAGTCAAGTACTTGGACAGCTCAGCACCTTTAAAATTCCAGCCATATGGTTGGCAATTTTATTAAGTATTCAAACTGAGTGGCTTATACAGGTGGATAAGGCTTTCAAGTCTCGGACTCTGGCAGGTTAACAACTAAATGCCATTCGTACTTATAAAAGTGAAAGGCTTCATTAACCGATATGATTTCAATAACCTGAACAAACCCCAATAACCTCAGAGAATCTACAAAGATCAACCATTATTTCATATATAATGCAAATATCGAGCAGCAAGAAAGACTATCTTAGCGCCGCACATTATATAGATTGGCATTAAGTAAAAATAATAATAATATAATATTCAAAAATTGGCATATTCAAAGTTCGTATACAAACAAACAGATAGTTTGGGGGGGCCTATGTCGATGCTTATAATGCTGATCAAGAATATAAATACCTTATGGTTTCGGATAAGTCTTTTGCAATGTCTTACAAATTATAATACCCTTCACAAAGGGCAAAGATAAAATAGACTGAAGAGCCAAGCTTATTTCCAAACACTTTCCGGAAAATCGCACTTTAACCTGACACAGATAGATACTTATTTCAGTTGGGTTGTTGTAAATAACTCCTGAGTGTTTGCTCTGTGAGTATGTGTGTGTGTGTGTGTGTGTGTGTGTGTGTGTGTGTGTATGTGTGAGTAATTCTTTGAATTTGAAGAGCATTGCTTTGGTCTTTAAGTTTGATTTATATTCTCTTTATTTTCTTGTTGGTCGTTGTGTGCACAGCTACGAGTGTTTATTTATCAGATTCCAAAAGCATACTATATACAAATATATATTTTATACTTATATACTTACATGTTCGGCAGCATTTTTATGTCAACTTCTTCTGTACTGCAGTTGCGTGCCGACGTAACTGTAAACGATGGAGAAATTATTGATTTAATATTTGTACAATTTATGTTCAATATATATTTCATCATTTTCGCAACATTTAAATGTTTGATACTTATGCCTGATTTATTGTTTCGTTTTCTGTACAGGCGGTCGTCAGATTCAGGACAGCGATTACGAGATTATCGTCGTCGATGAGAACAATCCCTCAGTGCTGGCGGATAATGATTCCCACTCCAGTGGACCGCCATCCATAAAGGTGAGTATTATGGGAAGAGTGCTCCATCTCTCTCTCTCTCTCTCTCTCTCTCTCTCTCTCCCTCTGTCCCTCTCTCTCTCTATACATATATATATATATCTCTTTAAGTACTTCAGATGTGTGAGAGTTTGGTATGCATGTGTTTGTGTTTGAGAGTTTGGTGTTTGAAGTGAAATTTGTGTGATTGGGCAAAACTCTTTTAAACTAAGTATGTCGGAGACGGGTTTAAAGGGAACAAATCTTGGTTTCTGGCCACTGCTCTCTCTCTCTCTCTCTCTCTCTCTCTCTCTCTCTCTCTCTCTCACACACACACTCTATATTTCCAATTCGTTAAAGTTTTTATTGCTCAGCACAAGTTGAGTTTAGTTTTTAAACACTTTGCATGACGGTTTGAATGTCACTTTAGTCGAATGAAAACAAGTAGAAACTTGCCTTAACTTTTAAGTATGAATGTGGCTGTGTGAAATACCTAAACGCGTATGTGTGAACGAGAGAATGTGTGTTAGCTTATTAAAGAATTTGAACAACAATAAACGAAAAACAAACTGAACAACAATGAACAAATCATTTGCATGTTTTGTAAAAATTAAACACTAAAACGAAACAAATCAAAATCAATCAAACTCAAAAACTGTCACAGGCTCATAATAACAATAACAACACTCAGACAACAACTGCAACAACAACAACAACAGCTACAACAACAACAACAACAACAACTGTAAAATCCACAACAACAACAACAACCAAAGATAAAATCAAAATTCAACAACAACCATTGTCACCACCCAAGCCAATGGTGCCACAAAAGTTACCAAAGGTAAAACGAACAAAAATATCTATAGACAAAAAAAAAAACACATAAAAAAAAAAACACCACACACCAAAAATAATTCCACCCCAATGCAAAATTGCAATAATTTGACAACAACAGCTACAAGCAGTCAACTCACCCCACTCACACACCCACTCACATAATCACTCACGTACAGCCACAACAACAACAACAACAACAGCAACAGCAACTTTTTGTACCGCTACCAATCACCAACAATCACCACTAACAAACAGCTAACAAATCCATTCGATAAATGTATTGCACCACCAATAATCGAACTCGCACTCGCACTCGCACTCGCACTCGTAAAACACTCGTTCAACACACACGAATAGATTAGAGGAATACAAGGTAAGCCGATTTTTAGAGACTGCAATAGTAAAAGATAAATAGTAACGTAAAAGAAAAAAATGAAGAAGAAAATCGCTCGTATGCAAGTAAAGCAGTTAAAAGAAATTGGCAAAACCAAAGACTTTCAGCAGTAAGTGAAGCGAGAAGCTTTTAAGCACTTACCAACAAACAAACTGAAATGAAAAACGCAAAGAAAAATAACTGCTGCAAACACAGTTGGAGTGTGAAAATCAAAGCAAAAAGTTACAAGCTAAGTAAATCGATAAGCTAAAAAAGCAACTAAAAAAAATAATGGCATGGGAAACACAGACGAGCAGCGCTTTAAGCATTTGCATGTTTTTTTTTACATTTACATTTGTTTTTTTCACTGTAGCTATAAAAAAAATATGTAATTAATGTTCCCAATATATCCGATTTAGTTTTCTCTCTCGCCTTCACTCTGCTAGGTGGTTGTCTTGAATAATATTTGGGTGTATCACTTGAAATGCATAACGTTTATACAGATTTTATTCATGAGTGTTTTTATGTGTGTGTCCATCCATATGCACACTCACACTCACACTCACACTCACACTTACACACACTCATCAGCTTTACCTTTTTCATTTATATGTTCATATAATTATCGCTGATGTGAGTTTCCGAGAATAAAAAATGCGACTTTTTCTTTATCCGTTTACTTATACCACAATTTGTCAGCTGCTATTTGTTGTTACATTTAATGTTTGCAGTTGCAGTTTGACTTTGCTGCAATTTAATTTAATTTCTTCTTTTTTTTTGTTGCATTGCATTACTGTGAGCTGAAAACAGTAATGCCAAACATAGTGCATTAAATGAGTGTGTGTGCTGTCAGGTGTTAAATGGAATCAGATTTGTTGTTAAAACCATAACTAATCCTTGCAGATAATTAGCAATTCCTTCTCTCCGGTTTATGTGTACTTAAATCATATTTTGCATATTATCATATTATGCGCGTTTTTATGATTAGCGAACTTTAATTCCAAGCTTTTTCCTGATTTGAAATCAAACTTTAAATTACTAATTGATTTTCACAAATAAGTAAATGAAGCAAATTTCGTTATAGATCTGATAACTTTACTTTTATATATATATATATTTATAATATGAATGATTTCAGCTTAACTCTCTAGCGAACTTTCTGGGAAATATGTGTTTTTCTCTTTGTGCTCTTAAAAATGCCCACCGACCTATTAAACTTTATAGCTTGTGAATTACAATTCAATTAATGGGTATATGCAAGTCGACAGATACCCTTTTTCTCCTTTTAGTTTAGAAATAATTTCGATATCTATGCACACATACAATACACGCACAACACACACACACACGCACAGTTTGATTCCGCTGCGTGCCACATGATTTGTCGTGTGTCTCTTGGATTTATTTGTGTGGGTCATCTTTGATTTATGTATATTAATGTCTATCTATATGTCATGCAATTAGTATTACGAACTAGAATAACAATACGTTCGCATACACACTCTCACACACACACACACACACACACACACACAAGGACTCACGTACAACTCTTGGCTTTTATCTTGAGTGCAGACAATGTTTCTTGTTCCGGTTCTAGGCTCTTAATGAACTGCTTGCATTATTAATACAGCAAATCCATTGCCAGCCCCCCCCCCCCCTGGGGTCAATTCCCCAGTCTATAAATACACACACACATACACACACATTAATGGAAATACACACATGGGCATGTTCTAGCTGCTGCTACTTTCCGACTTTCCATGTAACACCCATTTTCATTATTTCCCCTGAGAATGCAAAAGATTAGCATAGCTCCAAGAAAATAAATTTAAATTCAATAAGTCAGTCAAAGAAAAACAAATATATATATATATATATATATATATATATATATATATACATATATATATAGATATGTCAGTGTGTATATATCTGCTTCTTGGTTCATCTTCATATTTTGCCAGCAAAGTGAAATTTGCGTTTTGCGTGTCGTTCAAAGAGAAGGCGATTGATTTCGCATGCTGCACAGGACGTACTGGGCATGCACCTCATTGTGTAGGCGCAACAGCTGTCACACACACACTGGCACACACACACACACACTTGCACACTCGCACACACATATAGAGTCAGACAGGCAGCTGTGCTAACACCTACTTGTGTGCCTCACATCTTATTGTATTTGTGTTTGACAGTTGACATTTGTCAAATTTTGTCACATGGCCATCCGTTTGAAAACGTTTCACCCCCCACCCTCTCCACTCAACCCCCCAAATGGCACTTCGCTCCTGTCTGTTTGTCCGTTATGTCCATTTGGCCTAATGCCTTTCGGATGAGCTGAGTTACGTAATGCTGAAATTTGTTTTTCAAATGGGTTGGGTAGAGTTGGGGTGATTTGCCTTTTATGCAAATCACTGCCAGACGCAACAAGAGGGGCAAAGGTGGAAGTGAGCGGATTGTTGGTGGCGAAGGGGAGGGGGTTTTTGGTAGATCTGCAGATAACATTTTGTGCGTGGCGTTGACAAATGCATGTGTTGACAGGGACACGGAGAGGGGACACTAGCGGACGTGAGGACTTTGTGCCTGGTTGGTCAACACACAATTTGGGCGATGGATGAGCTCTTCTGCTTTGCGCTCAGCACTTTTGATTTATTGTTGAAATGTGCATAATTAATGCGCAAATGATATCCACACACAAACACAGGCGCAAGAGCAAATGTGCACATATCGTGTCACTAGTCGAAAGTGCTGTTTGAATAACGATGCGAGTTTTAAAACAATAGAGGCTTATGTCAAAACATTTAGCAAAGATAACAAATTGATTATGAAAAGCAACAGCGATTACCTAAAGGCAACTATCGACTGCTTGACGATGGTCATCTCTATCGGGCGCATTACCAGTCACTGCCAGGCATCCCCCAACAAACCCACTTATGCACGAGGTTCATTCACTCCACACGCCACTCAACTTGTTGTAATGTGTATCGCACTTGAAACACCTTTCGATCAATACATACTCACACACACATACACGCCCACACACACACACACACGCGCACACACACACACACTCGCATATAATGCTTTTGGTTCGCAAAACTGATTGAAACTTTTGCCTAATACTTAAATCAATGTCTATTCCTTGTCAAATGCCAACCAACGCCTGCGTGCAGAGCGTCGACTCGGATGTGGTGTCCTTGAACATGAACTCGACGGAGAATGAAGTGCCCGAAGTTGAGTCCTCCAGCGATATACTCGCCGATGATCACAAGCCGAGCAACTCGAACGATGAAAGCTGGACGGATGTCAATTTGAATGAAGATGCCGCTGTGCTGGCAGCTGCGAGCGCTGGCATCGTTGTGGGTCTCGTCGATGCCAGCGATAGCAGCAAGCATGAATCGCAGCACACACAACAGCAACACCAACAACAACAGCAACAGCAGCAGCAACAACAGCAACAGCAGCAACAGCAACAACATCAGCAACAGGGCGGCATGATCGTTGGCACTGAGCGTGGCGATAAGCCCGACTCGGAGATATCAGTAGTGCGTGTGCCCGATAGCTATGGTAGTGCTGCCAGTGGCAATAGCGCTACAGTTGTCAACAGCGCACAGCAGCAGCAGCAACAGCAGCAGCAGCAGCAGCAGCAGCAGCTGCAACAGCAGCAGCAGCAGCAGAGATCACGACCCGATGAGCTGCCAATGAAACCGCCGGCACTCGTTGCCCAACTGCCGCTGACGACGCCATCGCGGGAGGCGAGCCTCACACAGAAACTGGAGATTGCCTTGGGTCCGGTGTGTCCGTTGCTGCGCGAAATAATGGTTGATTTTGCGCCATTCCTCTCCAAGACGCTGGTCGGCTCGCACGGCCAGGAGCTGCTGATGGAGGGCAAGGGTCTGACCACATTCAAGAATTCGCACTCTGTTGTCGAGCTGGTGATGCTGTTGTGCTCCCAGGAATGGCAGAACAGTCTACAAAAGCATGCCGGCCTCGCGTTCATCGAGCTAATCAACGAGGGTCGTCTGCTCTCGCACGCCATGAAGGATCACATTGTGCGCGTCGCCAACGAGGCCGAGTTCATTCTAAATCGCATGCGTGCCGATGATGTCCTCAAGCATGCTGACTTTGAGTCCCAGTGCGCCCAGACTCTGCTCGAGCGGCGCGAGGAGGAGCGGATGTGTGATCATCTGATAACGGCGGCCCGTCGCCGGGATAATGTCATCGCCAGCCGGCTGCTGGAGAAGGTGCGCAACATCATGTGCAATCGCCATGGAGCGTGGGGTGATGCCAATGGAATGTCGGCTGCTATAACGGTGAGCGGTGGCAAGGGCACGTATTGGAAGCTCGACGCATGGGAGGATGATGCGAGGCGTCGCAAGCGAATGGTTCAAAATCCGAGAGGCTCCTCACATCCACAAGCGACGCTCAAGGCTGCACTCGAGAATGGTGGACCCGAGGATGCAATTTTGCAGACACGCGATGAGTTCCACACACAGATTGCTGTCTCACGGTCGCATCCGTCGGCACAGCACAACGGCGAGCTGCTCGACGATGCCGAGCTCCTAATTGAGGATCGAGAGCTCGACTTGGATCTGACCGGGCCGGTGAATATTAGCACCAAGGCGCGCCTAATAGCGCCGGGCCTCGTTGCGCCCGGCACCGTGTCCATTACTAGCACCGAGATGTTCTTTGAGGTGGACGAGGATCATCCAGAGTTTCACAAGATCGACGCAGAGGTGCTCAAATACTGCGATCATTTGCATGGCAAATGGTATTTCTCCGAGGTGCGTGCGATCTTCTCGCGCCGCTACCTCCTGCAGAATGTCGCCCTGGAGATCTTCTTGGCCAGTCGCACCTCCATCTTGTTCGCATTTCCCGATCAGCACACCGTCAAGAAGGTGATCAAGGCGCTGCCACGCGTCGGCGTCGGCATCAAGTACGGCATACCACAGACACGGCGTGCCTCAATGATGTCGCCGCGACAACTGATGCGCAACTCGAACATGACACAGAAATGGCAGCGACGCGAGATCTCCAACTTTGAGTATCTGATGTTTCTCAATACGATCGCGGGACGGACGTACAATGATCTAAATCAGTATCCAATCTTTCCCTGGGTGCTGACCAATTATGATTCCAAAGATTTGGACCTCAGCCTGCCGTCGAATTATCGTGATCTATCGAAACCGATCGGTGCCCTAAACCCATCACGTCGCGCCTACTTTGAGGAGCGCTACGAGAGCTGGGACAGCGATACAATACCACCATTCCACTATGGTACACACTATTCGACGGCCGCTTTCACCCTCAACTGGCTGGTGCGTGTCGAGCCGTTTACCACCATGTTCCTGGCACTGCAGGGCGGCAAATTTGATTATCCGGATCGTTTGTTCTCATCCGTGTCGCTCAGCTGGAAGAATTGTCAGCGTGACACGTCCGATGTGAAGGAACTGATACCCGAATGGTATTTCCTGCCCGAAATGTTCTACAATGCATCCGGCTATCGGCTGGGACATCGTGAGGATGGCGCCCTTGTCGATGATATTGAATTGCCACCATGGGCCAAAAGTCCCGAGGAGTTCGTTCGCATCAATCGCATGGCCCTCGAATCGGAGTTTGTCTCCTGCCAGCTGCATCAGTGGATCGATCTGATATTCGGTTACAAGCAGCGCGGCCCCGAAGCGATACGGGCCACCAACGTCTTCTACTATCTCACCTACGAGGGCAGCGTCGATCTTGACGGTGTTCTCGATCCGGTGATGCGCGATGCGGTTGAGAATCAAATACGCAATTTTGGCCAAACGCCCAGTCAACTACTAATGGAACCGCATCCGCCGCGCAGTTCAGCAATGCATCTGTCCCCGATGATGTTCAGTGCAATGCCCGAGGATCTATGCCAGATGCTCAAGTTCTATCAGAACTCACCGGTCATTCACATCTCAGCAAATACGTATCCGCAGCTATCGCTGCCATCTGTAGTCACCGTCACCGCTGGCCATCAGTTTGCCGTGAATCGCTGGAACTGCAACTACACCGCATCCGTCCAGAGTCCCAGCTATGCCGAATCACCGCAATCGCCGGGCTCCAATCAGCCGCTAACCATTGATCCAGTCCTGGGTGAGTTATAGTTTCTCAATCTAACATTTTCAACTTGTTTGCACTCAATCTGGAACTAGTTGTCATCTCTCTTTCTCTTATTTGATATCCAATTTCACTTGCATTCAACATTATTCAGCTGTGCATGGCACCAATAACAATAGCAACGCAGCGAGCCGTCGTCATTTGGGTGACAATTTCAGTCAAATGCTGAAAATACGCTCCAATTGTTTTGTGACCACCGTCGATAGTCGTTTCCTCATCGCCTGCGGCTTCTGGGATAACAGTTTTCGTGTGTTTGCCACCGAGACGGGTAAGTGGCCACCTTTTGTCACAATTGTACACCCGCCACAACTGTTCTTCTCTTTTGGCATTTGGCATTTGGCATTTGTCATTTGTTCTTTTCTGTTTTTGACTCCTTAGCGAAAATCGTGCAAATCGTCTTTGGGCATTTTGGCGTCGTCACCTGCATGGCCCGATCCGAGTGTAATATTACGTCAGACTGTTATATTGCATCCGGTTCGGCGGACTGTACGGTATTGTTGTGGCACTGGAATGCCCGTACCCAGAGCATTGTCGGTGAGGGAGATGTGCCAACGCCGCGCGCCACTCTAACGGGGCACGAACAGGCAGTCACCTCGGTGGTCATCAGCGCCGAACTGGGACTCGTTGTGTCCGGTTCAACGAGTAAGTTGCTCGCAAACACTTTGTTGCTGCCCAGTTTTAACATTTATCTAACACTTGCTCTCTCTCTCTCTCTCTCTTGTTCTCCGTCTCTCTCTCTCTCTCTCTCTCTTCCCTTCTTAGATGGCCCCGTTTTGATACACACCACGTTTGGTGATTTGCTGCGCTCGCTGGATCCGCCCGTTGATTTCCACTCGCCGGAATTGATAACGATGTCGCGTGAGGGTTTCATCGTTATCAACTATGACAAGGGCAATGTGGCCGCTTATACCATCAATGGCAAAAAGTTGCGCCATGAAACGCACAATGACAATCTGCAGGTAAGCACTATTTAACCATCTCTCTCTCTCTCTCTCTCTCTCTCTGTCTCTATTCGCTACTCGTTACTTGTTACATTATTATTCACTCGTTTTGATTTCTGACGATGTCCCTCATCCTCTCTCTCTCTCTCTCTCTCTCTCTCTCTCTCAGTGCATGCTGTTGTCGCGCGATGGCGAATATCTGATGACTGCCGGCGATCGGGGCATTGTCGAAGTGTGGCGCACTTTCAATCTGGCACCGCTCTATGCCTTCCCCGCCTGCAATGCGGGCATACGCTCGCTGGCGCTCACTCACGATCAGAAGTAAGTATAGTGTGTAATGCCTCAAGTTATGCCTAAAGCACACTTTACAGATACAGAAAGAAAAAGTTATCGATAAACATTAAACGACGATGTCAAGAGAGAAAAAAATGTACTTTTAAACGCCGTAAAGGCGCGAAGATTAATTCATTACATTTCTGCCTCCCAGCAAACCTTTTGGCTTTTAGGTTCCACACTGCAAATATAGTGAATAATACTCATTTACCATTTACTAACATCTAACATGCCATTCTCCACTCTCAACAGATATCTGCTCGCAGGCCTGTCAACTGGATCGATAATTGTGTTCCACATTGATTTCAATCGGTGGCATCATGAGTATCAGCAGCGCTACTAAGCTCCATGCCACGTTCCACATTCCACGCACACACACATATGCGCGCGCGAGTGAGACAGAGAGAGAGAGAGATAGCTGACAGGCAAGTAGCAAGAGCAGCCATCAGCAGCAACAACAATGTACTTAAAGAAAGAGAGCGCAGATGTTTGTTTGTTTAGTTGTTTGTATTTTCATTTTATTTGATCATTATCGTTAGACATCTTACAACAATTCTAGACTAGAAAGCAAAACAAAACAACTATATTCTTATTGTTTTCTGTTTTCTGGTTTTTTTTTTTTTTGTCTAGTATTACTTATAAAATAGCATATTACCTAGTATGTTGGTATGAGCCAGTCAAAAAACAGCATTTTTTTTACTAGTTATACGGCAAGTAGAATGTTAAGTTAACGAGAACAGAAAAACAAAGCAGAACACAACAAGCAATCGGCTTAAGTTGAGTAGTTTTAATAAGTATGACAAAAATAAAACAATAAACAAAAGAAAAAAGAAACAAAAAGAGTTAGTGTTTATAAAACGCAATAAGCAGTTAATAAAACTTAAACAAGAAACATCAAATACCATAAAATCAAAGAAACTTAAATAATAATGTAGGAAAAGTTCTCACAAAATAGATAAAAACAAAAAAAACCAAAACACAAAAAAAAATGGAAACAGGAAGAAACGCTTGAAATGAAACGAAACGAAATGTAACGAAACGCAGTGAAACGAAACGAAACGAAACGAAATGAAATGAAACAAAATGAAACCAAGTGGCCAAATGTCTGAACACGACAAAGGAGAAGAGAAGCGTCAAGAGTACGAGTCGAAGAAAAGGAGCCAATTTTTAAAATACTTAATTATTTAAATGCAATGCCTACAAATGAAAAAAAAAAAATGCTTGAGCTTGTGGCGTCACAAGTGGCATCGTAACAGAGTCACAGAATAAAACAAAAGACAAATGATAATGACAAAAACAACTTCCAGCAGAAGAAGCAATCACAAAGGATTAGCGATTAGCGCACCTGCTAAAAGAATACGCGATATTTTAATACAAAAAAAAAACAAAACAAAACAGTAACAAAAAAAAACATACCAATAATAAAGAGTAACTAGTTAAAAATGCAACTAACTCCGCAAAAAGGACACTCAAGCTAAACAACTAACAATTTATCAACATTGCTAAAAGCTACTTATAAATACTTGATAAAAAATAAACAAAAAGAAAACTAAAATAGAGATAACAAATGACAGATAAATATGCAAAACTTAGCGAAATGGCGAGGGATATCCTTTTTACATATAATAAACAATCAAATAACACGCATACGCGATGTAGCACCGCACGCAAATTAAACTGCACTGGGCAAATTTTAATTGTATTTTTTTGTTTTGTTTGCCGTTTTGCAAAACTTTCAATTGCGTCCGAACGAGTGTAAAACAGCAAGCTACAAATTTTGTTTGCTTTAAAAAAACAAAAACAAAAAAAAAACCCCAAACCTTAACCTTCCTTAAAACCTAAACACATTCGTCCAAGTTTTATATATATATTTAGCAAAAAGCAAAAATATGAAATTCTTGATTAATTTACTAAACATATATGTATATATATATATATGTGTATTGCTTATGGTTGTCTGTAAGACACAGCGCAGATCACAACTGAAACGGAAGTGGCAACTGCAACTGTAAGAGTAAAGTTTACAATTTATGCAGTTCAAATGCCGCCTTCCACTTTCGGCGCATAATATCAAATGGTTATTGATTCTTTATTCTTGTTATTATTGATTATTGATTTATTGATTTGGAAAGGCAAAGATACAAATATGAATATGTAACTGTTTCCCAAGAAATCCATCCAAGTCGCCATTTGCACTTAACATATTAGATTTGTACATACATCTAGTAGTTACACATACATACATATATAAATATATATATTTATATATATACAAACATATACATACATATACTTATGATACACACACAAACATACAAAGTATATATATATATATATATATATATATATATATAATGATGAATACATGAGTTCTGTGTAGTCAGCTAAATGAACATTCGGTTGTAATAATGGTCCCCAAGTTCGAAAAGGCCACAATCAAAGCATAAATAAAACAAAACAAAAACTAAAAACCCAAAATTATCTTGACAAATAAAAACCAAAAAATAAACTTATGAAAAGCAAAAATAAAAAACAAAGTTCTAGATGTTTGTTGTGTTGTTTAGTAAAGAAAATTAATTTTAAATTTAATTTTGTTTTTTGTTTTTGTTTTTGAAATTTATCAACTGACTAATGCATCCATCCAAAATTTATGTACTTAAAGTTGAACTTTAATGCAGCTCAAAATGCTTGCGAAAATATACAAAATAAAAATACAATCTTAAAAAATAATAATTATAATAATATGACTTAATTATGAAAATAAAAAAATATATATTTTATGAATAATCATGCTTCAATTCAAATACATTTTTCGTTTGAATTTTTTTCTCTTCTGTATGTTCGCTTGTAGGTGTGTGTACGATAATGAAGTGTGTGTGTCCAATTTATGTTTATTAGTTGCACATTTTGTTCACCTTAATTACCACTTAGTAAGCATAGGGCAAAAATTTATATAAATATTGATGCAAATTTTTTGCTGCAATTTTTATGTTGTGAATTTTTTTTTGTATTTATTTTTTTTGCATATATTGGCACATAATTATATATGTACATAATTTGAGAGATATCTTATAATGCAAACAAACCTTTAAAGTAAATAATTAAATACAAAATGCAATTAAATGAACATTAAAATTCAAATATTTCAGTTTCCATTCGAGCAAGAAATAATTAATGAAATAATGCATAAAATAAATACATACTATTAGTAACTTAAATGTTGTACATAAATTGAGAGCTAGCTTAAAGGTATATCTGTACTTAATTTTAAAGAGAAAACAAAAAATTAACAAAAAACATAAATCAATAAAAATGATGTTGATTACACAAGAAGCCTAAAACAAGTAACTAAGCAGCCAAAATACGCAAAAAAAAACATAAAAATAAATGAATTCATTTACGCATAAAAATGCATAAATTAACAAAAAATAATTATTAAACAAAAATAAATAAATAAAAAAGATGATAATATAAAGAAAGCTAAGCAGTAACTACGTATATATATATTTAAAAATATATATAAATACAATTTTTTTTTGGTCTAGCTATTAAAATGATAATGAGAAGCAGCACGGCTAAAGATAAATACATAACAAACCGAGAAAACAGAAAAGAAAGCAAACAACAAAAAAGGCGGGCGCCAAAACAATTTTAAATTTATGCAGTTTTTATAGTATTAAATAAAATAAAATGCAGCATGAAAAGTAGTAAATTAATATAAAAACAAAAATTACCAGAAAAAATAATTATAATAATATTAAAAATAACAATAATAAATAAAATACTTATATAATGTTTTTATTAAACAAACAAATGGCTGACAATTTTAAATTTATACAAGAATACAAAAACAAAAAATTAAAGCAACTAAAAAAAATGTACTTAAGAAATTATTCATGCACGTGCAATTTATTTAATATATTTATTTACACACAAACACAAGAGACAATTTTCAAACTACCCAAAACATATTCAAGTAAAGTAATTCAAGTGCTGAAAAATAAATATCTACAGATATTAACACAGACACACACCAACACACACATAGCACACATACAAATTGGAATCATTTCATGTCGCTTTTTACAGCAACTACAAAAACGTGTATTGGAGAAAACAATTCAAAGAAAATTTAATTAAAAAAAATTATTAATATTGTACTTGAATATATATATTTTGTCAATAATGTTAATTAGCAACTAACAAAAAAAATACACACACACAGCCAAACATTTCACATATATACAACAAATATAAAAGGCTAAAAACAAAGCTAAAAATAAATGTTCATTATTATGGCTAACCCTTTTTTTTGCAATAAAAAAATCTAACAAATTGACAAAAATATAAATCAATAATTTATGCATATGGATATACGCTATGATTCTAAACTTAACAAAAAAAAAAAAAAAGAAAAAAAAACAATGGAAATAAAGGTCAAAAAGTTGCATTAATAAAAAACGCAAAAAGAAGAGGCGAAAGAAGAAACCTTGAAAATGATTAAATTTAAATAAATTAAATTTTAAATTAAGACTAACAAAAAATACAGACATTTAAACAAGCAAGTGAGCAAGCATAAAAAACTAACAACAAACATCAACAACAACAAATTATTATGTTCAATAAAGAAAACAAAGAAATCTTACACGAAAAAAAAAACAAACAAACAACAAAGTTGAGAGTTCTTTTTTTCAAAAAGAGTATTTTACAGCACAGAGGTGAGTACAACTTTCCACTACAGCAGTTCACAGCAAGGAGTATTTCCTATTTCCTATTTCCTGTCTTTGATCTGTTGACTTGAAATTATTGAATTTTAACAACAGCAATAACAACAACGACATCGCAACGGACAATGGCAACTCAATGGGCCAAGCAATTTAACTACCAAACCGAAAAACATTTAACAACATCATCGCTTTTAAGTTTGTGCTTCTATTTTCCAGCTTGGGTTCATAAAGTATACGACCCATGATTAACAAGTTTCTAGGTTATGGGGAAACCGGCAAAGAGATGCTAAAGCTAACACTGTCAACATTGGCCAGCTGTCTAAATACGAAAAATGCATAAAACGCAGCTATATCATCAGCAGCGCTAACAACAACATCAACAGCAATAAGGATAATGTCGCCATTGCCTTTCGTCGTCAACGCCCCAACTCAACTCACACCATTAACCTCACCCACACCCCTCACGGCTGTCATCGCAAGTCATATCAGTGAGCATATTATTCGACGTCGCACGCTGTGTGTGTTTTCTGGAGCGTGTAATATCCGCTTCCTGCATTTCCGGTTGGCGCTTTTTGCGCTGCTTCTACGTAATATTTCAAGAAGACGGCAAAGAGGACGTGGACGACGAAACTGCCACCAAATTGCAAACGGAAATGCTGCAAAATTAACGAGTAGCACAACTTGAGCAACCAGCCAGCGGTTCTAGCAGCAGCAGCAAGGTGCAAGGTGCAAGGTGCAAGGAGCAGGCGCTGCTTGCACAGTCGCAAAGTAAATGCAAACGTTTTTCCAAGCAGCAAATGCAAATTTGCGCTGCGAGAATTTTCTTCTATTTTTCTCAGGCAGCTGTGGCAGCAGCGACAACAGCTGCAAATTAGTTGCATCACTTAACCGGCAATGACATAATGCTGCCAAGTGGCGAATGATGATGCCGAATGGGCCAGCATCCAGTATTTAGCATCCAGCATCCTGCATTCAGCACCCAACAGACAGCAGTCAGAAGAGAGAGACAAACGCAGATAGAAATAATAATATTTCTCCGCAAATTTGACAAGTAGTGATTTTCGGCATTAAAAATTCCTTGCAATAAGTATTTGGACGATAAGTTAACAATTCTGCATAAAAACTTGAAAATACGTCTTCCGGAAAAAATTTCTAAAAGAAAACCTGTTTTAGGTTTATTTTTTATAAAAATTCAAGTTTTCTAAACAATAACTTTACCAATTGAAATTCAGAACCGGAAGAGGAATTAGTTAGAGGAACCGATATAAATGGAACAAAATATCGGATCAGATAAATTAGAAATATGTGAAAAAATTTCATCATTTTTACCGGATCGAGAATCACAAATCACGATTCTGTTCGGCAGATTGTCGAGAGTGAGCCCGACTCAGCCAGATCGACTTAACTTGAATGATTTTTATTCGCCCAATCAGTTTCTGATCCGCACTTTAGCCCTTACCCAGATAACGCTAATTTGTAGTCATATGCAAATTCATTGCATTGAGTTGATGTCGCCCGGTGAGAAGCCAGCACTTAATTTTCCTCACACACACACACGTCTGTAGTGTGTGTGTGTGTGAGTGTGTAAGTGTGTGAGTGTGAGTGCCAACGAGTGGCATCTTCGTGGACAGTGTTGAAAAGTGTGCTATGTCGCGCACACATGGCACATAATTGAGTGACAACGCGGTCGGAGCATTTGTGCCGTGTCCACACGAGATGAATGGACAGTTACAAAGGACACACACATATGCGACACTGACAGAGATAAAGAGGGGGAGAGAGAGAGAGAGGTAGAAAGGGGAGCAGCAGCAGTTGAAGAGCAGAACGTTAACGCAAAGCCACAGAAGGCGTCTCGCATTTGAATTTGTAATGAGATTACACACGCACACACATGCATAGGCATTACACACACACACTCACACACACACACACACACACACACACACACCCACACTTACACACACGCAAAGAGCACTCCGGGTGGGTCATGCCAAATGAAATGAAATGAAATGTGTCGCTGAAGAGGCGGAAATGATAGACAGCCAGCAGTTGCAGGGGGCTTGTGGTTGGGGCTTTGGTAAGTGTGCCAAATGCAGCACAGCAGCGAATGCCCCACGAAATTTCAAACTGTTAATTGTGACCATAATTAAGGTTACCTCCAACAAGCATGCGCACACACCCACACCCACACACACACACACACACACATACACCACACAACGCGTTTCATTTGATTTATGCCACATTCGGAGCTTTGACGAGTTCAACCAGTTAAAATGGCATATTAGTCGCAGATAATCGCTTGCCAAATTACTTGTTGGCCAGCTCGAATACGTACTGTGAAGCTATGCAAGCCGGCTTAAAGGTTACCCGATAATAATAAAATAGTTTACAACAGCGAGTTCGAACGGTACGCAAATGGAACTGCCACTTTACCGGTTAAACCGATACCGCAATTAAATACAGAAATTTATGTTTTTAGTTCAATTATTATCGTTACAAAACCGAAAAAAAATGTGAGCTCAATTCATAACGTTAAACTTGAATTCTATTCAACAATAGCTACATTTTGCTAATATTCCATAAAGCTTCTTATTTTTGGATATATAAAACTATATGCATATATATATATATATATATATATATATATACGAGTATATATTATTCTGAAATAAAAGAGAAGAAGGAATGCATTCCACTTTTGTTGCCTGTACCAAAACGGATACAAAATGTTCTTTTGCTTTGGCGTGTCGAAAGAATCTTTGCAGAAATTTCATTTGCGACCACCTTTGGGTCACTAAGAGAGCAGTCAGCATCGCGTGATACACACACCTGTATAGTGGTGTATGTGTGTGTGTGTGTGTGTGTGTGTGTGTGTGTGGGTGTGTGGGTGTTTGTGTGTGTGTACAACTCTTCATGTCTAACAACTGACTGACTGACTGAAATGGTAAAGCATTGAGACAAGGAAATGAAAAAGGGGTGAAGTGCAGATTTTAATCAACTTGGGGCACAACCACAAGCGTATCCACACACACACACACAAAACAAAAACACACACAGGTACAAGCTGTTCATATCATCATAATATTATATGTGCCCATATATATACGTATATATATATATATATATATATATGAAATATATATGTATATACGAGTATATTTGCACATGGAAGTGTGTGTGTGTGTGTGTGTATACGTAACTGTTACCTCTAGATGTGAGGTTGTGGCTTCCCATGCCGCACGCCGCCCACGCACCCCGCCCCACCACCGTCAGAGATGCGAGTAAAAGTTGCACGACATCAACAGAACCTATTGAAATCTGTGCAAATATTTATTGTGCATGCTGCTTGCTCAGTAAGCACTCGCCGAGCGAGGCCAAACCAAAACTAAACAGACATTTACCGGCTTTGCTCGGGCAAAGCGATTTTCTATTTTTGTTTATAATTTTCACAATGAGTTTTGCCAATTACTCCCAAAATTGTATAATATATATAATTATAATAACAAAATGTATATGTTGTGTTCCAAAAGTGATTTACCTTTAACAGAAACCCTTCATACAACAGTTGTGGAGATGGATTTTCTAAAAAGTGCAACAATCTATTATATGAAGGGCTACATAAAAAATATACCCTTAGTTTTATAGGAAATACATTGGAATTCTTAAATATGTTGAATAGGTTCAAATAGATAGCAATGTCTTTTATCTTGGATAAAAGATGTCAGAAGGGCGAAAAAAAGCTCTACAAAATATAAGGAAATATATTTTTTGGTTTTTCAATTACTATTTTAAAAGTCTGAAAAGTGTACAATGCCATTCTGGTTACCATAAATATTTTAAAAATTATTATTTAGTGTGTATGTTACATTAAAATGAATCTTAATCTTTCTGATTATAATATACATATTATATAAAGGACTACCAAGCATTTTCGCAGACTTGCCAAGCTCCACTGTACTGCAATCATGTGCAAATAGTGAGGCAGTGGCACAACTTGCAACTTTTTGCGCTCAGCTCCGCTGCTTATCCACTTTTCGTATGCTATCAACGAATATTTTATGAAGCAACCCAATGAGAGATAGAGGCAGAGAGAGAGAGAGAGGGAGAGAGAGAGATATATATAGAGAGATAGAGAGAAAGAGAAGGTGGAATTACATTAACACATTCGAAATGCTGATGATTATCGTTTTTGGCCTTTGGAGAAATTGCCCCGCGTTGCAGTTAGCAGTTTGACGAACTTTGTTGCATGATAAATAATGCAATTTGTAATTAAGTCACTCAAGCCCAAGTTAAGTGGGCGTCCAGCATGACGTGGGCGTGGATGGAGCATTGCCACTGCTGTGCGTAATTAGAAACCATTTGACAAGCGATGAGCAGCAGCCAGCAACAACAACAAGAAAAACAAGCAGCAAACAAGCGGTACAAAAAAATGGGAGCGAAATGAAACAGAGAGGGAAGAAAAAAAAATATGCGCTGCTTAATTGAAAAGCGAACTAAATACCTGTATTGGTGTATGTGTATGTGTAGGTGTAGGTGTGTGTGTGTGTGTGTGCTTGCGAGTGGGCGGGTGGGAGTGTCGCAATGTTTGATTAATTAAATATGCAGCAATGTTAATTAAAGCAAATTAGGTTAACCGCAGAGCGGGGGCTCTACAAGGAGCGTGGTTTTCAAGAGATTACGTGTGTGTGTGTGTGTGTGTATGTTTGTGTGTATGTGTGTACTTGAGGGACAAATAACAATGCAAATTACACGTATTTAATCCTCTTTCCATGTAATGTTTTCGATTGCCAGAAATCACTAACACTAATTTTATGGTGCATAAAATCTAATACAATTAAAAATACGTATATATCTATAGGTTTTGAAGAATAAACTGAAAAACAAGGCGATTGCGACACAAGGGAAAGATAATTAAGGAGTTGTAACTTATTCTAAAGTCAAGTCAAAAATTATCAATAAAATTCAATTGATTTGATTTGGGTATGGCATACGAGAGCTTAATTCCAAATTTGAAGTCTTTAGTTCCTCGACTCAGCTGTTGATCATGTTCCAGAATATATATATATACAGTTAAAGCAATCGGAAATGCTCCCCAGCTTTTGTATCACTTATGAAAATTGGCTATCTATTGACTTAGTTGTGTCAATTATGAAACTTTAGCCAGTTTTAAACGACCGTTTCTCTAAAATGCTAATGGCGAAATTATCTACTAGCATCATCTCCTTTAACTTGCCAATGACCGATTTGAAGGTACTGACAATATGTCGCTGTACTTTCTGTGAGATTTACATTCTTATTTAATGCGATAATGTTTGGAGATGTGTCTGCTGCAAGGCAGAGTAAGCGCAATGAAAGCAAACAAAAATCATAGCATACTTTTTTGGGCTGCAAAAACGACAGTGGACAGCTTTTGAGTGTGTGTGTGTGTGTGTGTCATTTGTTGCAGATTATGGCTTAATGCAACTGCTAGTCGACCACAGACACAGCACACGCCCATGCAACCTCCGCAACGACCCCTCGCCCAATAGCCCCTTTGCCGTACACCGCTTTTAGCAAATCGAGTAAGTCCAGCTCGACTATTACGCAATTGTGAACGCATTTGTGAGAATTAATTTTAACGTATTGTGCATTCGTGTTGCCAAGCCACGCCCCCTCCCCTGCCACACACACACACACACACACACAACTTCCCAACCCCTTTGCTTTGTCACTCTTTGGCGCTAGCAGCTGTTCATTCATTGCAAACAATGAATGTGAAAAGCAAAAGGCAAAAGAAACAAAAGTAGGAAGTCATTTAAAAAACACTGCGGTCTGTATTCTCTCCGCCCCATCTGTGTTTTTGTGTGTGTTTTTATGTGTGTGTTTTTATGTGTGTGTGAGAGAGAGAGTGAGTGAGTATGTGTGAATGTGTGGCGGACAGTGCACAGTGCACTTTTGTTCAATAAAAGAGGCACAGGCAGCGGTCGCAGCTGCTTTTATGTTACGCACAGAAAGAGATTGCAAGAAATTAGTGCAAACAAAAAAATAAAAATAATAAAAAAATACTTCCAACGAAATTACAAAATGCGGAGAGTGTACTTAAGGGTTTAGTATTTAAGAGGCCAGCCATATTGTGATCAGGAGCTGGAGAGTGCTCAAGGGACTTAAAATGCAGCAAAAACTAACTCAAATAATGTTTAAGCTGTTCCAAAATACTAATAATACAATAAATCAACGCTTCAGTAAATAGCAGAATATCAAACCTGAACCGGTACAAGAACTGCAACTTGACCAATTGAAATTCAGAAACAGAAGCAATATTCTTTTTTAAACCAAATCATAAACCTTGCCGGAACATTCACACTTTACGCACTGGAACCGGAACCAGAACAGAAATACGATTCGCGCTGAAACTTTGACTTATAGTGAACATCAACTAACATCAGGAACTGGTTTGGTTCATTCCAACTCGCTTATTAGACTACCAATTTGGAGTATAAATTTCGATATGCCATGCGTAGATTTAATGATAACTGCCCCCATTTCGCGAATGTCGCTATTGACATACTATATTCGCTGATATATAGTATTGATCAACTGTAAAAATTTCATTAAAATCATATGAATAACTTCGATTTTATTAGCCCACAGTCAGTAGGGTTTCTCATGGCCAAGCTACCTCGACAGTCGCCTCTTTCAGTCAATATAATATCGTACGTGGTATCTAAAAACCTGTCACATTTCTCTATGGGCCTTTTTACTGCTCCACTGCTTGTGCTTTTGCTTGCGGCCTGGAGTCCCCAGCCCCTGTCCCCTCTCACCGCACTGAATTCTTATTTTATTCAACTGCGGTGTCCAGCAAATAATGTGGATTTGCATTCGGATTCGATGCGCTTTGAAGAAGTTGAACCAAAGCGGAAAACGGATTTGCTGGGGGTGCAAGAAGGGGAGGGGGTTGGGTTCGCACCACAGAGCAATAAACGTGAACACGACTTTATTAATAATTGCACAGGTGGCAGCTGCAGTCAGAATATTGCCGGCATGTCGCATGAATTGCAGGCAGCTGCGTTGATGCGCCTCAGGGCGACAACAACAGCAACGAAGCTGCCACTTTTTCCGTTTGGGCGACACAAACACAGAACATGCGAGAGATGGAAAGAAGAAAACTGGAGAGAGAGAGAGAGAGAGAGAGAGAGAGAGAGAGTCAGAGAGAGCGGTAGTGATAGGCAAATCGTTGCACTTAGAAAAAGACAAACTTAAAAATGTAATAAAGTTGCTCTTAAAGTAAATAAGTAAAAATCAATCCAGCTTTTAAATCATGTTAAAAAAAAGGCTTAAGAAAAACATTTGTGTACTCGAAATAAGTAGAAAACGTTAATTTATTTCCTTTTAATTTTAGGGCACAACTTCTTGATTCCAGCTAACATTGATGCAACTTAAAGTCAGTAATCAATTTCAGTATTTGAAATAGCTACAACACAAAGAAACCTAAATAGTCGAAATTTAGTCATTTTGAATTTTCGATGAAATTGCTTTCAAAATTCTGAATTTTTGTTTTCTGAGTGTATATGCAGAGGCGCCTCACGGATACGGATATGGAAACGGAAACGGAAACGTCACTTTGCGGTCAACAGCAGCAATAGCATACAACGCACACACACACACACACACAAATACATTTAGATGACCAGTAGTTCACCTCCCCACCGTACTCTACCCTCTCTCTCAGCCTCTCTGTGTCTCTCCGTTGTCGGCCTGCATGCGGCACGTTTCATGCAATTTATTTGCCATTTCCCGTTTCAATTCGTTTCGGCCGCCAATTACACAACATGGCAACCCTGGCTGCAGCGAGCACAACACTATATCCCAGGTGTGCGGGGGCTGTGAAGAGAAGAGGCAGCCTCATCTGCCGGCCAAATTCCTATTTAAAGCCTTTTAAACAAGACATACGAGCACACAAAAAACAATCAGCAAAATAATCAAGAACGCACAGTACACCAAAACGGGACAGACCCGGATTGAAAGGGGTGGATGGGTTATACAGCGAGAAAGGGAGATAAAGAGAGAGAGAGGCAGAGGCAGAGGAAGAGAATGTGTGGATTGGACACACACAGTTGTGTGGCAACAGCATGATCATTAGCATATTGACATGTGGCTAAATTCAGTCACGTTCCATTTCATTTTCGATTCATTTTGCGAACCAGCAATGGCTGTGAATCAATTTCCTTTCATTGTTTTGTGGGTAGATGGAGTGTATATATATATATAAATGTATATGTATATGTGTGTGTGTGTGGGTGTCTACAGCTAGACAATACAAGTTAATAAGTCAACACTCACACACACACACACACAACACGCACACAAATGGGACGACTAACAAAACGCAGCTGACAAAACTTAAAGTTCAAAAGAATAGGAAAACTGCTTACGAAACTAATTGTCTGCAAAACAGTGAGTGGCAGCACACAAACCCACACGCATAGAGCTCCTACGGTTAATCTGGGAATGCCACACATGGCGAATGACAGAAATACACTGTGCGAAAGTGTGCAGCGACTTTCAGTTAAAATTACAAGCTTCATTATGATATATATTGATTTTGTTGATATTTTTAATTAAGGCTAGACTAGCCGCTTATTGTACAACTAAATTATAATAAAATAAACTATTATATATATAAATTTAATATATTATATCAACAATATATGATCATTCAGTGTCGGAGAATATTAGGTTTTAAAATTGGCTACGTTTGTTATACTTAATATTAAATAGATTCTATTATTTATTAAAATTTTGATTTAATACTCCTATTTTATTTTTTAAGTATTTCCATTATTATTACTCCACTATATTACATTATTTTCTATTATTTACTTAACACTAGTTAAACTCAATAGCAATAACAATTTGATTCACCTTAAAATAAAAGTCAAGGTTCGAGATATTTTGGAATTGGAATTTTTGAATAATACATGTAAAAAAAAAATAAAAATTATCGATAAACATGATAGACTGAAAATTATGAATTCGTTCCCGTTATGATAGTAAATGAGCAAACAATATTGGTTCCCGTAAGTGGTTTTCAATTTCCAATCGTCCAATATAGAAACAAAAACTCAATTGAAACTTTCTTTTCTGATTTCATTCAGCCTTTTACAGGTTTCAGCATATTTTTAGTCAGTATCTATTTATGATTTTGATATCTTTCGCTGTGTGCATTGATAAAAGTAAGTATAATCAGCACGGGGAGATATATAGAGGAGTGAAGGAGGAAGCCATCTAGCAGGGTGCCGCGTAGGCATTTGATAAACTCGGCGCCAGACTTAAGATGACTCTCAGTTCCTGTGCAAAAAAGAAACGAGTCGGAGTGTGCCCGACCAGGCAATGGCAATACCCTGCTACTGTTCGAGGCTCACTTTCGAATAATTTAAGATAATAAATAATTTTACGAATAGTAAATAAAATATCTTTTGTTTATCAAGTTGATTGTAGATACCCCACGTTAGTTCACAACTATATAGGATATAATACAGAGTAAAAAAAAACGTTTACTCTTGTTTTGTGTTTTTATTTCATTTTTATTTTTTGTTTTTTGTTGCCATTCAGCTTTCTGCTCCTCAGTTTTACAGCCAGCCACTCAACGGATTCGCCAGACTTGTGTAAAGGTAGGGCGTAGAGGGGCAAGGGCAGGCGGGGACGGGTGCGGTGTGTGTTTGTGTGCGTCAAGGGATTTGGTTGGTGTAGTGATACTTGCTGTTTGGCTAAGCCTTGCAATCGGCAGCTAAAGCGTTCACAAAACTCCAGCATTGCCTTTGACAGGCTTTGCAGCTTTCCAACTAAACCTTCACCCCTCTCAACCCTCCACGCCCACCGCTCCTGTACACCACCCACCCCTTCGCCGTACATTGGCGAACGCAGTCTCTGCAGTGTTGGCAAATGTCTTCTCTATCCGCCGATAAATGTTCAAGTGCTGCGTTTCAACATCTTCGATATGTTTTGTAGCAACCCAAAGCCCTATCTCTCTCTCTCTCTCTCTCACTCTCACTTTCCCACACTCTTACTCTATCTCTTTCTCACAGTTGCGCTCTCCTACTCTCTGATGGCTAGGGGCTTTTACTCCTCGTAGATTAACAGCAATTAGTAGACCAAATTATTTTTGGTTATTGCTTGCTCTTTGGCAAAAAATGAGAATTTCAATCTTAAAAACTACTGTTATTGGCCTCACGATCGTACCAAGATCTGCTATAGGGTATCTACAAGTTCAGCAAACGTATTTATTTTATATGCTGTCACTTTTTTTGAATGTTTAAGCAGCAACTGTTGGGCGAAAGAAAGGCAAAAAGACTGCTGCGCCGGCATGAAATAATATTTGCATAATGGCAAACTGACAAAGTGCACTTCACAAAGAGAGTGAGAGTAAGAAAGACAGAGAGAGAGAGAGAGAGAGAGAGAGAGAGAGAGACAGAGAGAGAGCCAGAGAATAGGACAGAGAAAGATTCTATTGTCGTGGGCAAAGATGACAAATGACATTAAGAGACTTGGGTCAGTGCTGGAATTTCACATAGAAAGAGAGAGAGATAGAGAGATGGAGATGGAGAGATGGAGAGTGAGGGAGAGAGAGTCAGAGAGAGGGAGCGTCAGCTACAAATTATGCAAACTCTTGAATCTCGGTTATATCTCCTTTTTTATTTTGGTCTAAAGCACTGCAGACAGCAATTATTTTGTGCTGCGCAATGCTCTTTGATCCTCTTTGGCAATATATTTGCTAACGACAATGACGTTGTCTGGCCATAGATGCAGGAGGTGTGTGTGTGTGTGTGTGTGTGTGTCGTTCGTTGTTTGTGTTATGGGCGCGAGTTACCTGCAACTTGGCCCAAGCGCAACTCTGCAGCCAACTTTTGTCGGCGCGCTTGAAACTTCTCAATGGCACTCGGCACAGGTCGAGCTTCAATTTATTCCCATCCACCCCCAAAAACCTCCGCCTGCACCCCAACCCCCGTCTCACCCTTCTGACAGCCGTCTGGCTTTGCCATAAAGTTATTCCTAATCCTGACTGCCATACAGATATATATATATATATCTATAGATATATGTATATAGATAGTTTTCGCTGCTCAGCACATTGATGGCTGCCAAATTACTGCAAAGGGGAGGCAAAAGACTTGCTGCGACTCCAGCCAGAAAACAGAAGCAGCAGCAGCAGCAGCAGCAGCAGCAGCAGCAGCATCAGCAAAGACAAACAAAGGGTGCTGCCAACTCGCTTTTGGCTGAACAACAGCAAAACTGCAAGCTGCAATTGTGCATCAAATAGTCAACTTTTACAGCTGCGGTTGCACAAAGAGCACCAAAATTACAAGTCATCTTTCTTAGTTTATTTTCTAAGGGAGACAAGTCTTCAAACCAATATATATATATATATATATATATATATATATTCTTATTCATGCTGAGGATGCTGGACACGCGGCAAGCGAGCTGCAAGTTGTTCTGTGGCAATTATAATTAGAAAAATACTATCATAAAGATCGGTCAGCTTTTTAAATATATAATAAATTGCGCGTTTTATCCAATGCATCCAATCCATTTATATTCAATCTTTCGAATTGATAACAGGTTTGCCTAGGATGCAATCCAATCATATATATCTGGCTAAGGTGACACATTCTGATTTGCAAACGCCCCAAGAACTTCCGCTGCTTTCTATGTTTACTTTAGTTAGGTGACTTCTTAGTGTTAGTGATCATTTTATATCTGATTTTCCCCATGGATATGGCTAGCTTAAATGGTATTTGAATAAAGCTGCCTAAACGATATTTGGCTTGTCATACGCAATACTATTGCCACAGATGTTTTTCTTTCTTTCTCAAAAAGATTTGTGTCTCTTTCTATCTGCATTAAATAATGCTAGTGTTATTTTGCTTGCCCGCACTGTATGTTGACTTGAATGTGTGAATGTGCCACAGTTGTTGCCAGCAGTGCCAGCAGCTTCATAATATGCTGCTGCCTTAATTGCACAAGTAATAATATTTGACTCCCGAAAATTGCGACAAGCGTTAAGCATCAACTCAACTCAACTCAACTCAATTCAACACAATTCGAACCATTTGTGCCAAGAGTGCTTAAGTTTCTAGTGTATTTCTTGTGGATTTCTTTGCAATTTTCTAGTAGCGTAGAAATGCTTTACCATGCAACAATTGCATAACCAAACAATACCTGTGCAGCATACTTCTTCCTAGCTCATAGCTATCTGCGAATTTGAGGCGACTGAAGTTTACGTATATCCCGAGAGAGAGAGAGAGAGAGAGAAAGAAAGGGGGAGAGAGAAAGAGACATTTCAAAGACATATTTCAGCACCATTGTGAAAATGGCTTCTAATCCAAGTCGACATCGATTGCAACAGAGCTAAAAATTGTTGCCGTGTCTGGGCTGGCAAACAGTTTCAGTTACAAATGTTCTTGTTGTTGTTGTTGTTGCTGCTGCTGTTGTTATTGTTGTTTTTGTTGCTGGTAACAACTGTCACTGGCCATTTTGGACATTCGTTTTCAATTGTCAGCAACTGTTGCTGTTTTTGTTAGCATCATTGTCAATGCTAGACGTGTGAATGCCAACCAATAATAGATTGAGAGCAAGGGAGACAGAGAAAGAGACAGAAAGAGGAAGAGAGAGATTGAAAGAGAGAGAGAGAGAGAGAGAGAGAGAGAGAGACAGATTTCGCCTACAGTTTTTGCAAGTTGACATCTTTGGCACGCTTGACTCTCTACACCTTGTCACTCGTTGCTGTTGTTATTATTGCTGCTTCTGCTGCGGCTGAGTGCAATTTTCCAATTTCTAGTTAAGCTTAAAAGCAAAAGCCAGCCATATAACGAGTTTGAGCTCCAGCAGCAAACAGCAAGCGAAGCCAAGGCAGCCAGCCAGCCAGCCAGCCAGCAGCAAGAAATATTGCCACAAAATTGCAACAAAAAAGCGCAAAGATGAAAAACCTAGTAAAAATAATACAAAACACACACCAAATTGTGGCACTGACATATTTTCCAATTTGATGGCAGCACGGCACCATCTTTTTATGGATGTTTGGGGGGGGGGGGGGGGCTTACCTGCCCTGTGTGTGTCTGTGTGTGTCTGTGTGTGTGTGTTGCGTGCCTGCGTCTCTGCAATTGCCAAAACGAATAGCTGGGAAAAACTGGCAAAAAGTGGCAAAATCTTCAATTTGCTCAATTTTCGCCGCCTCTTTATATGTGGCCTAGAACCCAAAATTAATAGATATGCGTATAGGGTATATTCTGGTTGGGCATATGCAAGTCAGTTAGTCCTCATTAATCGAATAGCGGTTCTGCTTCTTAAATTAAATTGATTAATTTCGGTTTAGGGACCAAGATCCGGTTCCGGTTTGATTGGCTTTTCTATAAATTATTATCAATGCTCAACTTCATTAAAACTGAACAAATGCTGTCAAATATGCCTACAATATCTGTGCTCGAAATTAAAGTTGCAACATTTTAAAAAATATACAAGTCCAAGCCGATTTTCTCAATACATATTTATGCTTCCCTATTTTGAGCAGTTCAATTAATTTTGTATTCCATTTTTTTTGTACAACATATCAAAATATGTTTTGAATGTTTCCCTTGATTACATTTAAGCTGAATTTGATCCGTTGTTGCTTATTCAACAAAATGTGGCACGCAATATATAAATTTCTGAGTAAATTGCTTTAAGTCATTTATTGCTTTTAGGCCTCGTGAAAGCTATACTCCAGTCAAGAACTCTAACCCACATAAATCCTAGTTGCCATTGCTGTTGTTGCTGTTGTCAATACCAGGCCAAGGCAGTTGTAGTTGCAACAGTTAGCAGCACAGCGAGGTCGCCAGTTTCAGTTTCAGTCCAAGTACCAGTTTCAGTTTCAGTTGCAGTTGCAGTCCCATTCGGCAACCCATTCATCATCATTTGGTCTTCAAAAAAAAAAGAGAGAAAAATAAAAAAAAAAACCGAGCAACGACATTGGCTAGAAATGGAAATTGAGCCCGTCGCCATCCGCTGCATTGCATGCACATGGATGGGGAGGGTGGTGGGGGCGAGGGCATTCATTTTATTAAAGTGACCTGCCTCCTGGTTCACCGTTACCCTTCCCCTCGCTTCACAACTCTTCCTGTCGCTACACGCAGCATTTCCTGCAACTGGTTTTCCAGTCCGCTGCTGCATTTCATTTGCTAGGCCTAATACATGCACGTGTGTGTGTGTGTGTGTGTGTGTGCGTGTGTGTGCGTGTGTTGCTGTTGTGGCAATGCCAAATGTTAGACACTGCATTAATGGCCCTCACTCTCGACAACAGCTGCTGTTGCTGGCAACTGAAATTCATCTCGACAACCAACAACAAACAGCTGCGAATGAAGTGCACTAAAAACATTTGACACATGTCCCAACTTCAACTCTTTCTATCTCTATCACTTCCCCAGTCCCCATCTGTCTCTCTCTCTCTCTCTCTCTCTCTCTCTCTCTCTTTCCTGAGAATTGCTATATCTGTGCTAGCGATGAACTCTTCACTTGTACGTTTTTCCCCAAGTGCTTAACAAATATTTGAAGTCTCAAAAATACATTTAGTTTTATTAAATCACTTGTTATCCTTAACGATTTTCCCAGTAACTTAATTCAACACTGTTTTATTCGATATTTTGTTCCGTTATATAATACCTAACTAACTAATAATGTCGGTTCCTGTGGCTAGTTCTTAAAAAAAGACTACTTTTTCTGTAGCGGTTTTGAAATTGGTGAGGTTCTGGTTCTGGTTCCGGTTCTGGTTAAGGTATTCCACTCAGGATGTAAATGATTCGTGTCACGAATTGAGTACCTCAACGCTATATATTTATTTAGATAGTACATGGTAGACGTGACACAGGATTGTCTTTACTGCTAAAATGTGTATGCCACAATTGCACTCGTGATTTGTACACATCGTGAGTGTGTCGTGACTCACGAGCGGCCAGTCCTCGACGAGAGCAGCTTTAGAAGTGCGCCCATCTCTAAGCATCGGAATGTGCCGAAAAGTTGCAATTGTCCTGCCAGTATAAATACAAAAATACAAAAGTGGTAGACAACAACAAAAGTTGCAACTCACTGCTCGCAACACTGGAAAAAACCATGCCCCCTCCCATCGCACAGCACCAACCGCAGCAATAACCGCAGGAGCAGCAGCAGCAGAAGCAGCAGCAGAAGCCACGGAATCATCGTCATCGTCATAGTGCTGGAGTTGTGGGATTTGGGGATGCTGTTGCCTGACTCTTGATGAAGTATATTCATGAGTCGGATGAGCGCCATGTGGCAACCAAAATGAAGTGTGTCACCATTTCCAACAATGCAGCAGCCATGCAGACAGCGAGACAGAGAGACAGAGAGAAGAAAAGAGAGAGAGAGAGAGGGACAGAAGTGAGGCAAGGAGACAAACTGAAGTTAACTACACACTGCAATTTATTAACGTGGCTAAAAATGGAAACTGGGGCACAAGTCAGGCGCTTAGCCAAAACACATCGCTGTGGCAAGTGCACCGAGTGGCAGCCACAACCAGCAAACAGTTGCAGCTCAAACTGAAACTGACCATGCAACAGCCAGAAAAGAACAACAACAACAGCAGCAACAGCAGTGGCAGCAGTGCCAGCAGCATCAAAATTCATATGCAACAATAATTTTCATGCACACGAATGCTGCAACATGCCCTCCAGGCAACAAATTCCAATCGCCCAACTCCTCTCTGCCCCTCTTTCAGCACCAGCCCCCTTCCCCATATCATCCCTCCTCTTCTCCATGCCCACATTTATGGTGTTGGGCTTCAAGGCCGCTGGCATACGGTAATTGCAGGGATTTGTTCGACAAAAAAAACAACAGAAAGAGAAAGATCAATATAAGTGCCCGACTACGAGATACCATGCAATCAGCTAAGGTGAAATTGTAACCTTTATCTAATTTCATATTTTAGCTGATATTTTTTCTTTCTCCAAATTCATTTTTAATTATGGGAGTGGAATGAAATATAAATCACTCAGCTTAGTCGGCTTCTCTTTCGGTGTAGCAACAACAGATCTCTCATATAAAGCAACAGCAACAACAAAAACATAAAAGGCAGCTTTGCGACATCGTCGCAGCCACAACAAATTAATATTCTTTCATTTCTCACTTTGTTTAACACAAACAAAAAAAAATCAAAATAATAAGAATCCGATTTGGTACTGGCGAGCCTAAAGCAAGAGACAGCTCATCCTGCCTTCAGATGGATAAGAAAGGCAAAGAAATCACTTCAAAACAATTAAGCGGCCTTAAAATAAATTATCACAGCACAAGTATTACTGTTAAGCGTCTCAATTTTAAGTACATAAATCAGCGTCTGTTTAGCTTGCCACGAGATAAAAAGGCGCACTAAATTCGTATTTGGCCAATGATATTTTAATCGCTCTCTTTAACTGCTCTCTGAGCTTATATATATATATGTATATATATTTATATAACATATACATATAAATATATGTGAATAAATGTTTTTGTATTTTACTAATTGGCACTAATTTTTCAACATTTCATTGTAATCGGGTGAATTCTAACAAGAACAAAAACTTGCATGCAGCGTTCATTATAACTTTTATAATTTGTAATCAATCAATGGGTTTTCACATATATTTTCACTTTACAATTACCGACGCGATGTGGGAAATTAACTTGCTTCCCTCACCGATCAAGCTAAGCCCAAATCGCTCATTATATGAGAATAAGACGCCTATATAAAAGCCTCTGAGCATCTCTCTCCCTCTCTCTGTCTCTTCCTTTCTCTCTCTCTGCCACTGTGCTCTAGCATGGCCTATATTTTAGTACTTCTGCTTGTGATCCACAATACAAATTGCAGCAGAGAGCCATTAATGGAGCTCTCTTTAAAGTCGCTCTTATGTATAGGGACAAACTGACAGACTATTCATATATATATATATATATATATATATATATATATGTATGTACCCAATTCCGTACATTTTAATGGGTACAACGTTAAAAAGAGAAAAATGAAAAGCCCAGCAAAAAATACAGCCGCTGGGCGAATGTGGCTCAATGGCAAATATTTGTTTAATCAATTCTACATGTGCATGTCCATATGTATGCACACACACACATACACTCGAAGAAAAATTCAAGTGTTTCTGCATTTGAATTCCTAAAATTTTAGTCTTAAACTTTCAAGTACAAATATTGCATGAATCTTCTTTGAATATTGCTTTTTTTTTTTTTGTTTTGTTGGACTTATTTGATTTAAGCTAATAAGCATCAATGTAACGATAAAATCAGGACTGAAATAGGATCGAGATGTTCTTGCCCATATAAATGTGTTGATTTATAGCCAAACAGTTACAAAAAGAAAATATATTTTTGCAAATAGACGTGTTCTTCCAAATTAGAATATCTTTTTGGAATATGATGAGTGCAAAATTTGCATTAATTTTTGTGAGTGCACATATATTACTTAGGCACACATACAACATACACCACATTCACCGCACACACACACACACACACACACACATAGATAGAACGCCTGGCTGAATGCCTGCGGCCAATTTGCATTTGTATTGGAAATGCGCCACGGATTCGGTTTTTGATATTGAAAGCAGTGGGCAAAGGGTAGATGGAAGAGGATAGTGGCATGGAGGGTTGAGGAGTATGGAAGACTGCTCCATTTGTGCACGGAAAGAGTATGCATTCTGCGGTGCATTGCGAAATGGCAGAAAATTCAATTTCGTATTGCTCAACAAAAAAAACATGTATACCAAAAAAAGAAAAGATAATATAAAATAGAATACTGCGAAATGAAAATATATGGCCAAGAAAACTACTTGCTTGGTGAATGTGCGCGTGTGTTGTATGTGTGTGTGTGTGTGTGTATGTGTGTGTGATGGTGCTATACACATGTCATTCACACACTCACACCCATAGGCATATTAAATTTCCGTATTGCAGAAAATGTACAAATAATTTGCGAATCAGAAAATGTTTCGTGCACATTTTTTATAATTTACAAATGGATACGATTCACTTCAGACGTCTTGAAACTAGTAAGCTTTGTGTGGATTTCACTGGAAATATATTCTGCATGGGTATACTATGGGACTATTTTAAAATATTCTCCCCATTCGCTGCGCATTAAATTGAAACTGATTTTAAATTTAATTAATTGCCCAGGAATTTTGTGTGTTTTTTGGAGTACGATGAGTTTACCACAATTCAGCAGGTTCAGAGATTTCCCGAAGGTATGCTACTGTTGAAAACTCAATTAAATAGAGAGAGAGAGAGAGAGAGAGAGAGTATAATTTGAAGATTAATAAGAGGACACCAGCTGAAGTACAATTGTAAATGAAGATATGGATTGGAGTTAAGGCCATGCAAGGCAAAGAGTGGCAATAATATAATATTGGAAAGGTTGCTGTTCTGTTTCTTCTTTTTAATAAATAGTGCACTTTAAGTGTTAGCAGGATATTTAATCGTTGTATTGAGAAGCTTACTAAATGGAATGCCCACACGTGTTGAAGGCTTTGCTGTCTGTGCAACAGCATTGTTAACAGTTACCTTAATAGACATCCAGCTTACATGCCCATCCACCACAGCCGTCAAACAACAAAGCTACAAAGACCACTTAAGATGACCAGCTGTTTTGGTTTTGATCGCATGCTTGGCAGGGGAGCAACGATGCACATGCACATCTATCCATCACACCATAACCCTTATGTTCAACCCTCTCTTGCCTATACACCGGCCCCACCCCATCGACCTGTGCCCTTTAAACGTGCTTCTTCCCATCAAGTGTTGCATATTCCATCACGCACAAACAATTTCCAGCATATGCGTTTGCTTTATGCCAATCACTGCATAGATACAAACAAAAAACACACACACACACACACACATTCCACAACGGCATAAGTTAAATTATGCGGCAACAACAACAGCAACTGGCAACAAATCGCAATTTCAGCGCTCGATAAGCAACAGCAGCAACAACAACCAACGAGAACAACAACAACGCAGAGAGTTGTAGGTGTCAATGCCATTAAGCCCAAAAACCTGACTAACAATACCCCCAGCCGCCCCCCCTCCCCCACCCCTCCATACCATACACTCCGCACCTGCCAAACCCCGAATCGGGCAACGGCCTGCAGCGCAGCACGCAATACACAAACTGCATGCAAATGCAAATGGTTTTCTGCACTACACTGCAACAAAATATATGAACAGAAACCAAAATAAACAAAGAACATAATTTAGCTTAGCTTTTAACTATCTTTGATACTTAATTTTATTTAAATATTTCGATTCGTCAACGTTAAATGTTAATTGTTTGGGTAAATATTAGAAATTGGTTTTCTTATGGTGCTATTTGGGCTAATAGTATCGATGCATGTAAACAATATGCTTCGCTTTTGAATACAGAGTCAAACTCAACTCAAGTGTGATGAAATGGGAGACGAATTTTTTTGAGCAGTGTAGTCTGTACTGTCATGCCTGCTGTGGATATATAGATGTAGAAACCTGGCCGACTATGTAGGCCATGTCCCAAACAATAGAGTTCTTCTCGGTAAATTCCCCTCTCGCCGTTGCCGTTGCCGTTGCCGCTGCCATCGCCATCCACCAGCCCCTCGGCTGCTTGAACAAAATGTCAGCTTCCGCGAGTTTCGCAATTTGAAAGCCACACAAATCACAAGAGCAACAACAGCGCAACAACAACAACAACAAGTGGGAGGCGCGACTGCAAAAATAGAAACTAGAAACCTAAATGAAAGTCAAGAAAAACAAGAGGTGCCCAGTTTGCATACAAATGTTTTCATTTTTTCAGCAAAAAAAAAAAAAGAAAAAAAGAGAAAAGAAAAGAAAAGAGAAACCCGTTTTTTTACCATCAAAATAACAACAACACACACAACACAGCAAGGAGCAACGAATTGTTGAGCTGGACACGCGTGTGCTGCCTGCCCCGTGCCCCGACTATCAACTCAAGTCAACAGCAACCCTGCCAGCAATACACTTTACACAAATTCGACCGTCTTTTAATAAATGGCCTTAGATTTGAATTCGCTCCAAAATAAATCAAGAGATCAGGTTATCGAACCGGAATATGAACCGCAGCTGTACCGATTCCCTACATTTTTGTCTACCAGTTACTGGAAGCGATATTATTAGTCGGAAATGAAGTTCAAAAAATTGTTGGAACTAATTCATAACCTTAACTGGAACTTTTAAGCTCTATATAATGGTACCGAAACACGAATCGAGCTGAGTTCTTTCTTCTCCTCTTTCTCCAAATAATTTTTAAGTTAACCAAAAGATTTGTTTTAATATTTTTTTATTTTAAAGAATATAACATATATTTTGCAAAAAGTATATATGCCAACAATTGTTTTTTAAAAATATTTTTTGAAATGCAGTTTAAATTATTATTAATATCAAATTAAATGGGAGAGTAAAATAAACATTAGTAATATGTAATCTTATAATGTTAGAAAATTATAACAGTTAATTACAATTAGAATACGGCAACAAGAAATCTTGAACAAACCACAAGGTACAGTTTCAGTGAGTGAGGTATATGTATATTTTTTTCGAGTGTAACCTTACCGGTACGGCTGCTTGCGTAGATTTTTTGCTTATGACTTTGGCTGCCGCTGTTTAACAGGCCTGAAATCTTGTCTACCTGTCAGCACTTCCCTCTGTCCACCCCCCTCCCATTCTCACCGCACATTTGTCACCCCTTCGGATTTAACATTGCTTAACCCCATTATGAAACACAGACACACACACACACACGCACACACACCGTGCAATTAGTCGATGACATTTCTCAGCGTTCGCTGCAATATGCGAGTGACAAGCAAAACCGATGCTTATGTCTCAAAATGAAAGGCGAGCTTAAAAAATAGCTGAATAGGTCAAATGAATGAAATACGGCTTGTGTCTTAGCCAAGCCACTTGCCACAATTACAATTGCTTTGACACTTTACAAATTGCAATAAGAAATGCAAACCTTACCTTCCCGATTCCGGTTTGGTAAAAGTCAAATTTAAATTCACATTACACATAAGTTAGGCATGCATAATCATTAACATTTAATAATCTACGTAGCACAACACAAACTTAACATGCAAATTTTATTCCAACATGTTAATCAAAATTGATTGCATAAATACAGTTAAAGTTGTTTAAAATTGACGAACATCAATTTATGCCTGGTCAAACGGCTTGCTTACAATTCCCAATCAGTTAACGTAAAGATACTGATAAGCTATTTAAATCATTCATCATACGAACACAGAAGTTAGTTGAAAGTAGAGTTGAGGTCTTCCGCATCATTTTCATTAGGTGTAATAAATTTTTGAGTTTTTCGAAGGTTTTCCAAGGTAATTTGCATTACTTGCTTCAAGGCTAGCACAACAATATTTCGCACTCTATTTAAATCATTTATAATCATCCCCTTGTCCCTTTGCCACTTGGGCCACTTTCAACTCTCCGACTGCCAATTAATCATAATAACCAACTATCATTAAGTGGCATCATTGCAATCTGCTGCTTCTCGCTTCTCGCTTCTCGCTTCTCAGCTTCTTCTCTGTCTGCTTGCAATGGGTTCTCAGCTGAGAAGTTTACAATTTATTCGCTGTCATCGTTTTTCTTTTCGCCTGCTTGTTTTAATTCTTATAAAAATAGCATCGCGATTTTTTTCTTATACTTCTTCTTCTTCTTCTTCGTCTTCTGCGCTTGTTGGCTTCATACCACTGCCACATTTTGTTGTTGTTGTTGTATGTGTGCGTTTTGCTCATTAGTGCGCACAGAACAGCTTTCTTCTGCTGCCTCTTCGCCTTAACTGCTACCCGGCTTCCTCTTTTCTTCATCTCTCAAGAAAAGCAAAAAAAAAATAAAACAATTTTGTTGTTGTCGTCTTCTTGCTGGTTTTCTGTTTTCCTTATTTGCTGCTTGCTGCTTGCTGCTTGCCACATTTTGCAATTTGATTAATTCATGCTGCACGTTGGTTGCTGGGGTTAAACGTTAATCCAAGCGCCTGCAGTGGCAATTAAAGCCAAGGCAACAAACATCTATTGCCGAAAACCCACTACAATCCCCCACTTTGAACTACCCCTCCGAACATCCACACGCCCACCCAACTCCATACTCTGCCCTGCCTCCTGACTATAATCGATAAGGGGCCATTGGCATTGCTCGAGAATCGTATTCGCTTCTCCCTACTTAAGCTGTCATCAAAAGCTGCTCAATTTTTGATTTTGATTTTGATTTCGGTTATTGTAAGTTTGTTGCCCACACCCCAAGCACCCAACCCAAACCAGCCGAGTCGACTCCATCCCCTGTTCTCACTGATTGCGCGTAAGAAACCCCCCCATCCCCCCCCCCCACACACACACACATATACACTCCTCCTGCGCGTTTATCAATTTCCGTCATCAGCAGGAACTTTCACGATGATGACGACGATGACATCCAGAGAATGGGCGAGAATTCGCAATTGGTTTGCTTCACTTGGGTAGGCTGCAACATGATGGGTATCTGCAGCATGTCCTTGTGGTCCTTGTATCTGGTTGTCTTGGGCTTGTTGCCTCAATATTATCCCTTTGCCATATTGCCGCGGGCCGAGCGAGCGTCAATTGTCGTTGTATAACGCATATCCTGTCTGCTCTGTCCACACGACTACTTCTACTTACTATCCTTAACATTTTTTTTGTATACCCAAACAGATGCTTTTCACGTATATATCGATTATGGAACCGAACCTGTCTGTGGAAAAAAAAAACAGACTCTGGTTCAGAATTCCAATCATAAAAGTTGCGGTTCTGGTTCCGGTTTTCAATGTCATTTTGAGATTCCTATTAGAATTGCAGGGCAACTTTTACTAAGAAAAAAAACCAAAAAAATCAGTTCATATAAAAGCCAAGTGTCAAGTTGATTCCAGGGTATCTGTTTGGTCAAGTGCTTTTAGGATGAAGCCTTCAGAATTTTTCTTTGGTTTTCTTCTGTTTTGTTCTTCCGCATGTATTGTTGTTGTTGTTGTTTTTGTTGTTATTGTTGTTGTTGGCATAACTGCTTCGCCCCTTTGACCCCTTTGCCCTTTTTTACCCCGCAACCAGCTGGGCACTATTAGCTTTGGCTTTAGCACAGATCGATCCTGGGGGAGCTCTTAAAGTGGTTTTGTACAGCTCGACTCCTATCCATTACCATTCTTAGTCCCACCCCCGTTGCTGGAGCTGCAGCTTCACCTTAACGTGGCCTTTTGTGCATAACGCTTTATGCGTTATCCACTTGAACTCTTTTCAGTTTTTTATCTATTAAATCATGATTGGCTACAATTTACACACAAGTGGGCGCTGCGGTTGGACGCTTGGATGGTTGGCTATTTCAGCTTAGCTTTGCGACACGAACCCCTTTAAGAGAAGCGTTCTCTCCGCTGGCAACATGGTGGCAGAGGGTTGGGTGGCGTTGCCATGTGCATCAAATTGTCCTGGGGATCAAAACCGGCAAGCAGGCAACAATATCCACTTCAACTTCAATCTTATGACTGGCGTGGCAGTTGGCGTTGGTTGGGCGTAGGTGGCTTGGGGGTGGTATTGGTGTTGGGTAGGGAATTGTTGCCTTGGTTAGCCATATCGCGACCATATCTCCAATTCCTATTTAGATATACCCTAACTTCGTTACGGTTCCTGTTACTGCTTCTTAAATAAAATTTTGAAGTTCGGTTCATGCTCTGAATTTTCAACGATAAAGTATAAAGCCAAGTATAAGTCAGAAGAAAGAGAGAAAGAGGGAGATAAAGAGCACAACATAGAATAAAGAAAATATGGGCAAGTCTGTAAATCTGTGGATTATAAGAATATCACAGTTAAGCACACACAAAGGTCTCCCAGATATAGTTTATTGAAAATTCAATCAAATAAAGACATATAGAGAGAGAGAGAGAGAGAGAGAGAGAGAGAGAGAGAGTTCTTTAGATAATACTTGAAGTAAGGCATTCTAAGGTTTACAAATGACACGAATACGATTTGGCAAAGATTAATCAGTTGTGCATGAAGACAATAATCAAGGGAACAAAGTTCCTGGTAGGTCCTGGTCTAATAGGATAGAGAGATAGTTGCTTAGATGTGACTCCAGTCTGCAAGGGTATGCAATCTTTGGCTTCTCTTTACAGCTTTGTAATGTTTTCTCTTATTATATATTTTTTTTTTTTGGTTTTTATTAGCCATAGATGTGAGTTGGGCATGGAGCACATGACATTCACACATTCATTGGCATTTTGGCATTGGCTGGCATTCAGTCATGCGTCGCTTTGCTTTATTCATTTTGGCCTCGTCGACGTTTTGAGTTCAGATTTGGTTGTTGGATTCAGTTTGGAATACCGACGTAAGGGTTCCATTTGGCTGCTCTGATTGCTTTTGAGCATATTCGAGTAGTGGATGCACAGAAAAAAAAAATAGAAAGAAAAACAACTTGGCCGTCGCGACAACTCGTGGAAGAAGCAAGATGGAAGAACTGCAGCTGTTTGCCACTTTCTGGCAGCTGTCACTAAGGCAAACCTGCTGCTCAAGTTGATATATATATATATATATATATATATGCACTTATGTTGATATTAAAGTGGCTTTACAATGTCAATGGCTCAAGTTACTCTATCTGTATCTCTCTCTCTCTCTCTTTCTCTCTCTCTCTCTGTCTCTCACTTTATCTAGCACTCTTTCACCGATGTGTCAATTATTCAGCTCGTCTCACCGCCCTTGTCCCGTTCGAGAGCATCTGTCGAGGGCTTTAGTTGAACCAGTTTGCCTGATATGTGATATCCATCATGTTGTTATAGCAACTATGTGGCATCAAAATCTAATATTAAAGTAAGTACGCTAAGAAAGTCTCAACATAGAAATCAATCAAAATGACAGCCAAATTAGCTGGTTGCCAAAAATAGCCAAGTCAAAATGTTAGACAACAGCAGAAGCATTTTATTGCTTTGAGAATCGTGTACAAAAGTAACAAATATGAAAAGCATGTAAGAATGCTCTAGATAAGAGAGCTCGACCAGCAGATACCCTCAATCTATATGGGAAACACGATTTTCAGTCGTGTTGATGAAACTTTGACTTTGTCAAATTATATATTATATATTTTATAAAAAAGTTACATATTCAAAGTGGTTCCCTTATGCATGATATTCGTGAGAAGGCTAAGGTTGTCGACAAAATTAACTTGATCTGAAGTATCTAGCTTCCACAGTTTCTGATATTGGCTTGTTCATAGAGATGGACAGACTGACAGGACTAAATTGAATTGACATACAATTGCTTACATACTTTTAAATACATTTTTACCCATTTTTAATAATTTCAGTGTATTTGAAACTCAAAAGTCAAATCAAAACTGAACTGGAAAACATGAATAATAATTCCATTTTTGATGTTACATCAAAATCTTGATAAATCCCGCATTTAAGTATGGATTAAAGTTTAGTGAATAAATCAATTTAAAAAAAAGAGAAAAAAAACACTTAAAGCCCTTAGTGAAAATGTTCCACTGTGGCAACCTATGAAATTGCAAAATTTTAAAATTACTTTTGCAAAAATTTTGTTGCGTTTGCATATGTTGAAATTGTATACATAATAAGTGTATATGTGAATATACATAAATAGTCAGCTAGGTTAGTGGGTGGGAGGGAGACGGATTTGTGTGTGTGTGTGTGTGTGTGTGTGTATATGGGTTGTGCACATGAATATGCATTTAGTTGCTGCTGCTGTTGAAATCACATTGCAAATCGCATCTTGTGTTGTAAAATTTATTAAAGCGGAAATTATTCGTAGCACGATCGAATGAGCTTCATGATTGCCACACCGAAACCCATTCAGCTGACTGATTATGTGTGTGTGTGTGTGTGTGTGTGTGTGAGTGTGTGTATATGTAGCTGTGTGTGTAAGTATAACTTGTTAAAAGGAAAAGTTGCCGTTTATGTGCCATAATTAGCCTGCAATATGGCAATAAAATGTAGCATCAACTGGCGAAGACGATTTATCCATTACTCTTAAGACATGTGTGACAAGCCATGTGGGCGTGTGTGTGTGTGTGTGTGTGTGTGTGTATATTTGCTTAAACACTTATGAATATGAAATTCATAATTAACCCACGTTTACCCCGGGACCAGTTTAACTTGAATGACCTGTACAATTGCAATATATGCAAAGCAAATCATTAAAGGGTATTTACTGTATGTATACACTAATATTTGCATACATTTACATACATAAGCATTCATTCGCATGCAATACATACATGCAGTTCTTATCAGCATTAATAACTCCAACTTTCGATTTTTTCTTGGTTTTGGATACCTGTTATATGACTTTATATAAATCAAACTGAATTGGTTTCCAGTATGAATTGGTTTCACATTTTCGTACACATGAAATTGATGGAGATTAAACATAAATAAACTAACTTAATTAAGAACAAAATATCGAAAGCAAATTTGCGAAAAAAATACAAAGTTGATAAATGTAAGTTGTATGAGTTAAACAATTCTCTTTAATTTTTATTATTTTTGCATTTTTGTTGTCCTTTATATTTAATGAATTTTCCTTTTCCCAAATAATTGATTAAATAAATAAATATTCTTGAAAAATGTTGGATATGGATATGATTGTAGCCGAGCAGCCCACGTCAAACAAATTCTACCCTGCATCTTTTTTTTTATGTTGTGCATAATAAATAAAATAAATAAAACGTATAAATAAAAATAAAAAATAAAATAAAAATAAACTGAAGGCGCAGGTTTCAGTTGCTGCATCCATCTGCGGCGATTTTAATTAATAAAAGCGGACATGGATCCTGCCTTAATGAATGACAGACTGTACAACAGACTAACTGACTGCCAGACGGATTGACTGACTGACTGACTGACTAACTGACAGATAAAACGATAGAGTGTTATATCAATATTTCATATTTAGTGGCTTTTATTGTAATGCGAAGAAACGAATAATTCCCCATCTGACAATGACAATGGCTCCATCAAATGGGCGGGCGTTTGTGGCATGCCGGCATGGTTGCAGACGGACAGAGGGGCGTGGCCACACAAGAAATGAACAATAAAATGAAATGGCATGGAATGAAACGTAAAACATAAAATTGTGGCCTGACATTATTAATAGATGCACACACCATATGCATGCATGTATGTACATATGTAAAAATCTATATATAGTCGACTATATGTTGCGGTCATTCAAATCAATTAAATTTCACACACACACACACACATACATGCACACAGCGAAAATAGAGTAATTTTACTGAAACATCGCAGCAATTGCAACGCAAAAACCCCAAAATCCAGATATATCCACAATAATCCTCCACCTTCCCTCTCCTCCGCTCATCTCTCGCTTTTTTTCGACTCATATTTATTATGTGACATTTTGTGTTTCTGTCAAATAACTTTTGTTTGAATTATGCAACAGTTTTTAGTTGCCCTTTAGCTAATTGATTTGATTTATTTAATTTAAATGTTTTTTTTCTTTAACCGAAATCGATATTAATTTATGCAGCAATCAAGTGCTTTCAGTAATCAACATTTAAAGCTAATCGATAAATGATTAAAATAGTCATATAGCTTGAACTCTTGAATTTGACTTGTTCTCAGTTGTTGAACTTGTAATATCAAGAAGTTTGGCAAAACGGATTTATATTTTACAGCAATATAGCTTAACACTGTCCTTATATTTCGAGTTGTACGTCCGTTGAACCGGTTCAGTGACTTTTTTTCAAGCGTTTTTCACGGATAACTTTTGCACCTGGCGGATAAATAATAACTTGACCATTTTTATTACATTGCCCAAAAGAAAATGTCACACAGAAATAGTTGCACGCCATTTGGGCGCCATAATTTGTATTTTTCCCCACCCCAACCAGTGTCCCTCCAACTTCCCCACACACGAAAGCAAACTCAACGAAGTGCAGCAGTGTGTGTATGTGTGTGAGAGAGAGAGAGAGAGAGAGAGAGAGAGAGAGAGAGAGAGATAAATAGAGAGACAGAGACATAAACATCACATACATAAGTTATAAACTCTAAAGCAGAGTGAACCAAAAAGAGCTACAAAAAACACGATTGACTGAATTGTTGCCTTTGGCACGCCGAAGATAAAATACACTTCTAGATCGGAGTCAGATTGCCGGCAACAAAATTTTTATACACAACTGGAAATATTATATAAATCTTATTTTGATGTATTCTATTTAATGACCGTCTCTGCTCAACAATTGACACTATTTCAAGAAGTACCACTCTTTGGTACTATATATTAACGCATTTTAGTGTTTAGAAACAGACGAACATGATTATATCGGTGATCAAGACTGGTGATCAAGACTGTATATATGCTATAGAAGGTCGTCGACGTCGCCTTTTAATGCATAACAAATTGAATGGCAAAATTCACAATACCCTCTGCAGGGGTATAAAAAACAATTGCAGAGTGTTTTTGAAGCACGTGCCAAATGCAAAATGAACCCAAAAACTGGGGGGATGCCTTCAAAAACTTACTAGCACTGCGACACCTTCGAGGGGGGAGCATGGAATGGGAGGGGTATGTTGGATTGAGACTTTCAGTGTATAAAATATTATTCCACTGGCGCTTGCAACTCCGAAGATAAATACAATATACACACACAGACACAGAAATTTGAAATTTGTTGACCCCTTGATTGTTGTTGCTATCTCTCTCTCTCTGTCTTTCAGATTTGAGGAATATTTTGCTGGACATTATTTTCAGTATTTGCACTTTAATTAAATTCTAAGTGTCGTCTGCTGATCAACGTACGAATGCTCGGAAATTGATATCAAATAAATTGCCGTATATGAATTTACATTTCATTTTTCTCATGGCTGCCTGCACAAGTCACCAACAACAACAACAATAGCAAGAACAAGTCAACCCAGCAACAACAACAAAATTAAATTCAATTTGATGTGCAAAAGAAAATACTAGATATATACATCTATCTATATATATATATTCGTATATTTATATAAATACTTACACTTGATTGCCCCCAACACAAAATGCAGATAGCAGTCTTTTGTTTATGACTATTTGATGAACATTTAAATAACTGCCAAGTGCAAATTTGACTTGGTGCATAAATCACAGCATCTTAATTGTAAGCACATCGACTGAAGAGCCGATGACGATTGAAGAATTTGTATGAAACAAACTGCTTTTTATATTGGAGTGGAGTAAAAACCGTAAACAATTTTTAAGGTCGATTTTACAAAACAAAAATTGTAAAATTAAATTATACAATAATAATGATTTATATTTTACAACAAATCGAGTGTGTCATTTTAAACCTCAACATCTGTACAAATACCAACTCCTATATATCTCATAAGCCACGTCAATTTTTGTTTTGTTCTTATCTCTGCTTATCAACGTCTATAAGCCTTTGGCTAATTAAACCTCAACAGCTTTTACAAGCCTCAACCATAACTGTAAGTTTAACAGCTCAACGAGCTTAAACTAAACTGCCCAAAAATTTAGAAAGATATTAAAAACAAAAGAAATATGATGCAGCAGCTCTTTGGAATTCTTTCCACTTTGCAAACGCGCAAACTTTAATTAATTTTTTTTATATACACTTGAAAAGGGTATAAAAATTATGTAGTTAAGCTTGCAGCGTATTGAAGGAGACGTCTCCGACCCCATCAGTTATATATATATATATTCATGATCAGCATCATTACAGCAGTCGATATAGCCGTGTCTGACTGTCTATCACTTTCTATGCGAACTTGTTGCTCTGTTCTACAGCTATCTTGATGAAACTTGAAATATATCCGACTTTTTGCTACAGATAGTATATATGTCAAAGTCAGTCGGACTGGAACACTATATCATTTAGCTGACATAGGGACAATCGGTCGCAGTATGTGAATGTGTATTTTTAGTATCTGGTCTGTAAGGGAATGTTATCTTCGACGTGCCCAAGATAGTCGATCTTTCTTGTTTTGTTTTGTTTTGTTTTGAGTTCGCTTTGTTCTTGTCTTTAATCTGTATAAATAAATAACATTTATGCAATATTATTTTTGCTGCTACCTTTTTTTGCATCATTTAAAAAATGCTGCACAATTTATAAGATTTATCAGCAAGGAGCCGCCTGTCAACATTTTTGTCGTGCTTTGCTTTTGTTCTCTGTTCGCTATTCCCCAGCCCCCACTGTCTGTTATTGTCCTGTTCCTGTAAAGCGGTAATATGTTGTCCTTGTAATTTGCCGTCTCTTTCACATTCGCCTTCTTGCAATTCCTTGTTGTCTCCCAAGTCATATTTTTCTTGTATTATTCGTAATATTTTTGTTGCCCTCGGCTGAGGTACAAGTTTCGCGCCCGACACCCCCGCAGCGCATAAATTAATAAAGTGTGTAATTACAAAGTTCATAAACTTCAGAAGCTCTGCTCATCTGCAATACATGACCAAAGACAACTAACAAAAGCAGCAACAGCAACAGCAGCAGCAACAACAACAACGCAAAGACATGAAACGAATCCAAAGCTTGATTTGCAGCATCTTCTTCTTATCCTACATTTATTATGTGGTATATATATAAAAGACAATTTATTTTACGTTGTGAAATTAATTAATTATATTATCATTTTACTATGAACTGCCGTGCTTATAGTTGGTAAATATTAAATTGCAGGGTATTCTAAGCACGAGTTATGCCAAATATTATGTTTTTTTTTCTTCATATTTCCGTCTCGTCGTTGATTTTTTTTGCCTGTGTATATATCTGTTATAATATTTTGTTGTTGCTTCGGCACTCAATTATTTAATTTGGTTAGAAAGGCAACTCTGGCGAATAGCAGACGGTGCTGAAGGGGGAAACTGCGCGAGGTGTTCACCTTTTTGGCCCAAGGTGCGAATTGTTGGCCATTGTGCATATTTTATGAGCTAATTAACTGGCGCATTGCCCGCACAGAGCGTGGGAGCGAGACGGAGAAACGGGGAGCGGGAGAGGAGTCTGTGCTTAAACCAAATTGTGGGTTTTCGTTATCAAATTTATAACGTGGCGTTGTTGCTGTTTGTTGCCCCTAAAGTTGGCAACGCGCGGCGAGAGTTCGTTTGTTTGTCTGTTGTGGTTGGCAACACGTTTTTTTTTTTGTTTTACACGCCTTCCGTGTAAATGCTACAATTTAAATGCTTCAAAATCAGCACACATGTTCTGTGTTTGTGTGTGTGTGTGTGTGTGTATACAGGCACTAATTAAGCCAAACTCACACAGAGAAACAGAGACACTTTGGAGGCGCGTGAAAGACGCTTTGCGCTGAATACTTTGCGGCACTGCTTGTTAAGAAAAAATTTCCCAAAACTGGCACGAATTCTCTCTCTCTCTCTCTCTCGCTTTCTCTCTCTCTGTCTGTCTTTGTCTGTCTCTGTCTCTCTGTCTTGCTCTGGCTCTCCGTGTCACTGCCTACACCAGAGCAGACACCTCCCTCACTCGCTCCCCCCCCCCCCCCCCCCCCGCTCTCCTACTCAACCTTCCCCCTGCGACACCCAGCCACCCCTTAACACAGGCACTGGCAGCATCGCTGCGTGCATGTAAAACATTTCCGTTTTCCGCTACAAAAGTTTTGGTTTTGGCTTTTGTTTAATGCACGCTACACGCAGCAAACGCGAGCCAAAATTGCAGGCTGCTTAGTTCGAGCAGGCAAAATGTAACCACATATTTAAATACCGTAATTTGTATATCTAACTTACCTTTAATAATTTTATATATATTTCTCCCTCTCGCTCTTTATCTACCTATCTATCAATGTCTATATCAGAATATATAGCTCTCTATGACACTCTATATTTCTCTCACTCTTTCTGTCTTTCTCTCTCCATCCACCCCATGCTTTTATCTAATAATCTCCTTTCCTCCATCTCTCTCTCTCTCTCTCTTAGTCTATCTAAATACAGTTATATTTATGTTTATCTATCTATCTAGCTCTATCTATCCATCTATTTATATATCTATAACTCTCTCTCCCTCTCTCTCTCTCTCACACATACCTTCTCCACTTCTTCCTTTATCTATATATCTGGCAATCAAAAAATCTACTTTCCCATTTTCTGTCCCTTTCGGTCTCTCTCTTTCTCTGACTCACTCTCTGTCTATCTACCCATCTAATTTCTCCATCTCTTTTTCTACATCTTTCTTTCATTCTCTCTCACTTTTCCACTCTCTATCTCTCTCTCTCTATATATATATATATACCTCTGTCTTCGCATCTACTCTCCCATCCTATTCCTCTTTTGAGGGATATTTCTTAAGCACTTTACTGTCTTTGCTTTGCTATTGAATTTAATTATAAATTGTATGCAAATTCTAAGGAAACGCAATTACCTGTCTTGTCCCTTTTTTAATTCTATTAACCATTTTCGCTTTGTCTCTCTTTTGACTCTTCTTTGCTGCCAGGCTCTTTGCGTTTCTTTGTGCGACATTCTGAAACGTTTAACTGGCAGCTTTTGGTAAACAATTTCCATACAAATTACATTTTTTTTCCTCAACTCAATTTTTCGCCTTATCTCCCTCATCTAACAGCTTTCTCTCTCTCTCAAAGGGTTTGTCTTCTGTTTTTTTTTTTTTTGCTCTCTTGCTCTCTATTTCGCTATCGCTTTTGCGTTTTGCTTGGAGTTTTGCAGCGCATTGTAATTTCGACTCGAGCTCATGAAACATCCATTTCTCTTTGTATTTTTTGACTTTGCTGCTGCTGTAAGTTATTGTTGTTGTTGTTGTTGTTGTGTGTGCCGGTTTGTTGTTGCTGCTAGCGAGAGCGTTCAGCTCAGCGAAACATCGTAAATTTGTATAATTTGAGGTTTTTTCGACAAACAACAAAAACAACAACAACTAACAACGATAACGACCATGTAGGTTGCTATACGAAACGGTTTGGGCTAATGTTTCGGCTGTGCAACAAACCCTATTCCATATCCCAAACTCTACCAACCAACCCACTCCCCCACACCGACACCGACACCCACACCCACCCCTCACCCTCACTCGCTCAGTTTTCTGGCCTGCAGCTCACATTGTTTTGTGCAAATATGTAATTTAAATTAATTTTTGTTTTTTAAGCTTTTTCATAGACGACGCCTGTTAATAAAATGTTGCTGCCGTCGTCGTCTTACACGCTTTACATTTAAAACCCAAGCAACATACCCCCTCTCCCCGCCCTGCCCCAGTCTACCCTTTTAGCCACCCCCCACCCACCCCCCTCCGCCAATACTTCCCTTCTACCCCTCATCCAACATTTACTTTGTCGACGGCTGTGCCTAACTTTATTCATATAAACTTTTTGGCTAAGTAAGCAGAGCAGCTGAAAGGCATTTGCCTATATTTGGATGCGAGGGACAGGGTGGTGGGGAGAGAGGGTTCTACTTTGTCCTTCATCTAGGTACTGTTTTGTGCCTGGCCATGATTTGTTTGTGGGCGTGGCCAACGTCCCACCATGACCGAATGGCAATTGTATAATTTTCATAAATTGCGCCATCATTAATTTCTCACCAAACAACAGGCCAAGCAGCTGCCACGACCCCCGCCCCCAGTCGCGCTAATGCAAGCACTTCAGAGATGGCTAAGAAAGGGCGTAAGGGGACACTTCCCAGGGCGACGGTGAGTGGGAGGGGGAGGCGGAGGCGGAGGTGAGGAACGGCTGCTGCTGTAACTGCAGTCAGCGACCGCATATTATTAATAAGCGTGAACATTTATCTGCTCTCGGCTTAAGTGCAGCGACGTCGTCCAATCAAAATTATAAATTACATATTAAGCATACACTCAGCGAAAGACTTTAAATATCAAAACATCCACCTTTTTTGTTTCGTTTCCGCGAGATAATCGCTAAAATTCAAAACGCTTCCAATTGACAATCCCCAAAAAAATATTTCAGAAATACTTTCTATTTTGAACAGTGCGTGAAACCGAATTCGTTTCCGGTACATAAAGTGTAAAGGTGTCGATAAGATAGTGAATTGGTTTCAAATTTTGTATCGTTTTCTACTTTTTCAAAATAATAATTTTGATTCCTGTAATTGTTCCTTCAAATACATATTGAATGGCGAACTTTAATCGGTAAATATCCGATTTTAAGGAAACATATTTCCAAAACGAAGCTTTCCTAAGACTCAAGAAAAGTCAAAAACACAGGCTTTGGGAAAGACAAGACCTACAATTTTAGAAAATCACTCTCGAAAAACTAAAATAAACAGTATTTTGACAAAAAACAAAAAAAAGAAACAAGATATTTGAATCGGTTTGGTTTTTTCGAGTGCAGATCACAAGGACAACAAGGACTCTGAGCAACACCAGCAGCGACTAACCAGCTGCCAGCTAGCAGCTTCTCTCTCTCTCTCTCTCTCCCTCTCCCTCTCTCTCTTTCTGCCCTGGCCACGTTCCCCCTCGTTTCTCACACTTGACGGTTCGTGCTCGTCATCGTTTTGGCCCATTATCAACGTCATTTGCAACACTTAAAGTTTGCATTAATGCAGCGTTTGGGATGCGACAGTGGCTAACCGCTGTGTCAACTGGCCAGACCGTCGACCCCCCCCCCCCCCCCGCCACCCACTCTTCGCACAGCATCCCTCTCCATCACTTGCCTCGTTTTGACTGGTTCGCTTAATTTCGCTCATTCATTTTGGTGCATTTTATGTTGACCAAGGACATGATGAACGTGGAATTATCAACAGCAAACTTTAAGGGCGATAACTTTGAAACTTGCCTGGAAGAGCGTGGTGGAGGCAGCGGGGCAGGGAAGGGGGCGATGGCTGCCAGAAGATGGAGCCAAAAACAACAGCAGCCTCCAGAGCAATAACTGAAGCAGCTGCCTTTTGTTCATAAGCTTAAGCTGGCTTAAATGCATTTTATACGCTTGATGTCAACATTTAATCATTTTGGTAAACAATTCAGAAATTTTTTGATTGGTCCAAAAGGGTTCGAGACCTTTCTACAGTTAAGCTATAAATATTCATGCTCTTATTGATATCTCAAAATGAATGTAAGAAAACTTTTGTTGACTTTCACACTTAAATTTGTATTTTTATTTTGAAATAATTTTTGAATAATTACAGAAGTATTTTCGACTAATTCTTAACAACAACTATTTGAGAGCTTTCCACCAAGATGCCAAGCCGAAAAGAATTTAGGTCTAAATTCCGAATTTGATTCCAATTTTCAAAATGTCCCTTCCTATTCCGGCTTCGATTTAATACCCTGCTTTTAATTGCTAAAAATAACATATTTTATATATGTATTAAAAAATGTTTTGCGCAAATTTAAACTATCTTAAACACTTTCTCTAAATAATCTAAAAAAGGTGAAAACCAAATAGCTAATTTCATTTTATTGGTGGATGTCACTTGCAATGAGTGCAGAGCAACAGCTGAGTTCAAGTTGAAGTTATCTACAAATTGGCAACTAATGGAAGCACATTGAGTTACTCACAGTGTGTGTGTGTGTGTGTGTGTGTCGAGGTTGACTCAATTATGTCGGCAGCTCAGCCGCATGTGAAGCATTTGGCATCGAAGTCAGCAGTGCAAATAGAAATTTAAATGCGTCAGCAAATGGAATACAAAGGACAATAACATGGGATGTGCGCAGGGGCGGGAGGGCGGTAGGGCGGTGTAAGGTGGATTGGGTGGTGTGACATTGCAACTTCAGCAGTGTATAATAAGTCAATGACACACACACACACACACACACACAGATGTTGATGACAATAGCAACAACTAAAACAACAGCAGCAAGAATAAAAATTGCCAAGCAACAAAAGTGACAAAATAAATTAAATTGACTTGGCTTTGTTCATTTCTTTGCGTGTGCTGGTGTGTGTTAGTGTGTTGGTGTGTGTTGGTGTGTGTGTGTGTGTTGGTGTGTGTGTGTGTATGTGTGTATGTGTAGCTCCTGCGCTTTTCCATACTTTTCTTTGCACACGCACAAAACTTGGCTACGCCAGAGACAATTGATGCACGCACCGTGGAAATGGAAAAACCGGGGTAGTCCAGCCGAGCAGATGCCCGACTAGAAGATACCAAGCGCACAGCGAACACTGTAGCAAAACTCTTTCGAATGAACAGTTTTAAATGTTAATTCAGTAAACAAAACAAAATAAAGTACAAAACTTTTAGCATTTGTTTAATGTTTAAAAAGTTGTCAAGCAGAGCAGGCTTTATGATTAACAACAGGTCTTCAAATCGAATCCAATTATGTTTTTGGTTCCTGTACGTTTCTGAATTGGTTTCATATTTTTTTTCTTCTTTTTTTTTTTGGTGGTTCTTGGTTGCGATTCTGGTTTAGCTCACTTATGGACATTATACACTTGAAAATGAGTACAGGGTATAAAAACAAAATGTGTAACATCAAATGTCAGAGAAAGAAAGCTAAGGCAGAGTAACTGAGGAGCTCCAAAGAAGCCCAGAGCTCGGGCAAGTGGAGAAACTGCGAAACTGAGGAACTGAGCAAAAACTGAGAACTGAAAACTGAGAACGCAGTGGGTCACGTACGGCCAACTGTCGACAGTCGACTGTCAGTGGTAAATGACAAGGCAAGGCTCGGTGAGGTTAGGTGGGGTGGGGAGGCAAGGGGAGCTTACAAACTCAACTCGCAACTCAAGTCAACTTTAGCTCGTTTCGAGCTGAACTCATCGCTCAACAAAGTAGAAGCCAAGAAGGCAGCAAACTAAATTAAAAATGCCAACAACAAAAAAAAAGGGAAAGGAAAAGGAAAGGAAATGAAATGAATAGTGTGGGAATAGTGAAGAGTGTGCAATGAATAACAGGCAGCAAATCGACAACACAAAAAAGAAAACAGATCCAAAAAAGCAGTTCAACTCATGACTTCGTTTTGCATTTTTGCTAATTCTTACAGGGTATACAGGCGTTACCCAAACACTTGGCATGGATGGGCATAAGAAACTTGATAAAAAGAAAGTAGCGTTTGCCAAAAATATTGAATTTCAAAATTCAAAATAATGGTACGCTCTAAGCTTAAATATATATTTTTTTATGTTGGCTCCAGTTGTAGGATTGTTCAATTTTACTCCAATATATATTTCGAGCGCCGAACTTGCAAAAAAAAAGAAACTAAATCGTTCCTTAAGCTTAAAATTGATTTTGTCCTTGAATTTTTTTGGAACTGAAATTAACAGTTTTCATTTGCTTGCCGTTCATAACAATTTATTTTTTGTTTATGAAACCGTTGCCGCCTGCTTGCCAATTTGGGTAACATATGTGTGTGTAGATATATCTATATAAGTGTGTGTGTGTGTGTGTGTGTGTGTGCTTAGGGCTTTAAGTATTTGCGGCTTCCTTTCCGTTACTTTACATTGACTTCCGCAGCAGCAGCGGCAGCAGTTGCCAGAAGCGACTGCTTTACATGACAGACTGACAGACAAACAGATATACAGACAGATAGACAGATACAAATAGGCAGATCTACCATTACCTAGCTACCACAAGCAACCACAACCTCAAATGCCCCCTCGTTGTCTCAACCCTCAACGCTGTTGTTGACTGCAACCGATTTCTGCCTGCTGCTTGCTGCTGCTGCTGTCAGCTAACAAAGATGCTGCGTTTGTTACTACTGTGAAATGCTTAGACAGGGTATGATGAAATGATGTCACAGTAAGTAAAAAGCAGAAGAAAGCACCTTCGACCCCATCAAGTATATTTATATATATAAATCAGCATCAATCGGTCGTTTTAGCCATGTCCGTTTCTCTATGAGTATTAGAGAAGAGACTTTATACGACTCGTATTCGGAATATAATTTCTCAGTATAGCGCAGCTATAGAATACTTACGGGTAGCACAATTAGCCAAAAATGACTTAAGTAGGCCGAGGGGGGGGGGGGGGGGGGTCTCAACACCTCCTAAGCTAAGCTAAATGTCTAAAGTTATTTAACTATAACTTTCCGAAAGTCTTCAAGACCGATAAGAATCGCTTAACGATAGCAATTAAACGCACAACTTTAATGATATAACTTGCTTGATTAATCTTGATTGATCTTAATATGATATTGATAAACTATGAAACTTACATGAAGATCGAGTTGAAATAGTTATGAAAAACTTGGCTTGAGGGTATCTTCTAGTCGAGCACTTTCAACTAAGGCATTCTTACTTTATGTTGTTGTTTTTGTTTTCCTAGCTATTGCTGTTGTTGTCACAGCATGTTATACACACACACACACACACACACACACCACATACGTACGCACGTAGAAGGAAAGCGTGTGAATGAGGGGTAGCAGATTCATCGGGTTCATTCAAGTTGTTACTTTGCGCGCCTTTGCTGCTGTCAACTGACATCGAGTAGCTTCGCGTTGTTGTTGCTGTTTTTGTTGTTGTTGTTGTGATTGTTGTTGCTGTTGTTGTTGTTGCTGCTGTTGCTATCGCTGTGCTTATTGTCACATGACAAAAGCTGACGTGTCATCATTATCTATTGTTTTGCTGCTGTTGTTATTGTTGTTGCTGCTCCTGCTCCTGCTGCTGCTGCTGCTGCTGCTGTTGCTGTTGTTGCTGTTGCCAATAGAACACACGTCAGCAACAAAGTTGCTGCAACATTTGACAGCGATTGTTGTTGTCGTTGTTGTGGCTGTTCTTGTTGTTTTTTGTAGTTGTAGTAGCTGTGTTGTTGACACTGTTTTGTTCTTGGCTGCCTGCCTGGTTGGTTGTTTGATTGTTTGGCTGCCTGTTGGGCTGCCCTTGTCGTGGGCAGCTCTGCGTATACGTAATCTTCTGTCGCAGTCACTTTTTGTTTTGTTTTTTTGCTTGTTATTCTCAAGCAATTGCAGATATCTATATATATTTATATATAAGATGTACACATGTACATACACGGTTACATGCCACAGTGAAGTCAAAGAGCACACAATCAGCACTTATGTTTTCATGTACGTATTGCAGCATTTATTCAACTCAATCTTCTATGGTATTTCACTTAAATAATTTTCTTGAAAAACTTTCAATTTACTGATTAAAATTCAGAATTAAAACCGGAATCGTAATTAAACATTTGGAGCTGGAATTATTAAGCCCCATAGTAGGGTAGTGGAAACGAATACCGACAAAAGCTTAGCTTTCGGGTTACGATTGAAATTCGGAATCGAAACCGGAATCAGAAGATAAATTTAAAATTTGTATAAAACGCAAAGATCGACAGATATAATATTGCATCGAGAGACGAGTGACAAGGCTAGATCGACTCGGCTAGTGACGCTGGTCACGAATATATATACACTATATATATACATACCATATTTTATGGTGGAGATGCTTCCGTCTGCCTTTTACACAATTTTTCTCCACTCAAAGTGTTTTCAGAAGAAAATTGTGGCTGAAGTAGTTTTACTATAAATTAATCAAATTGTTGGGTGTAATAATTGAGTCTCTCTCCCTCTCCATCTCTCTCTCTCTCTCTCTCTCTTTCTCTATCACTCTCGCTCTCTGACTCTCTCTTACTAAACGGACAACTCTGCGAAAAGAAAACGTGGCCAACTTTGGGCGCAACTTTCAAAGATGAAAGCAAAAATCTAATTTACTACTTGAAATATGCAAATGCAGCAGCAGCAAGTTGTTGCTGTCGTTGTTATTATTTTGGTGGCAGAAGAAAATTCGTTGTCAATTGTTGGCTGCTGGCCAACTGAGTTCAAAAGTTTTCACTCGCCAAATTTTGTTTTCTTTTTTCTACGCTTGCTTTCTTAATTTAAATTTCATAATGCTAAATTTATGATTGCACACACACAAATAAAATAACAGACCGAGAGAAATAGCGTCAGAGCAGAAGCAGGACTAGAGGCCAACAGATACACCCACCCACCCACCCACACACACACACACACACACACACAGAGAGAGTGTCAGCAATTGTCTAACTAATTTCATTTGTGTGCTTTGGTCAGAGCCCGAGTGTAAAATGCTTTAGACTTAAAATCATTCCAGCCTTAATATGATAATAGGAGGACCATGACATATCTGGGCTCAAAAAGTCTATATTGCTAAAAGAGAATTTGTTTTCTATTCATTTTTTTTTTATTTTTGCCTGGCAAATTGATAAAAATTGATTGATTACTACACTTAACTTGTAGCAAAACCGTTGAATATGAAGATCTTTAGATATACTCGTATACGCTGTAAACTAAACTAATTTTCGGTTTGTCCTGGCGAACTCCTTATTCAAAAGGGAATATTTGCAGTTGCATTATTGTTGTTATTCAAATTGGTATATAGCTAAATTCCAATTTCCAATTAATTATGATTATAGAATATTAGGACAAGAGAAGAGTAATAAAAGAAATGTGAAATTACAATTGAATTAGAAAGTAAATGGGTTTCTATGCTGCTCCCACGATTCACTGCTTGGTATCTGCCAGTCGGTCAGCATTCAACTAGATAATCTCTTTATATATAGATGTATATATGTATATGTATAGTTGAGACTTTGTTTTCTTTCAATTTGACGCATGTCACTTGCAGGCAGGCAGACAGGCAGACAGGCAGGAAAGCAAGCGGAGTAGCTAAGCGGCAATACCTGCTGCATGCAGCAATAGCAGTGGCAGCAGCAACAACGACGCATATAAACTACTTTAGTTGCAACAATTGCTGGCAACTTTTCAGTTGATGCATCATTTTTCCAGCTTCAACTTCATGTTCAGCTAATGCGACAGCTGCTGCAGTTGCAGCACCAGTTGCAGTTGCAATTGTTGTTGTTGTTGCTGCTGCTGCTGCTGTTGCTGCTGCAGCTGCTTCGCTTTATTATTATTTTAAGACACGCCACTCAACCATCTACTCGCCCCTTCGCCATTTTGACTAGTTATTTGTTGGTTGTTGCTGCAAAACTTCAAGTTGAACGCCTCGTTGTCATTGTCATTGCCAGCACACAGACAGATAGTAAAGCTGTGTGTCTCTGTGTGTGTGTGTGTGTGTGTGTGTCTCTGTGTATGTGTGTGTGCGTGTGTGTGTATATGTGTGTGCGTGTGTGTGCGTGTGTGTGCGTGTGGCTGACAGCAATAACAATAATAATGGCATACTTATTTGTTTTGCGTTAGTTTCGGTTACGTACGCAAGTAAATTAATTAATTTTCTTTAAATAAACAAACAGTTTGCCAATAGCACCGACAACAACTGCAACCAAAATCAACAACAAGTTGCACAACAAACATATTCAATAAAAAAAAGTTACATAAATGAAAATCAAAGATAATTTTGACTTAAATCGGAGAGAAAATAGTTAAACAATTCGAAAGCAGAAAATAATTAATAATTATGTTGCCGTTGGATATAACCGACTGCAAAATGCTCTACTATTCATGTAACATTAGCAAATAAACTTTTTATTATTTGATTGATTGTGAACGCATCAACAATGTTGGAAAAATTATTATCGATTGTCTCACATTGAATTAATTGAAGTAAGTAAAAGTCCAAATGTGGATGACAAACTGTAAAGGTTCAAAGTTATTTGCGATCTAAAAACTACAGCAGTTGCAACAATAAAGATTAATCAAAAATGTTGACAACACTGCACCACACTAACTCATTCAATTCGATTCATTAAAAGTTAACATGTAAAACTGAAACCAAAATGAAAATGCCAGCAACAAAATAAAGTTGGTTCAGCACAGATTTGCGGCCATGCATAAGTTTGAAGTGAAGGAACAGCAAAAAAAATGCAACAGACAAGTGGAAAGCAAAGTTATCTTTTTAATTGTGCAAAATACCAAACGTAAATCCAGCAAGTGAAGCAGATTAAAGATTGACTCTTTAATGTAATCAATGTCAGCGAAATTCTGCAACATAACCAAAAAAAAAAAAGAACAGAAAATAAATTTCAAAAGCAAACTTAAGTTTGAGTTTTGAGTTTTGTGCACGCTACTCAACTTTCGAACTTAAAGCGGTATTTGTTATAATCATATAGGACGGGAACCACGATTCACTCCCTCTCTCTCTCTCTCTCTCTCTCTGTCGCTCTGTCTCTCACTTACTCGCTTGAGCTAAGTGTGTTTGTGTTTGCTCTGTCTTTGTCTGGTTGAAAACACTCAACATTCTATATACACCAGTTATGGCTCAATTCGTCTGGCAATTAAGCGTTAGGCAGTTACAAAAAGAATTCGACAGATTTAAAGGCAATCCCAACCAACCACCCCACACCCACCTGCACCGCTTCACAGAAAAGCCCACAAACTTGTTAGGCCCCTTCCTCCCCCCACCCCAGCCCTTGCAGTTTGTTCTTCACTTCAAGTTGTCGAATTTGTAATGGGTGAGGGGCTGGGAGGGGAGGGGAGGGGAAAAAGTGTTTGTTTAATTAGCAAATAAAGCGGAAATCTGCCTACGCGAAGACGGCACATAACAATGCCAGCATTTCCCCGCTGCTCACTTTCCCTCTCCCCCTCTCTCTCTCTATCTGTCTCTCTCTTTCTCTCTCTTCATCTGTCCGTGTCGCACTCTCTTAATTGTTGTCAAGAGTCGAGGGTTTCTCTTTGCGGCAGCAGCACTTCAAATTCACCACGAAATTGAGCGAAATTGCTCCAAACTGCGCAGACTTCGACAAGCCAAAACTGTTCCACTCTCTCTCTCTCTCTCTCTCTCTCTTTGTCTCTCTGTCTCTATCGCTCTGCCTCCCGCCTGCTCTCTCTCTCTCTCTCTCTGGCTGCATCTCTTGTCGTAGCTGGCAGTCCTTTGACTTTGGCCCTCCCCCACCCAGACCCCGCCACTAAACGCCGCTGCTTGGCAAAGCTGTTTTGCATTTAGATGGTAAATGTGGCGACGGCGGCTTCTCTTGTCATTGTTACAATTGTCTTGCGGCAACGCTGCCACAAACAGTGGCCGGTTGCAGTTGCACGTTGCAGTTGCACTCGCAGTCACAGCAGTCATCACAGCAGCAACGGCAACAGCAACAGCAACAGCAACTGGGTCAGTGGGGCAGCAATCATGCAACACAGTCATAGCATGCAGCATGCTGCGAATTCACTTTGCCACTCGCTGCCAATGGCAACTTCCGCTGTGACGTCATGACGACACAAAGCAGCGCATATAAATATATTTTTTTAAAGCCACACACTTCTACACACACACGACCAACACATGTGCAGCTGGAAATGCTTAGCTAAATGCGCAGGCGTATTTTCACCAAACGATAGGTTTAAATGAAAGCGAGCAGAGAGCGAGAAGACAATTAACTTCTCACTTTAACATACTTCTTCTTTTGTTACAGACGTACACCGATGAATTAAATTGGTCAGCAAAGTTTATACTATTTGCAGTTCAGGCGAGCAGCACTTGAAGAAGAAAAGAAGATGTCACAAAAGGGTAAACTAATTTGCAAGTTGCCAGCAAAGAGTCTTTTCAACGCTGCTCGACTTAAATGGGAGCAGCGTTTAGCAAAGTTGCAACAACAGATGATGATGAAAGCGACTCAATCAAATAGCGTTGACAGCATTTGTCAAGTTGTCAGTTTCTGGCTTCGCTTTAGCTGCTGTCTGCTGTCTGCTGTCTGCTTTCTGCTTTCTGCTCGCTTTTGGCTGGTCAAAGTAAAGAATGCTTCTTTTTAATGTTCAACCTGCATTGTTCGTATTGCAATTAACATGCTTATAATCATAATAATAATTATTATTATTTTTATCGACACTACGCTGAGCTACCTCATAGTTGATGTACCACAAACCCTGTTGCTGCTGCTGCTCCTGCTGCTGCTGTTGTCGTCGTGGTCGCATTGCCGTCAGACATGAGCAATTGTTGTTGACGACGAACGGCGACGTTGCTACTCGAAATTTTATGTTGTTTTTGTTGTTGAAGGTCAACCAAAGGGTATATTAAATGGGATTGCATTGGCGAGAAATACATTTTTCATACATTTTCAGTCTATTTATTTATTTGTTTTTCTTTTTAATTTAACAAAGCTCTTGTTTTTAAAGGGTTCTTACAAATTTTCAACGTTAATGTTTCAAAATCCACAGCTGACTTGATGGACGCTGTGAGTCCGTGGTATATAAAAAAGCGAACAACATTTCTCAATCGTAAAAATGTTTCAAATTAAATTTACAATAATTTTAATAAAATTTATGCATCAAGAGAGAATTAGCATAGACACAGAAAAATACTTTAAAGATACTATTTAAAAAGTTTAAATGAAAGCTAAGGCAAAACCGGACACTAACAACTAGTAAACAAATAGAAATATGTATATATCTGGGTCAGTCAAGTCGAATCGTATATTGTTCCGAAACGTAAACATTAAAAGTTCAGATATAATTTATGAATTGAATCGGTTCATATATAGGAACCAGTAATATCGGTTCCTGAGAAAGTTCCTAGACGAGGACGTTAGTTTTTTGTTTGGCAGTCGATTATATATCTGTGGATGACATTTGGCCAGTGCTCGGTGTGTTCTTTTATCTTGAGGATGCGCCAATTTGACGAGGAATAGAATAAAAGCCATCAAGTCATCCAACTTGCTAAAATAAACGTTATCGGCTAACATTCAAAAGTCTCTCGTATCTTTGCAACGAATATTATATATATATATATACATAAACAAATCTTGAATTTTAATTTCGGATCCGGTTTGACACTCTGTTCAAAAGTCCTCTGTTTTGCAAAGTAATATTTATTAGAATTTGTGCAGTGATTAAAGAACTTCTATTGATCATAGGGTATGTCGCAGTCGGACACTCTTGAAGCGCACATTTTTTATGCGAATTTTATGATTAAGTTGTTGCTGCTTCTGCGGTTGCACAAAATGCGGTGCAAAATGGTGAGCGGTAAAACTTTTTTGTAGCGTTTTTGTTATTTTTTTCTTATGTTTTGTTATTTATTTTGTTTTTGTTTTGAGCTATTTTGGTCGCTGGTGATTTTCTTGTTGGCGTTGCTGTCGTCGACGGCTCATCCTTGTTTTTACTGTCGATGGCATATAAGAGAGTGCAGCTTCTCTTTTTTTATTATTATTATTTTTATTAAATTGAAGTTGCGCGCATTTTGTAAGCATTGCCAGGAGCAGAACAGCTAGGCAAAGTGAAAGCAGAGAGCTGCAGCTCGAGGGTTGCAGCAACGAAGCACGGACAGGGCAACAATGCGATGTATGCAAATTAGCGCTGAGGCAACAACACCAACAGCAGCAGCTAAATCTAAAGCTTAAGCCCCAAGTTAGGCGTGCCAAATGAGCCACGCACAAGATGGAAAGCGGAAAAAAATAAAAACGATGGGAGCCGGATAAGGAGGGGAATGGAATAAGAGGGTAGACTCCAGATATACATATGTACTTATATATATATATATATATATATATATATATATGTAGTTGTGGTTAAAGCTCTGTCGATGGCAGTAATAGCAGCAGCAACAGCAGCAGTAATGTTGTTTTGCATAATTGATGTTTGCTCCGCTGGGCGCACCAGGCTTATGAGTAATGCCAAACAACTCAAACGCAATGCAGAAAGACATGGAAAATCAAAGTGAGAGAGTCAAAGAGAGAGAGAGAGAGAGAGAGAGAGAGAGAGAGAGAGAGAGAGGGCATTTTAAGCAACTGATAAGAACAAAAAAGCTTAACGCCTCGTGTGCGGCGCATGCTGCGTATGAGTAATGCCAAGAGGAAACTGGCAGCTAATGAGTTAAGACAGAGCAAAAAACGAAAAAAAGGAAAACAACAAGAGCTCTAATTGCCCAGCGGCGCAGAAAATGTGTAACTCATTAAAGCACACATCTGCAGCAATATATATACATATATATATACGAGTATATCAACATATATACAAAATATAGTCAATCCTTACCTGTTTCTATGCAAACAAGTCTGTGCTTATAATCGTGATGTGAAGTTATGTAACGCATTGAAGCAGCGACATCTGCCACCCCATAAAGCATATATATATTCTCGTTCAGCATCACTACAAGAGTCGAGATAGCTATTGATGCTTCTGTTTCTTTGCGAACTAGTTGCTCACATTTAAAGTTGAACCTTGGCATATATCCGTCTCCTTGCGGCAAACCGTACTTATCGAAATCAGCTGGATAATATCGGTCAGAAGATTGGTTATTGTATGAACAACGCTTTGTTCAGCAATTTATGCTACATAAACATAATAGATATACATATGCTATTTATTTGAATGGATGGTAATATTTAAATTCCAGCAGTTGGACTCTGATCTGCAAACGTATTTAATTGTTGGATTGCCTAAGATTCACTTTGTTTCTCATTTTCATTGTATGCCATTAAATCACATTTTAGGATAGTCAACTTTTTGTCCCTTATCAATTCACAGACATTTTTCGTAATTCAAATTCAATTATGGATGTGAGCAGTCAAATAATAAAAACTCACATAAACATATACAACTCATTTGTGAAGATGACTGAGCGAAAGGCAACTCAATTAGTCAGTTGTTAGCGCATTTAACTGAAATAGCTGCTCAGCGCCAAAGAGCTACAAGAAATTGCCACAAAATTCAATGGGGAAATTTCAATGGAACAGGTAAGGGTCAGCAAATGAATGCTGTCTGTGTATGTGTGTGTGTGTGTGTGTGTGTGTGTGTGTGTGTGTATATGTGTGTATTTAGCTGACTAATTGACAAATACACACGCAGACAACACGCTGTGTTCAAATTTGATGAGCATTATTAAAAATTAATCAGAAATTCGCATTTATTTAGAAAGCACGCACACAATTCCCTCTGCCCTCTGTCTACCTCTCCCTCTTCTCCTCCCTCTATCACCCTCTCTGTCTCTCTCTCTCTCTCTCTCTCTCTCTCTCTCTCTCTCACACACACTAACACTCTCATACTATATATCTGGCGGCGCATTTGAAAACATGCAACTGAAACTGAAACTGATGTAGACATTTACTGAAAATTACGTAAATTAAATTTGTTTTTATGGCGGACAGACGTTTAAATTGTGCCCCACACGCACACACACACACAGGCATACACACACACACACACACACACACACACACACGTGCCCACTAGGCGCAAACTGAAAAGGGCAGCTTAATAAGCAGCGGCCACATACGTAGCCCAAGAAAACAAGCAAATACAAATAACTCTCGAGCTTTTGACTAACAGATACTCTGTAGCAAATAAATGTGATTTTTGCCGTATACCTCTGATCAAGCATACATAAAAGATGCGTAACATTAACCGAAATACAATTTGATAGCCGAGCTTAAACTCATCTGCTTGGGATATGCCCATTCTGGGAATTTTAAATTTTGCCAAGGGTAGAGGAAACTGAAATGAACAAAACTCTTCGAAGCATTCGGCCCACAAAGTCGACCCAAGAGTCGACCCAATGCCGAAAGCAGCGACCCGCCAGCATCCCAGCATCCCAGCATCCCGCATCCACCACCAGCCGGGCCAACAAAGTAATAAGCCCCTCAATGGAGGCGCCAGACCTTGGGTCATGCCCAAGCACCCTGGTAATAATGTGGTAAACTGGGCAAATGCCTCTCAGCCGCCCAACCACCCAAAAAAGCGGCTAGCGACTTCCACTTGCTACACGTATGTGTGTGTGTGTGTGTGTGTGTGTGTGTGTGTGTGTGTGTGTATTCCGGGCACTGCGATTGTTAACAAATATATGCGTAAGACGCGTGCCGCAAAACACAGATTATTACCAGAAATGACCCAAAATGCTTCAAATCGCAACTCTAACCTCACAAAAAATAAAAACTGACCATAGAAATTTTGAGCTACTCAAATCTTTGATAGCCAGCAGTTGATTAAGGCATAAGAGAAGCTGTGTTCAAATTAATTGTGCCATAATTGTCTGGCATTTGGCACACACACAAAAAATATATATAGAAAAATATATATAAAAAACTAAGCAGAGCAGCAATCTTAAATGTAATTATCACAAAATATCAAATAATACAATACTCAGAAATAATCCGCTCTTGTCTTATCCTTTGCTCCAAACAACAGAGATCCTATATTATTCAACTTTAGAGCTTATACCAATTAGAATTATTTATATCCATGGAAGGCAGTTTAAATTAGCACAGTCCAAGTAATATTGTTAGGCGTCTCAATTTTAAGTACATAAATCAGCGGCTGTTTGGATTCCCACGAGATTTAGAGGCACACTAAATTCGTATTTGGCCAATGATGTTTTAATCGCGCTCTTCAACTGCTCTCTGAGCAGGTGTTTTTGGTTCTCCCTGCTTAATGTTATATTTTGCAGCTTACACAACTGTTGGGTAATATATATTTGATCAAACACGATTAATAAACAAATTAAACATGTTTTTTCTTACACATTTTAGCTGTTTCATTAAAACAATTCGCTTCCTTCATTTATCAAGCAAAGAGATTTTTCATAGATGCCTATGCCAAAGTAAAGTGTAAAATAATATATGAAATAAATATGAAATATATTTTTGTAATGGCTACGTAATGGTTAAGAGCATCTGTGCTTCATTATTAATGTCAGATAAAAGTTTCAATAAGTTCTGGTCTATTTTCACTTTGTCTTCAAGAGTGCATTATCAAAGGGTCAAAGTAAAAAGCAAAGCGGCGCAATTGAAAATAAATAATTAAATAATGTTTCCGTTATGTTATTTACAAGATGCCAAATATTTCCACCTGTATTGATAAGCCCAAAAGCAAAACTCTGACCTTAATCATTGCCATGTCAAATGTAATTAAAAACAAATAAAATGAAATAAATCTTTAAAGGTCTCGCGACCTCTCCGCGCTTATTGCCATAAATTACTTAATTTGTTTACCTTTGGCGAGACGCTTTAACAATTGAAAGCCCATTGAACGTGTCCACATTTAAACCAATACCCAAAACACTAAAAAGCAACCCCTAAAAACCGATTTGCTGTCGCTTCAAAGCCTGAAATTGAAGGCCTCGCTCGTAAGTTTCAATGTCGTTTCGACAAGCCCAAATAAAATAACAACAACTAGCCAAAAGTTTCATTTACAAGCAACAGCAACAGCAACAACAACAACAACAACAAAAAGAAAAAAACATGGCAAATGCCCAGCACAAATATCAATGATATGTTTGTTAAAAAACACGACAACGAGTCGCTGCCCAATGCCCTTCCAGTTTCATCTCACTGCAGCATCCACTTTCAAAATGTTGTTGTCTTTGTTTCTCGTCATTTTTTTTTTTTTTTTTGTTTTTGGATAGGTCATGTACTTGATGGGGCCTGTACCTCCCTCGTTATTGCCAGATGGCACGAAGTTTTCGCCCAGTTGGGTCATGAATCCTTTGAGCCCAACATTTTCTTCGTTCGCTTTTTTCTTCTTCGGCCTCATTCAGCTGACATTACGTGGTCCGCTATTAAGCGAACCCCAACCAAAACCCAAACCCAAACCGAAACCCCAAGCAAAAAACCCAACTCAAACCCAAAACCCAAAAAAAAAACACGAGCAAATAAACAAACAACCGACCAATAATTGTAAATTAAAATTGAAATGAATGTGCGGAGTGAAGAATGAGTGAAAACGCGTTTATAGATGGGAGAGAGAAAGAGGCAGAGTGAGAGAGAGAGAGAGGCAGCTAGAGGGATGTGAAAGTGGAAGTGGAGGAGACATAGATAAGAAGGTATCTCCTTATATTATACCCTTTCAGAATGTGCATAGTGAAAAGTGCTGAAAGATGAGCGCGTTCAAGAAAGAGCTACAAAAAAAAGAAAGCTTGTTGAACAACAAATAAAATATAATTAAAAGAGACAGCGAGAGAGACGGAGAGAGAGAGAGAGAGCGAGAGAGCGAGAGAGCGAGAGAGGGTGTCTGTGAATGGTGCAAAGAAATATGTCTCTGATTTTATTACACCATTACAAATGTGCGGAGTGAATAAAGCTCAAACAGCTGGACCATGAAGAAAAAGCTACACCAAAAAGAGACAATTAATCAGAAGACAAATGTAACTAATTTTATTTTATTATTCGTTTTTTTGTCAACGTTCATGACAACAATTTGAACATGTTAAACACCTATATTGACCCATCCAAGAATATGATCTCCCATAAGTTGGTCAAAACCAAGCCGAGTGTTCAGTCCAAGGCTATTAAATAACAGTAACATGCCTAGAGTTCGTTTAAGATTCCATAATTATATTCCATTTAAATTTCTATATTTAAAACTGAAGCACCAAATAATTATTTCTTTTCTTTTTTTGGTATCTGTTAGAGGGTATTCTTCCCGCTCAGCACTCTTAGCTGGAATTTCCCTACTTATTCTCATTCTATGATTTGTTCCATCTCTTCCTCTCTCGCTCTATCTCTCTCTCTCTCTATCTCTGTCTCCATTATGCTCTTCTCTTATGGAAATGGATTGAACTCGCCCAGGGGCGCCACTTTATGTGTTGCCGCTCAGTTTCAACAGTTTGAACAGTTCGCATTATGACCTATGTTCCCATTATTGTTGCTATTGTTCTTGCTACAGCTACAGCTTCTTTTGTGGTTGTTATTGTTGTTGTTGTAGTTGTTGTTGTTGCTGCTGCTTTTGGCCTGCCTAATAGCTAACGTTTCATCCAATTCAGAGAAACGTTGCCAGGCGCTTTTGTAACATTTCACTAATGTATTTGCGCCAACAACAGCAACAGCAACAACAACAACAACAACAACAATAGCAATGGCAACGCATAATGCCACCGTATAGCAAGCAGCGGGTTATCAAAAGCTTCAACGCCAGCAGCAACATCAGCATACGCAGCAGCAGCCTGAGAAGAAGAAGCTGCACACGCACAGTGGTGCACAGGGGTATAGTCAACGACTTAAAATCTGGTTCCACTGTGGAGTGGATTTAAATTTATGCACTTATCAGTAAGTTGGAGAACTTTATGCTAAGCAGTACAACATTTATATACTGCTGCTTAGCTCTAATCTCTATGTAAGTCTTCAAAGGATATAAAGGATATGGCTACATATATAGTCAAACTTGATTATTGAACTGTAGCTCTTATGTACACATGTAAAAGGAATCAACGGACAGTATTAGGGCATATAATTATTATATTACTTTTGAATATATTTTCAATAAAAATTAAGACTTATTTAACCCTTTCAGAAGGGGATTCAATTAGCATTTAATAATAATATCATATTCAATAGAAATTGAAATAATTAAAAAGAAATTAAAAAAAATATATTTCAGGTAATATTATCCTTAAAATAAAATAAATAAAGTAAGTAATTCAAATATATAATAAAGTAAACAAAAAACATAGCAATTGCAGTTGTGTCATGTGGACGAAACACTATTTTTATACTTTGATACCAAAAGTATTGGGAAATTGAGACTTGAATCTTGGAACATATACTGGTCTGTGCCAGCGTCAGACAAGTGCACAAATTGGAGTGCTACGTCCAAGGAAGGGGGCTAGGAAATCCCTCAATTTAAAAGCTGCAGACACAAAATTTGGTTAATGGTTGTTGGTGATGTACTTCAAAGATCGGCATATGCCACGCCCATAATATTTGAATTCAGCATAATCAGTTGAGAGAAACAGGCAAAAATAAGTTTGTATTTTCAAAAAGATTTCATCAACAAAAAAAGAATGTCAAGAAGAGATTCCCACTCGAGACTCGACAGCGTCCTCATCGATGATGCTGGAGAATACGCAGAAGCCATTGTCAAGAGACTCCATTGTGGACGCTGCAATAAGGCGTCTGCATGTCCGCCAACGGAGTTGAGGCTGTCCACACTGGAATCCCACTGGAATCTCATCGCTGGCGACGAACGGATGTCCACTCATCGCTTGGTGCTCTCACAAATGTTAACCGGATCGCTGCGCGAGAGCAGGGAGCATGAGGTGACCCTTGGCGTGATGCATGGCGATGCGTTGCAGCTGCTCGTCCAGTACCAGAAGCATCAAGCTGAGAGAGGACACTATCGAAACGCTGCTGGTCACCGCCAGCCTGCTGCAGCTGACATCACAATTTACTCGCCCGCCAGCTGCACCCATCCAATTGTATGGGATGTGCATTATTGGCGAAGCAGCAGAGTTGCACAGAGCTGTTGCAAGTGGCGGAGGCGTACACCAGCCACCAGCACTTTATGGAGGTGTGCCAGAAGCAGGAATTCTTTCAACTAAGCGCCAATCAGCTGGGCAAGCTGCTGTTCAGCGATGAGCTCGATGTGCCAACCCAGCAGGATGTCTTCCACACGATGATGTCGTGGGTGCGCCACGATACGCCCACTCGTAAGCAGCACATTGCAGCGACAACAACCAGTGCCAGCAACTGCTGTTGGAGGCCTTCAAATGACATTCGCTCATTGCTGTCACCGCACGAACCAAGCGGCGCAAACACACTTTCGGCCGATTGCTGGCTGCGGGTGGCTTGGATTCTGACCGCAAGCTCGTCACCACTATTGAGAGCTACTGTCCGCATCTGAGCAAGTGGTCGCCTTTGAAGCAGTCGACCGCTGACCGTTTCCAGCTTAGCGGCGCTGTCATGGAGAATAAACTGATTTTGGTAGTTGATGACTCGATGGAGAGGAAGAATTGTGGTCTGTGGAGAGCCTTGAGCTAAACACAATGGCCTGCGTGCCACTCAATCCAATGTCCAATAGGCGTTGCTGGAGGTGCGATCGGCGGACGCACTGGCTACAGCATCCTGAAAACGGTTGAGCGGCGCCGTTGGTGTCACTGTTGCAAATGGATATGGTTATGATCCAGCTACCAATACGTGGACACTGATTTGCTCGCTGGCAGTGGGACGCAGTGCTCGGAGATGGTCTACTTACCGTTGGCACTAGTGTCGTTCCCACCTGAAGGCGCCTGTGTCGTTGCTGTCCGAGGATTGGAAACAGAATTTGAAGTTGAACTGCACTTTTTTTTTACAGAAATTACAGCAAAAAAAAAAAAAAAAAAAAAAAAGAGACAAAAGTAATGTTTTAACTTTGAGAAATTTGGGAAAAATTTAAATTGAAAATTGTTCGAAATGTTTTATATTGAGAAATTAGATTTGTGCTTTTCAGCATGGCACACTTTGTGCTCAAAATCAAGTAGGCTTTTTGAGCAATGTGAACGAATATTTTTTTAATATGCCCGCCATGTGCCATTTTGAATTTAAGCGGTATTCTAAAGTGGGACTAAAGTGATTGTGGCAGAGGGCCGACGAAAGAGTTCAAACTCCAATTTATTTCCATATTTTGCAATTATCACTTCTGCTCAGGTTCTTAGAGTTGAGGGAAGGGCAGGCCACTCACTTACTTGCTGCCAACTACGATGTGCCTCCTTTGGGAGCACACATCCCTTTCGTTGCATGCCACCAATAAGTTTATCAATTTAAATTTGATTCGCTTGTGTGAAAATCGACACGCGCTTCAGTTTTTGCCCATTGCGTAGCAAATTTGCACAGTAGGCAGATTTTTGGGGTCCACCAACTGTGGAGTCACCACGTGGTGCCGCCGCCAGGGCCATGCCGCATAAATCAATTAGCATTAAGGCAAACGGATCTGGCCCAAACAACAACATATATATACACATACAAATACATACACATAGACATATATAAAAATAAAGAAAGAGCAGAAAAAAACAAATAGGAAGACTCTAGTCGCGAGAGCTCGACTAGAAGATACTTCCAACCCGAGTGCATATGAGTAATATCATGACAAGGCACATATATATATATATATATGTATATAATCGCTTATAGAGATTTTTTCTTCAAAATGTATTGTTATCGGTAACCGATTTGATTGATAATCGGGCAAACGGAACGAGTTATCGATTAAATGAAATAAGTGTGTCGCTCAGACAGAGATGGCTAAATCGAATCTGCTGTTGCTGCGGATCAAGAATATATATATATATATATTTAGTATATGGGAACGGAGATGCTATGCTTGAGCCTATAAGATGCATTTGCCGAACTGGACTATATCCCATTTACCCAGCAGGGTATAAAAAGCAGGCTAAAAGGGCAAGCACTTCACTTATTGTTATCCCTGGCACATGAATAAGGACGAACAGAAAAGCAGAAAAAAATGGAAAAAAGGAATGAGAGGAAGAGGAGGCGAAGAAAATACGAAAGCGAATGCGAATGCAAATAAACAAGCCCAAAAGGCACTTAATTGTATCAATTTAAGCAGTTAAAAGCAACACCAGCCAGCGGCCCAAGCAGCGCTCCCAAATTAACGGCAATGTGTTGCCGGCAGCAGCAGCAAGGGAATAAAATAAATCGTAGACTACAAAATACCCTGTGACACATATATAATAGAAGCCCAACAATCAAATGATTGATATGTGATGATTGAGTAAGTGATACCCTTTAGACAATTTCAACTTGACATTCAGCACAATTGCTTATCTAACTGATACCCTGTAGGGAATTTCAAAGAGAACAATATTGCGCTAATTAGTCAGTCTAAAAAACTTTAAAGTCAAAATGGCTTAAGTGCTTGGAAAATGCAATTTATAAAAATAAGAAGGTCAAACAAAATGTTGCCACTTTCCCTTTCTGCTTGGTATACCCAAGATCGTTGTATACAGAGTATAGAGGGTCGCCCACATGGCTCCAGTCTATTTACATTTTGCGCTCCTTTTGTTTCATATTTATCGTTGTTGTTTTTCTTTTCTGCTTCTTCTTTTTTTTTGTTGTTCTGCAGTGGAAAATAACGCATGTGAAAGGAAGGACATTAAGTGGTGAGCAAAGATCCTTATGCGGTCCTTGCACGGAAAGTCACTTGCCATCGGAAAATCATTGAACCTGCCCAGGCGAACTAATGGCTCGAAATGGTAATCGCTCCTTGCTCCTTGCTCCTTGCTCCTGCTCCTTATTCCTTCGAATTCCCCTTTGCTGCTGCTGCTGCTGCTGCTGCTGCTGCTGCTGGTATCAATATTATCAGCTATCAGCCATCAGGCATCAGCCTCGTCTGAAGTCGCTGCTTGTTGCGTGCCTTGGCAAGGGCAGCTCAATTTCAAGGATATTGATTGCAAAATACTCACTTATCCATTGCACAGACAAACAATTCAACTGACAAACGCTACTCGAATTGAAACTCAACAAATTGTTCAACTTATTTTTGCATTTACGCGACTAATTGAGCGTGCCATATTTTGTTTTTGGCACTTCTTCTGATACTGAGACTTAACAGGTGTATGCAAAAATTATCTATATATTGAAGCAAACTTTAAGGTTCGGAATATTCAGCGTGTATTTTTATGCCCAGAACCCGTTCAGCTTTTGATAGCCAAGGATTTGGGTATCTGCTCAGTTCAGTTCTCTCTCGACTAGCGTATTCTAACTAGTTTCTTTAGATATTCTTTTCATTTTGTGCCCAACATTTCGAACATTCACATTTTTCACATTTCCCGATTCCATTATGACTTGCCGTCCGATTTATATAAAAAAGGTAATCGGCTAATTATTGTATGCCTTGCAAAATATAAGACAGACAATAACCAATTATCTGCAATAATCTGCAGCCCAATAAATAAGAAACAAAAACGAATTTTATTTTGAACTTTACGATTTGATCGAACGCTCTGCGTAAAGTCAGCCAATCAGCCAATCAGCAAATTGCATAGCAGGCTGTAAAACTAAAACAGTTCGATTTGCCCGTAACACAAAATAAATAACGCAGAGCTGGTGAATTTATCAGCTTTCTATATATAGAAAATTCTTGAACTCAATTTGACTGTCGATATTTTGGGGCGATGCCACTGACTCAAATTTGTGGCTGGCTTAATCGAATTTCGACTCTTCGTATAGACGGGCAATGATGACATGCTGGCCGTGATTGCATTACATTCAAATTAGAGACACACGCATAAATTGCTGAGCCCAAGGAGACAGCCAGATTTGCATAAGGCAACAGCATGTGGATGCAACAGCAGCAGCAACTGCAGTTGACAGCAACTGTTGCTGATTGGCCCATTGGTGCATGCAATTTCACCTCACTTGCCACAGCCCCATCGATGCATGTGCATCCAAATTGGCTGTCCGCAATAGCTAGGCAATAAAGAAGTGGCAACTCAAATCAGTGCAGCATCAGCAGCAGCAGCAGCAGCCGCAACTGCAGCAACAACTGGGCAAAAACACCTCAAAGTAAACAAATTTTTGGCGAAAACGAAGGCAACGACGACAACCACAAAAACCAAAACAAAAAAAAAGCATCAGACAACATCCTTTATATGCTAATGATAATGACAATGATGATGATGATGCTGATGATGCTGGTAATGATGACAACAACAACAACAACAATGTTGCCAACCAAACAAGCAAGCGAGAAAAGAAGGCAGAGAGAAAGAATCAGAGAAAGAGACAGAGACAGAGACAGAGACAGAGACAGAGACGGGTATAGGCAGCTACACCGAGCGAAATTTGAAATGAACTCGAATCAAGTATTTGCAATTCCCGGCAAGCATTCTTGGTATCTCAGCAATTTACTCGAAATGAGCACATCAAATCCTAAACAAAAAATGCTCGCCTTGATTTGCTAAAATTTAGTATTGAACAATATTTAAGAGCTACTCGAAGTGGCTGGTTTCAATTCAACTTACTGCATTGGTTGGAAAGCATCCTCGAATCCTCAATAGTGATTGTAATATGACTCATTTTATAGTAATCAAATCAAGAACTCAAGAAAAATTTCATTTCTCATTCTCAAAACTTATGTTATGACAGCAAGACCAATTTTAGCAAGCCTCAAAGCTGGTTGCAGAGTAACTTCTAGTCGAGCCATGTCCACTTGAGTATTCTACCATGTTTTGTAAAAAAAAAATTCTAACTTGATTTGGATACAGTTGACTTTAAGACTATATATATGAGTGCCAAAATTGGGCAAAACAAATCGATAACAATCGATAACACATAGATATAAAAATGTATTTCCAAATATTAAATTGCTAGTTGCCTCTTTAATAGATTGGGCAGTATGTTTCCAATCATTTTAGTAGATGTTCCCTTTCTCTCTCTCTCTCTCTCTCTGTCTCTTTCTCTGTCTTTCTCTCTGTCTCTCTTTCTCTCCCACGACAAATATCCAGCAGATACAACACCTCGACCCGCCACCATTCCTGTTGCTGCTACCACGAACTTCGACGCAAAGCAGCGACATTTATGCGAAACAGTTAACAACAGCTAACAGCTAAGAGCGGGCCACAAGGCCACGACCCGTTGTCAAAGCAGGCGGATGGCGGATGAATTAATAGTGGCTGAAGTTGCACTGAGGTGGACCAGCAGCAGAACAGCCAAACACTTCTCGTTTAAAGCAAGAAAGAGCGACCAAATCTAAGGCACGTCAAGGATTAAGGACCCTGCAGACACAACTCCAACAGCTGACATTAAAATTTCACTGCAAATTTAAAAAAAAAAAACAAAACAAAAAAACAGCCAATCGGATTTATATCGAAATATTTCGTTCATACATTATTGTAAATGATCTATAGTTAGTTGCCAAGAATATTTAAGCCTGCTAAGTTTCAGTCGACATTTTAGATAATATTCAAATATTATTATTGATGCTAAAAATTAAATTTGTAATTATTCTTATAGAATTAGAAAAAAGTAAAGCTAGAAAATTGTACCAAAACAAATATATATATATTTATATATATACATCTATAAAAATTGAAAAGTCTTTCGTAATTTGCATATTTCAGATTCTAAAATCTAGTTGTCTTTAAAATGGTTTCAATTTTATAAGCTTATATATATTAAATATTAATAAAATAATATATTTAATTTTAAAAAAATATATATATAATGGAGTGTCTTATCAAATACCTCATTGGATCTTACAAACATTGATTCCATCTGTAATTATTAGGTTCGGCTTGTGCTGCATATATGTATGCCATCAACTATATACCTCAACGACATTTCTTAACTATAGCTATCGGTATAGGGTATATTGCCCTTGTGCTTACTTAATCTAACAATTTTTATTTATTCCAATTTTTGTTTTTACTTTTTCCCACTTGCTCAACACACAAGAAAAAAAACAGAACACAAAAAAAAATCAACAAAAAAAAGGAAAGTTGAGCGCCAGCCAAGAAATTGTCACAGTCCATTCTCAACACCTCATACGCGTGGGGGGGGGGGGGGGGGTGGTGGTGAGGGGATGTTAGCCGTAGATGGCAGGATTACCGCCGTCCGCTGCTCATCCATTTCATACTTTTAACAGGGTATACCAAACTTGTCGTCAAGCTTGCGACGCTTGAGGGAGACAACGCCGACCGTACTTATTTTTATTTATTTGATGTAGACTAAGAGTCTTCACAGAGAGTTATTAGTTTTGAATATGTTCGTCTATTTGATCTACAGGCAGTGCATATGTAAAAGTCAGTCGGATCAGATGACTAAATCATATATGTAGCTGTCGTAGGTAAAATAAGATTTATTAAATGTATAATTATGACCTGGAGCACTCCCTTCTGAGTAGAGTATTTAATCAGCATCGCTTGGCTTATCTATAAATTAGTGCAGGTCCGGCTACAAATCAGCGTCGTCATCATCCTCATCCTCATCCTCATCCGCATCCCCATCGCCTATCGCACTCCTCAACTTCATTTCCATCCTCATCCTGTTTGGGTAAAATGCAAAATCTATGCCAATTTATGTAAATCAAAGTTTAAATAAATGTGTGCGCGCCAATGAAAAGAAACAGAAAAACCACACCAGACCAGACCAGCCCAGACCAGACCAGACCAGACCAGAATCCCGAAAAACCAGACTAGACCAGAACAAAACCCAAAAAAACCCAAACCCCAACCCAGAACCCCTACCAGATACCATTCCAGACGAGTGAAGAAACTTATTTGAACAGACGTTGCGGAAGTACGACTAAGCCAGGTCCTCCACTCACCAAAGTAAAGGGGAGTTGACGGGGGTGGGGGGGGGGGCTTCTTTGGCTGTTATGGGTGGGGGGACTGCTAGGGGTGTGGTGGACTTGTGAGGCATTCTCTGCTTGCGTGCCAGCCACATAATTCAATTGGCGTCGTCTACAGCCAAAAAGAAAGAAAATGAGCAAAAAAAAAAGCAAATGAAATGTTTTCAATCGAGAATGATCGACTACGAGATGCCCTATGCTCAAATCTAGAAGCAAACGAAAAAAAAAAACAGCATTTTATTAAAAATCACGTTGGTAAACTTCAGCTATAGAAATCCAGAGCCATAACTGCAATTCAAAATTCCTTCCAGAATCAGTTGGAGGAACGGATATAATTAGTTCATGCGAAATCGAAAGAAAAAAATATATAAAACCATTAGCTTTAAATTCGATTTATTAGCCTGCGAAGAATGCACTTTGAACTTCAGATCTCTGGCACATATATGCCTTCGACTTGTAACATGTTATCGATTATCGATACAGAAAACATTTGATCTGTACAAGGTAAGCTATAGTCTACATTTGAAAATTCACCTTCAAAGTCTCATGTCTTCGGGTCTACTGATTCTTACATTTGCTTGAAAGGGACAGCAAATCGATATATATATATATCGATTTAATGGACAGGTTAAGCAATGATTATTTTAAAACTGAAACTGAACGTGTCAAAAACAATCAATATAGAAAATCTTCTTAGAGTATGAGAAAGTCCATACGAATTTACAGTTACTAATCAAGATCAACTCAATTGAAGCGAGCTTTAAGAAAAATCGATATTTATCGAAATGGATTAAAGCGTGTGAATCGCAAATAATATTACGATGCATATTACATATATTTATATATATATATATATATTTAGGGGGGAGGGGTGGGATTGGTGTGGGAGGAGTGGGGGAGACAGAAGGACATCTAGTTGCTTTGCAGCTGGTGGTGGACTGTCACCCACGTTACCGTTAACGTTACGGTTACCGTTACCTTTACCGGGTATCGAATTTCCTTTTGCATGGCAATCGATGCAGCTGGCATTGGTCTCCATCCTGCCACACCTCTCCTCCTCCTACCCCCCCCCCCCCCTCATTGCCACCTCCTGCTCCTGCTGCTGCTGCTGCTGGTGTCATCCTGTCATCCCTATCACCACTTCATTCGGCGGCATCCAGTTCCGAAAGGCAACAAAACCAAATCAAATAGATATTGAAAACAAATAAAAAATACGGGGGAAAAAAGACACAGAATTGTTATGGCAGCAGAACATTTTCATATTATCATTTGACGCACACTTAACCGATTCAGATACCAATTCAATTAATGGCCAAGTGGCTTGAAATTGAAACGGGAATGCTGGCAAATTTCGTCGGTTTTACCTTTATCTTTGTATATCACTTCAATTCCTGATCTTGGATCTAATTACAAGACTCATCAGCATCAAATCAAATATGTACAAAAGGAATTTCTGCTTTTTGCACTTCGGGATCTTAACTGGAATGCTAATAATAGACAAGCCACACTTTAAGAAATATTTTCTTTTCAAAAATAATTTCGAAATATTAGTAAAAAATATTGATATGCAAATCCACAACAAAAAATTTGATATATTTTATCTCTGACTTCGATTGGATAACCATTAGAGCCAAAGGAATGGTGATTTATTAAAATGTTGGGTGGGTTATTTTTTTAAGTGTATACCATCTTCTTCTTCTTCTTGCGTAAATTCTTCTTGTTGTTAAAAATAAAACCGCCTTTTTTCTACTACAAATTAAATGTGTAAATTTATAAGTTCAATGAAGGTTTTACACAAATCTATATAAGCAAAATCTCAAAACTGAATCGCAGCTGAGCGTGGCTCGTTACCCAATGACAATGACTTTATCAATGATTTGAAAACACTTTTCACAAATTAACAAATTTAAGCCACTTAAATTGCAGCCAAATGTGAATATGTGGCGCCATCTGTTGTCAGCGTTGGCGAAATTTTTCAACTATTATGGCAGCTTTCAAGCTGCGGTTTATGCATTAACTAAAAGCTCGCTGCGGAAAGTGAAGAGTTATTGAGGCTGGAGACATTTGAATGGGAACAATAAAAACATGTAAAAAGGAACTTCAAATTAATAAACAATTAATGTTTTTTGATAAAGCATTAAATGCTTAATAAATATTATCAACTTTCATTCTTTGCCCACAAGCTGGTCTAAAAAAACGTTATTCGTATTTCTATTCCTTCCACGCACAGTTCTGCTTCCACAGAGCTGCTTCCACTACTACCTTCCCCCCCCCCCCCAACCCCATCAACAAGCTGCGTTTTAATTTCACTCGTTTTATTGTTGCTGTTGCTCATTAGTGATATTTTTTCATTTATTTTTTATTGTTAATGCTTCGACTCTTCATAAACAATTTTTGCGTGTCGAAAGACGCACAAGTAAAAAATTCATTAAATTCGCCAATGAGACTCATCATTAATGGATTTGAATAATTCGCGGGTTCATTCACATGCACAAAACCGAAAAGAAAAAAAATAAACAAAAATCCTTTTGCCTAATTGGCCATTTTGCATTTTGGGGTAGCCTAACTATTGCAGCTGCTTTGATACGCAAACATACATATATAAATACATAAATACATAGACACACACAAACACACATAAGCTCATTAAAAGATCAGCCTAAATTTGAAAAGGACTCCATAGTTTTGGCTCCAACGGTTACTCAGTATACCCTGTAATTCAGAAAACAAATTTCTAAAATATCTAATTGTGGCTTTCTTTAAAACTTCGATTCGCATTATTTAATTTGGGCTTTTTTAAAGATTAGCAAAAATATGTCCAATTTACAGGGTGTAGTTTTCCAGAAATGGCCATAGAATTGCTCAAATACCTTTTTTGTGTCTGCTCGAATAAAATCATTTAAATGAAACGATTTCAGGAGAGGAATTTCAGGGACTTCCCAATGGGCTAGAAAGGATTAAAACATGCATTGTATTGCATTGCAATAGAAAATATTTCTAGATCTCAGTGTATCAAAGAAACACAACAGAAAAAAACAATTTGCTAATTGCAATCAGTTTAATGACTATGCACATTATTGACGAATAAGCCCGCAAATGGCCGGTCAATTCAATTTATATTTATATATAATCCCTATATATATATATATATGTGTGTATATATATCACATAGATTAGCTTAGATCCAAAACGAATCCTGTTCAATTGAATTCCACTCAATCAAACGCTCCGACAGGGAACCGAGCCAACCTACTCATAAATATATATTGTATATATATTGTATATATGTAGATGCAGTATGGATCCAAATATCATTTATCAGGCTATGGATCAAATCGAGGGAGTTGAATGCGCTGCCAAACAGCAGCTAATCAAAACAATGTACAACAACAATTTCAATTTCAATACCAATGACAAAAACAAAATGTTTTCTGTTTTATTTATTTATTTTTATTAATTTTTTTTGTTTTTTGCCTTTGGGCTCTCGAAAGAAAAGACAAAAAAAAAGATAAGACAGACTGGAAAAAATCGATATACGAAATTATGACAATGATATGCAATAGAAATTGCGTGGAGGGGTTGAGAGGAGAGCTGGGGAGTGGAGGAGGGGCCAAAGACTCAACAAGTAGCTGAAAGCGTATCAAGTATAAACATGCACGACTCCGAAATACCTCGTATATAATTTGAAAGGCTTTCAGAAAACAAAAATATATATGAAAAATATATATTTAAGTCTGATATAGTAACATATTTGTATATTATTATATAGAAAACGATTCAGAAAGCCTCTGAAAATACCGAGTTAAAAGTCAAATATATAAAGTCAAAAGAATGGACGAATCATCCTTTATTTCCAGTTTGATTTCAGTTATGAATTTGTCACGACTTTTTTTCTATTTATATATAGACGAATAACATCGATTTTTCTAGCTGGTTCTGTAAATCAAATGTTGCCAGTGATTAATCTATATTTTCAATTATTGTATTTTAATTTTAGCTAATATACTTCAGCTCACATGTACAGGGTATACGAAAGCCGATTAATCGATTAGTTGTTGATTGACGTGCGAGCAATTATCGCTTTTCGAATGAGCGAACAACAATGATCTAGATTTACTGGACAGGGGGGATGATGGGGCTGTATAGTCCCCATCGGCAGCAGCTAATAAAAACAAAAATCAACAGCAAAAAAACAAAACAAATACGAAAACTGAATTCAATCAACAATAAAAATAATCAGCGAATTTTTGCGTCAAACGATAATTATGCAGGCGAAATTGGTAATTTGTAAATATTTGAATTTTTGAATTTTTGAATTTTTGATTACAACTTCAGAATACAACGATCAGTTTGGAAATGGTCGAGTCTATTAAATGTGGGCTGGTTTGGCGTGCAGGCCTAGCTGAATCATTGCCCGGCTTATGACAGTTTTATGCCCATTTTGTTGTTTTTATGATGGAAAGCCAAGTTGGTTCTTTGCCTCTCTTTGGCTTTCTGCTGCGGATCACCATTTGCCATTTTATCGCCGCACATAAATGAGTAAACGATTTGCACATTAAACCTAAACTCATTCGTATTTGATTTGCTCAATTTGCTGACCTGTTAACGAAGACTACAAAGAGCATATTGGCTGGCTTTTAATACTTTTTAATTACATCATTTCGTTGCAGAGAATGTGATAATACCAGGCTAACAGAACGGAACCGGAAACCGAACTCGACATTTTTTAACAATTAGTTTGAGAATTCGATATGATTCTTTATTATTTTATTCGATATTATATTCATTATTCAGCAAGTATATTTATAGTTCGAAAAGGTGGTGTCTTTATCGAAACCAGGCATTTTTGTTTGCCGTGCATTTTTCTATAACTTACAAAATATATGTCTAATTGCAAGCCAAATAAAAGGTCAGTTTTCTGTTATTAGCAGAGCATAATGCAGTCGGCTACACGCTTGTTTATTTACAACACTTATCAACTCTAAAATGAATCAAAAATAAAGAATAACAAGCAATAAACGTTGGAGAAATAATAATATTGGAACGCCCTGCGAGGTTTTTTATGGACTTGGCGTAGGCGAGTTGTCTGAACCTACAAGTTTCCATGAGCCCAAAACAAATGGGTGTATTTTACCAATCATATATGTGTAACACAATATATATATATATATATATATATATATATATATAACCTTGTGCAAGTAGGTGCAACAGCTGCGCTTTCGCAGAGATTCTTGCATGGATTGTGGCACTTGGGTCAATGGAAGTAGGACTCAGCTATTGTCCAAAGGACATCGATTGAACAAGTAGGGGACAGTTCGGTTTCCATTTTGGGGCACAGTTTGAAGTCCTCAACAGATTGCTTATTGTGATTTCTAAGTAAAATGAATCCGCTTGTAAAACAAAAGGTGTCGTTGACTGCAAGTCGTCGTTATTTTTCGTTAGACTGTCTCATTAATATTTGATAGCCTTTCTTATCTTATCTTATCTAATTTATTATCAGAAAGTATATTGCTAAAACTGAAGTTTATTATTATGTATTATATATATTTTTATATGGAATAAAAAAAATAATATAAATGTCTTGTTTTTTACCAATAAAGAACTTGGAATGCTTTGTTTTGCGCACTGATTGAATTTTAATTGCCACATGATGCTAAAATTGCAGTGCAACAGGCTATAAAAATCAAATCAAATATAATTAAACAAATTGAGTTTTGCACAAAACAATGATAAGCATTTCAAATTGATAAACAATAATTCCCATAATTAATGCATGCCAAATGCAATTGGCAAAAAGCTTGCAACGCTTTTCAAATGCACGTCACATTTTCCATTACAGTTATTTCATTTATAATTTCTGGATGATGATCACTTAAATAAATAATAAAATAATATAAAAAAAAACTAATCATTTTCAGTGTATTCCTGAACTGTGCGTTGTTTTTTCCCATTTTCTTTTTCGTTTTGGTCAAGCCTGCAGACTCTGGTCTATAGCCATTGCTCCAGATTGGCAATTAGCCAGTGCAGGAAATTACTCGCAGTGCACTCAGTCTTCTTCTTTCTGAGTGTATGCGGGTGTGTGTGTGTGTGTGTGTGTGTTTGTCTGCGACAGTGTGTCCCATTTAAGCAACATTGACTGGAGCAGGACGAAACCGTTTTGCATAACTAAATAGCTTGCAATCTGTATCATCATTTCAGCTGTAACACACACACACACACACACACACACACACACACACACGCGCACACATACGAATACACTCAGAAAAAAATTATATATCGCACTTGGCATTTAAAGCAAATACGAACTTGAACAAATTTCGCCAAAGGTCAAAAAACCAATAACAAAAAAATAAAAACGCAACTTTTTTTGTTTCAAATTTTATTGCAAATTTGAAATATCTTTTTTCACACACACGTGTCGCTATTATATTTTATTTATGTTTTAAGTGCTGTGCATAATATTAAATATTGTTTACAACATGAAATTGATGCGAATTGCCAGCAAACTCGACACACAAATTGCAAATTGAGCTTTGCACTTGTCAATTAATTGGTGGCACTTCGAAAAAACAAAATATTTTACTTTAAAAATATGCTTAGCACTTAGCACGCGTACCGAAACCGAAACCGGAACCGGAACTGGAAGCGACTTTTTGAAAATTTCCTGGGCCAACAACTTGTTGACGGAAAGTCAGTTATTTGGTTCCTATTTCAAGCAGTCGAAGAACTTCAAATCCAACTAAAGCTGCAAGCAAAATTTGACACTTATTTTTATTGATTTTCTTGTTGCTTTTAATGAGCATTCAATTTTTGGATTCAAGCATGTTTTGTTGCATTTAAGCTGAACACTCTGTGTGTGTGTGTGTGTGTGTCTGTGTGTGTGGTGTGTGTGTGCTTTGAGCTGTGCTTTTGGCTCTTAGGTTCTGTTGCCCAAGTTTAGATGACATTTAATTTCACATTTTTTCTGTTTTACTTTAGACAAGCTGTTAGTTTGCTGCCGTTGTTGTTCTTGTTGGTGTTGTTGTTGTTGTTGTTGCCACATACAGAGCAGGCACACACACACACACACACACACACACACACACACAGTTGAAGAGCGAGAGTTATGCAGATGTATGCGTATTATTTAGTTGGAGATGCTTTGCGCTTTTTTGCGGTCGCTTTCCTGTGTTAATGACACTTACAAAATTCACACACACACACACACACACACACACGGCTCACATTAGACAAGCTGCTGCCACGCCCACAACAAAAAAAGAAAAACAAAACTGGAACAACAAAAAATAGGCGCATATTTAAAATTAAATTACTTGCGGAAAAGCGTGTAAATTGCCAGTGAATTATGCCTTGTCGCCAGCACCCCCCCCCCCTCCCCTCTGTCCACACTCTCAACCCCCCCCCCCCTTCCCACCCCCTCGCCTCACCACCGGTTCCCCCTGGTACAGCACAGAGCGCCTTTTATCTAATGCTAAGCTCAAGTTGATGTTGTATTTTTTGTATACTCTGCGCCTAAAGCACAAAACGGGTCTTTTGGCCATCAATTTAAATGGGGAAATTTACAAAAATTAATGCAGAATTTTAAAGAACAAAAAGAACCGAATCGTATATCGGTTCCGGTTCCGGTACGTAAGGTGTAAGCCTTAAGAAATATAGAATTTTGGTTCCAGAACCGGACAAAGTAAAGTTGTGGTTCCGGTTTCGATTATGGTTCCAGTTTCGTTTGTTTAGTGACGATTTGGAACACAAAGAAAAGTATTTGAAAAATTCGAAATCATCTTTTGGTTCCTATAACAGTTAAATGTTATAAATTGTCTTAGAAAAACATAATATTTTTTCTCTTCTCTAGAAATATTCTCAAAACATACCCCAAACATTTCTTACACTTTGAAATATTTTCTATTCTTGTGGAATATATTTGTAAAAAGTAGATATGCATATTCTAACTGAAATAAATATATTTTGAAAAAAGATAAATTCAGTTTCTGAAAAATATTTTGAGCTCCTGGCGATAGAATAGAGAATATCGAATAGAGTACGACAGCAAAGTTTTTACTACTTTTTTATACTATTTATTTTTTCTTTTTTTTTATTAATTTTAATTTTTCTTCTTTTTTTTTTGTTGACACTTTGTGAGTCAACGGGGCGAATGCGTGCTTGACGCTTAAGTGCTCCAATGCAGCAGCCGCAAAACGGGTGTGTGTGTGTGTGTGTGGATGGGTGGGTGGTTGGGTGTGTGTGTGGTTGTGTGTGAAGTCAAGTGTGTGGCATTAGCCGGCGTTAATTGCGAGCTTCGATTCGATACGTTTTGCATAAATTCGCCAGCAAATCGCCAGCAAATCGCCAGCAAATCACCAGCAAATCGCTAGCAAATCGCCCAATTTACACTTTCGCTTTTTACGTGCATTTCGCACATTTGGCGAGGCAAGCCAGGTCCGCAGCAGTCCGGCAAGGAGCAAGCCGTGCTCGCAGACGTTGCCAAAGCTACTAACTGGTTAGTCATCAATTAAAAACTTACAGAATCGCTCTCTTCTGACTCGCTGTTACACTCACTCTCACCCTCTCTCTCTCTCTCTCTCTCTCTCTCTCTCGGACTGTTGCTCTCTGGCACTGTTAATGGCATAATGTTAAGTCTGCTCGTAGTTTGCATGTCCTGCGCACTTCGCAGCATTTGACAGCAGCTGCCTGACCAGTGCTGCCCATGCATTTGTGTAGCTCAAACTGTTCGACTGTGTTATACAAGTGGCGGGCACTTTGAAATGCTATTTTGCGAAAGTTCAATGAACTTTATTTTTTGTTCTGCGGTTCTAGTTCTGGTTCTCTGTGCGTATGTGTGTATGTATGTGTGTGTGTTACCAATTACCTTTATAGTTTTTGGCTCATTTGGGCTTATCTAAAGCTTCAAGTCACGATTTCAATTTGTAAAGCGAAATGCTCGAAAATCGATCTAATGATTTCATATTCAGCACTCAAAGTGGACGACATAAATCAAAATCGGTTCATGCGACAAATCTGACATAAATCACAGCATGCAAACAGTGGCGTAGTGCCGCAAAGGGTGGGGCGATTACTAAAATAGAAATAATATTAATTATGTAATACAAATTTAACTTTTTTTATATTTATTTAATTAATCTCTGTTTTTCAAGCCATTTGGTCAGACGTAAACATATTTAGGTAAATTTCAAATATTATCATTTAACTGCCATTGAGCCAATTGCCGCCCCCGTTAGATGGCGTCACTGCTTTGTTGCTCCTCTATCTCGCTCTCTCTCTCTCTCTCTTTCTCTGCCGCTTGGCGGAAATACTTGGCTGTCGCCCTTTTGGCATGCGCAGCATGTTAGCGGGTAAATAAATATTGGTCTACACTTTTCCACTTATCAGTTGATTAATCTGTTGACAGTCTCCACAATTAACCCGAGACAGAAATTCAATTTCACACACTGACTCAACACACACACATACACACACACACACACACTCACACAGACGCACGTACGCAAGAGAAATGTCGAAAACCCGCTTGCAATGCGCCAAGTGCAAAAATGCGAAGAGTGCGGAAAGCGCACGACGCAATTGCTGCAAAGAGTACACGTACGAGCCAGAGAGAGAGGGAGATAGAGAGAATAACATTACATGCGTAGATTCCTTTGCATGCCAAGCTAGAGATGCGCTAGTTAACGGTTACCAACTACTTGTAACGATTGAACAGTGATCGCTGCATAAACCTATGTCAAGCAATAAAATGAATGCTTCACAGTAGATAATGTACAAATCACCCGCCTCTTTTCGTAAGTTTATCGTCTGAAAAAAATCATATATCAGTTCTTATAGATATTTCTCCTGCTTCTGTTATGCTTAATCACAAATTAATCCAACCCACATACTATTTTCAGTGTGTTTAAGCTTTTACAAAGTTACGGTTACTGTTATCACTGTGACATTGTAACGCCCGAAAATTCACAGTTAAGCGCGCATCTCCAATGCCAAAAAATGTTGACAGCGACGCCAACGGCAAAGCCAACGCTGACGCACTGCGCATGCGTAGCGAGTGAAGCCGAAAAGCAACAGCAACAGCAGCGTCAGCAGAGCAGCGACAGCGGCAGCGGCGGCAGCTGAAAACGACGACGCATCGATTATAAAAATAAGACGGGACTCGGAAGCGTATTTACTTTGTTGTTGTTGTTTTTGTTGTCGCCCGTGAAGCTGTTGAAATTCGAGCGCAAATCGACAAACGAACTCAGAACGCTGCCGCTGCGCAAAGGCAAAGCACGCGACAACCAACCAACCAATCAACACACACACCATCAATTCCAATTTCCAATTCCAATCCCATTCCCGTTGGCGTGCCTAGTCCAACGCAAAGAAAAATATCCTAACTCCAAAGTGCGTGGGAATTTCAGTTCCAGTGCATGTGTGTGTGCGATTTTCCAGTGTCGCCTACGAATTCTTTCATTTATTATTTGGAATTTTTTTTATAATTGTAATTTTTTTAAAGTGCTAATTGATTGAAAAGTGCAAAACTCAGTTTGTAATTTGTGTTCGAATTTGCTGCCAATTCAGGTAAATGTTTTTAAGTTGCAAACAATATTCATATTATGCATAACATTTAAAACATAAATAAAATAAATGTATATAAATATATATTTGTGTGTGTGTGTGAAAAAACCTTGAAATGATTTATACTCCAAAATTTTAGTACTTTACAAAAAAAAATACACATGCAAAATGTGTAATGTGCAGAAAATATTTTATTGTTATTTTTATTTTGCTTACGCTTTTTTCGTTCTTATTAATGATAATTGCAAGTTTTTTTGACATTTATTTGTTTAACGTGTGTGTGTAAAAAAAATACGTCTTGAAGTGGAAAACATGATAATAAATAAACACGGTCAATGCTCTTTGAAAATTAATATAAAATATTCGAATTGGAAATTTGTTAAAAACTTTTAAAAGCGAATTTCTTATGGATAACCTGTGAATAAAGTAAATCACAGAGTAAAATAAATATATTGCAATCTTATTTAATTAATAAAACACAATAAAACAAAGTATTTGAGTGAAATTCTAGAATTTGAACAGAAAAACATACAATAATAAATACAAATTAAATTAGTTAAATTAAATTAATTAATTAAATAAATAGGAAAATACAATTTCCATTTATTGGCAACTCTTACATATTACTAGTTTTTAACGCAAAAACAGCTTCAATTTTCGCTTCGCTTTATTGCAAATAACTTTTCTAGCCAACTCATCAGCACTGAATTTCATATTCCAACAGCTTGGTTTGCTGTGAATTGGAGCTTGCAGTCAGTTTCTGAGGTCCTTGATCAGCTGTTAGTGACTAACAGCCGATATATATATATATATATATATATATATATATATATATACATATATATGTATGTGTATGTATATATTCCAGTGTATGCTATTCAACTCTGAGCAATATTGAATATGCCTTCCAGTGTGGGCTGTCAAAAGCGTTCAAAGTCAACGCATTTCGGCATCCACGCGACTGGAATACTAAATAACCCCACTGGAATGCACAGTAAACTGCGACACATACACACACGCACACACAGATATATATACACACATATAGGCATACACAGCCATCCATATGTGCACTGACAATGTGCAGTAGTGAATAGAATACCGCTACACACGAAAGTTAAGCGTCTTCTTCTTCTTCGTTTGGATTAGCGCGTAGAAAATTGAGAAAGAAAGAGAGAGAGAGAGAGAGCGAGAGGGAAAGAGATTGCAAAAATAAAGAAGAAGAAAGAAATGTCAAATCGTCTGGAGTTTTATGTGTGGCCCCAAAAACCCACAAATAAGGAAGAAGAAGCAGAAAAAAACACAACTCACGAAGCGATTTGTGCATTTCAATGAGCTCTTAATTGTAATTAAACAAATCCGTATTATTTTTTTCTATTTATTTGTTAACTTGGCTCTGAGTCAAACCGAATAATGAAGCCAAATAATGCCCGATTGCCCGATAAATGCAGTGGTGACTCCAACGAATAATCATAAAATATACGTGATCCACCCGTTGTGTGTTGCGGGCTGCAGGTTAGGGGTTGGGGGCGGTGGGGTTTGCAGTTTTTGGTTCGAACATTTTTGAAAAGAAAGCAAAAGTAAAATGATATATTCGTTAAATGTTAAATGTTTTTCTCTTTGGCTATTTTGGGAAATGGTTATTGCGCAAGAAAATGTTTTCATTGAATTTTACTTTCTATCTTTGCAGTCACGAAATATGCGAATACAAAACTGATTACAAAATATAATATATATATATATATATATATATATATATATATATATATATATGAACACTCACTTTTAAGAACATAGGAAAAGGAGCTAATTTACAATCCCTTCTGATTTACAATTCCCTCTGCAATATTATTTTCAACAGACTTTTAACCCCTTCTATTACATGCTATGAGTTAGGATATATATATATATATATATATATATATACAAATATTTTATTTTCTTTGCAAGCAAATGTGAATCAGCTCAAAAGTTATTATTAAATGTTAAACAATTTGTGCTTGCGATTAAAAGCTTCAAAATATTGAGAAGAGAATGGCCAACAGCTGACTGCAAGTTATTACCAGATTCGAGCCAGATGAAATTGGAGCTGCTCTTTCACTCCGCTGGCCTGGTTGACTAGTTGGCTCTTGGCCACATTCGCTTGACCTTGAATTGTGCGTTGGCTTACACGTAATCCGACCATTCGAAAATCTGGCAATGTCAGTTTTTGGTTATTAACATTTTGTGCATCTCATTTTGAAAGGCGACATTAAAAGCGGCGTTTTTTTTTTATTAAATGTACATTTGTGTGAACATTTTAAATATCAAAAGCTGGCCAGGATGCCAGCCAATTGATGGCCAACAGCAGCTGAAGCTGAAACAACTGAAACAACTTGTTATTACCAGATTGTTCCCACGGCTGTCACACGCCTGTTTTTGTTGCCTTTCAAAGACAAAGAAATCGCTTCAGCTAGCTTAAGTCATATATTAAAAGCTTTCTTTGATATGCATTTAATTCTAATTGGCAATTGTTTAAAGCTCTTATTTATTTGCGGTAAACAAAAAGCGAACAAAAAAAACAAAATAAAACAAAACCAAATTGACACATTGACACATTTTTTGCGCCTTGAAAGCAGACAACATGTTTATATGGCTTACACCCACACACACAGAGTGAGAGGGGAGTGTGGGGTGCGGAGGCGGAGTGGTTTGGGGAGAGGGGGTGTTAGCTTTACAGATCGCAGCCATCAATCCAATTCAATCGATCGTTTGACAATCGATGTCAGCGCACCGTTCGATTTCATTATAAAATTTACGCATGTTTGATGGATAATACTAAGCCATGCCATCTAGCCATGTACCCAGTGCGTTCTACGTGATCCGCATAACAGATAGCTATATATATATATATATATATATATGTATATATACATATATATATGTATCACTCTGTATATATTATATATATCAACAGTCAGCACGATCAATATCAAAACTGTTTGGGAACAGTTCGACTTTGCTTTTAGTGCAAATGATAAAAAAAACATTTTTCAACATGCCTTGAAAACAAAAAGAAGAATTTGGTGTAGTTGGCCAAAGATGTTAGAGCAGACGGCCAATAAATAATATCCAAAGCAGTTCAATTTTGTTATAAAAAAAATATGCCATTAATATTTAAGCCCTTTCTTCGACTTGAATTACTTCGATATTGCAGTGTTAAAATCGAAATTGATCGATTGGCGGTCATTCGGCAAAGTCTTTGGGGCCTCTTTGTGCCAGATTTGTGGAAAAGAATAAATGCTGTCCGTATTGATAGACATTTACATTTGGCTTGAATTATTTATTGTCGTTTTATTAATGAGAATATCAGGTCCATTAGTCGCACTATTGACCATCTCTCGCGGCCCGTTAAATATATATAGGGCTCAATGGACCAATCTACGCAAATCTATGCAAATTAAGCCGAAAAAGAATTTCGTGTTTATTTTGTGCCGTTTTTATTTAGCGTTTTGTTGATTTGTTTTCGTGATCTGTGCCAATTCTCGATTGGAGCGCGGGCGTCTTTCTCTTTTCTATTATACAAATACAATATATATATATATAAATATATATATATAAATATATATATAAAAATATATATATATATTTATATATATATTTATATTTAATTGATCTAGACCTATCCAGAACCAATCCCGCAAAACAAAACGATACGAAACCGAACCCAATTAGTGGCAGCCGTAATTAATTCGCTCGTGCCGTAAAAGAAATTGATAAACAATGCGACCAAGGCAACGAGACAAATCAAAAAATAAAAAAAATAAATAATAAAAACAAGAAAAAAACTATAAAGAAAGAAAGAACACTGAAGATTCCATACTCTTGCAGACCAAAGTTAGAGTTCCAATAACTAAACTTCTAAGGCCATATGATGTGTATAATTTGTTGAACATATACATTTATATATTATATATATCATAATTTGTATTGAGTTTGATCCAGATAACTTGACAAACAAGATACACAAGAACAAGACACAAGAAGAAAATTGTTCAAGATCAAGAAAATATATATGTCTACTTGATGGCAAAATTGGAGTACCCTTTGCTAGGGTATAAAAAGCGAAACTCAAATCTGATTTCAATACATTATTCAATTTGTAAACGCGATTGTCGCTCGACCTCGAAAAATATGTTTCCCGAAAATTGTTCAACAATTTTGTAGCCAACCAAATACAAAAAATAATCGTGACTTGCGCGAAAAACAAATGATTTCAGTTTTTATTATGCGTATTGTCAACATTATATTATTTATTGACTCTGAACTTTATAGATTCCCCCTTTTATTTCCTCTTCTGTTTACCAAATATGTCTCTCTGTGTGTGTGTTTTTTTATGTGTGTGTTTCTTTCTGCGCTGCTTTTGCTGGCGCCACTTTCAGCCTCAAAACCTAGAATCCAAAGAACATTTCTTTCATTTTATATTTGACAACATGAATTTCTTGTCATAATTAATGAATTCTGGAATGGATTAGCCACAAATACTAAATGATGTGAATATACACATATTAACCTCTACATAAAATACTTATACTCTTTGCTGCCAACTGTGCCAATTTGTTTCCAACTCGATTGCGTAACCGAAATTAAAAAAAACAAAAAAGGTGAACCAAAAAAATAAATAAATATTTTGGGGCCAAGCATGTAAATCGGGACCCGTCAATTGCACAACACCCAATAACAACAGCAACAACAACTGCAACAAGAAAAAGAAGAAGAAGATGGGGAAGAAGAAGACGCAGAAAAGGGCAAATAAATATTTCGCATGCCAAACAGAAACAACGCCAACGACAACAATTAAGCAACAACAGCGAAAACAGCAACAGCAACAACAACAACAACAATTGTCGCTTCGGGAGCTTCTTTTTGGCCATTTGCTTAATTTACAACTTAATTTCAGCAGTGATTTTCAATTTTTCACCAGTCAAGCCTGAAAGAGCCAAATCAAGTATTTCATGCATTTTAATTTGAGGTTCAATTTTTGTAAACGCTGCTGTCAAGGAAGCCAAGCATGCACCCTGTAAAAAGGAGTCAATCCCAGTGACTGTGACAGCTACTTTATTATATCGATAGCTTCCACTCCGATTGCCCAATATCGATAAAAATCGATTAACGATAGCAATAAAAATTACAATTCAATATTGATCATCTGTAAGACTTGCATCACTTGCACAATGCGGACAATTTGGCAAATTAGTGTGGCTATAGCCAATAAAATATCTAGTATCTATCATGAACTAAAAAAAGAAATATATAACCCCTCAAATCCGACAATTATTCTTGCATTCGTTGAAGAACAAGGATTGATGGAAGAGCTATTCCACATTAACAATACCAAACAATATTAATTTAATAATAATATTCATAAAAATGAAAAATAAAATAATACAATTTTCATAAAAGTAAATTTTGAAATACGGGAAAACAATCATATTTTTTATATCTATGACTTTGATTCAGGGTAACTCCCAGACGAGCTCTCTCGACTCGAGCCTTCTTACTTGTTTCTCGTTTTTGCTTCCTTTTTTTGCATTTAGGGGCACTTATTGGCTTGCATGGGTGCCTTTTGGATTTTTTAATTTGGCTGCCGGCTGTTGAGTTTGCCGGAGCCTAGTTGCCTCATTGTGCGGCTGCAGCGTTGCATGCAACACGCTCAGTGAGAGAGAGGGAAGGCAGCTTATTGATTTCTGTAGCCCGCCCCATCGCCGACACCAATTAAAATTCAAGTGTTCAAGCCTAATTACATTGCCCAAAAGTTGATGCAACCTCAAACAGCTCAGCGGCAAACAAAGAGCCAAGTTGGGTCTCTAAAATCAAGCCCTCAATTTGCCTCACAGCCTTCCGATTGACTTGCTCCAGCTACACTGAGCTGGCTCAAGTGCTGCAGCACTCTTGAATACCAAACAAGAAGCTCCTTAATTGTATGATATATGAAATAAATGAAATATGTACAACTTGATTATCGACAGATTCAACTTGATAGGCTTGTCTTGATGTTAATCAGATAATGGGCTAGAACTCAAGTTGAAATGTCTCCCAAAGACCTGAATTGTGTGCAGCATTAAGTATGTTAAACTTTGTTAAGCATTCTACTAATTTAAAGAGTCTATAGAAAGTTTCAGCTGGCCTAAATAAAATATATACTCAGCTATAAGCTCTTCGTGAAGGGGGAAAAAGGCAATCCGAGATGGCTGTTCCCTCAGAATTGAAGTCTTCAGTTTATAGTTATATATACAGCATAAAAATATAAACTATATCTCACTTATCTCTGCTGCTACAGTCTATCTCTCTTTACTATCCGAATCGTAGCTCTGCTTTATAAATATGGTCGCATTTTGCTGACATTTTAATAATTTCAATTGAGCTTCGAGCTAAGTGCACATATCGATTAACATCATTTAACTACACAACCCAATTTGAATCAAGCTAATTAATACAGATATTGATTTGTATTTTTTATTAATTTTTTTTTCGCATTTGACTTCAGTGAACTGAATTTGTTTTTGTTTGGGAATTTATGCTAATTAATGCGTGGCTCATTATGAAATCAAAATTTTGGTACGATGATTATTCGAGTAGCTGTTAGCTGTTGTTGCTTCCGTTGCGGGATCAATGGCCAATGACTAAAAAAAAAACAAAAAGAGCAGAAAAATACGTTAAAAAAACGATAGAAAAAAATAAAGATGTTTGATGTGCCTGATTCTCGCATCTTAATCAATATGCATATTGTGCATATCTTACACTTGGGCTCCAGCATCTTGCTGCGCAAGCGAAAATATTTTTAGAGCCTCGGGCCACGCCCCACACTCTCTGGCAAAGTCGGGGAGGCCGGACCAGTAGAAAATGAGAACTCGTTTTCAGATCAATATCCAGTGCTATTATAAAAATGTTTACAAAAACCTTCACAAAAAAAAAAAAATAATAATAATAAACTAAATAAATATAAAAAATATATAAGCACATCGCAGGGCGTTGACAGTTTTTTTGTTCGTTTGTTTTTTTTTCTTTTTCTGAGACGCCAAAACATGTTCCAAACTAAAGTAAGCAAAAAGTCAGGTGGATGTCCTTGCAGGTGGAAGCAATGCAGTCCCCAATCAAGTCAGCTAGGTGTAATGGCCTGCTGGGCATCGATTCGTTTTAAGTCAATATTTTATAGCATAATATAGGCTTACTTAGATGTACGTAAGTATTTCTGCTGCTGCCCATTGTAAACCCGTTTCTTTTTTTTTTTTTTTTGTGATCGCAAATGCGTTCAAATTTATGTGGCCTGTGGTCTGTTAACCGTTTGTGTCTCCGTTTTGCCATTTTGCAGATGCGCCGCCAGCTGACAGCTGCCAGTGGCAAGATGTACACGATTCTGCTCGGATTGGTGAGTGCATTAACCACGTCGAACTACAACAGGGTCGAACCGACTGCGGCATGCTTTGATCCCAGTATAATACTAGCAGACAGTTGGTGGCAGGGCATCTTCCGCCTTAGACGTGCCCCGTTGCTACCAGCTGTATTTCAAACTCAAATCGATTGATTTTAGTTATTTTTTTTTAGAGGTAGGCGATTTTAGAATCTGGAATCTGAATTACCAGCAATCGATCTAGCTTAATATAAAAAAAATATCGAATAAATGCAAATTTGATGAGCATACCTTTAAAATTGTAGGAAATATGACGTTTTATCGGTTTGCACTGATCGATGTTATCGATTTCAGAGCATAGCGTAGATAAATGCCAAGTTTCGGAGAGGCGTCAGACATATGCCCGTCTAGCAAGCAATATTAGAGTATAATAGAAGAAGAAGCAACAATAAAAACAACACTATTTGACAGACGACGCTGTTGCCCATGGCATTGGGTCATGGCAGACTGATGGATCCACCGGCAAGGAATGCAATGTGGCGCTTCGGCTATCCCAATCCGGTCAACTACAATGACAACGAGCTCTTCTGCGGCGGCTATGCGGTCCAATGGGAGCAGAACAGCGGTCGCTGCGGCGTCTGTGGGGATGCCTATCACGTGAAGGCGCCGCGACCACATGAGGCGGGCGGGGAGTATGCGAAGGGAATTATATCGCGATATTATACAGCCGGCCAGGAGGTCGATGTCGAAGTGGAGCTGACGGCCAATCATTATGGCCGCTTCGAGATGTATTTGTGTCCGAATAACAATCCCCGGCAGGAGGCAACACAGGATTGCTTCGATCGTCATCCGCTTTACATATCGGGCAGTCGGGAGCATCGATACCTTATACCGCGCGACACCAAAAAGAAGGACATCTTTCGGTATCGCGTCCGTTTACCGCCATATGTTACCTGCACCCAATGTGTACTCCAGTGGACCTACTACACGGCCAACATGTGGGGCACCTGCTCCAATGGCACCGAGGCCGTCGGCTGTGGCAAGGCTGGTAAGCACTCCCCTCACTCATTCAATCAAATTGAAAAATCATCCAATCGGTTCCATTTTTGCGGCAGAAACATTCCGTAATTGTGCGGACATTGCCATCCTCTCGAACACGGGAGGCGGGGTGCCGCCCATTTTCGTCAATAATAAATCTCCGTATTTGCTCTACTATCGCGACTATCGGGCACCCGAGGATAACAATGTCTTCCCACTGATTGTGCGGTGAGTGCTTTAATGTAATTTAACAAATTTATGCATAACCGATTCGTAACTGATTCATATCCGTTTGATAAACGACTCATTTCTAATTGCTAACCGGTTGCAATCAATACGCTTTTTTCTTACATTTATTTTGACCTCATTCTTCTCGGCTGCTGCTCATTCGACCAATGCAATTTCAAACTTTTTCTGTATTCTTTCAAAATAACCGGTTCAAAAGTCTTTTCAATTTTGCAGCACAAACTATGTATACTAAAAATGTACCCGATTCGACACTACCTTGTAACTTTCTTTTCTATTATTTTCTACACATTTCTATTCGTATTGTTTTAGAAGCCACTTTTCAACTTCAATTGTAGATATTCATTTCTGTCGCTTTGCTAACAATTTTTGGAGTTTTCCTGAACTGTGATAAAAAACCAAAAAAAAACCAAACGCATTTTAAACTTTTGCTTCGCATTTTCTATTATTTAGCAATGCCACGCGGCATGCGCGCAAACGCAAGCCGCCAACCGCTTAACCGCTTAACCGCTTACCCGCTAAGACAAAAAACACACGTTCAAAAACCACCCGCTTACCCGTTATACAAAGTTTTTCTAGCTAAGGCAGCGCAACGCCAAATCTATGCGAAACGGGTAAACGTCAACTGTAAACTATAAAAGATAAGATGCTAAATCGGGTTTTGGTAGCACACACACACACACACACACACACACACACACACACACACACACACACGCACATTAGCTGTATATATACAAAAAATGCTTCAAATAAACATGAAAAAGAAAATTAAACTTAAATCCATCGTTTTATATGGTTTTCTTTCGCTGAAGATCAAACGGTTAACCGTTGTTAAACAGCAGCAATCCACGGGATGCGACAGGTGTTTTCAAATAGGGAAATAGCGAATAAATAAAACAATATTCATATTTTTAAATAATGGTCACAATTGTCAGTACACTCAACCAAATACAACAAAAAATTTATATAAATGAATTATCTAAAAATCAAAACTAATATTTATGCATATTGAAAACGAAAAAAGAAATGCATTTATTTAAAATAAAAAAAATATTAGAAGGATTGGGTAATACCCAGAAAAAAGCCGAAAGCTGATAAGAGTTAGTACGGATTAGTTGAGAAATCAAACCAACATAAAATCGTTTTAATAATTAAATTAATTAATGTAACAAAAAGTTCAGAGTAAGTATAAAAAATCCATGTTTTTAGTTCTTTCAAACGAACTACAACTCCAAAAGAATAACTCAACCTTTAAATAATATTGTAATATTTTCAATTAAAAAAAAACTCCCAAAAACGCACTTGTTGCGCAAATGGAGAAACGTAAATGGAGCCAAACCGTAAAGCGGTTTTTTCGAATCGAATTGATTGGTTTTCAAAGCGAACACATGAAATTTTATTAACACTCGACATTTGACCTCGACAAGCAGTCAAATCAAAATGCAAGCAAAACGAAATTGACGTCAAACAAGAATGAACTAAATCAAAGATTCGATTCGGGATGGCAACAGTCAGCAGCGTATATCCGGATAGGTGAAGGCCATGATCAGCACCAGGAAGAGGGCGACCTGAACAATGCCAGCCAGTATGGTCTTGAGCAGTTTCCTGTGCGGCTTCGGCTCCATCGGATTGGATGTCTTCAGTGGCGCCACAAGACGGCGTTGATGGCGTGGCCTATACTTGGAATGCGACAGCAACTGCAGATGCAACGCTAGGGCACGTTTCCTCAGCGAGCTGTGCGTGTGGCTCCATTTGAGTGGCAACTGGTCCGGCTGCTGCTTCACCAGCTGCTTCTCCAGCTGCTTCTCCAGCTGCTTCTCCAGCTCCTTCTCCCACTGCTGTTGCTTCTCCAACAGCTCCAGCTGCTGCTGCTGCTGCTGCTCCTTCTCAATGTTGCCGGACACTAGCATTCGTTCAACATCGGCGCTGGACCAGTTGATTGCCAGCCGCGTGCCATGCACGGCACGCAGCGAACCCAAGCTGACCAGCTGCTGTGGCAGACCACCGCCCGATTCACGCAGCTCCAATGCCGGCTCCCCATAGCTGAGCATGCTATTGAAGAACATGGCATCCTGCTCGAGCAGATTGAATGGACGAGCCGGCGTCAATGGACGCAGCTGCTTCAGCAGCACATTCGGATTCTCGCGCAGCAAACGGAACGTGGTCCGCTCCAGGCCGCCATCCTCGGCCAGCGGCAAATAGAAGGACTGCCACTCATCCGCCGTCTTCAGCTGCGTGAGTGTTCGCATCTCGATGCGATACTCGCTGATGCAGCCAAATTGCCGTGCATAATAATCGATGGCAGCGATCTGCTGGATGCCCGCACGCATCTCGATGCGACGCCAGCCCATGTGGACAATGGGCAGAGGATCGTATCCGAAGTGCGACAGATTCGAGCGTGGTGTATAAAAATTGCAGCTGGCATCGCCACACAGATCCGCATCGGAACAATTCGCCCAATTGGAGTCCAATTCGATTTGATTGGACTTCAAGCTGCCGCCCAGTGTTGCCTCCAGTTGCTCTCCCAGCTGCTGCAGCAATCGTATCTCTCGCTGCAGTGTGGGTATATTCTGGACAACCAGCTCGATCGTTTTAGGCTGCTGCTGCTGCTGCTGCTGCTGCTGCTGCTGCTGCTGCTGCTGCTGCTGCTGCTGCTGCTGCTGCTGCTGCTGCTGCTGCTGCTGCTGCTGCTGCTGCTGCTGCTGCTGCTGCTGCTGCTGCTCATCTTGCTGCACGTCCAGCTTATGCTCCTGTATCTGTTTCTGCTCCAAATATGGCTCTGGTGTCTGCTTTCGACTGCTTTGCGACTCCAGCGCATCTCCACTGCAGCTCGGCACATCGCTTCCCTCATCGGCCGACAGCTGCTGCAGCTCTTGCAGCTCCTGCAGCTCATCCGGCTGCTCGGCGCTGGGTTGGAGCACCTCACGCATTTGCTTCACCGGCTTGCACAAATAGACGAAGCTCTGATTGTGCTCGTCGGGCAAACGGAATGCGTCGGCCAGCTTCGCCTTGAGTGAATCATGGCTGCCACTGCCACTGCCACTGCCACTGCCACTGCCACTGCTGCTGCTGCTGCTGCTGATGCTGCTGCTGCTGCTGCTGTTGTTCAAGCTGCTTGTGCTCCCCACTTTAATCCCTGTGGCTGTTTTCATTTCTGTTGGCAACATTTGCTGCCGTTTGGCCAGCTTATCCACTTCATTTGAATAGGCAGCGATTTTGGTTTTCTTCGGGAAACATGTTTTGCTCGGCGTTGCAAGTTTTTTACTCATATTTTTGTTGTTATTATTATTATTATTGTTGTTGTTGTTGTAGTACTTGTTGTTCTTGTTGGGCAACTTGGCGACGCGTGGCAGAAAGTTGTAGCAACGCGTGGCAGGCGCAGTTTCACAGGCATTCAAATGCGTTGCAACTGTTGCCACACTTGTTTCAGGCAAACGAGGCACATAATTCATAAGACTCTTCCCACGCTTGACACGTGCTGCATTTGCATCTGACAAAAGAGCATTATTATTTCAAACTACATCTTCGATCTTAACTTGATTTCATTTCTCATATTTATTAGAGTCATCATTAAGTTTATAGGAATTAGCTTGCATTTAAATTGTTTACAGCTTTTTATTATTTGAATTTAAATTGATTTTATTCGGATGGACTTTAAGACTTTTGTGCAATCTCTAAACTCCCTTTTAAGTATATACATATATATATATATATATATATATATATATATAGCTTAATATATGTATATAATTCAATGTTGAACTTACCCATCGAACTGCATTTTATCATTTCCGTTCGCGTGTACATCATTTTGGGCAACGCTTTGCCACCCAGTTGAGTGGGTCCCTTTATCGGCATCTGTAATATCTGCTGGAGTCCATCCGATTCACGCTCCCGCCTCAGATGATTGAATCGTTCACGACTCATATTTTCGCGAATTTTGATTGGTTTCTCTTTGCGTATAATTGCATGTGTGTGTTTCTTATGTATACATACATATATATATATATATATATATATACATATATATATATATCGCGTTTACTTTCACTTGGTAAGATTCGATAAAAAGTTTTCTTTTTTATTGTAAGAAAAACAAATAAATAGATATTGTATTGTTTACGATGTGTGACAGAAAAATCATTTGAGGAGAGAATTTTGAAAATGATGCTCTGTTAGAAAACCCAAAGGCTTCCTCTCAAAATTGGCCGATTTAATCAGAAATTCGATAAAGCCCAAGTGAATTTCAAACAACTAGAAACAATTTGGAAACACGATTTTTGATTGGAATTCTGATGCAACCAGCTTTGCTAACAGGATTCTTAAGAAAATATATGATAAATATAAATATATCTAAAATTGATATAATATCAGTATTTAAATATTATATTAAATAAGTAATATTAGTTATGCTAACGCTAACTTTTAGTTTAGGCTCAGGGTGCGGCTAAACTTTTCGCCTATTAATAATAATAAATAACAATTAACAGCTTGATTTTTATTTGTTTTGTTTTTTTGCAAATATAACAGCGATCAAAAGTGTATTGGAGCGCCCGCATTCCGTGCGCTGCCCGGCATCGATAACTGGTGTGAGATTAACTGTTTGCGCTATCCGCCCAATTGTCCAGAGACCGCCTGCCACTGTCCGTAAGTAGTGCAGTAGTTGAACATAACCTCACTTTTGCTAGTGCGGTCTCTCTTCCTCTTTAACCTCACACATTGATTGCTTGCAGGCAAGAGTGCGTTGCGATTGGCGAGCTGGAGGGACGCGAGGGCGCCGATACTTATTGCATGGACGAGTGCCTCAATTATCGATCGGATTGCCCACGCGATCGATGCCGTTGCTATTGAGAGAGAGCGTCCGAGAGAGCGAGAGCGAGTTAGAGAGCGAACGAGAGAGCGAACGAGAGAGAGCGAGCGAGAGGAGGTATATTAACTAGCTGTGCTGCCCAATTGCCAGAAAAGAGAACAAGAAAACGAAAGGAGACAAAAACAAAATGCGAGTTTTTTTTTTGAGCTGCATTTGTATTCGAAATATAAATAAATGCGATATTAATGTGAATGTGAATAAAAAATGTCGTTGTCCATTTGCAATCGGTAAAAAAGGTAAATTCGTTTTGTGCAGACTGCAAAAAACAAAAAAATTAAGAATACTTTAATCTTTCCATTGGATTTGGCAAGATTTGAATAGCCACTGAATAGAGCCATCAAATGATCAAGGAAGAAGCAACTAACAATTGCATAAAACATAGAAAATCACGAAGGATTTAAGAAAAGTTCATCAGCAACCGATCATCGCATGCAGTGCGGTTTGGTTAAAGTGATCCTTTTAAAACATCAATCAGTAAAGTTCCAATAAATTTAAAGATGGGCCATATACAGTGTCTCACAGTTCATTTCGGGCAGTATATGTACATTTGTTCATAAGAATTTTGGTAAGAAACTAACTGTTGGTTGCAGGGTATGTCGCTGTTGATCCCACTGATAGATGGATGTTGATTTATGTGTTGGATTTGGTTCGATTTTATTTTGTAGGAATGCGCGCTATTTGTACGCAATATTGTTGTTGACAGTTGGTTTCTTTGTTTGCTGTGCCGAATTTCAGTCATTTGGGCTGCACGGCGTCCCCATAGAGAAATGGCCGCGTAAATGCCACCAATAGATCGCGCTGCTCCCGCAGCCGACGCAGCTCCGACAATGGAGTCGCCGTATCGATGCGTCTCACACGGAATAGCGCCGAAACAGTGCACGCGATTTGAGCCCAACGTTCCCTGGCACGCGATCTGATCACATCCTCCTTACACAGATGATGATCATGATGATGCTGGCGTCTCTCTGAGAATGGTGCAAGACTTGTAGTTGCGTTAGCTCTTCTTGTTCTTGTTGTTGTTGTGGTTGGTTTGCTTGTCGTTGGCTCCATTTGAAATGACTCGCTGCGTATGAGAATCTCGGCATGCTCCTCGCGCACATCCTCCTCGTTGTCATCATGTGGCAGGGCCGCACAGGCGCCGCATCTGACATTGCTCACCTGCGCAAAACTGGATGCAATGCGTCGCAATGATGCTGATGCCATTGTTGCTGTGTGACGCAATCGTTCCAGATTCAGATTGGACAGCTTGTTGCCATAACTGGTGCGCAGCTCGGCGCGTTGACGACGCGCTACCTCATCCGATCCGATGGCCAGCCTTCTGCCCAGCGGCATAACGATGCTCCAGCGCTCCTCGAGCTGCTGCTGCTGCTGCTGCTGCTTCAACTACTGCTGCAGCTGCTGCTCCTGCTCCTGCTCCTCAGCCAGCGCCAATCAGTGATGCTGTAACCAAAAAAAAAAATAAATAAATAAAGAAACTATTGCCGAATTTGTTTGCTACGAATTTTGTCGAGTGTTCAACAAACAGCATAACAAATCCAGCGCCAGCCTAGCTACAATTTTAAACATATTTGGAGCTGTTCTTGCAAACCAACAAAACTATACAAAATTCATCCAAATATCTGTTATAAATCAAGCATTTTATAATATATCACAAATTTATACAGCTGCCATATTAGAATCTTGTCGATTTTTTGTTGTATTTGTTTTCCAATCAAATTTGGATTCGAGCAGATGATGAGGATTTGTTTATGGAACATTTTTTATTTCATACTCTTATAATTAACAACCTGTCAATCAATCGCTCGAGCGTTGGAAACTAGATAGATAAGCACTGAATGAATAGATAGAATGTATTAATTAACATATAGGATGGCGGGAGGCCATCAGAACATCAGCTTCTTTTGGGGTATTGCCGCATTGCCGCGCACCGTTGTCTCGACGACCTTGCGCTTGAGGGCGGGCTTCTCATCGCCGGCGGCGACTGGATTGGTGCCCTCCTTGGCCGCCAGTATGGCCGATGGCATTGGCAGCTTGGGTCCAACTGTGGGCGCGGGCTTATTGTGAAAGTAGGGCATGCTGAGTGCCTCGCGACAGGAGCAACGCTTTAGCGGATTCATGGCAAAGAGGCGACGCATCAATGTGATCATATCATTGCCGGCAGCAGTGAATATATTTTCCAGTGGTGTGCCAACTAAATTACGGAATTGTAAATAATCATGGAGTTTACTGACATGTGGCCATTCGTTCGGTGTCGGTGTGCCGAGGACGCTAAAGATGCGCGTCAACTGATCCAGATCGGAGTCACCGGGCAAAAATGGTACACGCAACATTAGCTCGGCTAGAATGCAGCCAACGGCCCACATATCGACACCGGTGCCATATTGACGGGAGCCAAAGAGGAGCTCCGGTGAGCGATACCAACGGGTGACTACGTGATGCGTATAGATGCGATTTGGCGAACCAAACGTTTTGGCCAAGCCAAAATCACCAATCTTCAAGATGCCATCGCTGTTCACCAGCAAGTTGTTCGGCTTTAGATCACGATGGAGTATCCAATTGACATGGAGATATTCGAGGCCGCGCAGCGTCATTATCGCATATGCCTTAATGTTTGCCTGTGTGAGTATTATCTTATTATCCTTGATGATCACCTCCAGATCGGTGTCCATGAAATCGAACACAAGCGAAACATTCGACAATCGTCCAAAGACATCGAGCAACCCGATAATGTTCTCATGCTGCAGCTCCTGCAAGATTTTTATCTCACGCAATGCGGTGCGGTTGATGCCATCACGTGCCTCATCCCGGCTACCCGTCTTCATCTTCTTTACGGCCACAATTTGACTCGTTACAGTGTCGCGCGCCTTATAAACGATGGCAAACTGTTTCGTACGGGGGCATAAATGAATAGAAATATCTTAACAATAATAATATACTCGCGGGGGGTAGGCGCACTTACCTGACCTTCGCCGAGAAAGGACAGCTTGGCATAGCGATCCTTTTTGTCATCTCCCACTGGGAACATTAAAACAAAAATATCAAATTACTGGCGCTTGCAAAAAGTTACAAATTGATGGGAATTCAACCGGCAAAAACAACAAAGCAAAACATATATATCGATAACATATCGAGAACAATGAACCTCATTTTGTCACGTCAAACAATTTTATTCTATATTTTACATCACAAAAAATATATCAAGCAAATAGCAGACAGCTTTTGTCTGCCTTGATATCGCTTCACTAAATATCGATATATGATTTCAGCAAAAACATGGCGACTGTCGCAGCAACTCTGTGGTCATTGCACATCTCTAGTCGGCGAAGACAGAAAGAGCATTTCTTTACTTTGCAGTTTTTTTATTCGATTATATTTGCCTACACACACAAAAGAAAACCAAAATGGATGTACGACCAAATCAAACCATTTACATAAACAATCTGAACGAGAAAATTAAAAAAGAGGAGCTGAAGAAATCGCTGTACGCGATCTTCTCACAATTCGGCCAGATACTCGACATTGTGGCGCTGAAAACATTAAAGATGCGAGGACAGGCATTTGTCATATTTAAGGAAATTGGCAGCGCCTCGAATGCGTTGCGCACAATGCAGGGATTTCCGTTCTACGACAAACCGATGCGCATTGCCTACTCCAAGTCCGATTCAGATATTGTGGCCAAATTAAAGGGCACGTACAAGGAGCGGCCGAAGAAGGTGAAGCCGCCAAAGCCGGCGCCCGGCGTCGAAGAGAAAAAGTAAGTAGTTTGTGACGTAGTGAGTTGTGACGACACAAAAAATGCATGCTTCAATTTTTATTTCATTTTTTCAAAAAAAAAAAAAAAAACAGGGACAAGAAGAAGAAGCCATCGAATGCAGAGAATGCAAATCCGAATACACAAACGGAGCAGCCACCAAATCAAATTCTTTTCCTCACCAATCTGCCGGAGGAGACCAACGAAATGATGCTCTCAATGCTGTTCAATCAGTTCCCTGGCTTCAAGGAGGTGCGTCTCGTACCCAATCGTCACGATATCGCCTTCGTTGAGTTCACCACGGAACTGCAGAGCAATGCCGCCAAAGAAGCGCTCCAAGGCTTCAAAATAACACCAACGCACGCGATGAAAATTACTTTTGCCAAAAAGTAATCGATCCTCCCAAGACGCTCCAATGTTTTTCCTTCTTATATTTATTTTTGGCTATATACTTACTATATGCCAGTATTATATATTGTATATATAATCGTAAATTGAGGAAAAATTCATTTCGTGTGAATGGTTCAGAGATTTTACACTTGAACACACGTAAATGTAACAGTTTTTTTTTAACTCCTAATTTTAAAGATAATTAGAATAAACAATACAATAAAACCCTGTAAATCACAGTTGCTTATTCTTCCATTTAAATAATTCAACAAGATACATTTTAAACAATATCGAACGGTTATCTGAAGATTACATTTCCGAATTTGGGATCGCAGACTTCACAACAACAAAAATAATAATCTGATCACGAACAAATTAAATATATATGTATTTATATTTCCTCTGCAAGAATATACAAAATTTAAAAAGCTGTTATATTTAATGATGATATTTGTGTATTCAGAAATTCTGCGAATCTGCAAAAATGTGTGTGGTTTTTTCCTCTTACGGGATGCGGATTATGGGATTATGGCACCCATCACTGGTATTTTGTTCTCAATGTTGTGATTTGCATGGTTTCTTTTTTTTTTGTATTTCAATTTGGATTAGTTGGCAATTTCCCGATTCTCGTTGTTGTTGCAGTTGGTATTGTTAGTAGCAGCAGGTTCGGCGCTTTCGGTTACCATGTGAGCAGCTTCGTCGACGCTCTCCAGGGGGGAGTTCGGCAGCTGCTTCTGCTGCGGCTTGAGATCCATTTCTGGAAAGTGCATTTCCTGAATATCATTCGCATATTTGTCCATGGTTTTGGAGAGTCTGTCGGCATTGCTACCAAGAAAGCTCTCCAATATATGGCCGCATCTGCCAAATACAAATGTCGGCATGCTCCTTATATTATACGCCATGGTAATCTCCACATGCTCATCGATATTCACTGACAGGACGATGGCACGTTCGGCATATTGAGACGCCAGTTCATCCAGTTTGGGTGCAATTCGCTTGCAGGGGCCGCACCAGTCGGCATTAAAATTGATGACGATCAGCTTGTCGCCGGCATCTGAGATTTGCTTCTTGAAATCCTCGTTGCTCTGCACCACATGCACCATGGCTGTTAATTCCGTTTTTGTATAGCTGCAGATTTGCGCAATTTTTAATAAATAGACCAAAAATAATTAAAAATTTAAAACAAATACATGCACAAAATATTGCTGTACTTACAAAAATCCTGGATGTTGCCTACAACTCGGTCGAAATGTAAATATAAATGGGAAGAAAGCCAAACTGACAGTTAACTAACAGCACACAAAAAAGAAGATAATATCGATAACTCACAAGACTTCTTTGACTCCTGAAACTTTTTAAAAAATATCTTCATGCAAAACACACCAGGCGGAACAAAATGAAATGGGAAGTTTTGACTTCAGTTGAAGTAAAAAAAACACTTTCAATCTGTAAAAATAGTGGAAATGGACTGCTTTAGTGATAATCGAATAAATATATTAAGATTGTTACTATTATTAAATTAATATAATTAAAATCAAATCATAATAATAATGCTTAATAAAGTTTTTTTCAATTTCAAATTTCGCAAAAAAAAAAACAATGAACGATGAAGAAGGAATCTAAATTTTGAGAACGAGACATGTCTTTATAGCTTTGTATTTTTCTTGCTCGATATGCACAATACAATTATTGACAATGAGACAGAATTTCAAATGTTTTCTATATTTTCCACAACTAGACAAAAGGCGCATCAAGGGAACATCAGAGAGAAAAATAGACGTTTTATCTGATGCGATGTTTTGCTCAAACCGCGTATGTTGGCAACCCTACTAGACAGAAATATTACCGTTTACTTGATGGGCTTTCGAGTGCCGTTATGTACAGAAATAAAAGAGCGGGAAAAACGTGCATGGGCCCAAAGCTATAAATAGCAGTGCATCTTAAAAGCTCATCATTCCCCGTACTTTCGTGCTGGTCGCATTCAAATTTAAAGCAGCAGAATTTGTGTAACTTTTGTACTTTGTCCATAAAAATGACTAACATTCGATCGATGAACGATTTCAACAAGCGCCTCTCTGATGCTGACGATAAAATAGTCGTTTTGGACTTTTATGCGACCTGGTGCGGCCCCTGCAAGGATATTGAAAAGTTTGTCAAATCGCTGGCTCGTCAATACGCCAGCAAAGCCATCGTACTCAAGATTAATGTGGACAAATATGACGAGCTCGTCGAAAAGTACAAGGTGCGCAACATGCCAACATTTGTGTTCCTCAAGGGCAACCGGAGCATGGGCAAAGTCATCGGCGCCGATGATCACAAGCTGGCCCACATGATGGCCAAACACTGCAAATGAGCAGCTCCCAAAGACGCAGGCGTCGTTAAGGAAACACAAAAAAAAAAAAAAGATTATTTTATTATTTGTATTTTATGTTTTGTGTAACTTTAATTTAATTCCATGTTCAATGTAAACTCGAAAATGCCATGATTTCTTACATATTTATGCAAACTAACTAAATCGACAATAATAATAATAATAATAATAATGAGAACAATAAATAATAATAGAATATTGTAGCATTTGTAAAATGAACTGATTTTGCCATTTATTTATGCTTTGGATATAAATCAACTTCTTTTATTTAAGTGCAAACGATAAGAAAACCGAATTTCTTTTACAGTGTAAAATTACGTTTTTTTTCTCACTATTTGTAGGTTAGAAACGAATATGGAAAGAATTAAAATAAAAAATACACCCAGCAGGCGAGGAAATAAATCACTTTCTTTCTTTCAATTCGTCGTGTTCACAAATATTCCAAATCATTTTCATCACATACGAACAGCTTTATTTAATTTTTGGGAAACGTACTAAATTTTCAAGTGCAGCAGAACAAGAAAAATAAAAATCGACAGTTTTTTTTTTTCGATCACATCGATTTTGAGGATGTCCGCGTATCAAATTAAACATACGCCGTATTTCCGGCGCATGTTCAACAACAGTCGTCGCAACGGGCAGCTGCAGCGATTACGGGAGGAATACGAGCGCATCCAGGAGTTCAACGATCGCACCATCGAGCTGAAGATGCGGCAGGTGCGACTGAGGCGACTCTTTCGCTACATCGAGGACATCAATCAGGAGACGCCGATGACGACGGTGCCGGGTGCAGCCGGGACACAGGCGCACTCGCTGCGACGTCGGCAGACGCTGTTGCCGCTGACGCCGGAGGAGCAGCATGCGCTGATTCGCAGACAACGTCTGACGGCGCTCGAGCGTGGCCGCGAACTTGGCCAGGAGATCTCGCGCCACAATGCCCAGCTGGCGGAGACCGGTGGCGGCTTCCATCTGCGCAGCGAACTCCGACCAATAGCCAAGCTGCGCGCAGCGGAAGAAGCGAGATCTCTGGCACTGGAGCGACGTCAGCGCGCCGCCCGTCGCATCAGCTATGGCAATGAGCAATCGCGATCGAATATCGAGCGCATCGTGCGGCGTCGCCAGCGGCAACGAGCCATCGTCAATGCGACACCATCCGCATCGCTGACGCGCAACAGCAACAGCAACGGACAACAGCAGCAGCAGAAGCAGCAGTTGGCTGAGCTACATCCGGATCTGGTGAAGCGTGCCATGTTGCAGCACCGTCTCGAATACGGTAACTCCCGCTCCAGCAACAATTTACATAGGCCGATTGGCAAATTGGCCACCGCTGGCTGCCTTTTGAACTGCATCTCTACAACGGGTGGGAAGATGGCCCAGGAGGAGGAGCAGCAGCTGCAGCTGCTTTCATTATCCGCTACCCCCTACAACAACAACAACAACAACAGTGGCAACGTTGTCGATATGGATGCAGAGTCGGATATGCAGACAGCATTGGAGCAGCCCGATGACAATGTGCCCGCAATGTGCAACGATGAAACGGCGAACACTAGTTCGCCACAACTAACAGAAACGGCAACTGGAACAGGAACGGGGACAACAGACGGCACTTATCAAAATATTCGTGGACCATCGTTATTGCAGGAGGACTTGTTGCATATAATGGAGCTGGACAATGGTTTCCAGGTGCCCAAAATGTATGTTATGCATCATAAGCCATTTGACCAATAACATCACCATTATCGAGTCAAGGAGCAAGTGCATCCCCGAATCCGAATGAATCTGGTCATCTAACATCTAACATCAACAACAAACAATCATGCGATAAATCATTTAGACTATTGAATACACATATTGTATATTAAGTTACATTCTAAATTGAGCTGAAATACAGCTCAATACAACATCAAAATGCTTATCCTTATATGTACATAGTGCATGCAACCTAATATGATATATACATACATACATACGTATATATAAGGTCACAATATGATCGATTTGCTTACAGTCATATTAAGTATATAAACATGAAATAATTTCTAAAATAAATTCAAAATTAAATGTCAAAGGAAAAGTTGAACAAAATTATAAAGGGTATATACATTTATATATCTAATAGATCCGTTCCTCGATTACTTTTCCAGCTCAAGCTTATCGTCTGCCTCCATTTTTAGCTTTCTCCACTTGAGTTCCTCGGGCTCGAACTTGAGCAGCCAGTTGGCGAGCGCCTTCTCAATGTCACGAAAAAAAGGATTTGTCAACTTTGGCGTCTGGAAGTACTGATACAGCTGAGGCGCATAGACGATATCATCGAACATGTCCTCAAACTATGGCGATGCAATTGGAAACACCTGCGACTCTAGCATTTCAAAGCTGTAAGCAAACCGAACAAGTGCATCACATAATTCGATTGTGAAACGAAGCAAGTGGCTGATCGGATGCGGATCGATTTGCCGGATATCCGATTAAATAGGGACACTTACGTGGGCAGACGTTCGCGGATGTAGCGCAAGCGTTGACCGCAATTCGCCTCGCACGACTGGCGACTATAATTCTGGCTGCGTCCTGCCATTTTTGCATCGATCAGCAGATCGCTGATGGTCGTTTGAAACGAGCTTTGCTGTTCGCACAGGCTGACGAAGAGGATGCGCCACTCGTGATCAATATCCTTGATAAGGGCGTTCAACTCACGGTTGTCAACCAGACGCTTGAACTCCGACGACACGTTGTGCGGCCAGTGAAGATTCAGCGCTTGGCTTCGCTTCTCCAGAAAATCCTCTGTGGGATTGAATTCTGTTTCCTTTGTCGACAAACGCTGGATTGAATCGTATCATCTATATATATAAATATGTAGATTTTAAACAATATATTTACGTATTTTAATATAATGCATTCTAAATATCAAGTGGAATCTTACATGCTGTATAAGCTTTATCATACGATTTCATTTTAATGCCAAATTCTTTGGCGCCTTCTCTATGTGCTAATAATACGTAATAAGTAACTTACAAAAAGAAACGCTCAACTTTACAATTCGCATTAAATACCGAAAAGTAACTGTAACTTGCGAATAGTGTGGCAGCACTCCGGCAAGGAGTTGCCATCTATGTTATTTTTTCTGTCACCACCAACAATTTATTAAATTTCACGTTTTATAAAAATTATAAAATTTCATTAAGAAATTTCTGCAATGCTAAAAAGGTTTTAAAATTTACTTAGGCGCCTGAGCTGATCAAATGGTGGATGGTCTATATCGATAAATGTCAATGTGAATATTGTTGATGAAATTATATCGGAAATACTGGGTTGCTTGTACCGATTGTAACTCTGTATATCGATACTTTGAGATGGTAACGCGGATATTTGTTTACGGCACGTGCTGAAATTCTTACCACATATAATTTATATTGCAAAATATTATATAGAAATATTATTGAAAATGGATAGCGAGGCAGATGACTATGAGCTCACCGACTCCGAGCAGGAGTACGATGAGGAGGAGCGTGTGCTATTGGACGACTTGCGTAAAGAGAGCAAGAAACGAGCCGAAAAGTTACAAAACAAAAAACAGGAGATTCTAGCATTCAGCGAAAGTGATGATGATGAGGACAATGATGATGTGGCCGAATTGATGCGAGACAGTGATATTGAGGGTGCCGAAGATGACGAACGCGATCTTCCCGACACGATGGACTGGGGCAGCAACAAGCGAAGCTATTACAGCACAGATTTTGTCGATCCCGACTACAGCAGCTACAACGCTCAGGAAGAGGACATGGCCAAGACCGAGGAGGAGGAGGCCAAAAAGATACAGCTGCGGCTGGCCAAGCAGCTCAGCGAGGCTGACTTTCAGCTGGATGACATGCTAGATCAGCTGCCAGCCGATGAGCAACCATTGAAACATAAGAAGGCCACCAAAGCCATCAAGGTGACCACAGATCTGACGGGTCTAACAAAACGCGAACGCCTACAGCTGCTGCAACGCGACTCGCCCGAGCTGATGGGACTCACTCAGGGCTTTCGGCAGCATTTGAACGAGGTACAATCGCTGACGTCACCGGTGCTGAACTATGTGCGGAATCATCAAGTGCCGATGGTGCCCGCCCTGAAGTTCGCCAGTCTCTATCAAAATGTGCTGCTCACCCACTGCTCGAATGTGTCGTTCTATCTGCTGCTGAAAGCCAAACGTCAGAGCATCAAATATCATCCGGTTGTTAAGCGACTGGTGCAGCTCAAGCAGCTGCGTAATCAATTAGAGCCGCGCTTCGAGGAGTATATACGACCGCAACTGGAGGCGCTGCTAGAACGTATTCAAGATGGGGATGCATTCACCGTACTGGATATGGCGCAGCGCAAGGCCAAACTGCAGATCCTTAATCAATATAATGATGAAGAGATGAATCAATCTAATGATAGCGAGCAGCAGAAGCAGCAACAGCTACCGGAGGAAGCTTATGCAGATGAGGACGAACAGGATGAGCAGGAAGAGGAGAATGCACGACGAGGCATCACCTATCAAATGGCCAAGAATAAGGGACTAACGCCGCATCGCAAGAAGGAGCTGCGCAATCCGCGCGTCAAGCACCGTGGCAAATACCGCAAGGCCCTCATCCGGCGCAAAGGTGCCGTGCGCAGCGTACGCAAGGAAGTCAAACGCTATGGCGGCGAAATATCTGGCATCAAATCCACTGTCACCAAAAGTGTCAAATTCAAAACATAATCCATATGGCACATTCATATATGTATATTCCTTGCAATTACTAACAAAACATCCTTACTTATGCACCAGCCTTACACTTTATATATAATCCTATTTGCCTTCATATATCCTGCTGTTTCTTCTTGTAGAATGTTCAATACGAACGAGGTTTTGGCAAAAAATCTTGGATGTCAGTTATAAATTTGTAGCCATTAAGCATGACCGTTATTTCAATAGATTCGTTGAAATAAACTTAAAATGTTGCGACTGAATTAAATGTGCAACCATTACGGGATTTCTGGCCAATCTTAATCAATCACGTTAACTAGAACATCTATGTTCTTCCGAGATCCTTGGAGATCTGAGCGATCTAAAATAATATATTAGCGAAGTGTTTTGTTATTGTAAAATTTTATTCAATTAGGTCACAATGATTTCTTCCCGAACAACACACACACATATATATATATATATATATATTTATATATATATATATATATTTGTTGTGATTCATGTTTAAAATTCGCATTCAGACACATATACATTTATTACGAATTATTATTGTATGCAAACATCTAGATGCCATTCATTTGTTTAAGTTTCGTGGGGATGACGAGAGCGCGATAGAAATTTGTATGAAAATAAGTGAAACATATCAAAATTCTTGAGATGGATAATATATAAAATATATATATTCTTATCCATTAAATTCGCGAGTGTCTTCAATTCGTTTGTAAGTCTGTGTATGTGCGTGCGTGTGTGTGTGTGTGAAGGAGCTTCTTATATATATAACTTAGAAATGAAATTTGTATGGACTAGCATATCCATAGAGCGATAAGTGTGGTTCTAAAAATTGATCGATCATTTCTTATACATATTTTATATGTTAAAGAGTTTACGAAAGTCATCGTTTGACTTTGGAGCAACCGCCGGCTGTTCTGTCTCTTTGGCAGCCTCTGTATCCTTATTAGCAACGCTCTCCTTGCCATTGGCCGTATAGTCACCGGATTTTGTGCCATTGGCATCCCCACCAACTGTGCTGCTGGTGCCAGTATCATCATCAAGCTCCAGTTTCTTGCGACGCTTTGCGGCCTGCATTAACAGCTTGGTGGGTATTAGTAATGTTTGGGAGCCCCGCTTCTCTGGTCTTGCCGTTGAAGCAGCTCCTAATGATTTTGATGATCCAGATGCTGCTGCTGCTGATGTGGATTTGCTAGGAAAATTTTTGGGCGGTGGATTTGAAATGGAAACTTCAATCTGCAAGAGAATTAATAACCGTTTAGTCATGCATAATGCAGGGATTATCAAAATATTCGTCTTACGTTTAGACCGCCAATATTGACTCCATCGCCAGAAATGACTGCCTTTTGAGCCTCCTCCGGATTGTCATACTCAATGTACGCAATCAACTTTCCCTTGTGATTGCTTTGTATCCAAAGAGGAGAATTTATCTTAATTAATTGCCTTGGAAAGACTACTTGTGTGTCTACTTACGGTTTGCGTACTAAACGCACATCCTGAATAGAACCAAATGCTGCAAATACCGCTGTCAAATCCTCTTTGGTGCAGCGGGGATACAAGTTCTTGATGAAAATCTTATTGGCTTCCAAGCTTGCTGCAATGCAAATGATTTTTTATAAGATAGATTTAAGCCGATATGGATTACATCAACTCACATGAATACTTAAAGTTCGACTCTTTTGACTCATTCGAAGTTGCTGTTGTTGCTGCTGGTGTTGGTGTCGGTGGCTTCTTTTGTTCCTTCTCCTTCTTGGTTGTTGGCACAATCTCACTTTTGGCTGCCCGTTGTGTGGGCTTTTGGTATGGCGTTTGCGCTCGATGCTGTAATATCAACGGCGCACGGTAATTGAATTCAAAATCCATGCCGAACGCCTTACTATACAACTGGCACTTCGCAATGGTCTCGAAGGTGCCAAAGCAACGCTCCTGGCACCGATAGATCTCCAACACGGCATTTAGATCCGATGCCGTTGATAGCGACAATAGAGCCTGTTGCAGTAAAGCGCTTGTGTTATGGCCGCCATTGAATTCACTCTCCATTTGGGCGTAGGCCAGCCACAAGTGGCTCTTATTGCTGCCCGGATAATCTACAAAGAATGGGACAAGTGTTATCATATAATATGAAACACATTTTACACTTTCTACGCACTCAGTATTTTGGACCAGATGGCGGCGCCATTGCTTGGACTATTTAGCTTTGCATACTCGACCTGTGCCCAGAGCTGGAGCACTTCGTAGCTAGTGTCTGCCCGGTCGCCATATTGTTTAGAGAGACGATCCCAAGCCTCACGGAATGCGACGCGCAATTGATCCACCTATCGAACGATTCGATATATTTAGAAATGTTATACAAATTTGTAATTTGCAATAAGCACCTGTTCTTCATCCTCAACGTTGGTATGTCGCACACGATAGGCCAAATAGTCGAGATGCAGCTCAACGGTCATTTCCATAAACGGCTCGATGCGCTCAAAGTGTCGGTTCAGTTCCTCATCAATACGCTCCAAGCTGAGTTCATAATGTTCCATCAGTTGCAAATACTTGTGATTGATCTCGATGCTTAGCTTTGTGCGCAGAGCGCGTTCGATAAGCTGGAGGGGCTTGCTCCTTAAATAGCCATCGTTTATCTCCGTGTGGATCTCCTCTTTGCCGTTAGACTCCAACGGCTTCGACATATATGCTATGTAGTCCAGCCAGAGGGCAGAATCAGTGGGATATTTGGCCAGACACTGCTCGTAAAAGTATTTGGCCAAAGTGCATTTGATTTTCGTCGAGATGAGCAAAGTGTCTGCCTTCAAGATGTAATTCTCCTGCAGCCAGGCTGTGTTCTCGGTACTAGAATCTAATGTCTTCTTGAAGTCAACAATAAGCTTCTCAATCGAATCCAACTGTTCCTCGTTGCAATTCCAGGTGACACACTGGGCGCACATCATTTTCTCAGCTAGCTCAAGTTCCTCCTTACCCCAACCGAGCAAGCCCAGCGCTTCACGCAACTCCTTGATGAAATAAACACGCTCTAGCCCATAATCAGCCAGTACCTTGCCCCACATCGAATCCTGCTCCATCAGTTGCTTCTCAAGCAAACTCTTCACAACAAACTCAGCAAGTGGTTCATCTGTGTTTCGTGTGAGAAAGATTTAAAACTAGATTATTGAAATATAAAATTTTGTACAGAACTCACCATAGTGACTGGATAGCGCCATGGCGCATTTTCTTTGAAAGACTGCGCACTCCGCTGGTGTTTGGGTGACCACCTTTAGGGCCTTAAGATATTTGAGCCAGATATGCGGCGGTATAACGGAATGCTGATCGAACTCTGTGATGGCCATCTCAATCTTCTCAAAGACATTCAATTCGCTGTAATTGGTAAAGAGTGAAAGAGTGGCAAAAATTAGCATCGACACCATATACACATATCATTGAAAATCGTAAGAATTCAAAAGGGATTCCGCTTACAATGCTGTGAGGCACAGTTCGATGAACTGTTTGTAACCTTTTCCCGGCATGGCCATTTGCATATCAAAATCATCCTCCAGATTGTGGTTTCCTTGCGACTCCAAATCACTGTCGCTCAGCGAGTTAACAATGCTAACATCGCTCTCCGAATCCGATTTTTCACGGACACTGCCGCTGTCATCGCTGCCAGAATCCGAGCTGATTTCGATTGGCTGCTCGATTAGGAGGTTATCTGGTTGGGCCTCGCCAGCTGGAGCGTTCTTCTGTAAGAATTTCATGTTTTGCAATTATTGTGCTTAGAAAACCTAATATTGTACTTTTGCTGAACTTACATCAGCTCCACTGGCCATTTCACAAAAATGTCTATTATTGAAATTTGAGAATTGGAATACGGTTTTCTTCCGTATTTATTAATGGTTGCCAGCCGTTCGATTCGGCAGTTATTTGACCAGTCTGCTTAGTTATAGAAAAAAAAACACCAAAGGCTAAAATAAGTGTTGTGCGTTGACACGAACTTGCTTAATTGCAAATTTGATTTTTGTCAACAGCTCCTGTTTAACTTTTCTGGTGAGTGCTGATGACAACTAGAGATGTCCTAATTCTGTTAGGACGCTTATGCGTTCGCAGTCACACAGCCAATAGTGAAATATCGATGATTTTGTACACAGTTTTCAAATAATATGATAATTCGATTGAAACGCCAGCAAAAATTAATTAATTACAATTGTTCGAGAATTGGTATCGTCTCCTATTGAATTGAATTTAATTTTTTCTCCCCTATTTCGTTAGTTTTCCTCAACGTTGAGATGCAACAGAGTGATTTGTTTTAGCAATTCGAGCAATCTGTAAGCCGATACAATGGGCAATCTATCGTATTATCGTTCAGTTCTTTTTCGTGTTATCGAGAAGAAAAAAATTGTAATGTTATGCAGCCCTGCGTTTGCGTCTGCGATTCCCGCCAAAAGTAGAATTGCATACGGCGTGCGACGGCTAATCGCTTGCTTGTTGTTTCATTGTTAAGTTATTGTTGAAAATGGCACACGACGCGGAACAGTACATTAAGGATATACAGCGCGAGTATGTGGATTTTCTGGACGATGACGAGGATCAGGGCATCTATGCGGGCCACGTGAAGGACATGATTGCCGAGAAGAGCAAGCGCCTAGTTGTCAATATCAACGATCTGAAGCGCAAGAATCAGCAGCGCGCCCTCGGTCTGCTGAGCAATGCCTCCGATGAGCAGCTGGCATTTGGGCGTGCCCTCAAGGAATATGTGACGACTGTCGATCCCAGCTATGCGAAAGAGCACGAGGATTTCTTTGTGGGGTTCGAGGGATGCTTTGGCAATCGTCATGTGACGCCACGTTCTCTGACATCCATCTATTTGGGCAATCTGGTGTGCTTGGAGGGCATTGTCACAAAGGTATCGCTCATCCATCCAAAGGTTGTGCGCAGCGTCCACTATTGTCCAGCGACGCGTAAAGTGCTCGAACGCAAATACACAGATCTGACCTCATTCGAGGCAGTGCCATCGAGCGCCGTTTATCCCACCAAGGACGATGATGGTAATCTGCTGGAAACCGAATTCGGTCTGTCTGTCTATAAGGATCATCAGACACTGACCATACAGGAAATGCCAGAGAAGGCGCCAGCTGGACAATTGCCACGCTCCGTGGATATTGTTTGCGATGATGATCTTGTCGATCGCTGTAAGCCAGGCGATCGCGTCCAAATTGTTGGCAATTATCGCTGTCTACCCGGCAAGCATGGCGGCTACACCTCTGGCACCTTTCGCACTGTACTCCTGGCGAACAATATCTCGCTGCTCAGCAAGGATAGCAATCTGGATATCTCAAGGGAGGACATTATGCTGTGCAAGAAACTGGCCAAGAACAATGATATATTTGAGCTGCTCAGCAAGAGTCTGGCACCGTCCATCCATGGCCATACGTTTGTTAAGCAGGCCATACTCTGCCTGTTGCTTGGCGGTGTCGAGAAAGTCCTGCCCAATGGCACTCGCCTCCGTGGCGATATCAATGTGCTGCTCATCGGTGATCCCTCCGTGGCCAAGTCGCAGCTGCTCCGCTATGTACTCAATACGGCACCGCGTGCCATACCAACAACGGGTCGCGGCTCCAGTGGCGTTGGTCTAACAGCTGCCGTCACCACGGACCAGGAAACGGGCGAACGTCGACTGGAGGCCGGAGCGATGGTCCTTGCCGATCGTGGCGTTGTCTGCATCGATGAGTTTGACAAGATGAGCGACATTGATCGTACAGCCATTCACGAGGTGATGGAACAGGGACGCGTCACCATTTCCAAGGCTGGCATACATGCCTCACTCAATGCACGTTGCTCGGTGCTGGCGGCCGCAAATCCTGTCTACGGACGTGTAAGTACTTCAATCAACCTACATTCTCGTCAAGCACAAAGTTAAAGTTAAGGTTAATAATATTATGCTTCACTTTTAGTACGATCAATATAAGACGCCAATGGAGAATATTGGTTTGCAGGATTCGTTGCTCTCCCGTTTCGATTTGCTGTTTGTCATGCTGGATGTCATTGATAGCGATGTGGATCAATTGATATCCGATCATGTGGTGCGCATGCATCGCTATCGTAATCCCAAGGAGGCCGACGGCGAACCCCTGACCATGGGCAGCTCCTATGCCGATTCGCTGGCCTTTGTCTCCAACACGGAGGAAGTAAGTTAACAACCCCTTTACCACTTTAATATTATTAAAATGTTGCTTTGCAGAAAAAGGATACGGAGGTATATGAAAAATATGATGCACTGCTGCATGGTAAATCGCGCAAGCGCCACGAGAAGATACTCTCCGTGGACTTTATGCGCAAATACATACACATTGCCAAGTGCATGAAGCCGAAGCTGACGGAACAGGCCTGCGAGGCTATCGCCAATGAATATTCCCGTTTGCGCTCCCAGGAAGCTGTCCAATCGGATGTCGCACGCACACAACCAATAACGGCGCGTACGTTGGAAACGCTGATCCGTTTGGCAACGGCGCATGCTCGCGCCCGCATGTCCAAAACGGTTACCATGGACGATGCCCATGCGGCAATCGAGCTGGTGCAGTTTGCCTACTTCAAGAAGGTGCTGGAGAAGGAGCGTGCCAACAAGCGGCGTCGCAATGGTGCTTCCTCCGACGAGGAAGAGCAAGAGCAGCAGCAGCCGCCGCCGTCGTTGTCCACAGATGCCACACAGACACGTTCACCGACGCGTCGCCCCAAACGCACACGGCTCGAACCCGACACGGATGCCATGTACGACAGTGATGAGGAGGATATTGAGACGCCACAGCCAGATGCTGGCGATCTGACACGTCGCGAGACGCGACGCTCGCTGCCGTCAACCAGTGTCAACGGCACGGCCAGCCAAATCGGTACGGAGACCACCTCTAGCAATGGCGCCACTTCAACGCCCGCCATAATTTCGGACGCACGTCTGGGCATATTTAAGAATGGATTGCAACGTTTGTTCCGCGAGGCACGCGAACAGAGCTTGCCGCTTCATCGCATAACGGCTGCCATCAATGAGAATAATGCGGACCAGTTTGCACCGGGTGAAATCGATGCCGCAATGCATCGCATGACCGAGGACAATCAGATAATGGTCGCTGACGATATTGTCTTTCTCATCTAATCGTCTCCCCATACACATATTTATATCCGAAGCATACACACATTTCCACCGCACATCTGCATATATCAAGATACACACATCCAATTTGATTGTTTCTCCCTCATTTCCGTACAAATTTTTATGTTTATTTTTTTTTGTTTATCTGAATGTTTATAATAAAAACTTGGAGCTCTCATGCAATTCAATGTTATCTCTTTTTTTAAGTGGTTTCCCTTGTCGGCCATTGGCAGCTTTTGATAAGATTTGATTATTGGCGAGGCAAAAGTTTCAGATTCCAAAGCTTTAATTTTATAGAATTTCTCTTTTATTTTATTTGCTTATTTTTTTTTCTTGATTAATTTAACAATTGGAGTATTTTATGACCAGTTATTTTGTAAGTTTCACATTAAAAAAAAAAATTGTTTAGCTGTAAAAATGATGTAACTTAAAAACTAAAAGTGAATTACGATTGTAACTGGACACTGGAATTAGCAGATTACAAAAAAAAGGAAGTTAAAATTGGAAGAATTTTGAATAAAATCAATTTCAGACTTATTGCAAAATGGGTGAAAAAAATTCAACTCGCAGATTAATATCAACTGTTGTTTATTTTTACATTAATAGGAATAGTTTTGGCAACGCCTTGAGCTTGGCCAGAAAACAGAGGATATTTGGCTGGCAGTGCAGACAAAATCTAGCCAAGTTAACACTTAGTACATATACAAATTGAAGTAATTGGTTAAAAAGATTTGTGGGATATGGTTTAATTTGTACACAAAATTGATGAGCTTACATGCTAAATATGTATATATAGGGATATATAAGGAATCGAATAAACAACACACACAAACACATACACACACACTCACACAGACACACACATTTACACAGATTTAAATATAATGTATATATTATATCTATCGTCTAGCCTTGATTTGAGATGAATTTTCTATTGTTATAACTGCCTGGCAATTGAACAACTAAATACATACAGAGTATAAATAATATATATATATATATATATAAATAAAAATTGGGATTTTTATTTAGCTAACGCGCACTCTGCACACACAAACGATCAAAGATTCACAACATTCTTCAAATCGGAGGGCAGCAGTCCCTTCATGCATTCGATTTGGGCTCGTATCTGCCGCTGGGTCGTATTCGCATTGGCCTCCAGCTGTGTTTTATCACTGTAGAGATTCAGTTTTTGTTTCAATTTGAGTATCATATCAATTATTTCCACCTCCTGCTTGTCGTGCGCCCAGTGCTCCAGATTCGCTTCGGAAAGCGCCTGCAGCTGTAGATCCTGCAATGTTAGCTGCAGTTCCCGATGCCGCGACTCATACCAACCACGGAAATTCGATGAGCGAAAGAAACGCCTATAGAGTCCCTTCCAATCGCCCTTGAGAGTGGACGTGAGCTGTGGGCCAGCCGTTTCGAGTGTGGCCAGAAAATCATCCAGCTTAAATGAGCTGGCATTGGGCGCCGACTTGAATGGACTAATGTCCTTCTGCAACGGCATCAGCGATGCCATATAACGCTCCAGCGGTATCATAAAACTCTGCGTCAGCTCCAATAGATGTCGACGGATTAGAGCCGTCTGCACATGATCCGGTCGTTTCGTCTTCATGCCAAGCAGCACCTTCTTAATCAGCGCCTTATCTTTCTTCAAAAATGGCCTATACTTGCTGTGCAATCCAGCGATGGAACTATCTCCAGCTGCACTCAGGCTGCCATTCAAAATGTTGTGATTGTTGCCAGTCGGCTGCGGAGGCGGCAATTTTGAATTGTTCGCGTTTCGCGTATTCTTGTGCAACTGCATCAGCTCCTGTTGCTGCTGCTGCATGTTCTTCTGCAAGTGTACAAAATATCCAGTTAAATAATGAAGAGACAAAGAGAGATTAGGTATATGTTTTGTTTATATTACCTGATTGTCCACTAGGCGCAGCATGTGCGGCCAATCTTTGAGCAATTTGACAAAGAACGGATTTGTGACACCCAGAATCACAGCTGGTATGGAACGATTGACGCACTCCTGTGTAAACTCCCTGAATTCGCTGTCGTGTATGGTGAAATATGGACGCGCCTCGGCACAGTATTCGAGTGGTGCTATCAACGCAACCAGTGCCTGAACCATGTGTGAGCAATCTGCCGGTGAGGTGCCCACAACGACAATCGGTTCCGCCGTAATTATCAGCTCCCACAGCGTATACAGATGTTCCATTACAAAGCTGAGACTATGAAATAGCTCCAATTCGTTGACGGAAGCGAGCACCTTAACCGATTTGGGCATCTCTGGCGGCGGCGACGACGACGACGACGACTGCTGTTGTTGTTGCATCTCTAGCTGCTGTTGCTGCTGCTGATTGGTGGAATTCAATTTGCGAGTGCTGCTACTGGCCTTGGGTATGCAGATCTGATAGTTACACTCCAGTAGTGGCAACTTAAGCATCGTTCCAGTCAACAGCAACGGCCACTGGGTGTTGATCTGTTGACAGGCTCTGTGGAGCAGCCCGTTGCCCTCTTCAAAATATTTGGGCGCAAGCTGGGCGAGTACATCATAGTACAGATTGAAGAAGGGCAAACGTGTAATGATGATTAGACTCTTTTGGAAGTAGCCGCGCGGCAAATTGGGATCACGTTTCTGGCGAAAATAAACGAAGCCCCAATAGTGGCTGCTATCGTAGCGCATTGCTGGCGCACAATCTCCATTGTAGTGTAGCATCGTTGTCGGTGTTTTGTGTTTTGCGGTGTTTAACGCACGGAGACGCATATGGAACTTGGTGTCGCCCATGCAACCGGAATTGGAGTCGGGAAAGGCCATGTAGCAAATGTTGCTCACCTCCTGTTCTGTGGGCATAAATGACGGCGGATAAACGTATTCCAGCGCCTGGCCTAGATTCAGATCGAAGGTGACAACACAGATGCAATGCATCCATTGAGATAAGCGTATCCAATCCTCCTCTGTGGATACGCTTTTTGTTGTTGTTGTGCTCCTCTCGCCAGCAGCATCCCTGTCTGCATCGGCAGCTGTTGCCTCGATGTTCATGATTTGTAAATCTTTGGCCAATATTGGTTAGATTGTTGAACTCTGCATGTAAATTGCTTAATTCTACTTTCACTTCAATGTTAATGTTATTTATTTGTGCTTGGCGAGCGAGCGTTGCCATGCATTTGTTGTCGCTCAGTCTGGCAACGCTCTCGCCCGCTCTCTCTTTCTCTCATAAGCACGCTCAACGATAACTTATCGACTTTCACATCACTAATCGATTTGACCGCCGATAGCTTAACCTGTCTCAAATGGTTTGGATGACCTGTAAAGGCGTATTTTAATATTATGATGTAAAAAATCGATCGAGAATATTTTACGTATACCATTGGTTTTTATTTTAAACTTCAATTTTGTTCATTTAGAAAAGCAATTCATGTTTATTTGCAGCACTAGTATTGAATTTAACATAATTCAACTTGACCAGCCAAACGACGATTCTGTGGGATGAATCGACGAGTGTTTTATATTCCTGCGACTGGCGATAGTCAAGCTGGAACTGCTCGAATTTATCCCAACCGCTTACATTGTAATCCACGTGTAATTCGAGATGCATTCGCAGAGCCGGCACACGTTCCACACAAAACTTACGCTAACACAACAAACACACAAAACTTACGGAACGCTTCTACGAGGCATCAAATAAAAAGAGAAAGAGAGACATTGAGTGTGTGTGACAGAGAGAGTAGAGGCAAGTGTTGATTCGTCTCTGTTCCTCCCACATACCAATTGTTAACAATACGAATGCATTCGCATATGTAGGGGAATTGCTTGTTGACACGCCTGTCCTGGTAGACGCCCTTCACCTCGCTTGCGGCGCACTCGAAGAAGTGTTCGAGCATTGAGCACAGGCTGTCCAAATATTGCTCCCTATTGCTCAACAAAAGTATGTTTAGCAGTTGCAGTCAAGCCTTGGCAAATGTAAAGGACTTGGCCACAAACTCATAGCCATAGTCCAACTCTTCACTGGATTTGAGTGCGGTTAGCCAATCTATTACCGGAATGCTGTCGGATGCGATGAGGAAACCTAAATTATTTGGCCTAGTTTTAAAGATGCGCAAATGTGGATGATCCGTTGCACAGCAAAAGGAGAATGAAATCATAGATATATATATATACATATATACGATCCGTCAGGTATTGAGGGATTCAAACCGACTTTGCTGTCATCCTTGTTATCGACCACATGGCCAGCCACTTGGTAAAGCGCTTTCTGTGTGTTCGTATTGAATTCTTGTTGAATTTAAATCAATTGCATTATTTTGCTGCTGGCAAAAAGCCACGTTTACGACGAACTATTCGTCCTACAGTCAATTCATTTATATTACCAGTTTTGCTGTGCCTTCGTCCGCCTTCCACTTTTACACATACCTTTAAGATCGCATCCTTGATGATCATAAGAAGCTTTGGCCAAGTTCGCAGGCAATGCGCTGTATTTCGTTCAATAGTGGATCCATCGATTTACTTATAATAATTACGAAAATTTGTTTAGTTTTTTTACGCTTCAAAATCATGTCAAGCCTACTGTGGCCACAGTTTTTTAATGAAAACATTTAAGGTAGATGCCTTGTTTGTTGCCCAAATCACAGCGGTTAAATCACAGTGCGACCGCAAATGGCAAATAATAAAATATTCAACAAATTACCGATTTAAATACTAAAATGTAATGAGCTCCATGAACTAAAGTAGATTTAACAGTTCGCAGGTTCAGAATCATTTTACAGTAAAAGCTATACATTAAATAGTTCATGAAAGTTTTAAAATAACGAATAATATTTTGATTGTTATATCTGCTATCTTTTCATCTGTGGAATCTAATATCTAAAATTCGTGCTTGCGAAAATCGATTACAATCGAACATTAACATAAGCTATCGCACGTCGCTATTAGAAATATCGGCTGACTGCAGAAGACCATCGCAAATTAACATTTGAAGCAAACAAAATATAAATTTGCCAAAATGCCGATTGGAGTTTTTAAATCTGTGCGTGAAGTAAGCAGCGAGGATACGGTAAGAAAAATAAGCTACGCCAAAAAAAAAACAAAGAAAATCTTTAGAGCTTTGGTGTCGTTGCAGGTGCATGCAGCCGCCAATTTGCTGCAGCAGAATGCCGCCAAAAAATGGAAGACGCAGGGAAACGGTGAGAAATGCGCTTATGTTATCCTTGAATTCGAGGAAGCGCAGCAAATAACTGGCATAGATATTGGTAACGAGCATGCGGCATTTATTGAGGTGCTCGTGAGTAAAACTGGCTGCCAGCCGGCTGACTTCAAGGAGCTTCTGCTCTCCAGTTCATTTATGACACCGATTGAGAGCAAAAATTCGAGCAATTTGAATCGTGTACGTTGCTTCAGTGGCGAAGCTTTGAGCCCCGCAACGCTGGCAGAGAAATGGAAACTGGTCAAGATTGTGTGCACGCAGCCATTTAACAAACATGTCCAATACGGTCTGTCGTTTATCAAGCCACATGTTAGCGGTGCAGCTAAGCCCAAATCATTGCTGCCCGACAGGTTAAAAAATAATCTTACTGCTGGTGGTGGTGGTGGCTTGGCCTTTAAGTTGCGCGAAGAATCCCCAGATTCAGAGCCAGATGGCAAGGCATCCTCGTCGCTGTTTCAGCGCTGGAAGGCGACACGAAATGACGACAATGATGCCAAAGCCGCTGTTAGCACAGCAGCTGCGATACGAGATGCTGGCTCGTCGGCTGCACTGCGGCGACGAAGTGATGCACGATCAACATCATCGCCCATTATTAAAGTAGCCGATGCCCCAGCCTCTGCCTCTGTATCTGAAGCCACATCAAGCAAGACGGAAACGAAGTTCCGCTCTGCCAAACAGCTGCAGGAAAAGGAACACAAGTTGGACAAACAAAAGCCACAGACAGCAATGTCCACCGCTACCAACGAATCTCCTAGAGCGACTGTTTTGTCCGCACCGAAGCGCATGTCCTCATCGCCAGAGGACACTCCAAGCAAGCCAGCTAAAAAGCAAAAAACCTTAATTGAGAAACCGACACAATACGTGCCATTTGATCAGCTGCTGCGTGGCGTTGTTTTGGTCATCAGTGGCATACAGGTTCGATTATTATTAAATATATATTTGTTGTAATAATAATATATATTTCTTTATACAGAATCCAGATCGGGCGGACTTGCGTTCAAAGGCCTTAGCGTTAGGCGCTAAATACAAAGCAGATTGGGAATCGGGCTGCACGCATCTGATGTAAACTAATATATCATCATTGTGTGATTGATTTACTGATCTTAGACTTTAAACTGATCAAGAATTCTTTATTTATTCCTGTCAGCTGTGCGTTTCGGAATACACCCAAATACAATCAAGTGAGGGGCAAGGGAAAAATTGTAACTCGCAACTGGATCGAGAAGTGTTATGCGCTTAAAAAGTATTTGCCCTGGCGTCGCTATGCACTGGACACCAACGAAGTGGGTCGGCCGGAAAGCGATGAGGAGCTGTTCGATGAATCCCTGAAACCTATCGTAATAGACAAAGCTGATGCTGCTTCTGATGTTGACAAGGATGTGAAGATGGTTGTAGCGGCAGTTGACACAAACATTGAGGACATGCTGCATCATGAACATTCTTCTGGGCCCGACACAGAAGATGAGCTCGAACGCGTTGCTCAACGTAAGTTGTGAATATTGGAATCGCTTGTTAAATTCTGCTAACTAGGAAACCTTCACCTTCAATTGACAGATAATACATTGAAGAAAATGTGTAACACTAAGCAGAGCAGCAGCAAAGAAACCATCCTTAATGACTCAAACAAGAACAAGATCGTCGAAAACGATTCGAAATCTTCGGACATTTATGAAGTTAGCACTGATGAAGAGGATTATCTGCAGGAATTACAAATGCAGTAAAGTTAAAAGTGATTGATTTTGAATTCTATGTACTACGTTATTAACATTAAATTATTACATGTGATAGGTAAGAGATATGTATATAGTCAACAAAGAATATTTTAATTTTTTACTGTCTCTTTTTTTAATACTTGAAAATGTGCGCCCAAAGAATGTTAAATGTTATGTCATTTACATGCGTTGGTCACTCTCAACTGTTAAACAGCAAATTGAAAACGACTTTTAAAAGTCCAAAACAAAAAGGAGCATTGTAATTATACTATTCAGTAGTTTTGGTATTTTTGTATATATCGATTAGTAATTGTTTACAATAGCGTGAGCATGTCCTTGTCGATATCGATATTTACGCAAGAAATTGTATATTATCAATTCTGTTAAAGAATTTTAAAGCAAAAAGTACAAACGATTATTTAAGTGGAAAGTTTAATAATAATGTCAGTGTATTATTTATAATGCACTTTTAATTGCATAAAATGTTGTTTTGCATTGCATGCACAAAATGCACTAAAAAATACCAATAATAAATATGGCTTAGCCATTCACAAACAGATTTTGATTAACATACGCTCTCCGCTCTAAACACAATTATCGTCTTCCTTGCCTGCGGGACCCCGATTATGCTCCCAAAGATAACATAAAGGACACACATACAAGCCAACACACATAGGATTGGCAGGAGTTCGTTTAAATTTTTAATTTGTGCATTTGGTTACAGTTGTCACCTTAGACTTGGAACCGAATCCACACTGCGTATACGTGTTGTTTGTTTATATACGGTAGTTCCTCAATATATTAATATTATATATATATATATATATTATGTATACATATATATATGTATACATATATTTATGTATAGATATATTTAATACATAGATATGCACACAATTAAGTTAAACACCGATTGATTTCACGTCAAACAAAACTACAAAATATATTTGCGCTGCGTGTTGAAAAATCGATACACGATACACATCAAAATAAAGTGTTGATTGTTTTTGTTGTTTGTCTGTTGCAGGATGTGTGCCTAAGGATAACAACTGGAAAACAACTGTAGGCTGTGTGAGTAAAAGCTAAATGCGAATTTTCACAAAAAAAATGTTATATTGCTTTCATTTTCAGTTAAAAATATTAAAGAGAAAAGTACGAAAAAGGAGCAAAATTAACAACAGTTGAAAATGGGTAACGAAACATCGCTGCCAATGGACATGTGCTCCAATTTCGATGCGGATGAGATCCGAAGGCTGGGCAAACGTTTTCGCAAACTCGATCTGGACAATTCGGGGGCATTGAGCATAGATGAGTTTATGTCGCTGCCGGAATTGCAGCAGAATCCATTGGTGCAGCGAGTCATCGATATATTCGATGCTGATGGCAATGGCGAAGTCGATTTCAAGGAATTCATCCAGGGCGTCTCACAGTTTAGCGTGCGGGGTGATAAGCTATCAAAATTACGTTTCGCCTTTCGCATCTATGATATGGATAATGATGGTTACATCTCCAATGGCGAACTGTTTCAGGTGCTCAAAATGATGGTTGGCAACAATCTGAAGGATACGCAATTGCAACAGATTGTCGATAAGACCATCTGTTTTGCCGACAAGGATGAGGATGGCAAAATCTCATTCGATGAGTTCTGCTCTGTGGTCGGCAATACGGATATTCATAAGAAAATGGTTGTTGATGTTTAAATTAAAAGCGGCCAATAGATACACAAACACTATCGACTAACGGTATACCTACTAATGAATTTCAAAAATTTTTTTTCATTACAAATTGATGTACCTATTTATGTATATGTAAATTGCATATGTGCTATACAAAAGTACACTCAGAATGAAGCCATCAGTTGTTGTACGAAAATCAAGTGCAAACCATTGTTAATAGCCAATCCAAGGTTGAAATTCCAAGACCAGAGTACGTTATTCAAGAATTTCAAGAAATTTTCTTTGTAATTCTGAATTTCTTAAATCTTAGTCTGTTTCGAGATTAGTTAACTACAATTGCTTATAAATCAAGAAAATGGCTATATTGATATCGATATATTGATCAAATTTGAACTATTCAAGTTCTTAAATCTTAAAAATTAAACAAAATTGGCATAATTCAAGAATTTCGGTTCTTCAGCAAAGATCTACAAATATGTCGTCTTTGTTTTTTTTTTTTTTTGATATGTGTGTTTTTGTCGATTTTAGAATCAGTAATGATTTATACTTATTTAAGAATGATAGGAATTCAAACCCGGCCGCACTTGAATTGAGAACAGCGTGTTTTTTTGTGAGTGTACGTGTATGTGTATGTAATTATTTAAGTGCGTGCTAACTGGCACAACAACAACTATCACAATACGAATAACTAAAAAAAAACAACAAAATCAAAAGACAAAACTTAAAAATAACAAAAAATGAAAAATGAAAAAGAAGGCAAGGAAAACATGAACTATGAACTCGAATTTTATACCAATTTCCAAATTGACCCATTCCCAAGAACGAGTACGTTGAGCGTGTGAAATGAACATGTGGGAAACTGGTATGGGACTTAAGCACTTTTATCCCAACGCCTCCCCCCATCAATACCAATTTTCACTCTCAGTCTCACTCCCCTCCCCCCAAGTCTAATCTCTGTGTGTCTTATAACATCCCAAAAAGAAATGAAGCATCATTAAAGCTAGCTGCTAATCCAAAACTATGTATGTGTTTTGTGCCTGGCTCATTTCCGGATTTTAAACTGATTTTTACTATGCAGGGCAGTGCAAGGAGTTTTGATTATCGATAGCATTTATTGAATTTTTTTTTTCTTGGTTTTCTTTTTATTAATTTTAGATATATTCTATTCAAGTTTATATTTGTAAACTAATTAAATGTTGTGTATTAAGTATGAATGTACAAAACAATTCCGTGAATATTGTTCAACTAAAATAAAACTGTAAACTGAAAATGAAAATGAAATTCTCTCAATCTCACTCCATCTTTTATCTGTTTTTTGTTTTCTTTTTTTTTCTGGCTAGTGGAATCGTTGTCGCGTGTGGAATGCTTCAATTATGGTCTAAGTACAACCACCTCACCACCTGCACCCATCCCCATTGGGATTCTAGTGGCAACATACACATATACATCATTATTGTAATATATGTGTATACTCGTAGATAAACATGCAAAGTATCTATTCGGGAACAGTTGCCGAACCTGACGCCGAAACCGATACCGAACTCGTTTTCATTTTCGTGGCCGAATCGAATTTTGGGTTCACCCCCTTTGGTCAACGATTAACTACTCACTTTGTAGGTCACCGATTTTATTTCTCACTCTCTGCGTGTGTGTCTGTGTGTGAGTGTGTGTCTGTATGTGTGTGTGTGAGTGTGTGATAGAGATGTGTTCTTACAAAGATTTTCTAAACACGACAAAAGTAGGTTTTTTTTTTTTTAGATAGATAGACACGTATACCACATAAAAATTGCCATTTATGAAGTTGCACATACAAAGCTGTAGACTCCACTCCATTTATCTTATCTTCTTGATCAGATATGTTGTTGTTTTTGCAAATATTGAGATCATTATGCATATGATTTATTCGTGATTTTCGTGCTTGTGTTGTTTTTTTGCTATTTTTTTTTTGTAATATCCAGCAAAGTTGTGGAGCACAATTAAAGCTCTTATGTGCGTGTGTGTGTATATTAGAGAATGCAGTCAGGTCGGGGAAATGGGCGTTTAACTGTCTCTATATATGTATATATATATATATATATATATGTACACATATATATATATTTGTTTAGGCTGAAGCCCTGACACCACCCACCCGATACACATACATAATTATATATATATATATATATATATATACTATATAGTTATGGAATGCTTGGTATCAATAAATTATTATCTGGTGTCTGTCGCAGCGTTGCTGTTGAATTTAACTCGTAAATCATATGCGACTATAACATTTTTGTTGTGCTCCTGTGAAAATGACACAGTCCAGAAATAATGCTGGCCAACGTTTTCGGTTGGGTAGTCGACAAGGGCTGACCTTTTTCGTATATTAATTGGGATTGATTAATGTCCTCCAATTTTGGAATATTCGTAACCCGGTGCGCCTTGTCGCTGCCACTGCCACTGCCACTGGCTACTGCTCCTCTACCCCTGTTGCCCTTGCCTTCTGGCCCCCAGCTTGAGCTGATTGACCTTCGCTGCTCCTCTTGACTTTCTATCTTGTTCGGTCATTAATCCTTGTGACTTGACTTGTGCTTAACTATTTATACTCGTAGTTTCGTCCAATTTAGATCAATTGCTTTGCGCGAGTACATAATACATTTATTACTTAAGTCATATGTTTATCAAGTTGCAATTTGTTTGAGCTTCTACTGCTTCAATTACCTAACAACTTGATAAGGCTTCAAATTGTGTTCCCCCAGTGATTGTTGCTTATAAAATCGAATTTGTTGGTTTCATAACAATTCCATTCGAAATGCTCAAAACAGTTCTGATTCTTTGCTGTTTATGTTTACATATCCAGCACGTTTTGTTGACTTATTGTTTGTTTCCTGCCCCCAATTGCTTTCACTTGTAATTTGTAAAAACGAATGCCATCGAACAATCGATTAACACTTGGGAACTTTAATTAACTTTTAGTCGCAGTAATATCCAATGTGTATCAATCAAAATATGTTCTTCGCAAATCCCAATCACATTCTTTGCTCTTGATTGAGCCAATTAAAATAGCTATGTTAACTGATTCCAAGAATGTGTGTCTGTGTGTGTCTGTGTGGGTGTTAAGGTTACGCTCATTGCTAAGTATTTTGATTGATGAGCTGCTCGCTTGCGCCCAAGTCGCATCTCATTTGCATATTCAATTTCTCCCAAAGCATTTTTACAGCATACTTTTTGGCGTATTTAAGTGATTTATAATGTTTTGCATCTGGTTTTTGGGTTTTGGTTATACCTACATTTGAATAGAAAAATAATGACAATATACAACTGCATTATTTTATAGCACAATTTGTATGGCCTACAAAAATGTGTGCTATGTATTTTTTCTGCTTCTTTTTAATTATTTATATATCCCTTGCCAAGGGAATTATAATCAAATCGATATAGTCATGCAAGTGTGGCCCTCTGTTTCTATGCAAACTGATAGTGGTCTTTGAACTTTCTTCATACAACTTCAAATATACCTAGCGTTTCCACAGAAGTCACCTGAAATGTCGGAGTCGACCGGATCGGATTTCTATATGTATGTACATGTGTCTGTGTGTATTAATGTGCTTATGTGTTTGTGAGTGGCTGGCTAAAGCTTAAGTCGAAGCACATGCCGCAAGCTTGAGGCGCAAAACCGAAAGCCGAAAGGACACAGACTACAACCCGAGCATAAGTTCGCATAAATAACAAAGTTTTCATTTTTCATTTGTAGTTTTTTGCTATTCCTCTATTGTTTGCTGTGTCTTGTTCTTGCAATAAACATCGGTGTCATAATGCTAAAAGACAGCTACAATCAAGAAAAACAATGTGAAATCAATGCGAACACACAAGCCAAACACACACACACACACACACACACACACACACTTACATGCATATTGTGCGATAAAAGTTGACTCGTGCCAGCTTGGAGGAGAAACCAAAAAAACAAAGACAACAAAAACAAAACAAAAAAAAAAAAAACGCCTGTGAATGTGAAATGCGAAATACCAAAAACAACAATTAACAATCAACAGCCAACGCCGCTAGCGCCAGGAGCCACATCACCTCCTGACCCCCGTCAACAAGCAACAGCAGCAACAGCAGCAACAACAGCAGAAGCAGCAGCGGCAGCAGCAGCAGCAGCAATAATAAAAAAATACAGGAGCCATAAATTTATTATTACATACCAACGGCGGCAGTAGCAGCAGCAGGCAGCACCAGCAAGCAGCAGCAGCAAGCAGCAGCAGGCAGCAGCAGCTAGCAGCAACTACCTCAATATTGCAGGCAGCACGACAGCAACCGAATGTGTACTCCAACCTGGAAATGAGCGCGTGCCTAATACATAAAACTCACGACACGATTTGATATGATAGGGTGGGAGCTTTGATGTTTGAATCGATCTTTGTCGGATCCAAATACATTTATTTATTTATTTTTATGTTTTATGTTGCATTTATATTGAAAACATTGAAAAAATTATTAACCGGACAGCAACTTAAAATGGATGACATAAATGGAAACATTTTAAAAGCTGATTTTGATCATAATTTGGCAATATCTTTTTCACTATCGGTTAAGAAATAAATAAATAAATATATTCAGTATTAAGAAAAACATAAACGTTCTCACTAATGTAATTATAATAATTATAATAATATTAATTATGCCCGAATCATTGTCGGGTTGACGGTTTCTATGTCCTCCCAATTTAAAACATGTTTCCTTAGGATACATATATTTTTCTGGCTAAAGTGATACGATAAGTCATGGTGGGCTTTGAGTATCACTATTATTAGTCATAGCGGCTCAAAAAAAAAACAGTCATGACGATGTGGTGCTCGAATTGAACAGTGAATATATTAAATATTATAAAAATGGAATTTCAGTTAAATTTAAGTGGTCATGATTTTTTAAGCTATGTTGCCAATCAATTATTTAGCACGTTGTGGGCACGGCACGCACGCTTTCAGCGCTATGCAGCACACACACACAGAGGCACATATACACTTGTATATTCATATATATACACTCCCACTGAGGTGGGCAGCAGCAGCAGCAACAACGAAGCCGGTGACGCAACGGAATTGTGGGTACCATGCATGTGCCGAAGCATGCAGGGATAGCACATTGGTTGGTCGGGGATGGGGATGGGGATGGGCATGGCGATGAGGATGGGGCTGGTGGGTGGTGGGTAGTGGGTAGTGGGTGGTTGTGTGCGGCCAAACGACAAGCGACGAAGCGTTGCTATGACTGACAGCGAGACTCCGGAGTCGACTGCTGCGTGCTGCGTGCTGCGTGCTGCTGCTGCTGCTGCTGCTGTTACTAGCGCTGCTGCACAGAGAGAAACATAGTCTACTTACAGCGACTTCAAAATGTTTTTTCGAATTCACTTCGAAAGCGGCTTAAATTGATCATTATACACGCATGAGTTATTCCAAGTTTAAAAATATACAAATAACAATTTTTTGGAAACAACCGAAAAATATTCAGTAAAAGAAAATTTCTCTAAAAAATGAATATTGAATCCATGATTTAAAATTAGTCTAAATTATCCATACTTCTTTTTTTTGGTAATTAAACAAAGGTACTAATTTTTGGATCATTTGTGAACTCATTTTGAGTAATTCTTCTACTGGGAATGTGGGAATGGGATTAGATACAAAATCTCGTGCGAAAGGCACGCATAGATTAAATCACATAACATAAAGTGAACTCAATGTTGAATATTTTAGAAATAGATTACACCAATAAATAAACCACTCTAAGAACAATAAACATCGCACCAAAATCATCTACTACGAGTAAAATATTTGGGAGGCACACTTATTTTAATATTATTTGTGTTTCATGTAAGACATTTTTCGTGTGCTCATTTTAAGTAATTCTTTTTTTGTACTTGTTCTTTTTTTTTTTGGTAATTGAACACAGGTACTTATTTGAAGATTATTTGTGCTTTATGTATAATTTTGGTGTGCTCATTTTGATTAATTCGTTCTTTTATCAAATACAAAATCCACGATTCCAGCTCATTAGTATTAACTCTAGCAATTCAACACTGGTACTTACTTCAAGTTTTTTTTTTTGCTTGGTCATTTTAATTGAAGACAGCATGATTTTCTTGCAGTGTGCTGCTAATGCTGCTGACTACTGCTTGCTGTCTGCTGCTGCTTTGGCTTGCACTCAACGATGTCGACGCTTCGCTGGATTTTTTGGAGTATGGTTTCTATGTATATTTATGTATATATATATATATATATATACATGTGTGTGTGTGTGCGTGTGTGTGCGTGTGCGTGTGTTGGTTGGCTTACAAGTGAGAATTGGGCATGGCAAATGGAGCCCGATCCGGACCCGGACTCAGACCCGGCCACAGGCACGACCAAAACGAATCAGAATACGAAGCGACAGGCAGTCGGTCGGGCGGGTGAATGCGCGCTGCCAACGTCGACAGCGACAGCGACTGCGACGGCGACAGCGATGACGATGCCGACTGTTGTCGTTGTGTGTTACTTGTGTATAGACGCGGTGCCGAGCAACAAATTGAGTCAGTATCGCACAAACAACACTAACGGAAACATCAACGTGCAAAGCAAGACGGACGACGGACGCTTTCTGTCTCTCGACTTGTCCCACTGTGCGTCTGTCTGTTTGTCTGTCCGCCTGCCAGCCTGCCAGCCTGCCTGCCTGTCTGGCTGTCTGTTCAGTGTGTAGTAGTGTGTGCGTGTGTCCCAGGCGTCTTCTTGTTGCTGTCAACGCAACAGCAACAGCAACAGAAACAGCAGCAGTAACATTAAACATCAGCAACAACAGCAACAACAACAACAACAACAACAACAGCGGCAGCACAAACACCATCAATAAGCAACCACAGCAGCAACAACAAGAATACAAAAGAAGCCAAGGAGAAGAAGCATAACAAACCAAAACACACACACACACACATACACGCAAATTGCAAGTGTGTGTGTATAAATAAAAAGAAAGCAGCAAAAAAAAAAAATATTTAAGAAAAAGAAGCGAAAATCCCAAAAGAAAAGAGTTGAAAGCAAACGGCAAACTTTGCTGTTTTTTTTTGTTGTTTTTTTTGGTTTGGAATTTTTACGTCGTCGCCTGTCGCCGATCGCCCATGTGTGTATATATATATATATGTATATATATATAGATGCATATGCCCCATCCAATATATTGTATATATCCGAATGCAATACATTTTTTTTCTTGTAGTTGTCGTTTTAATAGTTAAGCTTGAGCCGAAAAAAAATTAAAAGGTTGAAAAGCTAAATTCAGTGCTTCAAGCAAAAGCCCCAAATGCGGCCAATGGAAATGTGCATACAACAACGACAGCAGCAGCAGCAACCGCAGCAACAGCAGCAACAACAGCAGCAGCAGCAACAACAGCAGCAGCAGCAGCAACAGCAGCAGCAGCAGCAGCGTTTGTTGCAGTAGCAACATCAAAATCAACAGCAGCAACGTTAAGTTGACGTTGCCATAGCTTTATAGTCAGCAAATATCTGTAAAAATCTGCTTACGCATGCACACGCTTCAATGGCAATATGTACGAGCAGCAGCAACACCAACAGCGCCAACAACAACAGCAACAGCAACAGCAACACCAACAACGCCAACGACAACTGCAGCATTAGCGGAAGCAGCATCATTACGATCTTAACAAGCAAACTGCATCAGCAACGGCTACAACAACATTTGCAACAACAAGAACAAGAAGAAGAACAACGACAACAGCAACATCAACAGCAGCATCAGCAGCAACAACAACGAATTTTTCAACAACGCGCCGCAAACTATCAAAGTGGGTACCCTTAACTGCAATAAAAGCACACACACGCACACACTCACACACACACACACACACACAAACACACACACACAAACACACACAAACACACACTGACACTCACACACACTTGTGAACACAGTAACTATTCGGAAATTAGAATGCATCTTTTCTAGCGTAGCAAACAGTAATCATTTTTGCAAGTTGTATTTTTCTAGGCAGTTTTAGAATATCTGTTTTATAAGTTTCAACCAAGATCAGTTCGGATCTGCTCTAATAGAAAAGGAAGGTGTTCTTACAGAGAATAATACTGAGAATAATCAAATATTTGCCGCAAATAACCTATTCAATTGTATTTGCTGGAAAACTGAAAAGGATGCCTAGACAAGTACGCATATTTCTACCTCTATTTCCTATGGCAGCTAAATGATATAGTAATTCGATCTGGCTAATACCGACGTTCCTCTAGTTAATACTGCTGATTTAGCTTATGGAATCGGTTATATTATGTCCTGGAATACGCGTCAATAATTTACTAAAGCAATACGAATAATTCCAAACTTAAATGATAATTGGGGAACAATAGTAAATTGTAGAAACTGACAACCACTTTATATATGTATATATATATGTATGTCGTATCGAGGATGTCTTTTAATTTTAGCTCGTGTAACCAACAACTGCAACTAAGTGCACGCAAACAAGCCAACAACACCAACAACACCAACAACACCAACAACAACAATAACAAAAATCTGATGCAGTCGCCAGTTAAGCGCGTTTTCTAAATGAGTTATGTACTCATGTACTCTCATCCATGTACTCATGTACTCAGGGAACACGCACACACACAGACACACGTATATATACACTATATATATATTAACATACATTATATACACATTATATATATGCATATATATAGATATGTACATGAACTCGGTGTATTTCGCTGTTCGTTGTTCGCAGTTGTGTGCATTGGGGCATTGGCATTTTCACACACAGCACTATGCAAGGATGAGTTTGGGGAAATGCAAAGCGTTTGCCACAAAAACCACAAACACAATATACAATTCCAAGCAATTCTTAGCCAAAAGCCAACCAACTAGAAAAAAAAATAAACCCAGTCGACATGACCACATCCCCATCCACATTCACCCCTCGCTTGCTTTGCTGAAGTGCCTGGCAATCTGGACAAAAAGCTTTTCGTGTCAGCAACAGATCCTGGCCGTGTGTTTTGCTGGCTTAAGCTAGCTTATTACCAAAAACGATAACACACACACACAGAAATTATACCATGGACTATGGTCTCGTACCATTGTTATTACATAGCAAACGATGGAAAACGTGCGTCGAGTACTCACTGTACAATGATTTTAATCAATACACGAAACTTCATTTGCATAGTTCTTAAGTGATTTTCAACTTGATGTTGAGTTAAATGTTTGTTTAATCGACCATCGTTTTGTATTCACATCCAGTACAAATGCCGCCTTAGAATTTATATTCCTATTTTCATATCAATCAAGAAATAATTCCAGATTTATTCTGGAACGAATTAAAGAACTTTTCTCCGTGTGTCCCTCATTGAAATGCGTATTCTTAAACTGTTTGCGTATTAACTCTTTAAAATGGTATATGGATCTGTGATGATGCCAGAATATTTAAATTTTTCTATTAAGAACAAATAATTTGGGTTTGCCGTCGTTGCATGCAACACTTTTAGAAATTAATCCGTGTGGCGAATAGCTTATTTTCACATGCAGAATTGAAAACACTTTGGTAAATGCGTAAATAAATATCTCGATTCATACATCAACACATGAAAACCCATTTGATTTCCTTCTATTTATTGAGTTAATGGAACTATGTCTATCTAAACAAAATTTAGTATTTGAGTTTGTATTGTTTGAATTGTGCTTTTCAGCAATTATTTTTTTTTAGTATCAATTATATCCCGATGTTCTTGATGAGCATTTTGTGTTTATACAATCAATCAAGATCCTGAATATTATTTCGAATTTTTCGACATTCAAATCGATTTTATTCAACATGAGAAAGTTATGACTGATCAGAATTGAACATTGAACGCAAGCTGAACATATTAACCAATTTGGTATAAATATCCATTTCCACAGAATAGTTTGATTGAGTTACTGAAAATTCGAATGTACAACTTAGACAAGTTGAACAGAATTGCGATTCAAATAATGCCCTGAACAACATAGTCTGCGTCAAACGCGAACATATTTTTGTATCTGAATTGTACCTCTGTAAAATAGATTTCACGCAAAAAAAATATTAAAAAAAAAATTATAAAATGGCAAATTCGGCCAAATGTTTGGCGAGCATTCGCTTTCATTTTCAACACATGCGAAAAGTACTCGAAAATAATTCCATTTTTATGCTCTCCTGCTCTCTCTGCTGTTCGGTGCCCAGTTGGAGATATATATTTAAATATATAAATATATGTATTTATATGTATATATAAGTTAGCTCTCTCACTCTCTCTCTCTCTCAACGGAATGCACTTGCATGCGTTGTATCTGAACTATGTCTGCGGTTCAGGAATTTGCCATAAATAGCACCCGGCAAGCTGTTTTTTAATGTGCAGCCAAAAAGTCTCTCCCATTCTCCCAGTTTCCCGGTTCTTTTGGCCATTGCTCCGTTTCGGTTTTTCTGTCCGTGCCGTGCTTCTGAAGAACTTTCGAAATATCTCCCAGACATACGTACAATATATATTGTATGTGAGTGTCTTTATTGACAGTGGAGTTCATTTATATTCTCTGAATGGCCATTTTACGTAGATTAGTATTTGTTATTTTTGGATTTTTATAGTTTATAAAATCGGCAACATCAGAAAGAAGACTTATCAAGCAGTCAAACCTTTTTTACTCGAACTTTTCTGAGTTCAGTTTGTAGCTAACCCTTTCGATTATTTTTATAAAGTTTGACTGTTAATTTTCCTAGTTTATTCCAGAATTTGTTTTTAAAACAAAAATGGTTTTGGGTTCTCATCAATTTTTGTTATTGTTTTATTTGGTGCTTCCCTTTCACAAAAGTTCTCCTATATATATATATATAAGTATATCCAATATATATAAAAAAATGATGATGATTATTGAATTGATTTGTAGTTATCTACTCTTAAGCCATTTTTGAGTTTTCAATGAGCTCCTTGGTTAATGACCAGCAAAGCGTAATCAATCATTCAATCCAATTAACACCAACATCTCCTGTGTATCTCTCTTTCTCTCTCTCCCTCTCTCTCTCTCCATCCCTTCCTGCCCTGTCCATCTCTGTCTTTGTGAATGTGTTCCGCCATATGGCCAGACTCCTTGACCAGTCCTCACAGTTGTAATCATCGAGCAGACAAACCTAGCATTCCATCGTATGGATTTCAAAACTCATTACGATACACTGCGACAGCAGCGGGGCATACTGACAGTGTTGTTGGCAAAGGGGCTTCCCCTTGTAATTAAATTCCACTCCAGGAAATTTTGTGCGACTGGCTGAAGACCGTTAATATGAAAGTTTTCTAATCCGTTATACTCTGAGTTAATTAAATTACGACAAAAGCGAACAAAGTTTTGTTCGTCGATGAAGTTATAATAGCCGTTTCATGTTAGTCGTTTAATATTGCTTAAACCCGCACCAAAATCAAGTGCAGTGCTTTTTATAAACAAATACTATTTTTCAATATTCAATATTATAATATTTTTACATTTTTGGGGCTTTCAGCTTGTCAGAAATGATCCATACAATATCAATAGTATCTATATATATATACTATCTATAATCTGGAATCAGTGTTATACCAGCAGGTAACATGTGGCATGGAATCTTCTTGTTTTCCTATGCGGACTGAATAATATCGGTTTCGATTATTGATTATTAAAAAAATGTTCACATTAATTTTGATAAAATGTTCCGTTTCTGGTTTGTTTAGATTAAAACTGTCTCTGATAACAGGTGCAAAGATATGGGATGAATAAAATCGATTTCGTTTACCGAGATTCTAAAAAAAATGATGGGTTTTGGTTAAAATTCTGGCTCCTGTGGCGAATTTCAATCGCTATGATATTGTGCACTTTAAAATTATTTCTGATCTGTGCCATATTATATATATAAATATAGCTTAAGAGCTAAGAGTCGGGTAAAAATGAACAAATATTGTGTTTTGATTCAAAGGTCTAGAAAATGTCCACACGTTTTATAGTACTAATATAAATGAGTATAATCTAAATAAATTCAGCTGCTTTCAATGCTAATTCATAGATATTTATTTAATTAAAATCCGTTTTATCCAAATATAACTTGATGGCCCGTTTATGTTAATGTTAATTGCAATCGTTAACGTTAATGTTAAGTTTTATGTAAATGGTAATGGAAATGCGCAACGTTTGACTATCGATTAGACAAATACTATTTATTAATAATGTTAAATTATTGGGGCCTTACGCTTATACACAGTGCGTTAATTGATTTGTCCATTTGATTATTGCACGCGCACACAAAAAAACGAAAAAATTTCCGTTAACTTTTCATAAGGCAATTTTGCTAAGTTACCGAATTGTGCGTGTGTGTTTAGGTGTGTGTGTGTGTGTGTGTCTGTGTGGGGTGGGAGCTACCATTTGACGTATCGTATATGAATATGTATATAAATATATATATATATATATATATATATGAAACATCTGCTGATTTTTAGCCATTGATTGATTTTCTGTGTCGCTGCATCTACTTAAAAATATATGTCTTTCCATAGATATACAAACATTAATTTACCTACATTTTTGCTGTGCGTGTGTGTATATAGGTGTGTGTGCCAATCTGTCTGAATGTCCCAATATCTGTCTGTGTGTGTGTGTGTGTGTGCGTATATAAATATAAAATATTTATACAGTTCGTGTAGTCAATTTACATCCGCGTCCATCAGCGTCGTCTTATCAATGTCAAGCCAATGAACCCAAATCTATATTGCTAGACTTCAGGCATTTTATTCAATATATGCCCCTTATGGGCGTGTGTGTGGGTGTGTTCATGTGTGCTACCCTTTTTAGGTCAGGCAGCTGTGTGTAAGAGAGGTAAGGGTATGCTAGATTCGGGTTGCTTCTGCTTGTCTTTATGAACACTATATTGTGCCAAGAATTTGACATATATATAAGATATTCAAGGCACGACTTGCACATACTCAGTACGCTGAACTGTCTTCAATCTACCAGAGTTGGAAAATCTGTTGAATTATATGCCAGCTATATAAACATTTGGCATAGGAAACGTTTGCGACAGGTTGGCAAATCGTGAACATTTATGAAACAGAATTTTTCGAGATTTCAGTTTTCCGTGGTGAAATATTATTTGCTTTCTTGGGGACTAATTTTGTGTGGTGTTTATTTTTGTTGGGAACTCTATAAGGATATTAGCATTTTAAGTAAGCAAAAGTATGCAGATAAGATAGCAAATGCATAATAATTTTGTTTCAAACATTGATTTTGTTTTGAACATTGTCCCAAACAGATAGATAGATACACGTACATATCTCTGAACACAATGATTTGAAATGCTCGCAAATATATTTGTAATGATAAAATAGAATCGCTGCTGTATTTATTTATTTTTTTATTTTTTTGTATATGTTAAGTATTTACTCATTCAATTAGAAAGCAAATGGGAAAATCGTTTATGACTCAGTGCAGACAGTCGCACATTAAGTTAAGTATATACCCATTTCAGCATTCCCGTTCCCGTTCCCACACCCCATTTCACATCTTCCATGCCACAATAAAATATCTTTATTGTGCATGTGTTATTGTTCGCTAGATATTCTCTATAAAGAAGATGCGATGGAGCGGGATGGGCAATCCTTGGCACTTGACAAATATATATATATATACCAAAATTAAATGGGTATTGAGGTACTTAAATGTATATACTTATATATATATATATGCGCATAAATTCTATATACTCATCTGCGTACTTAGTTGAAGATATATCTCGACAGTTGTCACGATTAGACAATGTCAAAATGTCTGTCTAAGCATTTCTTTACCACTATGTGCCATGTCATTTCAATTTTCTGTTCGAATTTCCTTTGGAATGGGAACTCAAGTAAATTACTTTGGCACAACCTTTTGTGTGTTGTCTGTACCTCTGTACCTCTGTCTGTCTGTCAGTCTGTCTGTCTGTGTGTGTTTGTATAGTACTATATTATAAAAGTATTATATGTAGATGAATGCGCTGCTCTTTTGGGTTTGAAGGGCAGTTCTAAGTAGCATTTCCCGTTGATGCTTTCATTAACTTGGCATCAATTGCCCCGGCAGCCCTCTTCCCGCCCTCCCCAAAAATAACCAACAACCAATCATCCGATCCGTTGAAATGTTCATTGTGTGCTTAGTTGTTGGATGATGGAGGAAGCAAGGGCAAGGACGGAGACTTGGACAACGACCCACATCGAAAATGTCAGTTTTGGCATTATTTTTGTGGGTGGGGGGAGCTGTGGAGAGTGTTGGCGGGGTAAAGCACATTTGCAATATCAGACATTGTTGCTTGGAAGGTGGTGGCTGTGTTGGAGAAACTTGGGTAACATTTTCATTTCGTAGCTCAGCTCAACTTCGAGCAAAAGGTCAATCAAACAGATGCAAAATAATGCTACCTTCATCATCAACTCACATTCGACATTCACTCACATTAAACAACAAAGTTTCGTTCTCTGACCACTTGCAAAATAGCTTTCTGACATATTGAAGTTGATATCTCTGTTTCAGTTCAGTACATTTGGATTAAACCTGTAAGCCTTGGTGCTCAACACACAAGATGTTAACCTTTAGATTACACAATATAATATATATATATATATATATATATATATATATATATATTGAATTTGTAGGCAAAAGTGCCGAAAGCAAATCTTGTTAGAGAAAACTATAAGTGAAACTTTCCTTGTTGAACTGTTCGCGTTGCAAATGTAGATAACATTGTTAACTATTCGAATTAATTGAGATGTTTGGGAAATTGATATTTTCATTTTGTTCGAAACAAAAAAGGCTATTAGTGAAACTTTCGTAAAGTTTCAGCAATTCGTAAAGTTAACTTACTTTACTACTAAAGCGAGTTAAGGCGAGTAATTTTTGAACAAGCATTCTTCTAAAATTAAAGTATAAGCAGCATAACATTTTTAGCAATCAATTGCATCAAAATGCAAAAATGCACACTTAATTACAACATTCATTTCATATTCCTTTTACTCAAGAGTTAAGTAAGAAATCACATTTCTGTTCAAAAACAATAAATAAAAAACGTAGTTATTCATAATTCTGACCACGCTTCTCGCTTTGAGTCTCACTTACTTACTGTGCATTTTTTCATTTCCACGTTCCAAGACCCAAGTTGGTCTAGGACTACATTTGGTAGAGATTTCGCTTCTGGGTTTCTCCCTTTGATGCTTTCTTCATGCCTTTGCCATCGCTACTCGTTTGGCGTCTGACGTCAGCGCCTGAGTTAGGTAACTGGCATATAAAAGGCATTTGGCCGTAACTTATCCATTCGTTATAGCCCGTCTTTTCAAATGTGCTAACAGTCGCTTGACGAATGCAACGAGGTCGGACCAAAATGTATGCGAATTTACTTTTGTTAACTCGGGGATAAAACTGTGGCCTGGCTTTAGCCAACTTAACGATTTGCTTTGCACAATAATGAATTTATATATATATATATATATATATATATACATGTATATAGGGGTCAGTTCTTGGCCAGGCAACAAGCCAATGCACAGAGCTTTTGGCCAGGACACAGGACACAGGACACAGGACGCAGGACGCAGGGCGAAGCGCTCGGTCCCTGATTTTGAGTTGTGCAATAAATTTTTATCTCAACATGCGAACCTCGTCGGATTGAGGACGAACGGTAAGGACTTGGGGCACGGGGCCTATGGCATAGAGATTTGGGACTGAGAAAGTGTCGGGTACGATGGTTCTAGAATGGCCACGCCATTGCCGGCACATAAGCAGCAATGGCAGGCGTACACAGTGAGAAATCGTATCAAATAGTTTGGACAAAATTCATGATACTTTTTCACTCAAAATATAGTTGGACAGCAAGAAAATTGACTAAAAATAAAAATCGACTGCGAGTTTGAATTCAAAGTAGTTCGTATGTCTGAGTCAATTTGCTTTAATATAGTTGACTTGAGCTGATGACCAATATGATTTTCATGCGGGCCAAAGAACTGTTTACTTGTTTAAAGAATTTGACAAATGTTTAGGCATGTCTTGGCTATAAGCTGAGTGTAGAATACTGTGCTTAAATCAGTCACCATTTTATTTCAAGCTTTTTCACTGTGCAGCTGTGCAGGGTTAGGAGGGTGGATCGTGGAAGCGTGGCGGGGGAGGGGGGCAGCTGTAGGGGCAGTAGGAGGCGTTGTCCGGAATTGTGGCCAGGCCATTAAAGAACGCTGTCAGGTTTGAATGGCCAAACCTGAAGCGGCCATTACACAATAGAATTTTTGTTTTTCCTGCTTGTTTCTCTTCGTTTTGTCGTTTTTTCGTTTTTTTCATTTTATTTTTTTGTTTTTTTGATCTTATTTTGTTGTTGTTGTTACTTTTGTTGTACTGTAGCCAGTTTCCTCTGTTTCGGACAAGAGCCCGTGCGTTGTCCTGTGGCCGCCGTTGTTGTCGCCGTTGTTGTTTTATTGTTATTGGCCGTGTGCTATGGGCAATGTTTTAACGCCGAGCTGAGCTGAATGACATCTGGGTCACCTGGCCAACTGGCACATAACTTATTCCACACAGTGAGAGCACCACCAAACTAGTGAGTGCCACAACTATACCACTGTATATGGATCAGAGCCTTGTTATGTCGCAAGACATTCACATATCACCCATCGAGCAGGAGGTTGACCCCAGTGTTTCACATGCCCAGCACAATTGACCATTGTTCGAATTTGTCACGCTTTTGAAACAATTAATAAAGTTTCCCACTTTTGAAATTATATTACGGCTACGAATCTGAAAGGAGGTTATGATGTCCTGCACCTCAATCGAAACCCATTCCACTATCTTTATATTAATGGCTCATTACTTTTTCCAAGGTTAATCAAATTTAGAAATGAATGCAAGACAGAACCAAGTAAATACCTTTAAGTGAATTCTTCTTAATATATAATGGATGTCCAAAATAAGTATACATATGTGAACTATAAAGAACTTAAGTGCGATGACAAATTTGTTGACCAAAAGTCATATCAAGCAGCTTTATAATATATTAGTCCGAATCAACAGACAAGTAGATTACTATATATAAAAAAAGTTGTATTATTCAAACATTTCAGAAATTTTGATTTCTTAAAAACTATCTTTAAAAAATAATATGCTGTATTTTTTTCTTGCTCATTACTTTAATATTTTGATGGATTTTTACAAGAATTGTAAGTACTCAAAAAGAGTGCGGTTCATATTATCATGTAGCTATTTATCTTCAAACATTATGATCAGGGCATTAAACTGGAACCGTTCACTGAAATTCATTTGCTTAACATCTTTTACGAATCAGCAACCGAAAGTGATATTCTCAAACTTTCACAAACTAATACAAAAACCGAATATCGAAAATATGTTTGAAAGAAAATCATAATCTAGCTGAACCTTTGCACTTTACGTACCAAGACCGGAAACGGAAACTAAATTCGTTCAGCTATAATAGGATTGTTTCAAATTATATAATCATTAAAGTGCCGAACAGCAAGCTGATCCTTTATGAATAAAAAGTGTATGCTAAATTGCTGTATTGTCTGAGAAAATTACTGTTTTTATTAAATGTTGTGGCTAATGTGATTAATTGCACAATTGTTAGACTTTAGTCGACTCATCAAGGATTCTGTATGTGTGTGTGTGTGTGTGTGTGTACAATTTTCCTCGCAACGCGTGACAGTGCCATCAAAATGAGAAGCGACGCCCTTCATCAGCAACGGTTGCTTTGAATGATTGTTTTCAAATTGCGATTGGGGTTAGATTGAATTCATGTAAAGCGACACGTGAACTGCAACAATATGCAAATGCATTAGCACGTTGCCGTTCGCAGGTTGCTGGTCCGATAACTGCGGTCATATGTAGTATTAGTAGTAGTAAGTAGCCCGGCATGACTTTGCATATTGTACAATACAAATAGCATTTTCAACCCAATTGCTGGCAATGGATTGTCTGGCAACTGGGGACTGGACTTAGACATGGCTTTGGGGACTGGGATATGGGATGTGGTATGTGGTACGTGGTACGTGGAACGTACAACGTGGTGGACTGGGTATCGACTATTTTAAGTGGCACGCTCGACATGCTAACGGATACCGGATAGGTGGATAGTTGAATAGGATTGCTAGATTGTTGTTAGAGGTTATGTTTGGGTTTGGGGTTGGTTTGGTTTGGTTGGTTCTATTTCTCCCGACATTTCACATTTCGTGTCGCTAATGTCCCCAGACTCATGTCCTTTGTCATTGTTATTGTAATTGTGTTACTGTTACTGTTCTCGTTACCGCTACTGTGACCGTTACCGTTACGGTTAGCGTTAGCGTTAACGTTAACGTAACTGCCAGTCCCGGCACAATGCCACAAAACAGCAATAATAACAGCCATGCCCAATGAAAAAGCTCTACTTATATAAGAGTGACCAAATGGATTCATACCCTGTTTCGTAATCCAGGATTAGAGTTTGTTTGAAGAAAACACAAGAAAAGTGTCTTCTATATGTATATGCTTGAGGCTATCGATAATATTGATCGGTTATCGAAGTGCTCCTCAGCACTTTAACTTTCCAGTATAAAATATGCCTATTGGGCGCAAGCTTCTCGCATAACTTTCAATGCTCGATGCATATGTATGGATTGAGTTATTGATTTTCATTGTGTGAGATTTGAAAGTGGTGCCACATAAGTTTTTCGTGTCATCCGCACCTGCGAAATACCCAAAAAACAAAGCGACGCCCACCTGTCAATCGCCTCAATACCAGCCACATTACATCACATCACACCACAACAGAACAGAACAGAATTGAACAACCCACAATTCACACACATATTGGCCAACCAACCAACCAATAAAGTCAACCCGTCATACCTATTGGGCCCAGTGTTGCCACCACATTTTGTAAATCAAAAAAAGCCAAGCCGAACAGAAAATTGTTAATGCTGAAACAGCATTTAAAATTTCCAGAAATATATGCGAAATATTATTATAATAAATCCGATTGGTAGTTGTAGATCGGTTTAAAAAAAAATTACTACAGAACTATTTGCTATTATTTCAGGAGTAATTTTAATTTAAAAATACATTTTTTTATTTCATGTAATTAGTATTTATATATAAGCTAAACTTCTGGCTATTATTAGATAGCCAAAATGGCAACACTGTAGACCTCATATAGGAAAAATATACATATATATATATATATCTCTATATATATATATATATTTGTTTTACAAACACAGACACACACACACACACACACCTTAAGATCATGTGCGTGAGTTCATGTTTGCATTTCAATGTTTGCTATCCCGTAGGTGTGCGGTCATCAAGTTTTCCAGCCCAGTAGGTTTACCGTTACAAACACACTAACAAAAAACAAAAAAACAAGGAAAAAAACACACACACACACACACACTTGCACATATGTACAGCTACATATTTACACCTATATATGTGTATGTATGTATGTATATGTAAATATTAAGGTATGCTTTCATAGACGTGCTCCCTGCTAGAATCTGTGAGTTTTTCTTTTGCCGTTATCTTCAGTGCACTCCACTTCTGCTTCTTCTTCTTCTTCTCCTTTCATATGTTGTAGTTTATGAAAGCTTTTTGGTAGTGGAGAGCTTTTCAGCACACAATCAGCTTAGCTATTTTAGCTTATTCTGGGACCTTTCTTCCCTTCAGCTTCGTCTCTCCTGAATTGAACTCGTATAATCCTTGTGATTAAGGACCTAACACGCACACACCTAATGACAGTCAGCTTACATTTTCGGTAAAGCTTAAGATTTGATCCTTTACTTGGATTCGAATTAATTGAAAGTTAATTTGATTAAGATTGTTGTTGTTATTTTTTTTTTGGTTTTCTTGTTGCAGATGTCAATTCAAAAGTTAAACGACAACGCCAACTCTGGCTATGTTAGCTCCGAGGAGACGGACTCCCTGCTAGTAACGAATCCAACAAAGGGCGGACGCACCGCCCTGCTTCGCCAGGTGAAGAATAGCAGCAGCTCCGTCAACGGACCAACATCGAACAATATGGCTTCCACGTCCGGTGGCAAACCGACACTGATGCGTCAGGATCGAACTTCCACATATCTAACCAGTCCGCAACAGTCACAGCATGCACGCATGGGATCCGAGGAGAGTATGCGTGGCATTGTTGTGGCTCATATAGGTGGTGGTGGTGGTGGCAATGGCAACGGACACGACGAGGATATTGAGCAAGGGCTGCGTGCCGCGATAGTGCCTGATATTGAAGTGCATGAAGAGGACCAAGAACTAACACAAAACACATCAACAACAACAACAACATCAATATCAGCTGGCAATGCAACGACCAAACAGCATCAGCAACAACAACAGGAACAACAACAGCAACAGAAACCGACCATATCAATTATGAATTTAAGCTTAAAGCCACATGAACAAGGAACGGGAATGGCAATGGGAAAGGGTATGGGAACTGGAACGGGAACGGGAACGGGCACGGGCACGGGAACAGCGACCGGTTCAAGTCATCCAAATTTGGGCACATCATCATATCAGAATTTATCATCGAGTATACCGCCAAGTGCACCAAGTCGATGTCGAGCCTGCCGCAATTGCAGTCGCCGGGCATCGACGACACCCATCTCGACGGGCGGTCAAATCGATCGTTCCGCATCGCGGGACAGTGTGAAAAGTGCCTTCCAACAGGGTAATTTGACCAGCTCGATGGCCATATGCATATCAAATTCAGCCCTCCAACAGCAGCAACAGCAGCAGCAGCAATTGCAATTGCATCACCAGCAACAGTTGCTGTCGCATCAGCAGCATCAACAGTTGCAACTGTATCACTATCAGCAACCGCAGGTGCCGCCAGTATTAATCACTTCATCGCCGACAAACGGGTCACGTATAATACGCCAGAGCTCACAGCCGGAGTCGAGCACCACGGCCATCTGCTGCGGATCGCATAGCTCGTGCGGACACTCGCACACCGTTCCGAATGTCTCCTTGAAGCAGCTACGCGAAAGCACAACAGATGGCATTGCGGGCATTGCGGCCGATTCCCTACGGATCAATGGTGGCATGCGTCCATTCAAGCAGGTAAACGACAACCTATTTATTAATATACATATTTATTCATAACAATAATTATAAACAATAACAAGTAAATAAAAAGGGACTACAAAGTACACTTCATTCTTTGGCACTCCGAAGTTTTAATACCCTTGCAGAACGGTTATTTTGATCGACAGCATTTTGTACCTTTGGAAGTGGTCCGAAGTTGATAAGTTCTTGATCAAAAGTTACGAGTAGGATAGCAAAAATAGTATATAAGTCAGGTATTGACCCATTTTAGAAAAAAAATTTAAAAATTAAATTCGATTTTTTTTTCTTAACATATTCAGAAATTATGGGCACCATAAGCACTAGATAGCTTTCAATGGGCTATTTAATACCTAAAACAATTAGCCTAGAAAAAAAAAGAAGTAAATAAGCGTAAATCAATAATGAAATCACTTATTACTGATTCTTTTGTGGCCATGATCGAAGATAGCATCAAAGACATTAACTTTCATATACATAAATAGAGACAGGCAACTATATTAAGCAATATACATATTTGATGTGGCTCGAGATATCTGCCATTCAATGCGCTGCACAACACACGATAATATAATATAATAGCCTCTGCAAGGGTTTACTAAATGGCCAAAATGAAAATTGTGTCAAGGTCAATTTAGCTGCGTGTGTTTGTGTGTGTGTAAATAACCATAGCTAAATGTGTCTGTGCTATAAGTTAACCTCAAAGTGTGTATATAACCCAATAATCGTGTTACTCCAATTAACTGTCCCTTTCTGTCTCGTACCTTCTCTATTTTGGCATTGTGTACATACAAACATACTGTACACACTGTAAATAGAAATACCTAAATACCTTGAATCTATTATAATAGAATACCGTGTAGCGTACGTAGCTTGCACTCGATGTTATATGTTCCCAGCAATCGAATTCCCCGTCCAATAATGAAACAGACTTGATTACAGTTTGCTTTCAACAGAGCAATTACTTTTAATTGATTTCGGTTGAAATTAAATATGCTGTGATATTGATTGCCAACAATGGCGCTACTTTACAAAACAAGTTGGCAGCTCACAAAATAAAACCAAGCACTTGAGGAATTAACAGCATTTTCTTCTCCCCATTAAATCAATCTGTCTGCCTATGGGAAGTGTCCCATTTGTTCCGCTGCCTATTAGCCAGCAAATTGATGGTCCTATCTGAAATAGGCCAAAACATCTTAAATAGCAATTTGCACTTAAGACTTGACAGCATTCCTTCTCTTCGGAGATCAATCTGTTGTTTTGCTAGTTATTACTTAAAAACAAAACGAAACAATTGCTAATCGACACTTTGGCCCAATTGAGAGCTTATCTTTTGACAAAGGCCTCCCACATTCCAATTCCCATTCCCATTCCCATCCAACCTGTCAGTTGTAGTTAAGCCAACGAGATGATTTAAATTATGGTTTATTACTTTTGTTTGCTGGTGTTATAAATTTAATGAGTCGCATAAATAAATGATCAAAACCCATGAGTTTTTAATCATCATTTGACCCATATATTTTTACATTTAATATTGCAAACGCGATTCTGGCTCGATTCTCATCCTAAAGTTAATCCCTTAAGTGCTTTTTGAAGCTTTTCACAAACATAATTCTGTCAAAAGTGATCCGATCGAAAACCAGGTCTTCTTAATCATAGCTTGATCTTTATATTAATGCTGCATTTAAAGTTGGATAATGTGAATTTCTCAAAAAGTGCTTTTAGTTTCCTCGACCATATCTTTGTCAAAAAATATGAGGGCTTCTTACTCATGGTTTCATTTCTAGATTAATACAACATTTAAAGTTGACAATGCTGTTCCGACTCGATTTCCATATTAGAATTGGAAAAAGAGCATGCTCAAAATTTTCCACACCCATAATTTCGTTTCCAAAAGTAAGGCGATTTTTAAAACCGTAAAACTCTAAATATAATATATTTGTATTCTACTATGCGATACATTTTATCTACTTAGTTATTATATCGCCATCAATATATATTTTTATAGGTATGTATTTGTATTTAATGAGTTTTAGTTTGCAATAATATTATACTATTTGTAGTTTTAAATGTCTGAACACCTGCCAAATTGTAGAATTAGTTTGTAAGTGCCACTAAGTTCTCTAAATAGCATTTTCCATTTTTCGTCAAGTTGACTTCCATGCATTAAGTACTTAGGTATTATAACAGACACTGAAACATTTTCATCGTTTTGCTGCCGCTTTCATTTTTCATTTTTTTTCCACTTTCAGTCTCTTTTTGAATTGTTGTTATTATTTTCGTTTTTGTTGTTATTTTCTGTTTGTGTATCTAATTTTTCACATTTTCACGCGCTTAAATCCAATTAAGAAAAATCAATATTGCTCATACGCGACGTTGCCTCAATAATATTAATTATAATATTTTCCATATTTTGCCGATCATAATTAAAACATTTTGTTTACGCCAGCAATAAATTTTTGGGCGTGTTTCGAAGTGATGCGTAAGTGGGTGGATGGGTGGTTGTGTGTTCGGTACAGTTGCTGAGAGGTTGGCATATTTATTTTGACAGGCGAATGGCAGAGAAGACAGTAAATCAAATTCGAGCGGCCAATTCATGCGAAAATCACTCGTTATCCAAATTGAAAAAGCGTGCTCGGCCCCCAAAAAACCCGCAATTGATTATTCATATAGCATTTGAATTAGAAATTCGCTCAAATGGCCAATTCGTATTCATATCTCTTTCTTAATATATACATACATTTATTTTTGTATATTTATTCAAGAAATTGAAAACACGCAGCGAAGTCATCAAAATTTGCTTGAATGCTGTCAGTCGCAGTGCTATTTAAATGTTTAAGCGCTTCCTAAATATAGAATTATAATTATTATTGTAATTAATATCAATAAATTTTGACAGTGTCTGAACTTTCTATTTCTTATTTCTCTGTTTTGTTTCTGTTTCTGTATCAGTTTGGTGTCTGTTTTTTTTTGCGTGTATTTCTTGTTGAGCGCCTTTCTCCACGGCTGGCTGTGACCTTAACATGATTGATGAACTTTTTCACTCCTTGACATTTGATGTCGCGTTTTTGTCCCACATACAATTTTTGGTTTATGTATTTTTTGCCCTCGCCCAGCTTTTTGGCTGTAGATAATCGACAATTTGTCCAGGAGCTGTTAAAGAAAAAATTAGCTTGTCTGACAAAGAAAAAAAAGCTTTCCCACATTGAAAACAAAAAGTTTCAAACTGACTGCGGTCGCCGGCGAATGATAAGGAGGAATTGCTGCCATAGCCACCATACTGCTAAAGTATGTGAGACATACCTCAATCAAAAAATGTAATTTACTTTTGAGCGACAATTACATACATTTGGCTTGAGAGCTTAAAGCTTTTCAGCGCTCAATTTGATATGTGGCGGAAAAAAAGACAAAGCTTCTCGAAGCATGCACACATAAATTGTGTATGCAATTTAAAGTACTGGCAAACCATAAATAAATACTCAACTACCCAGCTACTTAGCTATGCAGGAACATGCGTGTTGCTGCACACTATTTGCAATAGGTTGTTTGTTGAGCAGAAAGCTTTGGAATTTTACGCGGGCAGCCGTTAGTTGAAAGCTTTTTGTGTGCGAAAGCTTTCGTGGCGGCGATTTCGAAGTTTCACAATAGTTTCAAAAGGTTTCCTCAAAGCTCCGCCTCTCATTAATTATGCAACGCGTCAAGAAAACTTTTCATTCGACTCCACACACACCCACTCTCACCCACACTGGCATTTATTTCTGTGTGGTTGTCAGCAAAAAAAAAAAAAACGAAAACAAAATGTAAGCACTCGTCGATGTATTTTACTCATATATTTTTTTGCTTAGTAACTCAGATTATTAAATTTCATAATTTTATAGTCATTGTTTCCCCCATTTTGCACTTTGTGCCAAGACAAATTACATGCATTTTACATTGCCTACTTTTGCGCTTGCAATATATCGTGAGAAAATATTAAAAAAAAAAATTGATGATTGGCAAAACATTGCATTCGAGTATTAATTAAATAATTTTTCGGTCTGTTAAATGTAAATGAAGCAATCTGATTTCTGAATCAAACTGGAAAGTGAATAATACTGTGGATAATTTTGGGGGTGATTATATTTGAAGTCTGTCAGCTAATTACAGATGGCAAAATTATCGCAAATAGATTTTCGTGTAAATAATCTACAAAATGGGAATAACTAATTTAAATAATTGTCATAATGATGGATTGCGGATAAAGAATACTTTCTGTCATGCAAGTGTAATAATAACAACAGTATAATTGATTATTGATTATTGTTATAATTGCTGAGCTTATTCGGAATTTCTAGCACAACAAAAAAGTTTTTTAAGCAAGAACTGCATTTTTTACGAACTTTACCGACTTACCATATTGAGATAAAGGCAGAACATTGTCCATTGACAGAAATGCTATTCGATACAATTATATACATATGATATGAAACATAGTATAACCAAATTAAAGAAAAGCTCTTAGTGTGCGCGCAAAAGTATGCAATAAAAGGCTTAAGTATACTAAAATACAATTAATTGTTAACCAAACTTCAAACTATTTACCAGGGTGTCAAATTAAATCATATTTCCCATCTGTTCCGGTTCCGGTATGTAAAGCGTAAGGTTTCCATTAAGGGTTATGAATTGAATGCACTTTCTTTTCATATATATGTTTATTTAAATGTTTCTTAAAAATATGTTGAATTACGTTTCGGGTTCTGAATGTCAATCGGTGAAGTTTCGGTATCGGTTTCGATTTGACACCCTGCTATTTACTGATTCCACACAATTAAAATTCCAGATTATTAACTAAGTCCTTAAATTGTACTCTATATAGTTATATAACCATATACCTAGCTATATGTACATGTATATCCATGTATGTATTACTACTGTTATTGATTCTAGTTATGCTTAGCGTATATGTATGTATATCCTTTACTACCCACCTCAATGCCTACTTATGTAAATGCTTAACCTTTATAGTTATGTAAATGCGATAACTCTATTTGAACAAGTTAACCATGTACTAATCGCAATTCGCATCATGATTCTCCTCAGGGCGTTCTTCTAATGCCACGCACATTGTCCGAAAGCCGAAAGTTACGACTTAGAAGGGCCTTCACAGAGGCCACTAACGAAACGCTTCAAAGCTCCAAAATGGTATTTAATCTAAATCTTACAAAAAAAAACCCCTCTCAACCCTCCCAAGACACAAAAAAAAACATTTTATGGCTATAATTTTCCCCTTTCAGCTTTGATTAGCAAAGTTAAAACTTTATATGTATTGTGTACATACAAAAAAATAAAAATACAAAACAAAAAACAGCAAAATCAAATATTAAAGTTTTATAGTTCAATTTTGATTCGAATACATTTACGTGGCACCATTTTCTTCCCAAATGCGAAATACAAAATTTGCCACATTTGAATGCGCCAGTTAACCATTATTTTGAGTAAATACTCATACTTGCATTCGCATTCGTATTCATAGTCATACTCGTATTGTGCTTGCACACACAAATCAATCGTTCAATCAGTCAATCAATCTTCGTTTAGTGCATCCGCCAGTTCATCAAGTTGTAGCTCTTCCAAAATTTAGATGGCAAATTCAAATACTTCAATGCTCCATCGAATGTCGCTTGTAGCTGATTGCCACTCATTCAATCAACATTCGCACGCTCATTCCACTGCACATTCACATTCACATTTACACATCACATTCACATTCACATAGTGGCTCGTTAGCTACGTTGTTGCATCGTGAATAATAGTGAATATTAGATGCTAAAGAGTATTATAGTTATAAGTGATTGCAAAGGTAAGCGTATAAAATATTTTATATTGCCACTTTAAGTGTATGTTGCTTGCCGTTACCGTTATGAATAAATACAATGCACTCGTTAATCGTAGGATGCACCATATAAAACCCAAGCAATATACTGTTATATCACGTACTGGTATATCAGTTTTTTGACTATCTGAAACATATAAAAATGATTAAATATTTTCAATATTCTATACTACCAGGATGTCACATCGAATTGATTTTGGTAAGGGTTAAGAATTGACTTCAACTTCTCTTTGGCATTCAATTGCGTTCTGGTAGCATATGGAGTAATCATATCGGTACTTCCAACTGGTTGTTAAAAAAGAAAAATTGAATTTTGAAACTGATTCTAAATTTCACTTTGACACTTTGAACACTCATTTTATGATACCCAGTGAATCAAAATTTTGAAACTGCAATATTTGACCATTTTAAATATAGAATGCTACCCTAATGGGTTATAATTTTTATAGTTTTGAAAAAAAAAAGATATTGGGATTATAGGTATTATTTGACTTCAAGTGTATTTATGCAATGAACATGATAATTTCATTGTACAAATATTCGGTATATATATTATATATTATATTATATATTTTATTGACCAATTTGGAAAAAGTGTACTAAAAACATTTAAAATTTGAATGCTTGATAATATCTATATACATTTATATATATTCCGATTACTTTATTACAATAATAACATAGATCAAACTTAATAAATTATAAGCCTGTTTCTTAAAATCTTATATTGATAAATACATTTTTTAATTTGTTCTTAATATTGTTGAAAATTCAAACCAGCATATTTTGGCTATTCATTCATATTTGATCAGAATAGAATGTTATCAAATGAATTGAGTATTCTAAAGTAGGCGGAACACTTTGATGTCTTTAATGAGACTATTAAGAATCTTTTCAACTTCCGCACATACTTAAATTTGAATAAGCGCCTCAAAATATTGAATATTGGTTTCAAAATATTTAGCTATAAATAATTGACAAATTTAAGGTGCATTCCCCGAACTTTGTATATTACCTCTAAACTAATATATGTTTTTTTGTTGTTGTGCAAATTAAATTGCATTTTCCTAATATTGTAAATATTTTGGAATTTAGAGCTCTAAAATTGAGCTAAAAGCGTTTTGTGTAAAATGCAATAAATTTGGCTTATAGCCAATAATTGTTGAATAAGAATTTGTGTATGAATGTACAATGGTACTCATAACTTGTATTGGGAATAATGCCATGTAGAACAAGGTTTTCTTTTTCTTTCGTTGTTGCTGTCGTGTCTCATTTTTTGACAATGGGAGCTGGCGGTGAATTGAGTAAAATACCATGAGTCATGTTCATTGAGCACAGGGCATCTTCAAGTTCATACAAACCTGTCAGCAGACAAATTGCCATTAAGTTTTGGCCCGGGTCCACGGCCAGCTATCAATACAGAGACAGAGAAAAAGACACACAGAGAGAGAGAGAGAGAGAGAGAGAGAGTCCGGCAAGAAAATAATGAGCAGGAAGCGTTGAGTTGCGAGCATCGTTTCAATGACGTAGGCAATCAATTCTGTGTTCCATTGTATTCAGCTTCCATCGCATTTATACACTGCGAAAAAATGAAGATTATTAAGTCTATTATGTGCATTTTGAGTTTGCGTCAATCATTTTGAAGCAGTAGTGTAAATTGTAAAAGTTCCTCTTGAAATAGTATATAAGCTTATAAAATTGGTTTCTGTAACTGATTCTTAAAAATATGTTGAATTTGGATGCCGTCTCGAAGTTTTATTCGGTAAAGTTGTTACAACCTGGTTGCAAGGGTTTCTTCCTCGATTCAAATCCCCTATTCATATATATCATTTCTGTCAACAGTCAATCAAGTTGAGTAAACTTGAATGGGAGTCTTTCCCAACAACTAAACTTGACTCGATCTGCTTTCCACATTATTTTCCAATTCTTATTTCCTGATTCATTCAGTTGCCTTTTGGCATTCTTGAAACATCTGCGTATATTTCTTAAATCAAGAACTTGATTACTTAGAGTAATATATTTTGTATTTACTTAATTTGTTTGTATTTTTATCTTCTTCCGGTTGAACTTGACATTATATTTCTATGAGTGTACGCACTCTGGGGACGTGGAGAGGGAGAGAGGATGGCGGGGAGGACAGCATGTTAGCCAAAACGGATATTTCTCTCAGCGATCGCTTCGGCTGCTGTTTCCATTCAATGCTCAGCAATCAGCAATCGGCAATCGGGAATGGCCTAATCCGCAATCGCGATCGGCGGCGCGTGCTGCTCGACTAACACAATTAGCGATTGGAGGGGAAAGAAAAGTGCAAGAAAATGGAAAAGGGAAAAGAAAAACTGAGAATTGAATTATAAATATAAAGATTTTCGACTGGGCAAGATCATTGTGTGCGCGACCAGTGGCACCAGGTCTCAACCGAACAACACACATGGCCAACAAATCCATGCTGGCCAACGCGAATTGAAAAGTCGACAAGCTTTCGGGCCACAAAAAAAAAATAAAAAACCCAAATTGAAAAACGGCCCCGCTTTTCCATTGACCATCTGCAATTGTTTTTACCGTGCACGCGTATTTGTGTGTGTGTATTTTTTTTCCTTTTTGTTTACATTTTGGACAATTACGCAGGAAAAATCGATTTGAATAGATTTCGGATTTCGGAAAATCAACAACAAAAATCAACATTAAAACGTTGAGAATTGCGGCTGCAAACGGTTGGCAAGAAAAGGCCAAGGAGAACACAAATATGCAGTCTTGTGTGCGGCAACAATGTGAACAAAAAAGTGCGCTGATCAGTTGAATCAATCACAAAAAACAGAAAAGGAATAGGAAATAAGTTTGTTTTTTGGCGTAATTGTTTTGTTTTATTTTGAGTGAGTGTGTGTGTGTGTGTGTGTGAGTGTGTGCAATTGTTGTTTGTGGCATGTCGCCTGCCTCCTGCATGGAGAATCAATGCAAGGGCAGCCTCTACCCAAAGTGCCCGTGTCCTGGCACGGCTGCAACTGCTGCGAGTGCTGCGAGTGCTGCAAGTGCGGCGAGTGCAGTACCAGGCGCGTACCCAGCCGTGAACAACATTGCAACAATGCCAACAACGTCATCAGCGGCACAGCTGCCACCAGCTATGACGCGCACCAGCAGCGTTGGCGGCGGTAGCGTTGGCGCTGGTGGCGCCACAAATGCGTCACGCCGCACCTCCCTCTGGGTGGAGACACTGCGTCAGACCCGCAAACTTTCCTGTACCAACGACCGGCCCATATCGGTAAGTGGCACACAATGGCAACAACAACAACAGCAGACAACAACATATTTTGGGGCCAATCATTGCCAATGACAAATGGGCTTCAACTAACCGCACTAACCGACAACTAGCCATAACTATAACTATGACGTACTTACAACACACACACACACACACACACACACACACACATATATGGATGGATAGATATATATGTGTTCATATATGTACATAAGCATATGACAGATCCAAGTTCTCAATTCTATGTCCACGTTCACGTTTCACATCCACATTCACGTTGCGTGCCCCGCATCGAGTCAACTGTAAAAATAAACAAACCGCGCCAGTTTCGCTTAGCTAGAGACTAGAGACTAGAGACTAGAGGCTGCGGCAATACCAAGTTATTTTCATCCAGAGCATCTGCAGACAACAACAATAACAAAAGCACACAACATCGATGAAATCAAAACAACAATAAAAATAAGTAAAAACATCTATTTTGGGCACGCCGAAATTTTCTATACCCTTGCAGACATCTGCTCGTAAATTCACTTATTAATTTCCAAAACTGACCGATTGTGGCCGTCTACGCTACATCTAATTTGGTGGCTATATAGTGGTCCGATCTAATCGATGCCGGTACGTGTATATTTATATAGAAAACGTGTTTGTCTATCTAGATACATATACTCGTACATATGTGCATTTATATTTGTATTTGTATTTGTAATGGTTGATTTTCGTGATTGCTCTAAAACATTTCTTGATTACATTGATGCTGCAAAAAGGAAGTAGAAATGAATAATCGTGATTGGCTATAAATACAAGGTAATCAAGATCTTTTCTTATATAATACGTAAATAAGGAAATACAAAAGCTTCCAGTGACAATACATATTAAAATCCTTTCTGTTGTGGTTAATTATAATACCAGTTTAGCTTACTGGTTCTTTAAAAATGATTTATGGTTATGGTTATGGTTTGACAACCTGCTGTAGGCTTAACTATAACTATAAATATATCAGAGGGAAAAAAGCAAAATCATAAGAAAATAAACAAAAATAAAGTGAATAAATAATAGACTTAACAGCTGGCAATTAAGGCAATTAACTTATTTTATTTTAAATTAAAAGTTTGCAATTTACTCAAATTAACTTAGCAAATACGAGCAAAGTGCTCAAGAAAGTGAAGAACCCACATATTTAAAAGATGCTAAACAAATGTGGCAAATTCGAACAGCCACAAACAACATCACACACACACACACACAAACACACACAGAAAGAGGCAGAGAGGTGTGTGCAAATCAGAAGGCAACCCGGTCGAGATGATTGTATCTCTGAGTTGTATTTGTATTTGTATTTGTATTTGTATCGAAAAACAAATGCCCATAAATACTCGATTTCCCTATAATATAACGTAACGTATTGCCTCTCTATTACTGCCTATCCGCCACTGACCCCTTCCCGTTGGCATTCTGTGTCTTTGATATATTGTTTAGAGTGCTGCTGGCATATGACCTAATCGATTTGCCGCGAAGCCATCTCTATTAGCAATTGGGTATATATATATATATATATATATATATGCTATTTGCCACATGTTGGCGATTCTCATTAAAACATTCGAAACAAGTACACAATAAACAAAGTGTATACAATGTGTGAGAAATGAGAAAAACACAACTGAGCCGGAGATAGGGCTGTCCAGAAAGGGATATGGTCAGTAAGTCCTGACAAATCCCTTTTGGTTAACTCAACTTGACTAATGAAATCCAACTCTAAGTTCTTTTCTTTTCTTTTTTTTTTCTTTCTATTTTCTTCTACTACATTTTGAGGTCAGGGTCAGTTAATGTTGGGCATGGGGCAGTAAGGGTAGGGGGCGGTGGCGATGGCGGTGCCGTCTAGAGCTCGTCAATTACTTCAACATTTCCTAGGGGCAAAGGCAAACAAGTTATCGTCACCGTCTCATGAAAATCGATTTCGCTAGCCAAATAAAACGATAGCAACCGAAACTTAAAAAAAAAAATAAAAAAAATAAAAAATAAAAAAAAAATCTAATAAGAGAAAATGAAATAAAATTTTGTGTTAAACGGAGCGCGAATTCCCCGCTTGGCACTTTATTGTTTTTATAACAAGCTGCATTACTCTTGGCATTTTCTCTCTCTATGTGTGTGTGTGTGTGTGTGTGTGTGGGTGTATGCTTTCAGGTGTAGCAGTACTTATACCCAATCCGATTGTCAAAATGCCTAGCAGCAACTTTTACAAAATAATGTGCATTTCATATTTTCTTCCTTTTTTGTTTTGGTTTAATAAACCTTTTATTTTGGCCGTCAGTTTAACTAGCTTTTAGTTAGTTGTCAGAGAGAAACGTTTGCAATATAAACTTGTTCATTTTCGATGTCGTTGAGAAATGTATGATAAAGTTTTATATTTATGAGACAGAAGGAGGCAAACCCGAAGTCAAAAACATATATAATCTTCATCAGCATTAATGGTCGATGTCCTTTCGTCCGTTTGTCTGTCTTCTGTTAGGCAATCCAGATTTTAAATTGAAGTTCTTGCATATCATCAACTTATTTCAAGTACTTTTCGCATTATGCGAATATCGATTCAAATCGATTTGCGTACCATTTTTGAGATATATTTTTCAAATCTCCAGTTTTTGAATATAACTTCTCGTATACCATACGCCGATTAACTTCATGTCATTTTATCGATAAGTTGCTCCTCTTTTGAATATCTGAGACACGTGCAACTGTGCAACACGCCTTTGAACCGTTCTGGCAATTATCGCATTTAAAAGTATTCAGTATTTGGACTCGCCTTAAACGACTAACGCAAGTCTGCCAAAGTTAAATATATCTATGTGAATTTCAGTAGAAATTCAGCTGTTAACCTTTAATCTAAATACAATTAGCATGTAGTTATTTTAAAGTGTATTTTAAGAATACTTACTTATTGTATACATATAAAAAATATATAAAAAAAAATTAACTCAAGTGAGAGCTCCTTTGTAGTTTGTTTACAAAGCAGAAAATGCACAGAAATAAGTCAAATCTTGAAAAGCTGATAGTTTTATACATAATACATATGTAGCCATGTATCAGGGGAAAAATGCATATACATATATGTTGATGGCGTCAACAAAGCTATTGAAAGTCATAAATAATATGGTATCTGTGCCGTTTAAGGATTTCTTTTTTTTTTTTTCGTTGGATCTATTTTATTTTTTGTTCATTTTTTATTTATACGCTGACTCAATGAACTTTCAAGTTTGGAAAGTGCAGCGATTGTGTGACATGATATATTGGCCGAGTTCTGAGATAGCTGATATCTGAATTGCAATTTTGGTAACATTAATTAATGGACATCATTGAAAAGCCTGCCCCTGCGGTTCACCTATCTCTTCGCCTGGCTTTCGGTTCTTCTTTTTCCTTCTTTTTGGGGTTTAGTTGGGCGTGTGTCGAATTATGAATGCAAATAGGAATTGCGGTCGACGTGTGTGCAAAATAAATAAGCAACAACACCTTCAAATAGGCATTGGATGCCATATTTGTTGATGATGAATATTATATGGACGGTGCACGACAAGCGGCCACCAGAGGACATCGATGAAAGACTTGCCTGTGTGGGTGTGTATGTGTGCTATATTTACACTTCTTTCTCGCAATAGCGTTGTGTTCCATTGTAAAATATTTAAGTCGTTTGTGTTAAGGCAACGTAACGCAACGCGACGCCTTTCCAATTGCAATTCATATATAAATATATATGTGGCCATATGTCGATAGTAATTGTCATAGGGCTCCATGCATAATAAAGTTAAGTCCTTGGCGGACCGTACTTAAGCAGTCGTAGAGCAGGAGCAGTAGCACCAGCAGGTGCCGCAGCTGGAGCAGGAGCAGGAGCAGAAGCAGGAGCTGTAGGTGGAGAGTACTCCGAGTATTGACTAACGCGAGCAGGTGGCTTGAATTGCCAATAACTTATAGCCTTATAGCCAGCCAGGGTCCGGTTTGTGTGCGGCTCCGTATCCGTGACCGTGTACAGGGTTCGTGGTAACGCTCGCCCCGCTTCCCTCCCCAACCCGGCAAAATGCGCTTGGAAAAATAGTCAACGGAACTTGTGAAAATTTAATGATAATGGTCCTCGACAATGACTCAGTTGACGGGACCTCTCTATCGAATGCACATTTAAGTAGTTGTATGCCACATATATAACTATATATATCGTTCGATTTGTACATATATATATATATATATACATATATATATATATATCCATTATCTATCCGGGTGTCTATCAATAAATGATGACAATACTGTAGAGAAACGATTTGGAATCGACCAACTGCTTCGTCCAGTTGATTGCATTTGTTGGGCTCTTTAGATCACGTTCCACCCATGATTTATTTTATTGGTATTATACATTTTATTTATCTTATTTGTTTTTAATTGTTTTGCTTTGTACTTGCTTATAGACAGACTCACATCAATTTGGAATTTTTCTTTTCATATTTGAATCGATTTCAAATTGAATTAAGGCTGTTAAAATTAAGAGCAGAGTTTCAAATTTAGTAATCATTTTTCATTGAGTTTTTTCCATTTAAATTTGTCTGCAATTTATTAAAAAAAAAAAGATATAGGCCACGTTGTCTTGAATCTGTTTAAGATGTAAAAGTCTGGCTCATTTCATATTACCCTCTCCACTCTACTCTCACGGCTAACTAACTGGCTTATATCGAAATATGAAACTGTCAGTTGTCAACTAGTGCTACTCAAGGAATCGGGGCTTACAAATGGCTGACAAATGCATCAAGTTTTCATTTCAATGATTTATTCAAAATCTGGCATGACAACATTGTGACTATCTGTTCCTTTCCTGTTGACATATGTATGTATTGGATTTGGATTTGGGTCGGCATCATGTGTATGGTGCGTGTGTGTGTGTGTGTGTGTGTGTGTGTCCATGTCCTTATGTCGCGTTGTGCGTCCCTTTTGACAATTTGTGCCCAGCAGCTCAACGACTTTGTTTAATGATAGGTAGCAAATTAAAGGATATACCCAACACAGGAGTTGAGACTATTAAGGGCAGCTTAAGTACGGGTGAAGGAGGAGCAGTTGTTAGTGGCGTGTTAGAAGGCGTCCTTTGTCCTTTCAGTTAATGTTTTTTTTTGCCCCTTTATATACCCTGTGGCCATAAGAAATATTTGAAATGGCTATCATCACGTTGAGAATATATTTGTAACAGGCTGCAAATATGTATCTTTGATCCCAAAACAGTAAAATCTTTTCTTATTTTTATTATGTTTTATCAGTTAAACTCAGCCAGATATTATCGACAAATATCGAACTTCCGATGGAATCATAAATTTAATAACTTGGACTAAGATATTTCAAGCCTATTTGCAGTGTTTCAAATTTCCAAGTCAATCAGTTCTCATAGTGCGTTCAAATAAAGTTAAAACAACCTAAATTATGAATTGGGGCTTAACATTTTTTTCCACCTATTCTCTTAAGTAGAAAAATACGTTTGACAAGGTTTGCGTTCCCATTGAAACGAATTTTACTTGAAATGTGATGCACAAATTGCTAGCAATTTGATTGCGTTTATATTTGAGGCAGTGTCTCCTAGTCCAGCACTTGTAGCCTGACTAGTGCCAGTCTCCAAGCACATCCATCAGCAGTTGTTGTTGCTAGGCAAATCCATTTGCAAGTTCATCATCATCAGCAGCAGCGCCAAGGATGCATTCCAAACGAGTTGCACACGCAGACACCTTCAGTCACACACACACACGCACACACACACACATGCACACACATAGGCACTGGTAGTCACACGCAGACATGCACACATGTGTGAGTAACTAAAAAATATTGCTGAACAACGTGACTACGAAAAAAACAACAACAACAACAACGACAACGGCAACGGCAACAAGAGCGACAACAACAACGACAATTGCCGATGACAAAGCAAAACGCGCAGCAGCTCAACTTTTTTGGATTGAGTATGCGTATGTGTGTGTGAGTGTGCGTGTGTCTGTGTGTATGCATATATGTGTGGGTGTATGCATATGTGTGTGGGTGTGGTGAGCACTTGGCCCGGCAGCCAGCAAGGAGCCAAATGTCGGAGCCGGGCACCTTACGCAAATCGTTGGCTGCTTGCCAATGCGCAGGACGAACCGAAGGACACGGGTAACAGGGCAGCCAGGCACTTGAATGCAAAAAAAAGAACAAACAAACAAAAAAAAACAAGATAAAATTTGCTCTAAAAAGATGTGATTTCCTGCTTACTTTTGGTTGTTGTTCGAAATTGATGCACAAAATGGCAATCGAATGGCGACTGAAAATTAAATTATATTCACTGAAACCATATCTATATGGTAATTACATATGCAAGCTTGACGCTTATCTATATATATATGTATATGTATATGTATATAGTATATAGTATATGCTGGATTTAGTTGCGGCAACGGATTAACTTGTAAAGTTCAATTTTGATTTTCGTATCGCGTGCCAGACGCGAATTATGTTTAGATCAAGCTCAAAAGCTCAAAGTTCACTTTGAAGCAGCAGCAGAAGCAGCAAAAGAAGCAGAAGAAGAAGCGACAGCAGCAAAAAATGACAACAACAACTTCAGCAACAACAACAACAACAGCAATAAGGGCAGGCACGCCAAAGTGCTATCAGGCGGCATTCTGGCTGCGCTCCTCGCTGAGTGTTGTTGTTGTTGTTCTGACTACTCACTGCTTTTGTTGTTGCGAGTGTAAATGTACCCAGCTGCCAGTTGCCAGTTTCCATTTATTCACACACACACACACACACCCACATACGCACTCAGAAACGGACGATGAACAAAAAATAGAAAAAGAACAACTCAAAAAGCACAATGTGCAACAGAGATGGCTACAGCGCATAGCAAAAGAGCGCAAGAGCGAGCGAGTGCACGAACACGAGAGAGACACGCGCAGAGAGCGAGCCCTGAGAGAGAGAGAGAGAGAGACACACACAGAGAGCGAAGGAGAGAGAGATAGACATTGAGAGAGAGAGTGAGCGTGAGCGTGAGCACACACAACACAAAAATGACAATCCCAATTCATAATTGTCAAAAATTTAAAAATAACAATAAATTAAAAAAGAAGTTAAAAAATAACAAGGCAAACCGACCAAAATACAGCATGGAAAAGAAAAAACAAAAGAAAAAAAATGGCTAAATAACTCAATTCTTAGCCAAAAAAGAAATGGGCAAGTTTCAGCTGACGGCGCCCACAAATCAAGTGAAAAATTGCAACAGAAGCCACAGCCAGCTGATGATGGGGGCAGAGCGAATGCCGAACCAGCTGTGCCTGAGCCTGTCTAACGGTACATCGAGAGTCGAGCGTCGAGAGTCGTTCGACCTCGCCCCTAAACATTAACTTCGCCAAAAAAAAAAATGAAAAATAGAAAGAAAAAAACAACAACAACAACAACAGCGCGCTCACTTTCGTTTTAGCAGGACGTTCATCAAATGCGTCCCGGGTTATTGTGTCCCACTGTCGTCCCACTGTTCCACTGTCAGAGTCACAGCCAGAGTCAGAGTCAGAGTCAGAGTCGGTGTCGGTGTCTCGTTTTCGCGTTGCGCTCGTATTGTGGTCGAGTTAATTCGAACTTGGTCCTCGTCGTCGTCGTCGTCGTCGTCGTCGTCGTCGTCGTCGTCGTTGTCGTCGTCGCAGTCGCAGTCGACGTTGTCGTCGTCACTGGGCGTCCTCCACAAAAAAAAAAAATAAATAAATGTTATATCCTCGTCGCTGGCAGTTGCCAGTTAAGATTCAGTCTGTATTGTGTTTACACCCATGACTGACGTAGCAAGCGCAGAGCTCCACTCAAATATAACACTTACTTAATATGTACTTACAATATAAAACAATAAAAATCCCAGAGAAGACTTCACGAACGCCATTCTCAACAGCATTGAGCAATTAACATTTCATTTAACTATCAAATAATAATAATAATCAAAATACAGAAAAAATATTTAAAAACTTTTAAAAATCCACAAAAAAAAAAAAAAGACTTCCAACATTTTCTTGACAAATTTTTTTTCGAGTGCGCGTGTGATTGTGTGTTTGTGCTTTGAGTGTATGCTGTGTGTGTTTGTTGTGTGTGCGCCTGATTGTTGTGTGATGAGTGTGTGATGGGTGTGTGTGTGTTGTGTGTAAAAAAAAGCAACAAATTAAAATTCGATTCGTAATACGTTTAAATTCAAATAGCAAATACCAAAAGTCGTAAGCAGAACAATAAAAATACAGAAAAACAAACAACAACAAAAACAGCAAAAAAAAACAAAGAAAAAAAAAAACACTATGAAAGCCGAAACGATACGGCGGATGTACCAGAGCGATACCGCCTCAATGTCGTAAACAACAGCAAGAAACGTAAAAGGGCTCCTCACATCCCCTCGTAAATACAAGCGACGCAACATCGAGGCATACACAAAAAAAGTACGATAACAATCCCAAGTCCGTATTCTCCATATACTAATACTATATATATACCATATATATATATATATATATATATATATATATATATATATATATATGTATATATATACATATATATATTTATATACGTTACTCTAACGCTACTAACTCCTCCAAGTCACATTTGTCATTCAATTACAACGCACACAGAATGTGCTTTATTTTTATTTGATTTTATTGCTTATCAACACTGTTTACGTTCCTTTTATTTTTATACTATTTGGGCATTTGGGGTTTGTTTGAGTTGAAAGAATGGTACTGTAGAAACTGTAAAGTCTTTTATTACAACTCCACATCACATGACTACTTCGAAACTGTTAGTAGAAAGCCTTTTTTAAATCAAGTATATTAAGAAATCAAGCGATTGTAGAAACTGCGCAAGAAACCAGAAAATTTGCCAAAGAGAACTAAAAGAACTGAGCAAGTGCAGTTTGCATCCAATGAAGAGAACAATGACAAAATAAAATAAAAACTAATTAAATAAAATTGCATTTGAAGCAAACAACAAAGTTTAAAAGTGGAATGAAAATGAAAAAAAAAAAACATTTCAAAATATATATAAAATAGCTAAGGATTCAAATATATAAATACTGGATTAAAAGTATTTAAGAACATGATGATAAACGTATTTAAATTTTAAAAAATCTTAGAAAAAGTGGCGACCTTTCAAGGCCTTTATATGAAATGTGATAAAAACTAAACTTCTAAAGTAAAATCCAGAAACAGAATATTAAAAGTAACTAAATTGGAAATCTGACAAGAATGAAAGATACTTTGAACAGAGTTGAGAAATACAAAGGCTAACTAACTGACTAACTAAACAATCGTACAAGTAACTAAAGGGAGCATCCTTAATTGGAGATGATATGATAGTTGAAAAAGTGCTTAAGAAAATATTGAACCAACTAAAAGTAAGAGGCAAGAAAAGAACAAAAAGACTAAGACTAAGACTAAATATGCAGAGTAAAACTGTTTCAACTGATAAACAAAGCTGAAAGGCATCTTTACACGACAGTTTGTTGCAATTTGACCAAGTCGGCGTTGTTTTTCAACTGAAATTGCAGATTCTCAGTACTAGTTTTTCAATTTCAACTTGTTTTTTCATTCTTGTTTTTGTAAGTCTTCTTTTTTTTTTGTATTTTGGGCTAACCGGCTGTCAGGCGTTTGGGGAAAAATGCTTCATCAAGCCGGTTACAGTGGCAGTTGCCAGTTTCCGGCTTGTTGATTGACATTTCCGCTATGTTGCGTGGGGTTTGCTGCCGCCGGGTATGGGAGTAGCGGGGAGGGGGTGGGGGAGAGGGGAAACAACACTTGGAAGCGACTTGCTTTGCTTGTCACATGTTCGTTGTTTTTTTTTTGGTCGCAGCCGGCTGATTGTTGCTGTTGTTATTGCTGTTGCTGCCGTTGTTGTTGCAAACACATAACTTTGCTACAGCTTCTCACAACAGCTTATGCAATTGTAGCTAGCTTTGATAAACACAGCGCACAGACGGCACAACCAGCGACAGACTAATACACTGACTTGCAAGCCTTCACCTCCACCCACTTTGTGGTGTGTGTGCTCGTCCTGTGCGAAGCGTTATGTAAGTTCTTAACTTGTGCGTATGTATGTATGCATGATAGATAACAACAGCTGAACAAGTGAACAACTGTGTCCAACTCTGTATATGTGTGTGTGCTTGGGGTGGGGTGGGGGGTGCGGAAGCAACGCGAAAACTTTACCACACAAATTCAATAACAAAATACAAAAAAAAAAAAAAAACAAAACAAAAAGAGAGGAAAATGGCAGTGAGTGAAAATTGTGGCAGCGTACAGTGCGTATACGTATGCGTTACGTTGAAAATTCACGTTGCGTATACGTCACGTTGCCTGGCTTTCACATACATGTTATATGTGCTGTTGCAGTGCATAATCAAATTAGTTATGAAATGTTTCATTTTTGATAACAAGACCCACGCAACGTAGCATTTTGAATATAATTCAATAATTTATGCAGTCAAATCAGCCGTTTTGCTCATACTCCTTATTGCTTTAATTTTTTTGGGTACATTCCGATCGCGCTTGAGAGAGACTGTGCATGTAAAGTTGATGGTTATTTCCATTATTTGGTTACCTTTATTATATATACATATATATTTAGCAAATATTTCGTTTCTTGGACCAGTATATTTCAATTGAAGCATGCAAATACTTAATACCTAACACATTTTATACTCGTTTCATGAGATTGCAGCCGCAATAGTTCAATTTGTATATTCTGTAAGTCGAATAGAGATTAGAGACAATGCTCTATATATCAGATCACGTCTTCATAACTCGAATATTCATTCTTTAGACAGTTTAGACAGTGTTCAGTATCATTTCAAATTGAATAGAAGATATTTTGAGAAGCCGAATCGGACATCAAACACAAGAATCGTGAATTTAAAAAAAAAAATGGGCAACTGGTTTTCTATATTAAATTGCTTTCAAATATTTTTGGTCTTTTCAACTTAAATTGAGTTAATAAATAAAACAGTCATGCTTTCAAACAAATTATTACCACTTTATCATCATCACTGCAGTCAGGTTGAATCTAAACGAATAAATTTAAAAAGTCAGATTGAATTTATTGCAATTCGAGAAATAAAACTATCGTAAAGAATTTCATTGCTTAAGTCTATTGATTGCGCACAATTTCATGCACGAAAAAGTTATCGTGTTTTTTCTTTTGTTTTGAGTTGATAAATATTTTATTAATTTGTTGGTAGAAATTAAGCTATTTTCGTTGAGAAATGTGTACAACAAATTTGAACAACATTTTAAATAAGAATATATATTTTTCCCACAGCATAAATCACCTTATATATATTTGTATCATAACCGAACTAAATTCTTTTAGGCATAATTAAATCGTAATATTGCTTGAATAAACAATAAAGCCAAGTCATTAATTATTTCTCGTGCTGAAATGTTCATATAATTATACCATAAATGTCAGCAACAATTTCAATAATATCACGTCAGCTCTAACACTGCTTCTCTTTCTCTTTGTGAAAACCTCTCTGTTCTACTTTTGGCCTAAGTATATTTTTCAGAGTTTGATATAGAAAGAAAAAACTTGTACATATAGTACAAGAAACACTTAGATACAGTTTTCTTTTCGTCGCCCAGTTGACATTAAGAACAATGCCTTATTATAAGCAATTATAATGATGTTGTTGCATTGCTGGACATTGGCATGCTATCAATGTTAACTGTAATCAATCATGCCTGACACCAAAACTTGGCAATCCGGTGTTAACACAAAAGAAAACTCTGACCTCAACTAAAAAACTTCAATTCGTGAATATACCATTCAAAAATAAGTATTTGTAAATGTGAAAATACGATTTTCTCCCGTATTTGAAATGTGAAATGGGTCTGAAATGCTTAAAGTTGATCGATTAGATTTTGAAGCAAGTCAAATGGTCTAGAATAGATTACTCTCTTGGGCATTTTAGCAATGCCAGCTCCTGAGTCAGGAATCAATTGCCGTCACACGTCAATTGGGAACTCGCAGTGTTCAACTGCACTGGTGAATTGTAGAAAGCCACAAAAGGCAATTGCTGTTGCTGTCATTTTGTTTTATGCACCAGTCTGAAGATTGAGAGAGAAATATTGTCGGACTCAATTACACACACAAAAACACAAGTTGTGCTCGTTTTCTCCTTAAGCGGCAACCATTTTTGAGGTTGCTTTTTTCTTCTTTTTTTTTGGCAAAAAACATCACGTTTCCCCAGTTTTTACGTTGATGACTACGTGACGTCCTTTCGAGAGAGCGAGAAAACAGCACAGAAAGAAGGAGAGAGAGGGAGCGAGAGAGAGAATGAGAGAAAGAGAGAGAGGAGGGCAAACTACTCATCTGCTTTTGAGATGCATTCTTAAACGTTTTATTGTTCAAGATATGTGCTGTAAAAATGGCGATAAGTGGGGTTTTGGATTTCGCTTTCGCGAAGAGTCAAATTCCCAGTTGTGACAGCGTAATCGAGCTTAACGCTTAGTTTGTCGAGTGCATTTGCTCGGAAAATTGTTGAGTGTAATCTGAATGGCACTCGATGCCAAACCAGTTGTAGTAGTACACTTGCTGCAACAATTAAATATAGTTTTCTGCGAAGTCCACTCTTGATGGCAACACGAGCCCTGCCGCACAAACATAACTGATATTTGTTATTGAAAACTCCAATCAGCTTGCTGCGTAATCCCGCTTAATGAGTGTAATGAGTATAGTGAATGAGTATATTCAATGTCAAGTTCCAGCACTGGAAGTAAGCTTTGTATGCTCAATCAGGTTCAGGACTATCGAACTAAAACCAAACAAATTGCAAAAACACTGCCAGCTAGCTATCAAGCGCGGATAAATAAAATCTCTAGTTCTTTTGTTTTTTTTGTTTTCTTTAGAGATTTGCGCCTTATAAATGCGCCAACGAACTCACAGTTTTTACTTGTACACCAAAAAAAAAAAGAAACCAAAAAAAATTCAAAGAGATGTTTTTTCTTTTTAAGACCACAACATTGCTCTCTTGCGCTCGATTTAAATGCGCATAAGTTTGAGCATTTTGGTCAAACCACTACTTTGTATCGCACATCTTTTATCCAATCCAAAAAATAGATGGCGCCACTAGATTGTGCCCCTATTTGGGCTGTTTTGGGCCAAAAGCGTCTAATCTGCATACGCTTCGCTTACAACCGACTAAGCAAAATACATGGCGCACGTGTCCAACTATTCAACCAAGCACACACGCGCACACCCTTATACACACACACACACACACACACACACACACACTCAGAGAGGGAGAGAGAGAGAGAGAGAGAGAGGGGTGAAGCATTCGACAACAGAGTCACGAGCTGTCTAAACGCTTTTTGATATTCTTTAGCCAAACAAGTTTTTACACACAGCGAGTGTGTTTTTGTTGCCATCGATGTTGTAGTGCCTTTTATGTAAATAGAAATTCCCCCAAAAACAAAAAGAAAACGAAGTTGTTTTGTTGTTGGGCTTGTTGGCCTTTGCTCGTTGGTCGTTGGTCGTTGGTCGTTGGCTATATTACCACACCCACCGACTTTTACGCACGTGGCCCTGACCGCATGTCCAATTGGGGGTCAGAAATTCGTGGGCTTCGTTGAGCTCACTGTCCGATCGAAGGAACGTTTTAATTTTGAGGCCCGCCATTCAAATGATTGTAATTGTAATTGAAACGAAATTGGCCACTCTGAACACGGTGCGAGCAATTGTGCAATTTATGAGGTGTATTGCTCCTCTTTAAAGAAAAATAAAAATAAAAATAAAAATAAAAACCGTACCCTCAATCATCATCAACGGCAATTGGTTATTGGTAATACTCATACGACCTGTATGCGGTGCTCAATTTATTCCTTGCTTTTGTTTTTGCGGATAATTGAACAAAGTTAATCAAACCGCTTGTGGCAATTACCACACGCTTGTTAGCGAGGGCAGCGGTGGCATGGAGTGGACGTTGCACGTTTATGCGTTGATAAGGGGGGGCAAAAAAACGAACGAACAAAAAACAAGAAAAATAAAAAGTAATTGTGAAAACACTTCAAGGCAAGGCCAATTGAGCCTCTGGGCCCATTGTTTATTAATTATTTGCTTAACTTAGTTGACCTATGACCAATACAGCCATCACCCATTCCCGATCCCTTTCAACCAGACAACCCCGACCATCCCCCACTTGCATATATATGTCATTAATGTTATTTGCTTAATGGTCATGCCCTCGTGTGTGTGTCTGTTTGTATGTTTGTATGTTTTTAGGCTACAAATATTTGAGTTGCAAGTTTGCATGGAAATTATAATGAATTTATTCGTTGTACTCGTGCTCAACAACCAGCTGCAACAGTCAAAGCCCAAAAAGTAACTAAACTTAAGTCAACTTGAATAATCATCGAGAGGGAATAATTCATTTGACCTTCTTTGTTTAACAGTCGTACGCATATTAGACTAGCTTCAAAACTGAGAAAAACTGGACTAGAAAATGTGTTCACTTTCAATATTTGTATATATGTTGTTTATTTACTCTAGAATAGAAAGTATTCGGTTTTAATCAGGGTGTCCAATTGAAATTCAGAACTGGGACTACAAAATTCGAAATTTTCTTTTTTCAAGAGCCAGCAACCCCAACCGATATTGTTAGTCTTTTGGAGATATATATATATACATTCCGTTGCATGTTGCAAAAGGAAACCGAATACCGAAAAAATATTCGGATTCAAATTATTTACACAACTTGAATCTAAATTTGTTGCCTTTTCTGACTTTGGCTTTAATCAATGATGCTAATCATTGTTGTTAGCACGTTGATGATGATGATGATGATGATGAGACCTAAATATGTCATTTGTTGTAGCGTGCAAAGTCAATGACTGCATACCTGGACCACACAGACCCACCCCCATTTTGACATCGAAATGCTGCATTGGAATTGGAATTGCAAGTAGGTTCAGTGGTTATAGTGGCTTCCGTGGTTGCACCGCTTCTGCTGTTGATGGTGGTGCTGTCGCTTTCTTGGTTAGGGCTTGTTTGATTGGCAGCCCGAGCAGAAGTCATTGCAGCCCTGGCAAGTGGCACATGTCTTGGCCGGGGATTCTCGTTGGCAATGCCAGGGATTGGGGTTGTTTTATTTTTTCTATTTTTCTTCGACGGGGACGCCTCCACACTGCATAGCCCCTACAAGCCGACAATGGGGTTAGTTTCATGTATATGTGTTTGCATATGTATGTATTGATTTTCGATCATTACCAACGTGCAATGTGTCATAAAGCAGCAGCAGCAGCAGCAGCAGCAGCAGCAGCAGCAGCAGCAGCAGCAAAACCAAGAATTCACAATAACAACAACACAGTCTCACCCCATTTGAATTATGTGGATTCACTTTATGGGGGCTAAGGTATTTCTTGTCATTGTCAAGTTATCATTATTTATTGAATGCGCCGCCTTGGCACGCTTCCAGCATAAGAACAAAAAATGAAACCATTTCATGTTCATCAAGGAAACGGCAGATAGGAATAATAATCATAAACTGAAAACTGAAAATGCGATGATTCACGGCTTGTGAAACTTGTTTTCCACATCCCTTAATCCAGGCTTCGATTCGCTTTTTATTAATACCATAAAATATGTGATTTTAGCAGAATCGTCTTACGGTTCCTCTGCATGAAGGGTAAAGATGCCGGCAAAGGTTATGAATTGATTCCAATTCTGGTTCCGGTTTGGTACTATATAGATTTAAGATATTCGTTCCTGTAACTGGGTCTTAAAATAAGTTTAATTTCGACTCTCAATATCAATCATTAAAGTTGCATTTGCGGTTCCGTTCTGAAACAATGCTTTTAAAAATAATGATTTATTTCGGACGCAGGCTCAGAGAGTTTCGCAACTCAGGATCAGGGTTGGGTTCGGCTATGCTTGCTGACTTATCTTATCAAAACTCTTGCCAACTCTTAAATGTGTGGCAATATAATAAATTTTAATAAGCTGATCTACGATTCTTATATTTGGCAGTTGCTGTCAATCGTCAATTTACAATTAACAAAATGTGTGCTCAAATTATTATATAATAAATAATATAATGTTAATAACACTGCATATCATATACAGTTAAAGCAAGTAGATTGATGTCTTCAGCCATTTTCTGCCATTTAAGTCCACGTTTATTTATTTACAAAGAATGACTCCTAAAAAAAAGTTTGATAATAGACAAAGCAGAAAGTGTAATTGAAAAAAATCGTAATTTCTTTCCTTTTTGTTGAGGTAAATGCTAGATGTTTGTTGCATAGTGTAAAACTGCTAGCCGATAAAAGCGAAAAATGACTTAGACTTGAGATTCCTGCTCCAATATATTTATTGTGTTGTATAACAAGAACAACCACAAATACATGCGTCCGTCCCTACACTGACCGAATTGTCCACTCAGGGTGCACTAATTTACTAATTCAAAGTTTTCAACTCGGCTCCACACACACACACATACACACACACACACATATATATATATATATATAGAGCCCATTGGCAAACAGAAAAATTCTTTATACGCCTAATTAAGCATCAACAAAGCGAACACTTCATTATGAATTTCCTCCACTCGAGCCCGAAAATAAAAGTGAAAGCTAAACCTCAACTAAACGTAAATTACGCCAAATTTATTAGGCAACACAAGCGAAAGTGAAAGTGGCAACAAAATCATGTGCACCACGCTGTGGGCCGGGGGCAGGGACCACAAAAACAAAAAAAAATATACAACAAAAAAAAAAAGAAGAAAGAAAGAAAGGCGCTCGAGCAGGAACCCGCACCCAAATCTAATCGCTGTCGTTAAAGCAATAGGCAGCAACTTCAACGCTAGCTCCAACTACAGCTTTGGCAACAACAACAGCAAAAACAACAAAAACAACAACAAAATCGACAACAAAATCGACAACAAGAACCACTGGACTCAAGTTCAGTCAGAGCTCCCGAAAAGCGTCTGTTTGGCTCGTTTTGCGTGTCAGACGCGTTTTGTATAGGAAACTCGATAATTTCCACCAATTTCCTTCGAGTACAACGCACACACGCACGTGTGTGTGAATTTGTGTGTGTGCGTGTGTGTTTGTGGTTAGAGCTTATAATGTGTGATATGCGTGTCATGGGCGGTCTGTGCCGCCTGTCCGTCAGTCGCTCGACCCGTGCTCGTAAAAGGACTCACAATGAGTGTATGTTAATTTTGGGTAGCTGAGAATGTAGGTGAGAAACGGAAAAGGGGCGTGGTCCCAATGCCAATGCGGCAACCCATAAGCCAAATGAGACATTTTCATTCACACACACATAAACATGCACATAAGTATAGTTTATATATATATATATATAAATATCTATATAAATACATACAGCTGCGGTCAAAATAATAGCATGTTTTGGAAGATGTTCAAATATATTTGAAAACGTCATGCAAATGTTATTCGAACACAAGCAATAAATACTGAACACAAGTAAACATTAAAACGGCAAAATGCCATACAATAAAAAAAAAAAAAAAAAAAATTAAATAAATTATACACTTTAAATTGATCATAAAAATAAATCAAAACAATATAAGTGGCAGCCTTCTCAGCCGTCCCTGCGAATAAATCATCTTTCTAAAAACTAGATATGTATGTGAAAAATGATAATATTTGAAATCATTCCCAGAATGCATATCTGCATTTTTCTTCATGTGAAAGATTTTGGTAAAAATACGTATTTTTCAATTAAATGCTTTGAGGAGCAGCACTATTATTATTTTGACCACAACTGTACATGCATGTTGGTGTATTTTCGGCCATGTTAGTTGGAAATGGAAAATCGTTTCTATTTTTGAGCAGGTGCCAAATGCTGATGCCTGCCTGCCTGCCAGCCTGCTTGTCTTTTGGCTGTCTGGCTGGGTCACTGTCTGCTGAGGGCTCAATTGCAGTGATGCATGTAAAAGTTTGGCTATGCAAAATGACAGCAGCGATTAATCTTTAATCTTTATGAAAGCCAAAGTTCTCTCAATGCATTTGGCCATTTTTCATTTAGTTGTAGCATCAGCAGACATTGCTTATGTGTGCAAGGCCACACAGTTAATATTATTGCATTCAAAGGCTTATCAACTATTTTATTTAAGTACGTAACAAAAACGTAACATGGAATGACAAATTAAAAGCTATCCCATTGGGGCAAACTAAGCAAATAGATAACAAAAACACATCTCTATGTTAAATTTGTGCTTTTTGCTGCAACATTTAACATTACTTAAATGCACTCAGGAGGCATTTTCTTTTTTATACGCACTTATTTAGTAAACTGCAACTGCAAGTGCAACAAAATAGTTGAGGATTTTTTGTGGTGGCCCCAAAAAGTATGCTTCGTATTTATCAAATTCAAATTATGAGACTGACTTGCTTCGCTTGCGCCCCATTAAGTATGCTACAGTTTCAAATTAATATTAATTCAAGGAAATATGAAGGCCGTCGGGAATATAATGATGTCGAAGAATTTATATTGGCGCACAACGGAATTGACAAACTAAGCAATGTCGCTGGAGGAAACGCATTATACAAGATATATATTTGTGATTAACTGTATATATTTATATATAGTTTTCGGTTTGGAAAATATAGTCAACATTTTTGTTGATTGTTTTGCAGCGTTTGCGTTTCGTTACGCTTTTCAACTTAATTAAGAAATCCAATTAACATCATTGGCATTGGCTGTTCCAGAATATGCGCAATTTGTTTTGTTTTATGTTGGCCCACACACACACACACACACACACACACACACACACACACACACGAACAGAAGCACATAGATATCAACACGAATGTCTGTTGGTATTGGTTAGCTTTTGGCTTTTCTGCATATGTTGAGACTGTGGCAGGATCTGTGTCGCCGCTGCCGCCATTGATAACACGCCTCCCACTTTGTCATTGCGTGTGGCCCAAAATGTATATGTGTGTGTGTGTGTGCTTGTGTGTGTGTGTGTGTGTGTGTGTGGAACACGCAACGCTCAAAACAATAACAAACGATGACAAGCAACAAACTTAACAACAGAAGCAGAAACCGCCGCTGCTTTTCTTGTTTTCCCCTTTCAATTTCTGTGTTTGTTAGTGGGCGTGCCAACAACAGATAATCAACAAAGCGACACACACACACACGTTCAACGCCACCTGATCAGCTTTATGCTACGCCGCGAAAAGAACCCATTACGAATTCTATTCGTAATCTATACGAATCCATACCACAACTCATCTTACTGTGCCCATAACCTTTTTCCATGATACGAGTATATAACAATTTTAAATATAAACATATAAACATATTTTATTTATCACTACTCAAATATAGCATAGCCGATAAGAAAACAAACACTTTACGACGCGTCTGTCCAAACTAGAACAACTACAATAATAAAAAGATATAGTACAACAGATGAGAGACTGAAAAGAGAGAGAAGCGCACAGCTTTTGTTGCTGATACTGATACTTTCGCGGAGACAATTTCGTGCTTGACTAAGAAGCTTCAAAATACAGTTCTGCACACAAGAATGAACTCCATTGTGTGTATACAGAATGCAAGGATCGATAAAGAGTAATGGGGTCATTCACTAGCTGGCTGCTGGGAACGCCATAAGTTGGGATTGCGAAAGCGCCAAATAATCGAGCAGTGGCAGCGGTCTGTCATTCATTTTGTCTATTTAATGGTCAGAGTTGAAATTCAAAGGTGAGAACTGCTGGTGTACAATGGATTGTCAAAATGAATTGAACAAAAAATAACAACAATTTTGGCGATGAATTGCATGCTAAGTAAATTCACAAGGACGAAGCGAAAGGAATACAACAAAATATGAATGCGATTGTTACTCGACAACTTTTTGCTTTCTTTATCGCGGCAAGCAAGTCTTTAATTTGCATAGCAGTTAATTGTTATCGATTGAGCATTTGTTTCGTTTCAAATTTTGTGTCAACAATGAGCCACAAAAGCTATAAGAACAACAACAAGAACAACAGGCTAAGCCTGTCACAGCATTGAGCTTCGAGCTTTACTCTGCCATTTCTCCTCAACTCAACTGAGCTTAACTCATCCGCATGGCCAAAGTCAAAGTTAAACTTTGCACAGCTTTGCTTTCAGCTCGCTCTCGCTCTCGCTCTCTCTCTCTCTCTCTCTCTCTCTCTCTCTCTTGCTCTCTCTCGCTGTTATTAGCATAAACAGCAGCAGCAACAACAATGAGAACAACAACCACAGCAGCCTACACATTAAAGCAAATCTACTTACCATTAAACCAATTCTATTTAGAAGTGCGAGGGGGGGCAGGGGCAGGCGCAGGGGGAGGGGGGAGTAGATAGTACAGGCGCTGGCTTTTGTGAGCATTTTCATTAGGGGCGCACAAAATGCGAAAGGCAAACTGATTAAGGCCTCAATTGAAAGACGCATATGTAGTAAGTGCACAAGAGCGAGATGCAAGAGCATAAGTACACACGCACATAAGCAGCAGGTATGCATGTGTGCGTGTGTGTGTGTGTGTGTGTGTGTAGGCAGTCAAAGATAGACAAGTAAGCAAAGAAGCAAAAGGCGGCAAGCTAAAGAGCATGGCAAAGCTCAAGCATCAACAAACAGGCACGTAACGGGTCTTTTGGGAGGTGCGTGTTGGGGGGGGTTATGCTGAATTTTATAAGCAAATATTTGGATTTAACGGGGTAATGCGAGTACATATGTGTGCCTGTCTGTGTGTGAGTGTGTGTGCCTATGCTTAATTTAAAGTAAATTTGTTGTAGAAGGCAGCACTGTCTATGTTTATTTGTCTGTGTGTGAAAGTTTAGCACTTTTTAGTGCTCGTGCTTATGGCATGCAAAAAAAGAAAAAAAAAGAAAAAAAAAGATAAAACGAGAAAACCGCACCCAAGTTGAGATTACTTATCTTTAGTTTTCATTTAAATATGAAGAGTTTGTGTGTGTGTGTGTGTGTGTGTGTGTGTGGTGTACTTTCATTTATTTGCTCGCTTTTGGTTTTCTTTCTACTTGTACTTTCTTTATTTGCCTTTTTATTTTCTTTTTCGGTTTTTTTTTGTTTTTTTTTGTTTTTAGTGCTTTAGCATTTTTCCCTTTGCACACAGACATTTTTCCATACTTCTCCACTTCCCGTCGTATTGTGTCCTCACCCGCTGAAACCAGCTCCTTTGTGCGTCTCAGTATTTTGGTATTTTCTGATTCCACAAAGGACAAGAAGCAAATTCACACACACACACACATACATATTTATGTACACATACATATATAAACTATACACATATATAGAGAAAGGCTGTATATATCTGCGCTTTCAATTCCGGTTTCATTTTGAGTTACTTGGCCAGCCAAATAATTGGATGAGATGACTTGAAAACCAGATAACAGAAAGTTGTATATATATATATATTTATATATATATATATCTATGAATGTGATGACGATGATGACGTCATTTTTGTGCCCATACATGCGTCAAAGCAAGCTAACCATGCTTTCTGCCATGTGACTACTGGGCGTTTTGGGCGTGGCTCTAATATGAAGCTGGATGCCCAAGTTATGAGATTGTGGCTGATAAAAAGGATTAGGGTCCTGATGATGCTGCCATTGCTGTCACTCCTGCTGCTAATGCTGCTGCTCCTCTGGCTTCAATTGAGCCAATTATGATGACCAAATTAAATGCCATAGTCTCTCTGTATGTGTGTGTTTGTGTGATTTTGTGTAATTGTGTACATCTGTAGAGAGTAACATATATGTCAGATAATTCATTTCAGATCTTTTATGCTGAACAATTTCAAAAATTACCATCCGATATGGATATTTTATGTCATAAGAAACACACACAAAAACCGTGTTTCAAATGAAGATCATACGACTTTATAATCAACCAAAAGGCTCAATTGAACAATGAGAATCCGGGTTTCGAGTCCCCGGCTAATGTCTGGATATTGTTGTAATGACTTAGCCAAACGGCCGATATTGTTAGATTGATAGGTGGGTTTTATATAACCATGTATATCTATGTATATATCCCATACGATATATATATATATAATATTGATAATAACAATAACAATCATCATCATTAAAAGGCTTCAAAGTAACCATGGAGGAGATGCAGGTAGGTTCATAATGTTCTTTGAGCAGAACATTAAGAGCTGATTACATTTGCATTAGAAGGCAATAGAGAATAGATATAAAACTATGCAAATTATGCAATAATTAGAAAGCAACTCAATATATAGTTTAATAGCGAACAAGTCAACTTCTTGCCTCACATTAAGACTAAAGATATAAATACTTTAAGATATACACAAAAATCAATGATTTTCTTTCTTCAAAATTAAAGAAATTACAATTATTTTAATCATACGACAATCAACGCTAAAGTAACCCAAGAAAACACTAAAACACTCTAGAATTTGCACAAAGCTAACTTATAAGTTTGGTCACCGAACTCACGTGTAATGCTTGCCTAATTCGTGATTTAATTAGCTAAATACTCACATGATTATAATGGTAATGTATGTTAACTGATAATTTCACACGAATTTTTGGACGTAGCACACACGCACAAAACAAACTAACAACAAAAAAAAAAATACTCCTAATATACACACCTACCTAGAAAAACACCTTGCAACCAGCTGACCACTTAGTGAGATTTGTTTATTTAATAATGCCACATAGATAAGTTATATACTGCTCTCTCTCTCTATATATATATATATATATATAAAATATATATATATATATATAATATATGTATATAATATATATATATATATGAATATATGTTTTTTTAGCTCCGCAAGCCAGCGTCGACACTTTCAATTCCTGGCTCGATGAAAACACCTTCTATTGCGAACCGGGAACAGATCGCATCTGGATGCAACGAAGAAGCGTCCGAGGCACTAGTGGGTATCCACTCAGACTACCCTAGGTATGAAATGTATGTATACCAATCGCCAATCCGTCACTTTCCCCACATAAAAGCGCATTTCGCTGGCCCTAATTCAATCAATAAACACGCATACTATATATACACAGTGAGAAATCGGCCACACTTTCGATCAACCAAAATGGCTTTAGTCGTTTTTAATATCTCGACAAAATATTTAATTTCCGTCAAGACTCAATATAATTGAATATCGGGATATTTTTAAAGGCCAACAAAAAAAAATGTTGTTAAAAAAAGTAGTTTCAAACCAGTGAATCAAGGCGAACAAAGTTTGGTATCCGGTTCAAAGTTTCCATCGCTTAATTTAAAGTCAAATTATTCGATTCATCTTTAATTCAGTGAATATCGAAATTCGATTTACGATTCTATGTTTAAAATATATTTCGTCAGCGAAATTCGAACTATTAAAAAGTTTTCTGTACTCACTCGAATTTATTCGATACTAATACCTATTTGAATATCTTCTGTGCTTGCTTTAAGATTTAAGATAAATGTGTATACTTAATAAGAGTGCTTACTGCCCTTTTTCTAACTGTGTATGTAATCAATAAACAAGCCAACATTCTATTACCAATTCATGTGCCCACAAGAAGCAACAACAACAACAACCACATCAACGACCACAAATCCACATACAAACTCACACAATTTAGATAATGCCTTAGAACTTGAACTAGACACAACAACAAAAAAAATTGACTAATTGCCATGGGCCATAATTAGCTGTCAGCGCCAGATAGGCAGATTATAAATGTCATTACATAAGTATATCCTTCATGAAAGAGAGTGTGTTTGGTCACCGAACTAATCTCAACAAAGCTCAAAGTTAATATGCATAAAGTTTTGCAACTTAAGTTCGGCCATCTGAGCGTATACGCAATAAAGTCCTATTGAGTTTTTGATGACCATTCAATTTAGTGCCGCAATAAATACTTATATATATTTATATACGTAAATAAATATATATTAAAAAGTCAATATGAGTCAAGAGATGTCGTTGTGTGTGTATGTCCATGTCAATGCAGAAGTAAATCTATTTAAGTGCCAACAAAGTACAACATTTTTGTTGCAATAACGTTCGATTTGGCACAGTTCAGCATTCTTAATACCCTGCACAACAGAAAGTTGGGGTATCTTCAATTTTGTAAATGGTTATATCAAAAGTGAATCTGTGGCAGCTGAATGCAATATAAAAAAATGACAGGGTATATGATGGTTGAGCATTCTGATTTATTGTATTCCAATAGGTTGAAGGAAGGACAGTTTTCGTTTCTTGTTTTCAATTCTCAGCAAAATTAGCCCACACACACACACAGACACGCATACACAAACACATGTGTGTGTGTGTCTGTATCTTGTGAATACACAAATTGATGTGACACAAATTTTCATGAGACAGCAGCTGACAACAACAACAACAACAATAATAACAAAAACATAAACCTGCCATCCATTAGTTGAAGATTTATTAAGCAATGTGCCGTCAGAGCCAATTCGCCAAATATAGTTAATGGCAAATCTGTCATAGTCTTAGCCATCAAGAGTAGTTAGTTAGTAAGTTAGTTAGTTACTTAGTTGTACGATATATGTTGGGGGGTGGTGAGTGGGGCACAATCGAGTGTTGGCTTGCGGCTAGTTTGGTCAATTAGCATTGAGAACACAACTGGCTCTTTTGTTTTGCAGGTATATGGAGGAACGGGCGCTTACTGGTGGCAATACGTCCAGGAAGCCATCGACAAACTCAGCCAAACACAAACCCAATGTGGGCTATCGCCTGGGCAAGAGAAAAGCTTTATTCGAGAAGCGCAAACGCATCAGCGACTATGCCCTCGTCATGGGCATGTTCGGCATCATCGTGATGGTGATTGAAAACGAGCTGAGCAGTGCCGGAGTCTACACAAAGGTAAGCGCTTACTCTCAATCCTCTCCCATCGAAGTACTGATGTATATAATAACTCGTTCCCGTTTAATTATGACTGACACTTCTTGCTAATGACGAGGCAAATGTTTATAACGAGAGGATATTTAGCTTGTTTCTCGTTGCTTGTTACTCGTTTCGAACAACTAATGAAGAGTGATGATTTCTTGCAAATATTTTCCTACTATCAATGGCCACTAATAATTAGTCCATAATAATGATGAATTGCGAATCGTTGCTCTTGAACGTCCCATTGATGACTGCTACTTACTAATCACCTCTTATGATTGTCCTCTTGCGCTCTATAAATGACATGAAATGTAATACTTCATGAAGTAAAAAGAACCTTTATGCTGTACTGTTAAGAGGTATCGTGGTTAAGTTGCAGTTCCAGTTCCGGTTTTGGGTTTCATACCCTTCTTTGTGTGAAATGATTGCAACGACTGATCGACTATGAAATTAATAATTACGAGTCACATTTAACGATAAGTGTTATTATAGCTTCTACTCGGTAATAATTTCGTATTGTTTTGATCTCGTTACAGGCATCGTTTTACTCGACAGCGTTAAAAACCTTAATATCTGTTTCGACTGTGATTCTTTTAGGACTTATAGTAGCTTACCATGCTTTGGAAGTGCAGGTGAGAGTGAGTGAAAATTGTATCTTTCTCTTGCAGATGTTATTGATGGTCGTCATCGTTATTGTTTAACGTTGCCATCGTTATTTTCCCCCCTCCCCGCTCACTAATATGACCTAACCCCTGCCCGCCCGTATCCGTAACCGTAACCAGTAATTAACTAACCGCATCATCGTTTAGTATCCTAATAAAAAAAAATATAAAAAAATGCCCTCCTCCAATCACTGTCCTGCATCTAAAACTACTCTATAGCCAGCTCCAGCCGTAGAGGACAACACCTCATTGCAGTTTTGTTTGTTGTACTATTCTTTGTGTGTTCTTTTTGTCTGTTCTTAAAAAAATAAAATAAAATAAAATAAACACAAGATTGCCCGTAGCTTCAAAATGAGAGAATGCCAAAATGAACAGAGTATTGCACTTTGTTCTGCGCCTATCGTTATCGTTACCGTTACCCGTTACTGTTATCGTTATCGTTATGCATGCATTCAGCTAGCGAATACAGAACGCAACTGTACACACAAAGTGTAAGACTTTGTTCATGTTGATGTTGTTATATATATATATATATATCAAAATATAAATATACATTTTAATTGTGTTTCCTGCCTAGCGAAATTCCGATAAAACTAACAACTAAAAATGCAATTAATAAAATTCCATTTCCGTCATTCCGTGCGTCCCATATAGTCTGATTATAGTTTGACAAGCTATCTGACTATCGACTATCGTGGAGAGATCTCCATTTACAATGATTATGATGTTCAGATCTCGTTGATTCCTTGTACTTCCAAACAAACATCAGCCACATCAACTCAAATCATTGAAAGTTTCGACATTTTGTAAATATGTAATCATCCAAAAACTATACATAAAACAGCTCATCACGTTATGTTACTTCTCAAAACAACTTTCGACTCTATTCACCCACTCTATTGATATACATATATATACATATATATATAATGTTATGTAGGAGCTAAATCAGGGAGTTTAATTGAAATTAGTATAAACATTTTTCAGTCTGAAAAACCATGTTAGTGGAAACTATTTCGGATTACTTACTTTTAATTGGGTTATCATCCAAACATATATACTACATACGTAATTCTTTCATGAGCTTTCAAATAACAGTTGCATGTACAGCACTATAATTTATTTGATTTACAACATCCCACTCCTTAAATCAACCCTCTCCGACTAACTCACGAAACCAGCCTGAAACCCGAACCGAACCACAGTGTTCTCCCCCCATCCCCTCCCACTCTACTTGCCTATTTTTTTAGTTTACAAATTAGCAAATACCAACAACCACATGTATTAAAATGTTCGCATGAGTAAAAGTAATATATAATTTGAAAACAAAGATAATAAAAAAAAAAAACAAAAACAAAAACAATGCAAAGTAGAGCATGGGAGACGTACTACTAATTTGCTATACCCTATTTATATTTATATTGCTATCTTCATATGCGTTTTCAATTTCGATTTCGAACGAAACATAACATAATAAACAATTATACATAACATCACGGTACATTGCACAAAAATACTCGATTTATAATCTATCCCAATAATGTTAATTATTATTCTAATCAAAAAGTTAAGTAAGGCAAGCTAAAATATATGAAATATTCTCAATTAGATGCGTGTCGCTCATAAGAAACGAAAATATAAATGAATATAAAAGTAAAAGTAAAACTAAATGAAAAGAATCTGCGATGTTCCATTTGCGGCATAGAAATTTGAAAGTCCTGTGAGTCCTGTGTTCAGTGTCAATTACATTTATACATATGTATATAATAGAAATAGACAATTGAAATGATATAGAAGAAAAGAATCACCGCTCAATCTACAAAATATACCAATTAACTCACTTGCATACCCATTTTTCGTCCATGAATCAGAATTCAGAACACATTTCTTGAATGTTCCCATCATCCAAATGCAAGACCAATATCAATCAATCAATCAATCAATCAATCAGTCTGTCAAATCAAAACAAATCAACTCAAATCAAAATCAAACGAACTCAGTCAGTTAATCAGAATCAGTTTTATGTTTATACATACAGATATATATATATATATTGTACTCATATATATGGTATATATATTTATATATATATATATATATACATATATATATGGTATATTTAGTATGTATATGGATATATATATATACATATATCAGTTCAACATACCGTCGTCGCTCATATTCGTAATCTTCATACTTTGTTCTCCACTACTATATAAATCCGATTAAATGTTAATCCCCCCATTTATAATGTTGATGTTTAAAGTAAATTTTTAATATGTAATTACCTTCCAATTATGCTTTGCAGAATTCAGTAAGTAATATTTATACTATACATCATGAATATTTGTGAGTAATTCCTAAACACATAGTGTTATGTACCCCATACATACTATATATGGTTAAACAATATAAAAAATAAAAAAAACAACATCATTCCAACATAGAGTAGCTTGACAACAACAACAACAACAACAATTACAACCACAACAGGCACATAACAACAACAACATGAAAAACAACAATACAACACACAAAATTATCATAATATGTATCTACACAGAATACGGCATACATACATACCATTTTCTCAATACTATAAACGTTCCAAACAATATGCATATATATGAAACAGGGTGTCAAAGCGAAACCCGAACCGACTTCAGAACCGGAATCGGAACCAAAAATCAAACATTTTTAATGCATCAGTAACTGGCATTAGCTTTAACCAAATTTGCATGGCCGTACAGTAAAACTTGGGCTTTATACTGGGATGTAACTGTAACGTGTGGTATAAATACCTATCCAAAAATATCGAAAAATAATTTGGAAATTCGTTCGACACCCTGATACAATATATACAAACGTAACTAACAACACACAATATTTTATATATATTTACATAAGTCTGAGACAATTTAATCTTAATCTTGGCTTTACTATTTTGGTTACGAAAACCACCCATCCAATCAAAATTCTTACGATTGCAGTTATGCACCTAAATATGTATGTAAATAAGGTATGTGCATTTGTGTTTGTGTAATTGCTAAAGATATGTTTTTTATATGGTTAAACAAGCTTGACAACAACAACAATTACAACCACAACAATATATATAATATGAATGTTATAATATTGCCTCTTTAAGGTATTAATATGACTTGGAGTTACTAGATATATTTGGGCAATACCCCATAAAAAATGCATTTATGGCATTTATAAAAATTTGTATTCTTCAAAATATATATATTGACCATACTGCCCAAATACAATTATATACAATATGAAATGATGCCGAAGGTTAACGTAATAATGCGTTTTTGATTGAGTTTTAGAAAAAATTCGGCTATGCAAACAAAAATAATATAATATTTTGTCTCTAAAAGGAATACAACTATTCTATATATTGAAACACACTGGCACTCGTAGCTCTCAAAGTCGACGAGATTGCCAAAATTCTAGCTAAATGCAGCTGACTAAAATCAGATTGTGGCTTGGTTTGCACAAGATGCAATTAAACTGATTCGTCAATTCAACCTAAAACGAATCCTTAGGACAGTTACATATGTATCTATGTATGTATGTATGTATGTATATTTGTATGTAAATTGGAAGGTACACACACACACACACACACACACAACACAGATACTCACAGATACATATATATATGAGCATTCTCATTGCTAAGTCGATTCGAAATAAACATCAATCATTTAATTCACCAAGATTTGAACGGTGCTTCAATTTTGCAAGAGCAACAAAACACAAAACTATTCACAGGACTTTCGGCAGCAAAAAAGTTGTGTGTACTGCACTATTCGAAACTCTTATATTCTTGATAATCGGTCTATATATCCATAATGCAGCAATACTCAGTTTCAATATTTATTTATTCGATTAATCGGCTTAACTTGCGAATGACTCATATCAATATATATAATATATACTACTAACAATACTCGTAGCTATCCGTTAACAACAATCGTATCCAACTCAGTCCTGTACAACAACACACGGCATATTTCAGCTGCTACTTATACTACTACTACTATTGCTACTATTAATTATACAACTACTACTACTGCTGCTGCCACTAATAATACAATTACTGCTACTACTAATAACACTAGTACTACTACTACTGCTGCTACTACTACTACTATTACTATTAATACTACTACGACTACTACTTACTACTAATACTACTATTAGCACGACTACTACTTACTACTACTACTACTACTTACTCCTACTACTATTTCTACGACTACTACTTAGTTCTACTACTATTTCTACGACTACTACTTACTACTACTACTACTTACTACTACTACTTACTTACTACTCAACTGCCATATAATACTACAACTATACTACCATATACTCAATAGCAGCAAAGTGTTTTGCCCCCCTTTTCCCCCTCACGCACCATTCGCCACATTCACAAAATGTGATTTGTATACAATGTGAGTAGTGTAGTAAAATACTTAGTATGCGTATCCTAGATACATATGTGCTTTTAAGTGTTAGTGTTGTTCACAACTGTATTCCTAAGTAAATGCTAAACATGCCAACTATGAAGATTATTAATGCTAACCAGCTGAAGGACACAGTAGCCGTGCTGTAACCCCCTTTTAACCTGGACTTTTCAGTTCATAACTGCAGTTTTGCTGTATTTTATAATAATAATATTAATAATAATAATAATAATTAATGCTGATCTTAAAATCGTGTGAAACTTCTATTTGATTTGAGACGATTGATTCGTAGTATTTTACAATAAGTATATATTTCCTTACATATCTGTACATTCCTTTAATGAAATGCCCCAAAAAACTATGGGAAAACCCTACATAAATATATTAAGATATTTATGTAGAATCGCTTCAGAGATTGGTTGAAACTTAGTAAATTGAATTAAATTTTAGACAGAGCCCTTAATATGAACTTAGTAACTTAAATGTGGAAATTTGTGAAAACATCAATATTAAATTATTTGTAATAAATCAATTTTTCTTTTAATTGATTAAATAAAAAATTCTCAAAAATATGAATTGTAAAATTTAAAAACAAATGTCAGACGCAGTTCAAAATCAAATATAACTCAATGCAGTTCCTTATGGTAGTTATGGAGATGTGAAGTATGCAAAGTATAAAGTGATGATACATATATAACTCCTGTATAAATGTTGAGTGAACTGCCGTAATTGAAACTGAAAAAAGAGATTTTTAGAGCTCGAGTTCAGCTGCACTCCGTTAATAGTTAATAGGAAAAGAAAAAAAAAGAAACAAAGAATCAAGTGACTATCCCCAAAGGCGAATTCTGAGTCAAGTGAATGATTTGGCTTAATTCCAAAATTGATATGAGCCAATAAAATACAAAAAGGTAAACAACAAAATGGCAAATTACAAAAAAAAAAGATTGAATAAAGAGAATATGTGCTAACAACACGAGCACACGCACGCCGCCAACCTAATCAGTAAGTACTTTGCACACACACAAGCACACACACACACACACAGAGACACAGACACACACACACACGCACACGTATACAAAATTAGTTACATATAGTGTGGCTTGTGTTAGCTATCTATCACCATCACCGGCCGATAACCGATGACCAATACACAAGAAAAACAAAAGAAAACAAACAATCGGTGCAGTCAACAGCAGCAGTCGGCAGCAAGAACGAAGTCGCAATGGAATAAGCGGATAATCAGGAGAAGAGAATACAGCAGCAACAGCAGAAGCAGAAGCAGAAGCAGGTTATGAAATCGCTATCGTTATCGATAACCAATGTTAGACTACTACAACATAAAACCAGTGAAGGTCTCGCTTACACCGCCCCATCTCTCGCTATGCTATGCTTAAAAAACAACATCAACATCAACAACAACAACAACAACAGCGACACCTGCTGCACACTCACACATGCACGTCCACACACATACACACACACACATACATACACACATACACACACACACTCTGGCACATACATATTCACATTTAGCTATAGACATATACGCATATGTACACCTCATTGACGTTGTACTTGTCAAATAATTCATGCTCGTATTTGGGTGTATTTTCATTTTGTTTAGTCGCAAATAACAAATCACTAAAATGCCAATTATATTTAATAATTGTTTTTTCTCTCTATTTCTCTTTTTCTCCTGTGTTCCCGCCATGTCTACCCATTAAAACGCAATTCCGAAAACCTATCAACTAATTATCAACAAAAACAACACAAAAAAAATATAAAAAATACAACCAAAAACCACCACTTAAAATAAATAAACAAAAAAACACCCCACAATGAAAATAACCACAATAATAAATTGATATAAATGGCAAACCAAACAAAAAATGATTTAAAAAACAAAAAACCCGAAACCATAGTTATTCATGATAGATAACTGCGCCGACGATTGGAGGATCGCAATGACATGGCAACGAATTAGTCAAATAGGGTTAGAACTTTTTATATGCGCTATACATCCAATTCCTGGCGAATACTATTTCCAGTGGACGACAAAATTGGCCAATAAAAATAAAACAATTGGCACCGAAATGGTGCCATACGACGTAGCTTTATCACTACCTATGTTCCTTCGATTATATTTAATCTGCCGTGTTATGCTGCTTCATTCAAAGCTATTCACAGACGCATCATCACGGAGCATCGGCGCTCTCAATAGGATTAATTTTAACACAAGGTAAATTATATCCGTCTAAGCACATAATACAGATAAGCATGTTATCAAGCTCAAGCGATAGAAACAATGTGACAAATTGGCTAAATATGACAAAGCATTTGATTTGAGCAACTCCTCGCATTTCTTCTTGCTTCTTGCTTTTGACAATTCTTAATGCTTGATATTGTTAATCATTATTAATGTTGTCTTTTGCCCATCGAATTTTCTAGGTTTGTTTTAAAAACATTGATGACAATATGCCCGGGAACGGTTCTATTGGTCTTTATGGTCTCGCTATGGATCATCGCATCTTGGACATTGCGGCAATGCGAAAGGTAATGCAATTATCTTATAATATACGAAACCAAAAAAATACTTATGATATAAAAGTAATTTATGTAGAAATTTATAAAGTTGTTTCTAAAATTATTTCTTGTTTTTCTGTTTGTTTTTGAGCTTGAGTTTATTTAATAATATTTCACGTTATTCTACATTTTTCACCTTTCTTGAGAAAATGTTTTTTGTTTGATTTTCATTAAGTTTATGGATTTTATTTTTAAGTTATTGTTTGGATTTGATTATTTTTTATTTTTCTTGGAAATCCGATTTAAATGTTTGCCACTAATACTTATATATATATATATATATATATATATATAAATATCTATGCCTATATATATATATATATATGCCTACTTATTAATAACATATTTATGTACATAAATGTATGTGCTAAATTCAATTAAAGTGTACGCTCAACTTTTAAACACACACTTTCGTAGCAAAAAAAAAAAAAAAACGCAACATAAACAAAATAAAAACATAAACAAAACAGTCAAGAAATCAGTTTTTTAAGAGAGTTTTTTAACCCGTCTGCGATGATGAGAAAATATCTCAAATATACATATTTTTATCTGAGTGCAAATGAGATTCAATAAGTTTTTATTCAACTTGCATTCCAAGGGGTTAAGCACAGCACACACTCTCACTCACACACGCACACACACACACACACACACACAGACACACACATATATACACACACACAACATAGCCAGCAGACGCACCATTCACCCAACCAATAACCTTCTCAACCATTTTGCTTAACCAATACGTGTTTTGTATCTTTTGCGTTAACTCTTTTATAAACCAATGTGTGCATGGCTATGTTTCTGTTTGTGTATGTGTGTGTGTGTGTGTGTGTGCCCCAACACAATCGAAAGCAATTCACAGCCAGTCACACACACAGACACACACACACGCACACACACAAGAGGTTGTAATTCCAACTGAGTGTCTGTGTCACGTGCAGAAAAGAGGATATTTTGTGCATGTGTCTCAATTTTGTTTGTACATTTTTTACTACTTTATTCTAGCTGAAACAAAATGTCGCTTGGCTTCTCTGCCTTTCTCTCTATCTCTCTCTCTCTCTCTCTCTCTCTCTCTCTCTCTCTCTCTGTCAACCTCGTTTCCTTCTGCTACTACTACTTTTTTGAATGATTTTTCGTTTTCGATTTTTCTGCTGATTGCATTTTCGTATTCCATTTAGTAATCCATAAGCGACATGAGTTGTGCACAAGTTGCGTGGCAAGGGGGATTAACTGTATCTGTGTAGTCGGTCTGTATGTGGATGAAACTGAAAGATAATGGATAACTTAGGTATAAAACATTATTCCAAAGTTGACTCATAAAATGTTGTAGTCCATTTAGCTAAGTAGTAGTTATCAAATATTTTAATATCTTTATGTTGTTCTACTTTTTTTAATATGTTGGCTGCATTAAGTAGTGTTTCTTCTAGTCTATGTATATAGTATTAATACGTATGTATATTCATAGCTTTACGTCTCTCACACACATTTCTCTCTCTATCTCTTTCTCTCTCTCTATCTCTCTCTCTCTCTCTGTCTCTCTCTCACACTCTCACTCTCTTTATATCTGTAACATTCTCTATCTGACTGTCTCTGGCTCTTCTTACATTTAAGTTCAAACTCATTAAGTCCTGCTGACGCTCTCTGCTGCCTACTTTTAACCAAAAAGTTATCGTTAAGCACTGTCTAACCCCACCGCCCCCCGCCCCCAACCCAATTTCTTCGATAGACCTTGTTTTCTAGACCCCCACCACTCTTGAACTATTTGTATTGATCATCAACTTGTAACTTTCTCTAATTGCTTACCAGCTCCACCTTTTGCTTGATTATTCTCTAAGCAAGATTACAAATTACAATTAATTGTTTATAAGTGTACTTTAGTTTTACTTTAACTTTAACGTTAACTTCTTTTCTTTTACTTCATTCTCTGTGTTTTCTTCTTTTTTTTTTTTTGGTATGTGTGCGCCTGTGTGTGTGCGCGTGTGTGCGTGTGTGTGTGTGTGTGTGTGTTGTGTTTATGTGCGCATTTTGTTTGTATTTAGTGCAGCTGTAAGCATTAATTTTTGGAGAGAGTACTATTCCTCACTCGTTAACATTGTATTGATTAAGCTTCCAAAATGGATTGAACTACCGCCTGCATTGCTCTAGAAATATCGTATATCGTATGCGTAATGAGTACTTACTATATATTTACATATATTAAAAACGACAAAAGAAACAAAAGAAAATGTAATGAAATTTCATTCATTTTAACTGAATACCGAAAAAGTAAATATGAAAGACTAAAGAAGAGAAACTAAGTACATTTTGGTAATATCGAGTTTCGGAATGTGACTCAAATATGACGACATATAAATATACATTTATGCATTACAAATAGAGTTTTTTTTTTTTGGCGAGACACATGCTACAGTTGTTGTGTTGTTGTTGCTCTTGTTGTTATTGTTGTTGTTGTTGTTGTTGCTGTTGTCGCTTGAGTATGAATATGTATTTGTACATAAATATAATTCATAAATCAGCCAGCAACACCACCCACGGCCAACAGCCACATTTCGAGAATCGCTAACCGTTATTTTGTGCTGCGTGGCTTTATTTTCGTCTTCTTCTCTTCTTCTCCTCTTCTTCTTCTTCTTCTTCTTCTGTACGTTCTTCATTTTCATCTTTCCTATTCCTCATTCTTCTTCTTCTTTGTCCTTGCTTTCTTTTCGTGTGTCGTTTGCATTTTCGCTTATCTGTTTTGCGTTGTGTTTTTTTTGTCATTTTTTTTTATTATATTTTTTTTTATTCTTATCTTATTTTTATCCGTTGTTCGGTTCTGTTATTTGGCTAAGCCCTCATGACGCGCCAAATGCTACACTTGTCACATCCACTACACTTGCCCCACCCACCCAGCCACCCCCCTTGCTTCCTTTGTGCGCCCATCAGGCTTTATAATGAAATTCCTTCGTTAATGCGTGTCCTTCTGTGACATCCTCTCAATACTTTCACAACTGTGTATCGCTTACAGTTTTTTTTTTTGTTGTTGTTGTTTTTGTTTCCTTTTTTTGTCTGTTGTCTTCTTTTTATTTTTTTTTGCTATTTGTGAAACGTAAGCGATGATTATCATCTATCTATCCATCGTATGCGTTGCTACAATACATAAACAGGACATGTGGGCATATCCTTTGGGTTACACAGAAGAAAGGCAACGAAAAAAAAGAAACAAAAACTATGCGGTTTTATAAAGGGAAAACAACAACAACGCATTTTGTATAAAATGTCTGCTATTGGTGTAATTCAGTACAAGTTTCCTAAATATATACATATAAATATAAGTATATATATATATAAATATATTCATATACATATATATATATATATAGCTATATTGATTGAATGATGTCCATTTATTAATCTAATATTATGGAACTAATAAGATCTTTGGTGTTTATATACTATAATAAAAAACAACAACCTAAATTAATCGATTGCATTTCCCTTCTTTTATCATTAGATTAATGATTGACCATTTATTATCATAATGTCTAAATGTTGTCATTTGTTTATTTTTTAACTTTACTGTAGAAGATTTTGCCAAATTTTTCAAATACTCAATTCCTACTATCCAAAATAATTTCGTATTCAATCTGCATATAAACCGATCTCAAAATTTTGATACCTATAGAATTCGAAGCAGTTTCAGTTTGTTAGGGTTATCACTTAGCATGGTAAATATTAAATAACTTTTCTTTTCAATTTGAGGAGTGCAAAAAGTTGCTGAAAGTTCTAACTGAAAATACTTAACATAATAATAGTAAAAGTAACAAACAATATTAGTTGTAAGCTTTATAGAATTTAACAGATAAAATCCAATTGAAGTAAGGAGAAAGAAGCATTAAATAATCATAAAACTGGAATTAATATCTTTATTAGAAGCTTAATAAAACATATTAAAAAAAAAAAAACAGATCTTTTTCTGAACAGCCAACCGAACTACCGACAAGTTTCTGGTTTTCTCATATTTATCAAAATTAAGAGATATATGAAGTTGTTATGCATACATACAACTAGCGTTGTAACTTTCTCTCAAATATAATTTCTCAGAGATTTTGAAAACTATAATCTACAAGCAATTGCGACTATGCAGTTTTGAAAATTGATGTAATTTATAATTATAATTCGACATAAATATTTTGTGTAAATTAATGGTTTATGTTTACTGAAAACAATATATTCAATCCCAAGTAATGTGAGTGTGTGTAACTCTATTACCAAAAAGCATTTAATCTGTGTATGTATGTACGTGTACATGTATTTATATATGTATATACATATATATATGTATATGTATTTATCGAAATTTAATTCCATATGTGTTTCGAATGTGTCTGTGTGATATTTAAGTAAACATATTTGATATTTTTTGAAAACAAAGCGTAGCATTTGCTCTGGGAACTAAATCGCATGCTTTTTGTTAAACCGAACTACTTTGCTACATGCATAGACACAACGTCAACGATAACGATAACGATAACGATACCAATTAAAACCCCTTGTACACATAAACTTAACGAGACCAAGATTGTATGAAGAAGAAGCAAAAGCAGAGTCAGATGATGAGGAAGAGGCAGAAGGAGAAGAATAAGAAGAAAAACAAACTAAATGAACAGCAGCTTGAGGCAAAGTGGCGTTCAGTTCTTTTTCTTTTGTTTGTTTGAGGGCCATCAAAGAGATATTTTTGACATTTACTTGCCACACACCATACAGACACACACACACAGAGACACACACACACAGACTCACAAGCTCACACAGAGAGAAAGACATGAAACGTGTGCTGCTGTGTTTTGCTGTTTTGCGTTTACCAACACTACGCAAGGAGATACTAGCCGAGAGCACAACATATATACATATATATAGTTAGTTATCATTTTATTTGCTCATCAGCTTGTCAGCTTCATTAGCTTGCCTCACACATGAACGTATTACCCAACCCCCCCAACCCCCCAACCCCATCCCCCTTCCAGCCCTTTGCACACTCACCCCTTCATTCCCTACATAAGAGGTACGTACGACCCTCGTCCCCTCTTGTTGGGCAATGCCACTCAAGCGGTGCTTGAGCTGCCACAATAGCCGCCAGCATTTAACAATTATGTTTAGCTCAGGTGCAATACGTTCAGTGTTGCGCCATTTTGCTTTTCACTCTGAGGTTAGGTTAACTTTGTGTGTGTGAGTGTGTGTGTGTGTGTGTGTATTTAACGGGCCATTTTTCATCTAATTGATGCTCTTTCGAGACTCACATGCATGTATGTCCCTATCCAGTCAGTCAGTCACTCAGCTAGTTAGTCATCCAGCTTGTCAGTCAGTTTGTTGTTTTTTTTGTTTTTGTATTCCATTTTCTTTGGGGGGGGGAGGGGGAGGGGAGGGAGGGGGGATTAGGGACACCGTACACAACAGTTCATAGTGCATATTTTCAGCTTGTGCAGAGCTTAAGCCTTATAACCTATAACTTACTTACTTAACCCTTCTTAATAATAATAATAATAATAACTCGTGTCATTGTATATTTTATATAATTATATATATATATACGTATATATTCGTACCCGGTTATCCTGTTCTATTCAGGACTTGGTTCCTTTCTACTATATTTATTAGTTGTATTTATTTCGTTTCGTTTTATTTTGTTCTTTCTTTTTGTGTACTCTTTTTTTTGTGATTTGGTATTTGTTTTACATTCGTAATTTGATTTGATAATTATGTAATATATCTATAGTTTTAATTCTTTTTTGGATTTATGTAATACTGACTTTCTTATGTGTATTTTTGATACAAAAAAAAAGTCAAAAATCAAAAAAAAGCAATATATTTGACAAAATAATCGAAAGAAATGATTTTAAAAAAATTGTACCATTTGTTATTTGTTTTTACTTTTCGAAAATGACAACAACCAAAAATGTTCACATAATTTCACATCTGTTTATTTGTTTACTCCACTTCTCACCCTTCTTCTGTATCCACAAATTGCAAAATGAAATTGAATCTAAAAACAAAAATACCAAAAAAAAAATTCTTTATCAACTTGAATACGCATCCGAATACCGAATACTGAAAATACCGATACCGATATTAAAAAAATATGAATTTCTGAATACTGATATCATCATATATATGATATACTCGCAATGGCAAAAAAAAAAAATTTAAAACAAAATAAATATTTAAATAATACAAAACAAAAAACATCAACTCCAAAAAAAAAACGCATATTATCAATATATATGTGTTTATATATGTGAATATATATATAAATATATAATATATATATATATATATTATTGCACGAATGTTATTACGATACCAACTGAACTAAACCCCGAATCCGCAACCGATACGTTATCGATAACAAAAATTTGAAAACGATTTAAAAAAATCGAAATGTGGAAAAATGTAAACATGAAACATGAAACTTGAAACTCGAAGGTTCCACGATGAGGAGCACGCGAATTTGCTAAACACCATGTGGCTAACGGCAATCACATTTCTGTGTGTCGGTTATGGCGACATTGTGCCAAACACTTACTGTGGACGCGGTATAACGCTCACCTGCGGCATGGTGGTAAGTATACAACTAGAAAAACCAAAAACCAATTTAACTATGATATCTACCCAAAAAAAACCAAAAAAATAAAAATACAAAAAATATATATATATATAAAAATTAAATATATAACGAAATGAACATATCATAACCAATAAACAGAACAGTAACAGGAACAAATAACAGTAACATTAACAGTAACAGTAGCAGAACAGACAAATGTTGCCAATGCAAAAGTTAACATATGTAATGATTAAGTCATAACAGAAACAAAGTACTACAACAACAACAACAACAACAACATCTACAACTACGTTACGTATACGTTACGTTACACATGCATACGATATTTCATACCAAAAGTAAAGCCAAAAACACAGACCAAAAATATTCATGTCAAATGGAAACAACTTTCCCAAAAATGCTGCGATGTGTTCAGTAATGCATAGATGGTTACCATAAATAGTCCCACACACTCACACACGTGTGTATGTGTGTGTGTGTGTGTGCGTGTATTGGCCAAATGCCAAAAGCAGGATTCGGCGCGCGATTTGTAGCCGGTTTTTAGCTGATTAGCTTTTATTTTTATATATATTTTTTTTGTGTTTTTGCAGGGCATTGCGCGCGTTTAGTTCATTCCATATATCTATCTATCTATATATGTACGTATATATGTATATGATAAAAACACACACAAACACACACATTTCTGCCCAGGATACTGCTGTAAATCATTACATATTAAAAGCAGCCAAAAACTCAAAAAAAAAACAACAAAAACAAAAAAAGAAAGAAAGAAATAAAAATATAAACTCCAAGAACACCACCACGAAAACCACCAACAACAGCAAACAAGTCATGCATAAATCGTATTTTGTGTCTCGCTGTATTACAAAAACATATTCATACATTACTTCTATATAATCGTACTTATGTACATATATATAAACACAGACACACACGCATACATACATCTATGTTTAAACACAACCACACTCACACATACGCATAAGCATTTTAATGTATATATATGTATATGTATTTATCACTATTTTGTTATAGCTACGTCTCTGATTAAATGTACGTGTGTGTGTGTGCGCGTGTGTGAATGTGTGTGCCTGTGCGTGTGTGTGTGTGTTGAAGCAACCGCTAGCTGAGCCAGACTTTTGTTTTGTAACAATTGTGAGTTTCCGTTACCATAAATAGGCAACAAATCCTTGTTGACAGCTCATTTATATGTATATATCTCTATATATATCTATATATATATATGTATTTATATATATATATATATATACTTGCGTATGTATGCGTTTTTATCTGTGCACTGTGCGTGTGGCTGTGTGTGCTTTGTGTGTATGCGTGGACAATACAAAGTCCAACCTAAATAGTCACCTTCAAATTTATTGTGCACTAGCAAATAACTCTTCTTAAAAAAAGATTAAAAATATATATACATATATTTAATAAGCCAACATCTTAGCTTTACGACTGATTTCCCTCGTTTTACGTCGCTGTCCATAAATTAAAAAAAAAAAAAACTTTTTTCTTGCATAATGTTATCTAACCTAAGTTATTTGAACTGTATGTGTGTCTTCACGGTTCTTAAAAATACCAAAACTCTTTCAAGTTGCATTTTACTACCATTTCTCTTTAATGCCTGTCATAAGTTAAAGTTTAACTAACCCTCAGTTTCTATATATGATTTAACTGTTCTTAATTTTTATTTTTTTTATATTATTAATGCTTGGTTGATTTTATTTCTAGACTTGAGCCTAACCATTTTTATGTTCTTTTGTTTGTTCTTTTTTGGTATCTCGACAAATAATTTTGATTGATAATTTTGAAGAATATATATACATATATATTTTTTATACTTATTATATGTTTGTTTTTGTGTATATTAAGCCAAAACAATACGATATTTTTCTCTATCTCTCTTTCCCTTTCATTTAATACTGAATAATACGCTCCGCGTGCTCGTGTACTCGTAATAAATACGTGTATTATTTGCCCCTGAACAATGAATATGAATATGCGATTACCAAATATCAAAAAACAAAATACCGAAAATACCGAAAATATTCTGAAAAATATACCGAAAAATAAAACGATAAACTATATATATATTTATATATATATAAATATATTGCGAACTCTCTACATATGGATACATAATGCAACAGATTTCATGACGAAGAGCATGCGAATCTTTTAAATGCAATGTGGCTGATAGCGATAACATTTTTGAGTGTTGGTTTCGGTGATATTGTTCCGAATACGTACTGTGGACGTGGTATCGCTGTCAGTACAGGAATAATGGTGAGTTTTTAACTACAAAACAAACAAAAAACCCAAAAAAAAAAAAACATTTTAGAAAATTTATAATAAAGAAATAATTAGATACAAAATGTACAATTGCACACACATCAAAATCGAATCGAATACAATAAAATGATCGTCTCAAACTACAATTACTTTAACCGAACGTATTTTCATTTTAACTCAACTCGAGCTTGATATTCATATGTAAATAATTGCATTTATCGCATACAAAAAAAAAATAAATAAAAAGAAAAAAAAGTACCCAACAATTAATCAAAATGCCCAACTCACTGAAAACTCGCAATGTAATCCTCCCCCTCCTTCTAGTTTAGTACACTACTTATATAAGTATCTATGCCATGTACTATGTCATATACTACTGCATACAAACAACAAAATACAATGTATATCAATATCATAAATCGAATGTGCTTTGCGAACTGATCTCTAGTCCATTCGGTGTTTCAATCAATCCGTCAACATTTTACTCATCTCTCATGGCGCGATCCCTGAAAGTAGGCAACACAAAATAATATGCATGCCGATTGTTGAACATTTATCGATATGTTATCCAATCAAGGCTGATTTATAGACCCTTAGACACATAGACACATACACACACGCCTTTTCTGCTAATACTCTAGCTCAGACTCTATCCCACTCAATTAAAATTCTTGCCTCGCTTTCGCTCTATCTATTCTCTGTCTGACTCTCTCTCTCTCTCTCTGTCTCTCTCGCTCTCTATCACTCTCTCTCTCTCTCTATATATATATATATATCTCTTTCCCTCTTTATTACTCTATAGTTCTAACTATCTTTAAATCGTTCTATCAATTTATTGCGTGTCTTCCGACTACCGTTTTTACATGCATATTGATCATGTCGTAGTCATTGAATTTGAAAATTGCCATACAAAAACAATAACCGAATTATTAAAAACTAACCTCTGAATTGTGCCTTATCATTTTCCAACTTGTTCTCTCTAGCCTTATCGTATGTGTGAAACTTTATATTTGCAAATATATGTATATACATATATATATATATCTATATAAATATATATATATATATATATATTATATATAACAAAATACATATCTAATACAAATTCCCACTCTAACTGTTGTAATACATTAGACAAACTCGTACAAACTTGAGATCGTATTCTGATTCTGATTAACATAATTCTAGTTACCCAATAAATTCTTCTTGCTACGTTATCATAATTAAAATAATAATAACAATTATTGCATAATTACATCGCCATAACATACATATATATATATATATATATATATATATATATATATTTCCAACTAACGTGCGACATCATTTTGAAGTAAACCACAAACATTGCACTCACTCAGTCATTACTTCAATCAACTGCTCATGAATTCACTCATTCATTCATTCATTCATTTAGACGTTTCTTCTCTAATTTCTTTTAATGTGAAATAAAAATATATATATATAAAAAAAAATTCAAAAAAACGAACAACAAATCTTAGGCGAAAGGCGACAAGACAATAAAAAATTACTCAAGAAAAGATAAAAAAAAAAATTTTAAAAAAAGGTTATGAATAACAACAAATATTGAAAGCAACAAGTTCTGGACTTTTAACTGTCATTTGAATGTAACAATTAACTGGCATTATAACAAATCCCAAAACAAAAAAAGCATCCAGCTGAATGATTGAACAATCATGATTGATTAATTGCCCATCTGCCCAAGCGGCACAGACTCATACGAATATCAAAGTAGAACAAAGTACTGTGATTTCTCGTCATTTGATCTGTGTTGGCTGCAGAATGTGCATTCAATCCAGATTACAGATTTCGTACCCAATCATTGCTAATGTTTGTCATGTATTATCGTTTACAGGGTGCTGGCTGTACGGCGCTACTTGTTGCTGTCGTATCTCGCAAACTGGAGCTGACCCGTGCCGAGAAGCATGTGCACAACTTTATGATGGACACGCAATTAACAAAAAGGGTATAGATCGTATCCATAGCAGCACATTGCAATGAACAAAACTCAAAAAAAAATAAAAAAATAAATAAACTACACTCACACATACACCCTGCAATCTCTATAGAGTACAGTTACATACTTACACGCGCACAAACACTCAATCTGAAAATAACATATTATTGCTGGGACAAAGCAACGAGTTAAGGCCAATCGAACAACTTTCTCAGACTCTAACCGAACATGGACAGATTTGAGCATTACCGAGACTCTATCTATCTATCTATCTATTTAAATAAATGTTTTTTTTTGTTTTTTCTTTTATTTACTTTTCAATCTGTTGACCTTTCGCGCGAGTTTCGATAAACTGTTAATAGTACTGCATACTGCATATAATTGTAAAGTTCGAATTTTGGTCGATTGTTGATATGTACAAATACAACTCGTAGAACACCGTTACTGCCCACACAAAAACAAATGCCACAACTCTAATAACTTTGTATTCATTTCTTCTCATAAAAATTTAGCTGAAAAATGCTGCGGCGAATGTTCTTCGTGAAACTTGGCTCATTTACAAACATACAAGACTAGTAAAACGGGTTAATCCCGGCCGTGTAAGAACCCACCAAAGAAAGTTCCTTCTAGCTATATATGCGTGAGTATTTTTAGAGATCTATCAACAAACATCAACTAACTGTCAGAACCACAATTAAAAAAAACCAAAAAAAATCAAATAAAACGTAACGAAATCCCCAACAATAAAACTTTAATAAACAAAAAAAAAACAACATTAACAAAACAATTGTTAACTGAAAACGAAATCTAAATTTGATAACAGAATCAAGCAATATGTGACAACAATAACATGCATCGTATATATATATTTATATAGTTATACGCTCAACAGTTAATAGATCTGTTGTACAATACAACCATATAGCCTGAACGAAACCCAAGCTGCAAACCAAAAGCTCAGATCGTCTGAAGCAAATCGCAAAATCGCATTCATGAAATCACATTCAATAATAACAACTTTTCATTCTTGTTCTTGTCTCTGTACTGTCCATAAATGTGTGCGTTTCTTTCATAAAAATAGTGCCCAACAATTGCTTTTAACAATGTATGTGTGTGTGTGTGTGTGTGTGTGAATGTGTGACACAATTTGACAGCTTTTTGTAGCGAACCACGCAAGCCTTCTTCACATCCCAAAGAATAATCAATAAAACACAGACGAGAAACCTGCAAGATTTTATGCTACTGCCAACAGTTGCAGACAAACTCTGTTCAAAATTCAAGTACAACCGGAAGTGAATACCTATAATTTCATTATTGAATATTTACATTCTTTGATACGGAAGCTTTCTCCAAAGGTCGCACAGCGTTGACTAAAAAACATTCTAAATTTTTAATTGAATAAAAAAAATATTCTGTAATTCGAATTTTCAAGCATTGGACAACTTTTGAACGTGTATGATGCAAATGATTTCTTACATTTCCACTGCATATTTTGAGGCGCAGATGTATTCCGTATTCCGTATCCTTATTTGCATTACAAATGCTCATCAGTCATATGAAATGTGTTTTTCTATACTTACTCTCACAAATTAGTTTCGTACTTCGTAAAAGTGAACTTTTAAATAAATTCGAATGAGCTTAGCACACACTGAACACAGATTGAGGTCTATGTGAAATGTGAATGTGAAACGCCCGCTTAATAATACTATTTGTACCTAGCATTACTAAACTAACGATAAACATAAATACATAATAATAAATTAGTGCAATAATCAACTAAAAAGTGAAATGAAAAGAAAAAAAAAAGCAAATATGAAATCTACATAATTTAAATGATTGAACTCGTTTTACTAGCCTGTAAATAGGTTGTAAAGCCCTGTTTTTACGTTATGATAATACCGAAAACCAGCCACAAATACCTAGCATGCAGCGTTAATATTTTAGAATTTCATATCTGAAAATATCAGCAGCTTTTTACCACACCACTCAAAATACTAGATACTAGATACTGTATAATTGAAACAAAAAAACACAAACCAACAAAATAGTAACTCTCATGCATATCATCTAATCACGGAACAACCAATCCATATGCCAAAGCTTTGTAGCTGTCACAATCATAGCTGTTTACAGCTTATCGAAAGCCTCACGAGCTCTTGTGCATAGTTTATAGTATAACCCATTTGAATTATAATTAGATTAGTTCCATTATTATCTATGTACATACGTAACGCACACAAAATGAAAACAAAATGTTGTAAAAATTTCCCTGTCGATATTTTCGGTGTGATTTTCTGCAATCTTAACGCTAAAAAAAAAAAACAATACAACAAAATGAAAAAAAAAAAGAAAAAATATATATAAATAATTATTCGATAAACACATTATATAACCGCACAACAAAAATGTTAAACACTCAACACATTTCCAGAGGCAATTTTGTCAAATTTTTGCACATTAATCTTTTTTAATTTGATTCCAATTTGCCCCTAATGGGTTTTGTGGTCTGATATTTATAGCAATTATTTATAGATATATTCGGCACAAACATTTTATGCTGCTGAGATTTCCATTTCACATTTATGCTTGGTTTACTCGAGCAGATAATGTAATCCTCAGTTCGTAATATGTGGTTAACTATATATATCTCCAAAATAAAAGAAATGAAAATAAAAAATTGCTTTGTGTAAAAAAAACAAACAAAAAAACAAAAAAAATCAAGTGCTACACGATTTCCACAACTTTGCTTATAAACTTGATAATTCTTCCACCTCCTGCCCAATAGGTTGCGAAAAGTTAAAATGGATCAGCGCAAACTAATGGATAACGCAAACACAATAACCGATATGGCCAAGGTAACTAGCAAACCATCATTTCTACAGATTGTACACACACAATCTTAAAATCCACTCAAAATTTAACATTATTCACAGACACAAAATACGGTTTATGAAATCATTTCGGATATGTCGAGCCGTCAAGATGCCATCGAGGAGCGTCTTACGAATCTAGAGGACAAAATGCAAAGCCTACAAGTGAGTAATAAATATAATTATTTCCATTACAACATATTTATCCAAAGAGTTTTGGAATTTTTTTTATAATTAAATATTACCATCCCAAAGTATGGCTGAACTAGTAGATTTCAAACGTTGGCAACATTTAATATTTGGTCGAAATGTGTTGTAGAGGAAATTGAGATATAAGAAATCGAATTGTAAACACTATTTATATAATATATAATATTACAGGAGCACATGGAGAGCCTTCCCGATCTATTATCGCGCTGTCTGACCCAGCATCAGGAGCGCATCGAGCAACGACGTAACTTTCTACATCCGGATACAGCAGCTGCTGCCATACAGCCCATACAGCCACCCACTCCCCAATCCATGTTCAATGCGGCTCCAATGCTGTTCCCCCATTCGAGGTAAGCGATTGAAAGCATAGCTAATAAGCAATTGCATCACAAACATCATCAACAGCGACATCACATCAATGTCACATTTACCACATACATATCATATATCACATATCCCATTTCTTGCTAACACATTGGAATTCCACTGAATGATGACATCTCAGATATGTGTGTATGTCTTAAAAGTTATATATATATATATATATATATATATATATATATACATATATCGATTGGCATTTGCAACTGAGAATGGTGTTCAGTGGTATTCAACTATCAAATCATTTGTGTGTATGCTGTGTGAGCCATTGTGCTAAGTATGTTGTAAGAACTTCAGTAGGACTTAGGACCCAACACGTAAAATCCCAAAAGCCCGTTATTACAATTTGTGGACATCTTCTTCTATGCAAGAGTCATGTGAATATTTTTTGATGATGAATGATGTCTGTGAGTGCTATCAATTTGCATTTTGTATTTTTGAAAAAAAAATATATATAAATATCTATATATAAAGATATATGTATACTTATATATGTATATATAAAAGATTTGCGAGTTTTTTTTTTTTTTGATTTCATTGGCTTAAAATGCATACCATGGCTTTTATCTCATATCATTAAGTATTTCAAATGATTTTTTCGGCATTTTGATCGAGCTCACACACATTAACACATTGACAAACCATAATAATAATAATTAGAATAATAATTTGAAAAACAATTGAATTAATTAATAAATGCAATCTGTTTCGATGGTCGCAAAATGATCTAATTGAGAATTAACATACTGCTTTTTGCATAGAAGTGTACCCTCATCCAATAACGCCGCTGCTACTTACCATTGGCCAACAAGCCCTATTTTGCCACCTATATCTAGTAGAACACCACATTTAGTGCCTGATACTCACATGCCATCAAATGGATCTGCAGTTAATAGCTACGCATCTTCCAACAAATACGGCAGCTGAATATCAGAAAGAGAGCGCTCCAACTCCGTGATTAACATCGAGATGCATACAATAAGGCCAACTACGTCAACTACAATAACAACAGCTACTACAATATCCGCATTCGCATCCACATTCGCATCCACATCCGCAAGCACATTTACGTCAATACCAATACCCATGTCGAGGTCCTTGTCGCCAACTCTGATGGAGACAGCACTGAGGCATCGTTTGCATTCACCATCGTCGTCTCTGGAACCGGAACAGCTCTTTGAACTGACAGATTTTCATCAGCCGTACTCGTATCTACAGTCACATCCGCATTCGCATCCGCATTCGTATCAGCATCCGCATTATCGCATCGTTGAGAATATACCAGCTATATTGGAGGATGCCGAGTCCGCAATGATTATGAACAGGAACAGTTCAAGAATTCAAGCGATAACAGCGGAAATTTCAATGACGGAATCGATAACAACAAACATTGATAGCGATGCCACCGCGACAACGACGACGACGACGACGGCGACGGCGGCGAATGCCCCAAAAAAGATTACAGAGAATAAGTTTACTAGGAAAAGAGAACGTGTATGCAATAATAGTAGTAATAGTAATAATAATACAAGTAATAGTAATATTAGTAATTCTACAAGTCTAATTTCGAAATCGGCCTTTTGTAAATAAGCCTCTTCGAAATGAGAAAAACAAAAGTCAGACGTTAGCATATATACATGTGTATATATTTATATATATGTGTACGCATGTATATATATATACATATATCTATATATATATACATAGATATATGCACAAAGATGTCTCTGTATATATATACAAGAAGGTATATTTTTTTTTCTAAGCATAGGATATTAATGGTAATTTTCAGAAAACTATCTAGTGTAATTGAAATTAAACTACAAAGCATAGCAAATAACATTTGTGTGTGTGACTCAATGAATGATTAAATCAATAGATCCTCTCCCATTCAACTATCCTAGGATAGAGCAACAAGAAATAACAATACAGTTACACTTAGCAATTAGGTCGAGTGCTTGTTTCATAGAGAGCAAAATTCCCAACAAAAATATAAATACCAAGTCTACAAACCTTCAAGTACAGTTTAGCAATTGAGAAATAGGCATATCCGATCTTTGGAAGTACATAATACAAACTATATGTTTTTTTGTATAGTATAAACAGGTAAATCCATGTCCTTTGTCCGTGTATTTTTGTGAGCCTGGAGACGGCAAATTTTTGGGTATGTGGGCTCTCATACTAAGTAGTAAACGAATATTAGGCATATCAACAGAAAAAGCTGCTGCCTCCATAGCTCCGAAAATAACTCCTATCCTTGACCTTATAGACATATAATATTTCATGTGGAATAGTACAGATAGTTTAGTAACTCTATAAAACATTCACCTGGTTTGCAGACTTGGTATTCACATAGTCCCCAAAAGTCCCAAGAGTTTGCTTATGAGTGTGTGTGTATGTGTGTGCGTGTGTGTGTGTGTGTGCTTAGTTGTATTCTGGTGCATACGAGTATAGGTAAAAACAGCAAAAATATGTTTATACGAGTATTCAAATTGTTGCATGTATGTTACAAACCCAAAGGAATCATGTTGTTGTCTATAAGCAAAAACTAATACTGTACCACATATACATACATACTAAATACTAGTCCTGGCTTTAACGTATAACATTTTATAAAATGAGAATATACCAAAAAAATGAGATTTAAAATGTAAACGCAAAAGAACTAAAAACCAAGAAGAATAATAAACTCAATTAAGAACCTGACTAGCTTTTGAGAGAGGTACGAGATAAATAAAACTAAAGAAAAACAAAAAAAAAACCCTAAAAGAACAATTTTAATTGAATTTTGTAATATATTTAAATACCAAATAAAAAAACAAAACTAATTCACTTAAATATACAAAGATTAGTTGTAATATAAAAAAAAGAAAAACCAAAAAAAAAAAAGAAATTAATAATAATTGTAGTTAATAGCAGAGTGGCCGAGCTACGTAAGTTTTCTAAAGATTCTAAAAGGAAATGCATAGACATACTATATATAAAGTATTAACTGAGAGCATCGAAGTTAATTTTTTTTAATAGGTAAACGAGATAAATAAAATGAGAAACAAAAATGTATAAAACGCATAGCTGCAAAAAGTTTTTAGGCATGTCTTAAATCAAAACAAAACAAAAAACAGAGAAAAAACCAACAAAAAATCCAAGTTCAACAAAGTTATACAACTGAATTCCCCAATCGAACATGCCAAGTTGCCGCCGCACAAGCAGGGAACCCGAAATGATTAACAGAATGTGACAACCATGCAAAGCACATTGCAACAAAGCTACTCAAAATGCATCAATTCGATCTCCATATGTTTGACACATGTCGCAAGCGCGTCAATTATAACCCTCACACACTTTTGGTAGTGAAAACATTCCAATTAGTAACCACTCCGATTATAGCTGTGTTCCCCATTCGTTGCAATCCCCTCACAACGTTCCAAGTAACGTTCATGCTGTCTTTAATCCAATCATCCCTTAGTTCATCGATCTGGCCGCACTAAAAATATCGTACGCTTCTGATCATTTAAAAAACGCTCATGAAATTAGCATAGCATATGAAGTTTTAATGCCAGTTAACGCGAATAATTCCCCAGAGCCGCAAACCATTTTTTCGATCTGTGTCAAAGTATCTAAACTTCAACGACATTACAAGCCGAAGTTGCCCTGTCTGTAGATTGATATATGTACTACTACTTAAATAATTAGCTGACATTTAATGCGAATTCTAAACCAAAATTAAATATATTCTCAATTGCAGTGAGTCCACAGATAGCATCATCAATGATTCGGAAATATAGAAAATACAAAATAATACCTAGAAATACCAAACTAAGAAAGAAAAGCCTAAAAAAAAAACCTTAAAAATGTATACCTATTTATATAATATTGAATATTTAAATTGAAATGAACGTTCAAGACTGCTGTCAAAATAGCTTTATCACAATAAAAAAACACACACACATACATACATGCATACATCAAACGAACACGGTGGACAAAGAACACAAAATCGATGTAAAAATAAAAAAAAACACAAAAAAAAACACAAAAAAATGAAATGAAGAACTCTATATATGAAATTCGCCCAGCTTTAATGTTATGTACTAAAATGCATATTTGGGTTTCAACACTCCAACAAAACTACAACAAGAACAAACAGAACAGAACTTATACATATATGATACCAAGAAAAATGTTTGCCGTTTGAACTGGTTTCCTTAACACAATACCTAAAACTAAAACGAAACAAAATAATAACGAGAGAAGAAAACCCAAAAAAAAAAAAGACAAAACAAAAACAAAACTTTGATATGAGGGACCGAAATTAAAAGACAGGTCTTAATTATACACAACCACAACCTTTAACTGATGCCTAAATCAAAATCGAAACCATTTAACAATACTTACATGGCTGCTACTACAACTAGTTGATGACATCAAGTGTCGTAAGCTGAATAGAATCCCACAATTTTGTTAGGCCCACAGTAGTGTGCACAGTGGTTCAAAGGCATCGGAAAATGTGTACATTAAAATCAAAGTAAAATATTCAAAATCTTCAATAGAAACACTTTTAGAGATATATATTTAGACTTACTTAAATATTTATAGTGCCGGCTTTTTCTTTGTACTGAGGCAGACTTTTTAACAAAATCAATTTTGGTTTTTATTTATATACATACGAGTATATATATATTTTTTTTCTGGGGACCACTGTGCACAGTGCATTTCATTGAATATGTATGTATTGAGGATGTGTTCCATTTGTGTATTCTACTTGTATTGTATGTGTGTGTGTGTGTGTATGTGTTCTTCTGAACAGCGAAACGTAATACTACACATAAGGTACTACGAAAATCACAAAGTGTTGCACAGCTTCAGTTTGCACACATTTCTAGCTAACTGAGTTCATCAAAATAACGCAAAGGAAGTGAAACCCAAACTACAGCAACCGATTAGATACTGAACAAGAACAACCAGAAACTAGCAAGAAAAAAACAACAGATTTTGGTATATGTATTTACACTGTACAGTTCATGGTTAAACAGCGACAGCTTACAAAAGATGTGTAAAACTAAAATAGGAATTCGGCCTTAACGGAATAGTTAACGGCATAGTATAGTAAACACCATTAAATGAGAAAACAAAACAAAGAAAACTATAACATGGGTTACACATACTATATACAATATGTACATGTAAAGGCGGTCTAACAACAACAACAACAACAACAACATACTATATACTATACATATACTATACTATATACCAACCAAAAAAAAATTGATAAGAAATACACTACAAGAAGATCATATTTGACTTTACATGTATTATAGTAATGTATTCAGTAGTTGAACGGAAGCCGAAGCAAAGACCAATTTATTAAGCATAAACAATTATGTTAAACTAAACAATAAAAACAAAAAACAAAAAAAAAACGGATAAATAATAAATTGAAGAAATGCGAAACAATTTTTATTATACCATAACGAAAAGCAAGCAGATTAAGTAAATAAAGATGAAAAAAAAATTAACTAATCCAAACTTTAAACAAAAAAAGTAAGTTAAAAGCTAAAAATAATGAATAAGAAAGCAAAAACCCAAAAGTTTCTAAAAGAAATGAAAGCAAAATATATATAAAAAAAAATTATGTAATTTACATACAATTCAGTGGCTAAAAAAAAATAGTTTATTTTGAATTAACGGTATAGTATATTTAAATTAATATTGTTATATATCTTATCGAGGAACCGTGTTTTGCAAAAGCTTTAATATTTAGGGTGCCTACATTTGCTAAATTAGTATTTTACGGTTTAAAAAAAAATTAAATAAAAACAAACACAACAATACAAAATACACACACTTTCTCAAGGGATACACATACACACACACAGACAAACAGACTACAATTACAAATTAACAAGAATTTTAAAATATAGTCCTTAAATGCATAAAATGATGTAATGTCGAAAGATAAACACGATTTAAAAGGAATCCATTTGCGTTTATTTCAAAAATGTACACAAAGTAAAACAACAAATAAATTAAAAACAAAAAAATAACAACAATTACTTAAAAAAAAAACAAAGATATATATATTGTATTTGGGAAATGAATTTTAAGAATGTTTATTAGATTTACGATTTGTTATTTTGTATACATATATGTATGTAGTATAAACTGATCTGATTTTTTTTTTTTTGCTCATTAAGCATTTACCTCGTAAGAATTCCCCCTATTTATAGCAAATTTACCATTACATAAATCAATTGATGTACTGTTATAATGTACACACCGAAAGCAAACAAATGGACAAAAACTAATTTAAAAAAAAAATGATAAGGAAATGAAAATTACAAGCAAACAAAAATCCAACAAAATTGAAAGAAACATTAAGTAAAATGTAAATTATTAATTAATGAAGAAAATTGAAAAATTTTAAAATAATAAAGGGCTTTGTATGAAAATATCTGCATCTGTTTAATTTAGTGAAAAATTTAAAAAAAAAAATAGCAATTAAGAATGCTGTAGTCGAGGCGCGTTGTATATGAGAACGTCTAGTCTCTGAGATCCGAGTGTTCATACAAACGGACGAGGAACGAACGGACCGATGGACATGGCTGTATCAACTCACCTATTGATCTTGATCAATAATATATATACTTTATGGGGTCGGAGATGCTTCCTTCTATCTGTTACATAAGCAAATTTGCTAAAAACCATTTTCAACTTGTTCAGAATATATAAAAAATGTTCCAAGTTAGGTTGCTGCATTGGCTAAGTTCATAAAGCAGAGCAAAAGTTGAAGCATACTTTCAGGAGGACAGAGGCGATTGAACTACGTTCAAGGATCATGGGTTCTTCGGAGATGCCAAACTTGTAAACATCTCACACACGCAAGGCGAACAGAATTGTGTAATAAATAATAAATCCCTGTTTTCTCTAAAACTACAACAACGGCTTGTGTACAGTTGGTCAGTTGGTTCCCGGTCAGAGCAAAATATAGAGCAATTTTCTGTTATCAAAAAACCTTTTATAGCTGTTGAAAGAAAAATTCGATGGAAATGGTGTATTAAAATTGAAGGACGTCGCGACTTCAGAGCTGATCTTTTTAATATCTCATTATGACGGAACGTTAAAATTTCAATACAAAAAATTAACAATAATAATAATAATAATTTTTGTTAATCTATAGCAGAGCCTTTGGCATCATAGAAGCTGGAACTGATGTATAACTAGGGCATATAATACCATATATATATATATATATATATATATATATAAATAGATACACATATATGTACATAATACGATATGATTAATTTCCGTTTCATCCTATGTGCTACGGCCACACATATTATACAGCTTCTGCCGGAAGAAGCCCATCTTATCCGATTTCGCTTGAACAGCCCTTTTCGCCGCCAAGTCGCTCTTGAACAGAAGCCAATTGCGTCGAGTTTCCGGATCGGCTGGTCCCCACTTCTCGCTGGGCTTCAGCGAATCAACGAAACTCTATGAAAAGCAACAGATTATATATGTTTGGCAATCTTCTAAATATATGAATGTTTTGTTAACTTACCTTGGCAATGCTGCCACTCCTATGGTTGTGAACATACCACCAGCCCCAAAGTGGAAATTGTGAAGCGCCTATAGCAAAGAGCAGCCAGCCAGCAACTAAAAAATATAAATATGATAATAAATATAAAAAGTATATTAAAAGTGATTCTACAAGTTGACGCTTACCATCTCCCGCAACGGGAAAGTATGTATCGCTGTACTTGATGGGCGATATCGTTGCCATGGAATAAATGAATATTACAATCATCATAACTGGTGTAAAGACGAGCCAACATGAGCGCCAGTAGAGAGATACTCTCTTATTCGACATAAATTCGATGTCATCGCAAAAGTTTGATACACCTTGAAGATAAAGACAATTTAAATTAGTTGATGTAGCTTATACTTTGCATATATAATAATATTGTGCCAAAGCGGAAGAAAGAAAGAAAGTGATTCTTTCAGTAGAATCCACTTCTTTCTTTTCTTCACAAGGGGACTTTAGCTGTAGCTTACCATATATCCAAGCAATGCCAACCAGCTCAAAGATGGCCAAAATAAAGACAACATAGGTGCCACCATAGAAGTCCACCAGCGTTAAGATCCATTGACCACCCTATATAGCCAAAATAATATCTGAGCACCACTTCAAAACAACAACAACAAATGCAAAGCTTACGGGTGTTACGTAGACCAGACCCATAAGAAAACCACACATGGATGTTACCAGTGCGACCTTCCAATACTTCCACTTGAACTGATCACAGATAATGGTCACAATCGTGCTCTGCAGCGCCACAATCGATCCAATGCCCAAAACGAACAGCATGAAGAAGAAGAGCACGGAAAAAAGCTGTGGCACGGCATTAAACTTCGAGATGGCATCCGGATAGGAAATGAATGCCAAACCAGTACCACTTCGCACCACATCCCTTATATTCTCCACCTTTAGATTGTGCGCCAAATTGCCAAGTATAGCAAATATCGTAATGCCACCCAGCAGACTAGTTAGTGTATCCAAAGTGGTCACGATCATCGCATCCCTATAAAATCAAATTAATAATAATAACTAAATAATTTGCACACTTCATTTCTGCACACACCTGTAAATGGGATGATTGAAGCGATTATAGGAGGAAAACATAATGATCGGTCCACTGCCGACGGCCAAGGAGAAGAAACATTGGACAACAGCCTCCTTCCAGACGGTGGGATTAAGCAGTTCACCCCATTGGGGCTCCAGAAAGAAAATGATGCCATCGACAGCGCCCTCCAAGGTGACAGCGCGACCCAGCAAAGTGAAGAGCACCACATAGGGAAAGAGTGCCAGGAAATAGGCTGCCTTGCCGGAGCTTTTAACACCACGCATTATCACCAGGAAAATGACAATCCAGGAAACGAATAGAGCAATCGTTAGCTTCCAATCTGGGCTTCCTACGCCATCCGATATATCCGTTTTCTCGTTGATAACCACATCACTGCGAATAAATTCAATATTAATTTATTTTATTTTTGTTTTTAGTTTTCAGAATGATTTCCATTTTATTGCGATTTTCTGTGTTCACTCACAGAAAATAAAGTTCCGAGCTACTCTGCAGCTTCGGTGGGGCATCAGTAGCTCGAGTTAATGCCGAACTACCGTTAGTCAACATAGTTTCTACATATTCGGCTGGTCGGGAGTTCACACAATTTATCCAAGTGTCCCGGCAAGTGGCCCACGGCAAATCCGCTTGGAACGAGACAGCCAGATAGTAGAGGGTCAAGGCCAACAGCGATGAGTAGTAGCTTATAATGCAGATGGTGCCAAAGGCCTGACCATAGCCGACACCTAAAAATGAGGGGCATATCGACCAGATCTTGACGGTGCCTTGGCTCGTAAACTGTCCCATTATCATTTCCAGATAATACATGGGCTTTCCTAAAATTGTAAATGTGGCATTAGCTTATACACCCAAGTGCATGTATATCAATATGTGTATATACCATACCGATCATAAAGAGCACTATAATATATGGTATCAGAAAAGCACCGCCTCCATTCTCATATGCCGTAAATGGGAAACGCCAGACATTGCCCAAGCCCACAGATACCGATATACACGACATTAAAAATTCCAAGCCATTGGACCAATTGGTGCGCTCGATTTTCTTTTTTTGTGCCTCCTTCTCATTATTCTATAAGAAAGATGTTAATATTTTATAAATAATTAATACAGTAGAATAGTTTCAGCTATTATGTCATAATTACCGAATAATCGAAACTGTTTTCAGAGTTTAAATTGAAAATATATATTCATTGATATACTAGAAAAATTGCATATATGTATATTATAATTATATATTGAACATATGAGCAATAAAATCTTTAGTACAAACTAGTTAACTTTTAGAGTGAGGTAAGATAAAGGAAGTCATAGAAGAACCATTGCACAAATTCGGTCGAAGGACGTCGAAGGAACCATTTCAATAATTATATATTTATTATATATATATATATATATTCCAGTACAAAAAGTATTTGTAAGCTGACGAATATGTTCCCATTTCTTTTGGACTATTTCTGCCGTCATGTCAGCAAAGACACTAATCGAAATGTCAATCGTCACCAAAATACTTGTATGATAACAACGTGTACATAGACATTTTTGGTTTTTTTTCTGTTTTATTTATCGTTTTAATGTTTGCACATAATTCCCGAACAACAGTAAATATTTGAGCACAACAAACACTCGGAATACCAGTGCGCAATGTTTAAATAAAACAAACCTGTTTCAAGTTCCAAGTTGGCAATGCTGCGAATACGGTCTAGATAACCCATAGCACATATGTTTATTATACCGACGACAGTGACAAGATGTTTGAAAATGTCCCAAAAATGAAAACATTTCATATACAAACACAGACAGAAATACTACATACATATGCTGGCATACCCAAGTTAACCTTGCACTCAAATGGAGCTAATTTCTATTTAATCTTGGCCAACAAATAAGATCAAAATAATTGGGTAAATAAATCTCAACAGCCGAACCGTGTGGACTTCAATAGCTATGACCGGGTCACAGGGTAGCTACTAGTCGAGCTCTCTTTCGACTAATATACAAAACCCACAGATTGTTCCGTTAGCAACTATATATGACTTGTCTCTTCTACAGATATGTGCTTAACCGCTAATCGCATTGCTCATCTGATCAAATTTCAAATTATGTCACATCGTTGAAAATGCATACATAGATATGTGTACATATTTATGCATATACACTCAGTGATATATATATATATAGAGAACACCGTATCAAAATATTAACTTTGGCTAACAACATCTCGGCAGATATAAACTTGTCGACTTGGATAACATTCAGTGCGTTCCATCGGGGATGGGGCAAGCATTGCGCCACATATTATTGGGCATATATAACAATTATTTTATTGTGTTGCACTACCAAAGACGTTAAGTAAAGCAAAACCGCACAAGAAATAAATCGCAGTTAAATTATTAAGAAATTTGATTTATGAATTCGGATAAGATTACAATTGCTTTGAAAGCGCGTGACAATTAGTCAACTTGGGCCACGATGACAATCCACATCAAAAGGAACCAACGAACCCCCCAATCAAACAAAGGAAATAAGGAAATAAAGAAAACAAGTAATTGGCATTAACTTGGCTGAAATACGACGAAGCTGTGACAAATGCTGGGTAATTACACCAAGCACTCAATTTGAATATTGCACGCGACTTTTTCGCATTCACAATGCGCTCTCACTTATGTCTGATTAAACTCAGGGCCTGGTTACAGCACAACATTGGCAACAATCAAATCGGTTGGGAAAAATGCAAAGTAAAAATAAACAAGATTCCGCTGAATGATCGCTCTTATGACAGTGCAGAAACGTAAAGCCCCCAATCAAAATGCAGTTGCTCATTAATAATATCTACGATATGGCTTTATACACTTGCATTGCATCAACCAGTCGAAAACCAGTTGATTAATCAGACAACAGATCGGCAGCCTTCTAAATTATGAACTAATAATAATTAAAAGGAGGGTGTCTCACCGGATCCGGAACCGGAACGACAACCTTACCGATTGAAATTACGGGCACCAATATTATTAGCCAATATGTAAATACGAAATAAAATATTTGAATCATTTCATAAGCTTTACCGGTGGCATCTTTGAATCTTACATCCCAGAACCGGTATCGAAATTCGATTCGGTTTGATCTTTGACCTTACTGATCACATATCTCACAATAAGTAAGCACATACTCATACTTTATTCTAGTAGTTATTATAGATATATTGTGTATTGCTATTTATTTATTATGTTGAATTATTTGCTGATTTTCTTCCTGAGTATATAGAAGTGTACGTGCTTATTTAAAAAATATCTGACATTTAACAATCAAATAAGTGGTCTTAATTACAATGTTCTATTATTGTTTGTACAGCTTATAAGTATGTTCCAGACAGTCTGTTAAGATACAAATATAGATACAGATACCCCTGTCTCCTTATCATGTAAGGTGAAGGGCCAGCGGCAAAACGAAATAAAAAAAAAAACAAAAAACAAAAAACAAAAAATATGCGAATATTTTTTATTGAAGTTGAATGTACAGATAAATGTTAATCGAGTGGTTTGCTTAATCAAAATGTGTAAGAGATGTCCTAAAAAAAGATTGCACTGCATTGTATTTTACTCAATGGCAAAACCATAATCGCATATCAATTTGTCAATACACTCGATTTATTTAGGGTTCTCAAACCAGACAAGTTCTCCAATGATCCACATAGATAACAATACTTTGATATGTATCGTAATAAGTGAAATTTAAGTGAGAATCCATAAAGATCTCAACGATCCACATAGATAAGCGCACTGAATGAGTAGATAAAAAGAGCTTCAAGTGTTTTCAATACAGATACAATCGAAACGTATATCTCATACATAAAGAACTAAGTAAACTTATTTTACGATCTGTTGGTTTAAATACATTTAAAACTTTCATATCTCGCAATGGGAAACACACTATATGATCTCATCGCAAAACCCAAAACCACCTATATGCATATAGATGTTAAAATTAGATGTACTGTCAATGTAATATTACAGAGGAACATTAATTGTAATTTACAATCGTGTAATAGCTTGGGGAAACACCTTGTCACAGTTACTATCTCGTGCATCGAATTATCAAGTACGAACAAATCTTTATTCCCCTTTTTGTCTGGCACAGACCGTTATACATTATCTTACTAGTTTAATTTATTTACTTAATTTTTGTTATTTTTGTTTTTTTATTATTATTGTTTGTAGGGCTAAAAAATGCTTGTGATCTTTTCCTCAATGATAAGTTGCCTTTTGGCACATTATATGTTAGCCAATAAAATCGTTCACTTGCTGAAAGACATTTGCGCTGTAAACTTGCTTTTATCGTTCACTTAGTGTATGTATGCATGACTGTATATATTTATCAAATATCGTTTTTAACAATCTCTGAGTAGATGTCTTTCGCACTCATTTCATTTGTACTCTACCCGTAATATTCAATCACTTAAATGGCGCGAGACAGTTTCATTAACTAGAACTTGACTTCATGGGCGTACTTAACGAAGGGAACCTCAGATCTAAATTACAAATTATGCATATTTTTAAGCCAAGACATTCACGAAAGCTTTACACAGCTTCTTTTGAGTTTCAAGTGCAAATTATTGAATCGCTTAACTTGGTTTTCTCTTGTTTAGTTTCATTAAATGTAGTTTTTTTTTTATTGTTTTATATGTATGTGATTCCTAATCCCTAGAGTTTCAAATAAAACAAAATTTTATAGGTTTTTTTTTCGTAGCATTAAAATGCAATAAACAAAATTTGATTTGTTAATTAAAGCTGTAATTGGCAAGGGATGTCCCCCAGCGGACGATACCGCCTACGCCCAGAAAATCAGCTTAACGCAGTGCTAATTAAAATGCAGCGATTGAAAGGAGAAGTGGACGGGGGCACGGAAAGCATTTGTGTTCATAAGGTATGCGGAACTGCAACTGGAACTGGTACTCACATCTGTCTTGTTGTTGTTGTTGTTGTTGCTGCTGTCGTTAGTGTTGTTGCTGTTGCTGATATTGCCTTGTGGACTACCATTATTGGCCCCGTTCTGTGGCATTGTCTTTAATTCCATGTTGCAAGGTGTTTATTTTTTTAAAAATATTTTTATTGTATTTTTTCATGCACTACCGCACATTAAATAAAACAGCAAAACAAAAACAAAAAACTGAATAAAAAAAAAAATTATAATTTACAAAAAAATTAGCAACTAGTTGGAATGGAAATAAATTATAAACGCAGCGTAAATAATAACTGTTCAAATTATCGTTGTTTGTTTAATGAGTTTCATTAATGTTGAATCGAATAAACAATGGCCGGAGTCGCGAGTTGAGTTGTGATGCCGTGAATGCCACGGCTAGAACTGAACCAGCGGCAAGCTTTGAGCGCTTTAAGAACCATCCACAAAACGACTAACTAAAAACGGCAAACAGAGTCAAACAAGCGTATTGCAACTCAAATCAACAGGTACAACGGCACCGTACGGCAACAGGTGCGCGTACATCGAACGGGTACACAGCAAAAAATGAAGTCCGTACTCAGAAAGTTGCTTATTGTTTCTTGCGTATTGCTGTTCTCTTTGAAGTTCAGCAATTTCGGATGTTCTCAAAATTTAAAACCTGGAATGCTTACTCTCACTCACTCTCTCTCTCTCTCTCCCTCTCTCTCTCTCACTCTCTCTCTGTTTTTAAAGCCAAAATGTATTTGAATTATCATACATCACGTGGATGAAAATACATTTTACATGTTATTTTTAATAAGAAGAACTATAAATCTCGTTCGTATATGAGATACGCTTATAAGGCTTATAAAAGTAGTCTGCATAAAGTGTGAATTAAAAATTAATTAATTAACATGCAATATATAAATTTTGAAAAACGTCATTGCATTGAGAGTAAATTTAACTCTGGTTTAAATATTTTGGCTAGTTCAGGAAAAATAATATTCCTAAGCTCTCAGTATTTTACACAACTTTCACTAAACATGTCAACTTGAAATACAAATACTTCAAATTACCCATTACTACAGACAGCCATTATTTTTTATTTTTGTATTATTTTTTCCTATTTGTTCAGAGTCCATGTGCTTGGGTAAGTTAGGTTAGGTTAGTGTATAAATACAGTTGGCGTTTAAAAAGCGTTAAATCATCCAACATCATCGTCATCGTCATCATCATCATCATCATAGGCAGCAACAATTTGGGCATGCAAGATATGAAAACAGAACTTCGTCTGCTAATCGTGCTTTTTAAGGAGCGATACAGACAGAGGAAGCGGGGAAGAGCAAGATATACATCATATGGCGGAGCTCTTCAAATGGCTATGATTAGGATTATTGAAAGCACTCAAAAGTAAGCATCACAGCAAAAGCGGGAATTGACGCATTGACGCATTTCCGCATTATTACTAATGTGCGGGTATCATTCACTATTATATACCCTATACCCAAAATAAAAATTAGCTAATATTGTTATTGATGCACTTTCTCAAGATAAAATGAAACTGAAATGAAACTAAGATAATTAATTACCTCATTTACTCAGCAAATACAAATGCGCGGGTATCCTTTACTAGAATATACCCTATAGCCAAGAATAAAAATTTACATTATTTATTCCACTTTTTGAATTCCGATAAACCAGCAAATGAATTCGCATTAAAGCATTTCTTTAATGACTTTACATTTTGTTAAACGAAATAAATTTTTTGAATAATAATAATCAATGACACATTGGAAATACATATGCCAAAAATGCAAGAATTTGTTGCTTTTATGTTATTATGAAGAAGCTGAAATGATTATCTTAAAATTAATCATTCGGATTTTTTGACCAGTTGGATTTTCAACCCTTTGTTCTTATGGGCGCCATGTGATAGAGTAATCAGATAATAATCGTATTCAATAAAATTGGAAATATTGGGAATCAAGTCCAAGTACAAGTACAAATACGCATTTGGAATATTGCTTAGCAATTTAAGTCCGCATGCCGATAATAAAAAAAAAAATACCGCGACCCAGACGTAGACAAAAACGCAAAAACGTAAGAAGTCGATAACGAGTTTTATAAGACATATAAAGTTGACACTGTCCACGGAATACTAAGGTTCTTAGAAGCATAAATATGTGTATATATGTATATATATATAAACTGTTATGGAATAGGTTCGAATCATTTATAACTTCACGTTAACCAGAACCATTAAAGAATACATGTGAAAACCAAAAGACCCAATTAGATATCGAAATACAAACTATTTGCACAATTGGCAACAAAGTAAATCAGTTAAATATGGTGTTCTGGAGGGCACACGACAGATAAAAAGACAGCAAGATAAATTTTGTAGATTTTCAGTAGTTTTTATTTTTAATATAGTTTGCATTTTTATTTTATATTTAGTTAATAGCTAAGTTTTGTAAATTATTTTCACTTCAATGTGTCTATAAATTAATTCTTATTTTGTATTTATCGTCTCAGCATTACTAAATTAAAGAACGAAAAAAAAAGTAGAATAATAACACAATAACTAGACGTTAAATTTAGTTTTAATATGTGCTCTCAATCATGTCAGTTTGTGTGTGTGTGTGTGTTGGTGTTAGTGTATGTGTTAGTGAAAGTGTTAGTGCATGTGTAAGTGTGTGTGTATTTTTTTATTTTATTTTTTGTAACAGTTTGAATGCTGATGGGCGTGTGTGTGTGTGTGTGTGTGTGAATATGTCAGTTAATCAGTTATCAACAATTGTACAAGTGAACATTTTTACATCGAGAAATTAAGACACTAAAAAGTTGACAACTTGCGTATATTTATAATAATAATGATAATCATAATCATAATCATAATCATTATAATAAGTAATATGTAATTTATATGCTACATAGAAGTATGTATTTATATAAGCTAGATAATAAGTATAAACTTTATTCAAAATCAGACAATAAAAAAAACAATAATCAAATAGCGCCGCAATTTTTACAATTCTACAAAATTTGCACTACAATTTTTTCCTTCTTTTTTTGCTTCTTTTTTTAAATAATTTTTTTCGGTTTTTTTTTTGTTGTATTTTTTTTTTTTTGTATTTTGCGTGAGCCATTTGCGAGTGGAGTGAGAAAAAACGGGGGAAACTCTCAAAGCTCCACTCGCTGCACAGCGAAAAAAAAAAACGAATGGGTTATGAGGGAGGGGAAGGAGAAAATAAACTCAAAAATTAAAAATGAAAAACAAAATTGTAGGTAAGCAATTATAATAAAAACAAAATGACACGTCAAGTCTCATAAGTTGAAATATATATCTATATAATTATATACATATAAATACACATATATATTGTATGTAAGTATGTAAAAATATCATCACTTGTACGTTTTCTCTTTACTAAAAACTTAATTAGCCTTTTGGCAAACGAATTTATTTAGCAATTCAAAATATAAAAAAAATTGGTTAAATAAATAAATGTTTTCTTTTGTTTTTGCTTCTTTTTTCTGAGGGGAGTGGGTGTATGTGTGTGTGTGTGTGTGTGTGTGTGAAGTTATCTAAAGGTGTATTTTTGTTTTTTGTTTTGGTTATTTGTTGTGATATACGATATACATATAGATACACATATGCAACGCTTATTCTATACAAAACACGTCTAAAATTGTTGCTTTTCTGCGATAGAGACACACATCGTACATAATAATGTCAATGTTACTAAACTCATAGCACATCATTCTTCTGATCTATACATAAACATATTTTGCGGATTTATGTTCTTGCAACATCCGTTTGTCAGCTGTTATTTTTATTTGTATTTTTTTCCTTTTTGTTTGCTCTTTTTTTGTGATAGAGAAAAATATGTTGATTGATTTGAAATACATTTACAAAAGGCATGATATATATTAAACTTAATATTCTGATTTTTATTATCAATAAACTCTTTGGCCCACTGCAAAGAGCAGAGTTTAAGATAAACAATTACCATTTCTATTACCTATATATATATATATATGTATATAATGCTAGTTTGTAAACAATTATTGTGTTGCTTGTGTCAAATTGCTTTAGTTGTTGTTGCTACTTCGTTCTCTTCTTTCTTTTTTTTTTTTGTATTTACATGACTGCCTGAAATTCTAGATATAGCGCAACTTTCTCACAGGGGGGGATGTTCTGGGGAACAAGGGCAAATCTCTTAACAATGGCACACACGCATATATTGGTCTGGTCTGGACTCAAGGGGAGGCAGGGAGGTAGGGAGTGAGGCAAAGTAGTAACTGTTTACATAACTGCATATGTATGTTTGTATGTTTGTTTATTTTTCTGTCGATTTGCCTGTTGCGTTAGTTTGTTGTGGTTGTTGTGGCTTATGAGGGGCGGCATTTTTCGTCTTTTATTTAACGTGTTAGTTTATGTTTTTTTCTCTCTTTTTTTTATTTAAAATAGTACACATTCTTGAAGTATGATTGTACTATTCATGCGTTGAGTAATATGATCAGCAATTGGACTGAAAAGTACACATCGACTTTGAAGTAGTAAAAGACACATTATGCCATTCTTTTATCATTAAGTTCATCAATATAACTTTAATGATCTTTCACATTCATTTTAATTTATAATTGCGTTTGCAAAAACTGAAGATTGTTTCATATAATTATTTACACACAATTGACATAGCTCAAGTTAAAACATTCCAAAAGAAAAATTAAATTTCCTGTTTTTTCTTTTTTTGTTATGATATTTAAGAGTGACTTTTATAATATGTTTACATAATATTTAAATAAGGTAAATTGATGAATTTTTGCCTTGACTCCTTTTAGATTTCTATTTAAAAAAAAAGTATTTACACTAAGTATTACTACTTATTATCTGAGTATGGTAATATCTTAAGCGTTTCGTTGGTTGTTTTTTGTGTGTGTTTATGTGAATGTATGTGGGTGTGTGTGTGTGTGTGGGTATGTGTGTGTGGGTATGGGTGTGTACACGTGCTTTGGGTGTGTGTCCCAAATGCAACTGCCAATAATTTGTTTGCATCGTTGTGCTTTAGTGCAAAATCCTTAACATACACAGCTTATTAACGCAGCAGTTGAATCCCCCTAAACACATATTTAACTAGTTTAGTTTTGTTAGTAGTAGTTGCCTATTTATGCGGGAGAGATCAGCAAATGGATCAGATCAAGAGCTCAACAAACAAATCGAAGAGAGGCGCATGCAACTATTAAAATTACTTGTATTTTATATTTAGTATGATTTTGCTACATATATATGCATGTATGTGTTGTGAGTGTGTGTTAGCTGTTTAGATGTGTGTGTGTGTGTGAGTGTGTGTGTGCGTGCGTGCGTGTGTGTGTGTGTTTTAACAAGGTGTTGCATGTTAGATGTGTGTGTTTTGTTTTTCTTTTGTATTTATATAGACATTATATATATTTGTTTGCATATATAAATATATATATTTATATAAATACGGGCTCTAGGCTCAGTCGCGTACTACAACATTCTTGTTTTATTTTGCTTTTTTTGTGTTTCTTCATTTGGGGGAGAGGGGTTGCTGCAGTTGCTGCTGTTGTGGCTTTTGTTGATATTTCAGGTTTGGTTGTTGTTGTTCTTGTTGATGTTGTAGTTCCTATATTTTCTTTTGACTTCCTTTTTGTTGTTATTATTGCTTTAATGTTCATGTAGGCTGTTAATCAGGCATCTCGACCCATTTTGCGAGATTTCTAGCGACAAGTTCCTTATTGATAAAAATTATATTCTGCAATAACAAAAATAATATCGATTAGTTATATTTGTCTTGCTGTATTTAATAAAAAGAGAATAAGCATTTCATTTACTTTACTAGCTGATCAAGCTTTAATTATTAACTTCAACAGCAACTGAGCTGAAGTAAGTACAAAGCTTAGTCTCCTTTGAATGTTAGATTAGCTGATTTAAGAATTAAATGAATTGCTTTTCAAATATTGATAACGATACAAAATTTATAGTTATGACTATGGGCAATAGCAAACCAATGCTAACAAATATGAACATTGAAACCATGACAATTATATGCGAATTCAAATAATTCATGTTGACATCAAATTAAATTTTATGAAAGCCGAGTGAGATGCAAGATGCATCTATCTATCTATCTCTCTCTATCTCAGACAAGCTCTCGCCATCTCTGTCTCTGTCTCTGTCCGTTTTATACTCACATTTGGACCTAGAGAAGCAAATAAATAGATTTCTGGTATGTTATGGCTATTGTAGCCGGCGACTTGTGCTGTCAAGACAATGCCTTTGGTTAATTTGTTGAGGATATCAGCCGCATCGGCCGAATATGTATCATCTAAACCAAATGCAAACGAGAGAGCACAATAATAAATTAGTAAATAAGCACTGTTTTGGTCACAGATAGAGAATTGATTAACCACTTACCGATTGGCTCGATGTTGGACAGTATGCATTCGGTTGCCTGAAATGGCAACGCCATAAAATCTGTTCGAATTTGACGCAATGCACTAAAGCTGACATTCATGTAGCCACCAAAGTCCAAGAATTTGATAAGACAACGCTCCACATCGTCGGCATCGGTGTCAACAATCTGCACGCGATACCAAATCCCATTGATGGGCATCACACAAACGGCGCTAATCTCAATGTTTGGCAATAGTGGTGCATCCATGGTTGAATAACTATCGTACATTCCCTTCTGTAGAGCATGCAGTGATGGATGCGATGGATGCAACGGATGCTGGATGAACACATGGTCTCCAGAGAGCACAGCGCTGACCACAACATCATTGTTGATGCCCTCGATCAGATTTAGCTATAATTATACAATGCATACGCATACGAAAATATAAATATATTTATTATTCTTTTTGGCAATCAAATTTATGCAGACTTTTGTACAATTGCGGTTAAAATAATAGTCTTGCTGCTCACTATTATTCGACTACTATTGTAATGATAAATGTCAATAATAATTTAATACAGGATAAGTATTAAATATATATACGAATTATTAAATTTAATGACTTTCAGTTTTTTGCTAATAAATTGTATTGCTATGCCAACTTTTAATGTTTACTTATCTTCAGTGTTGATTGCTTGTGTTTAAATAAAATCTTCATAATTTGTTAATTTTATTATAAGTATTTTTTGACATTTATCAAAACATATGGTTTTGGTACTATTATTTTGACCGCAACTGTCTATATATAGATTGTCATCAAGATAAATCGATAACTGCAATAAGTCTTTGGTAAGTCGTGTTTCAAATTGAAATACCTTTGCAAACATTTACCAAAATTATCAAATAGTATTTCATTTTGAATTATACATAGATTAATGATTTGAGAGGTCATTTAACAAATTAACTTTTAGTAGTTTTAGTAAATCCATACATTGTATCTGTATCTGTCACACAGATAAAGATACAATTTCGTCGAGCTTAAACTCACTTTTAGATTAAAGAGGCTTTCAGTCGAAAGAGGAACTACGGTTTGCGGAAGCGCATAATGGATTCGTTGCATTGTGAAATTGGGATAGCGTCTAGCTGGCAAACGTTGGCGTATCATTGCCAAAGCGGCATCGATCTCATTCTCTGTGCCCTCAATGGTGCAGATGCGCAATTTGCCGGACGAATAACGACTCTTGCTTAGCACCACATTTGCCAGAGTTTTCGCCTTAATCTGATTGATGAATGTCCGTTTGCGTCCATACAACTGGCCAATTAGGCTATTGGGAAAGTAGAAACGATATGAGGTCTTCACGCGCGTTGTCGCCTCCGAACGTGGCAGGCTAGAACCCTTGCCCGAATCACCCGATTGTACACTGCAAATGCTCAGCGATGGACTTGCTGCATCCACATTACGCTTCTGATTGCCATTGTCAGCTGCGGCTGCTGTATTTTCTGTGTTTGCATTCACATCCTTGGCTACAACAACAATTGTTTGCTCCACGACAGGGTTATCCTGTTCCACCTCAGCCAACTCAGTCTGTTGTGGCACACCTGCAATTGGAGTTGGTGTTGGAGTTGGAGCTGTTGCTGGAGCAGTTTTTGTTTCCTTTATCTCCTTTTTGGGCTCACAATTGTTGTTTGGCTCGCCAAAGTCCTGTTTGGTGTATTTGCTCTCGAGAAACGAATTCTCTGGCGATATTTTGGGTGTGCATGTGGCCTTAATCACAACTGGCTCCTCGCGCTTTTGATTGATTTTACGATTGTAGAATGAAACGCGATTATTGATAATCGAATCGGGTAAGTCCCAGGGCGACGATAGATTCTCAAAATCTTCATCGATGGAGCAGAGCTTCTTGTGTTCGGCATCCTGAATTTTTGATTTTAACATTTCTGAGTCAATTTGCTGCTGTTGCTGCTGCTGCTGATGTTGGTGTTTGCCCGGCGATGCACGACCATTTTGTATGGTAATCGGTGCCGATTTGCCATATAACATTGTATTTGGACTATCATTTTCATTGCCATGATTCAGCGAACCATTGCCGTTAACACTTATGTTCATTGACTTTGTTGTGGCTCCTCCTCCTGCATTATTTGGCAATTTCCCATTTTGTGATTGAAGCCCATTCATTTTAATTGCTGGATCGACGACGTCATCCTTAACTTGCCTCCCATTGGCTTTAGCATCATCATCGTTTTTATCTATACGATTTTTATTTCTACGCCGAAACCAAAAGACGCCGAGTATAAATGCTACACCGGGCAGTGACAGAAAGAGTAGTGGACGACCGGATACCATTTTCGCTGAATATTGGAGAATCTGCAAAAGTGGACACGAGAATCAAAATAAAATTAATATCACTTTTACAGAAAATGCGTAAATGTGCTGAATCTTAACAATAAAAAAGAAAACACAATGCTTATTGCGACATTAATAAATATAGTAGTATAATAGACAAAATAATAAGACAAAATCATCATATAGTAAACTTTTTATGTTTTGAATATGTATTTCTAGCCACATTTTGAAAATATCTACTTCAACATTTATCGTCTTTTGGGGACTAATGCAACTGCATACATAAAAATATCTTAATATATGGAGTTGTATAGTCCGTTTACGATCCCTCACACATGGTATGCGAGCCTGTAAAGCGGGTAAAAAGCTTTCGGCACCGCATACTTTCTGCATTACAAAATACGTAATATGTGTCAAGTAATATGGACAAAAGTATAGATTACGTATCCAATTCGTAATGTGCTCTTCTCGCTACTGGGAATGCAGTACAGGGAGAGAGAGAGAGAGAGAGAGAGAGAGACAGAGAGAGAAAGAGAGAAAGACAGAGAGAGAAAGAGAGACAGACAGAGAGAGAGAGAGAGAGAGAGAGAGAGAGAGAGAAAGACAGAGAGAGAGCGAGGATGCAACTAACAAGAGTCGCCCGCAGCATATTTAGATTTACATAAACATGGGATTTGGATGAGTTTTATCACAAAACGAAGCTGATATTGAGAAATATGCGTATAAATACGCATGCTGTTTCTAATACATTCACTTGCTACTAGATGGATAAATATGTTGCAGAAAGTCACAGTTTGTTTGGGTCGCGGCCATCACGAGACCCATTTGGCATCTATATTCTTGTGTGTGTGTGTGTGTGTGTGTATTTAGCTGTTTATATATATATTTTTATATGTATGCCTGCGTATTTATAGCAACAATACATAATTATAGAAAATCATTTGAATAACACCGACGCCGTCGAGCAAACAAATAAGGTGCACAAGGCAGAATGCCACGCGGAAGCAAGCGAGCGAGTTAACAAGTGAGACAGAGAGACACAGAGAGAGAGAAAAAGAGAGAGAGAGAGACAGAGAGGGGGGAGCAGCAAGCATATTCAGATCAAGCGAGCGGATCAGTGTTGACATTTTGGCTATTTAATAGCAAACATTAAAACAAAAAACTTTGCCTTCTTAAGAAAATTTTAGTTGTTTTTTAATTGATTGCATTTGAGTTCATCTTGTACGAATACATTCATCATTCATTACTTTGTTTTGTTTCTATACATTTATTTCGAGCACATTTCTAGATTTCTTAATTTTTTTTTTTTTTAGCATTTCTTTTCTGCCTTTCACATACTGGCAGCACTGAAACGAGCAAATTGAGAGAGAGTGAGAGAGAAAGGGGAAGAGCGCCATGCGTCTCTCTTGCGCCTGCGCCTAGTGTCCAAGTGTGAATAAAAATGCCGCAAAAGCAACAAGAGGAACAGCAAACGCGAGCAGCTTTGTGTGGTAAGAGGAAGACCAAGAACCAGAATAAGAAAACAACAACAAGCATTACGCTGACGGCAATTGTTATGAAATCATTACAAAACAAACCGTTGCTAAAATTAATGAAAACTAATAAAGGCGACTGCCAAAAGTTACAGCAATAGCAAGAGCAAGAACAACAACAACAGAAAGGAGAAGAAATTAATGAATTCACCTTAAAACTCGACAATGTAATTTAATTGTTCCACATACGCACACACCCACAACACTTGTTCGTTAGTTTTCGTAAAGGATTTTTGTCTATTTCAATAGGATTGACTTATATTCAATAAATTCGTTTTATATTTTATTTTATTTTGGCAGTTTAATTCGTTAAAAAAAAACAGTAATTTTTAATTCGTTTAGATTGAAGCGGCAAAAGATTTCGACGCCGGCTGAGCGTTTTGAGCAATTCGAGCTTTTGTTTATTATTATATTATTTTCTTTTTGTTAATGCGTATCTATCTCCGCTGTGTGATGATATCGCCTCGATATGCAAAGGGAAACTACCCAAGCGCTTCATTTTTTTTGCCATATGTGCTGTGCATGCGTGAGTGTGTGTGAGTGCGTATATGTGTGTGTGAGCTTCGCACCCCCTTCCCCCACCACAAAAGAGTAGAAGGATCGTGCGATTGCTTCGTTTTTCTATTTATTATTTCTAGCGGCTCTTTCCGAAACACACACACACATTTGCAATTTGTCAACCATTGCCAACCCGATCCGATCCAATCCAATACACCCACCCAGCGCAAACGCAGTGTCAACAGCCTCAAGAAAGTAACAGGTAACAGTTAACAGTACTGCCAGACTTGGAAACACCCTGTGACACATTTTTGCAAATCGATAACTATCGAAGCGAGTCATCAAACATAGAACACTCTTTGGCCTATAAGAAAATAGACACACAAAATGTTTAACATAAATAATTAATATTATTATACAAACTTGAGAATAAACTTTGCAATTATTTCTCGGAAGTCTACAGGGTAGAAAGTTGATCAAAAGCACTGATAGAGCAGAGCAGAAAAAGAGAGCGCCCTTCGAGGTATTTCAATGAGCCAATAAAAATGTCAATTTCTCTGTTTTCGTTTATGTTTTCGTTTTTATGTTTTCCTCAAACCTGTTGAACTGTTAAGTGATTGTTGATTCGTGTGTGTGTCTATAGACAAATATGCATGCACATACTTTTGGCTGTTTCGTCACCAACAATCTGGCTGGCGGCGTTTTGTTATTATTGATAAGCTCTAATCAGAAAAATAAGGTTGCAAAGGTTGCCACTCTGGTTCCAACGTAAATACAGATCTCAGCTGTGAGGCATTCTTCCCACAGAAAACTGGAATATTACAGTTACTATTACTTATTCCACGAATTGCAAGCAAAACAACGTTGCCACATACACAGAATTGTAAAGGAAAAATATACAATTTTAACAGCTTTTAAACAACTGTTAAGTTTAAAGAATGTAAATATACATATGCAACAATGTACATATCTTGTGCGCTTGTGTATCTGTTTGTGGGTGCAAAATAAACAATGTTTGACATTTGCCGCTTGACTTTGAACTTGCCTGGTGAGGCCCACACACGATTCTTCTGCTGTAAGAAACAAATGCTACAGTAAAATTTCCATAACATATATATACGGTTGTGTACACATTTATGTATGCGCATAACATTTTTTTTGTGGTCGTTAAACTAGCTGAAGCTTAAATTCAAGGCCTGCAATTTAAATTTAACTCGTTATCAAAGGGCGCACAGAGAAGTGCGTAGGGGCGAGAGAGAGCGAAGTTTATCTTTCTATTAACACATGTACGGAAGCAGTTGGAAGAGAAACACCAAGAACAAGAACAAACGTAAAATGTTTGTTGCTTTACTTTGTCCAAAACTGCCCCCCGCACCCACACCCAACACCATCACTCACTATAGCCCTCCTCTCTACCTCGCGCTCTCTCTCTCTCTCCTGAGCTTTGTCAACACACACATTCGCAACAATCTAGCAACGTGGTTGGCGATCATCTGCTTGACAAAAATGTATTGTATAATCGAGGAAATAAATGTGATATTTTGATTTCAGATCGTTGTTTTTTTTTTTTTGCAACGCTGGCAACAAATTAGTTGCGTGAGGTTTTTTTAAACTTGTTCTGCTTATCAAAAGCTGAGTAATTTAGTAAACTTTCAATTGAAGCGCAGCTGTTGCGAAAACCGTCTAACAACAACAAAATAAAAATACGCTCAATATTACTTAAATTTGTTGTGTATGAAAATTCTAAAGCAATAACAAAGCAAAAATGACTCAGCTACAAGAAGAATTTTCCACACAAATTTATTATATATATGTATATATAGATGTATTTTAATGTATTTAGCTATAGCTATGTAAATAAAAAGCCATAGATATAGGTATATATATATGCGAGCATGCGGCAAGCCGACAATATAATTTTCATTGTGTAATCGCATCAAATATTAAGGATCCATAAGTCTCCAGAACATATATATATATACATATATATATATTTATATATATATACATATATATATATATACATGGTCAAATTGACAGGCGGCACAAATTGAAAGCCGCATGTTTTTAGCAAATTCAACAACAACAACAAGGTGCTGCCACCTATTGATTATGTTGCGCATTTTTTGCACTAGCACACACACAATCACAATTAAGAAGCAACCAAAAAAAAAAACAAAAAGAGCACATAAATTAGCAAATGATTTTCGCATTGTCTTTGGGTGTCTTTTTGAGAGTTATTACGCATCACTTTACAAACAAATTGCGCTTGCAACATGACACCATTTTTCTCATTTGGTCTGTGTGTTTGTGTCTCTGTTTTGGCAACTGTTTTGTAGTAGGTTATGTTCCGCGTGCTCAAATGTGCGCTTACCTTTTGAAACCAGTGGGGTAATTAATATGTTTTCAATTGCTTTTCTTTTAGCTGTTTGAAGTTGAAATGTTTTTCGCTTTTTCACTTGGGTTTTTTTTTTTTTTTTGACTTGATTGACACGAAACTGGAGCGTACAAAGCAGCAGATATTAAACACGTGTCTACGTCTACCTTTTACATATCATAACATGGCCGGCGAATACAGTGTTGCCATCATTGCGCACGAACGCCGATTAGCGAAGTAAACACACTCTGCCAACTCTGCTTTATCGAATGAAACGCATTATTTTGAAAAGAAAACACTTTGGAAAAATATTCGAGATTGAATTGCTTTTAAAATGTTTGCACAAATTGCCAAAATGCGTGTGAATACGCTTAATCGAGCTGAATGACAACACATTCATGAGCAGAGCTGCATTGAGTTGCAATCGATAAGCAGAGAGCTGACTATCGATTTCGATATTTACAAAGCAGACACCAAAAAATCATTGAATTCTAATATATCAGGAGTATATAAAATGCTATTCATTTTGTAGAGCTGGGGATATTTAATTCTATTTCTCAGATGACGTATCGATAAATCAAATACATCTCTTCTTCCTAAGTATATATATCGATATGTCAGAAGCAGTCAAAACATGAAACTAGGTGTGCCAGTGCTGCCACCTATTAAATTTATCGTTAACTCTAAAATAAATGACCAAAGAATTGTCCACATAGAGAATAGATTTGAATGTCAAAATCCAATGAAACATAGACCCATGCAGTATCACACCAAGCTAACTTTCATCGAAAATCGAATCGTTTGCAAAAGGCCTCCTTTGTGTGGTCTGGCAACGCTACGCTATGTCAGAGCGCATACGGTTTCCTGTTTGCCTGCTTTGACAGCGCTCTTTCTACCATTTGACAGCAACTGAGGTAGGTCGACGGCAAAAATACTTGTGTTCAAATTCCAAAAATATTACATACATCAACGAATTGTATGTGCAACTGATGTGTGCAACATAAAGTTGAAACATTACCAAACAATTAAACAGAATTGTTGCACGTTATCACTGAACCGAAATTAACTAAAAATTGTGTTTACTTTTTTATTTCGTTTCCAGTGACAATGGCTGTCCGCTACGAGTTGTGCATTGGCCTTAACCGAGGCCACAAGACCACCAAAGTCAAGAATGTTAAGTATACCGGCGACAGGAAGGTCAAGGGTATGCGTGGCTCCCGTTTGAAGAACGTAAGTGTTGAGGAAAATCTGCAAAAAAAAATAAACTTGCATTTTTGTTTACATTTGATTGATTGATTAACTTTTGCCTTTCTTTTCACGCATAGATTCAAACGCGTCACACCAAGTTCACGCGCGATCTGGTTCGCGAGGTCGTTGGCCATGCGCCGTATGAGAAGCGGACCATGGAGCTGCTGAAGGTGTCGAAGGATAAGCGCGCCCTCAAGTTCCTTAAGCGCCGCCTTGGCACACACATCCGTGCCAAGAGGAAGCGCGAGGAACTGTCCAATATTCTCACTCAACTGAGGAAGGCTCAGACTCATGCCAAGTAAAGTGGAGCAACACCAACAACAGCAACGACAACTACAACAGCAGCAGTAAACTGTGCGTGTTTTTTTTTTGCGCGGTGTTTTTTTTTTGTTTTAATCAAATACATTCGCAAAAAAAGTGTAAAAACTGCAACTACTTGATGAGTTGACTATTAAAAAGGAAAACAAAAAATTATTACAATAATAATTGTGTTTATTTTTTTTGGAGTGAACAAAAATAATTATTAGTTGCACGCAACTAACCTTTAACAAATGAAAAATTATCTTCAGCAATAGACCTGGTGATATCCACTCTATCTAAAATTCTTCTTTTTTGAACGGATAGCAAATCAAGCAGCACTTCATTGATATAGGAGCTTTATTTACACCATATATTATATGGAGATGTTGGATCTCGACCCCGAAAGTGTATTTATATGTATATTCCGTAAGAGTATCAGAAGTCAAAATCGATATATGTATATTCATATGTAATGTATTCAATAATAATATATACAGACCCGCACCCGTCTGTCTGCTATGCAATCAAATCCGTTTTCAAGATTGATCTTGATCAAAAATTTACCGAAAATACAACTTGCAAATCACGCACATCTGTCGATTTATGTTGAAAGACTTTTGCGTGAGGTATTCAAAAGTCAGAAAATGACTCCCTTTAAGTACATATATATTATTGATCAGCCGAGTCGTTGTAGCCGGTGCCCATCCCTCAGTCTTACAGCTATTTCTGCATCAACAATATCCTACTTCGATATTCGTTTATGCACGATTCGTTTAAAAATTAGTATCGAGTATCGTTCTGAAAAACACAAATTTTAATTAACAATTAATCTTATTTGTAAGGGAAAAACAAACCATTTAAATACTCGTTATTTAATTTGAGGCAGAGAAATGATTGACTGGTTTTAGTTATTGTTCTGGGCTTAGTTTAGATTTATTGAACAAGATGGATGCATTTACGAATGCTTAAGAATTTGTCTTAATGCTCTTAAAATTGATACAATTCCGAGTTCGATGTGCTTGTCGTGTGGTGCAGTGCCCCATCCAACTACAGTGGACACTCGTTAAATGCACACACACATAGATTAGTTGGTGTGTCTGTGTGTGCGTATGGCACTAGTAAATAACTGTAGCTGGAGCGGGGAACTGGGGAACGGGGGAGTTCTTAAGTAGTGCACATGGAATAATGCAGAATGCTTACAAAACTATTGAGTACTTTACTTGATGGTGCAGAGCAGGAAATAGATTAAGGGGCCAGGATTAGGGATAAAGCATTTGGAATAACGAATAAGGATGTTAGGCAGCACCATTTAGTGAACACAGCCGTTTTGTGTCGCTTCGATTGAGGAGGATAGTTTCAGCCGGATAGATCTCATCAGGGTTCGTCGTCGGTATCCTCATTTTGGCTGGGCAGCGAGATGGTCACCTCACCGACCAAATGTGCCTCATTCGCATCGTTGGAGACGATGATGCGTTCGTATTCGCTGCCAGTGAGTGGATTAACTATCTCATAGCAGCTGCCCGTCAACGTTTTTGCATCGGCATCCGCATCATTCTTGATATGCGGCGCAAGGATCTGTTGGGTCACCTCCAAACTCTCGATGCGCGTCATCTCCAAGCGATAAAATCCATTCTCATCCACACGATACGTGAAACGCTTATGGCCGGATGGCAAACGGAAGCCGTGTTTCTTGATCAAATGCACGGACAGGGAATTGCCGCTCTTGAAGAAGCGTTCGCAACAGTGGCACGCATAGAAGATCGGATTGTTGCCGTGCACCTCCAGAAAGTGCTGAAAAAAATAAAATTGCAAAATCTTAATTGGTTTTTCTGCTTTCCACTCAATAAATCACAGCATTTTAACAATAACATTTCTTTTGAAGATATTAATTTTAAGATATATATGGAAATGGCGATTGCAGCTGCTTACCCTACGCATTTGGGTGTAGGTGCGCACCGAGTACTGGCAGCCGGGATGCTCGCACTGATGCACCATCTTCGAGTGGACAATTTGAACGTGCTTGGTCAGATCGGATTCGCGGACGCAGCGCGTATCGCATTCGCTGCACTTGAACGGCTTGTCCTTGAGATGGCGATAACGGATGTGCGTCGTCAAGGAGCTAGCCGAGCTGCAGGTCATGTCGCACATGGTGCACTTGTAGCAATTCACATGCCGCACCACATGGCCCCGCAACAGTTTCTCCGTTGCAAAGAATTTAAAGCACTGTTCGCATTGGAATTTTTGAGCTACAGCGAGAAATAGAAAGGAAAATAATTATAATAAAAAAAATAATATACTAAATTTCCCTAAGGACTTAAAAAAAATTAGTGCAATCATTTTTCAACTTGGCTGGTGGATATTTCTCAAAAGAGGCTTCTACGCTATAAAAATGACTGTCAACTCGAATTGTGCGAAATGATTCAACAACAATTTTGAAGTCTTTGTAGAGCTCCCCTCCCAGACAATTTTAAAACATTGTTCAAATCGAAAGTGTTGCCATAGATTGATGGAAAATAAGAACTTAAAATGATTCCACTCATTTTTCAAACTGGATCTTTTTCAAAAGGATCACACATTGTAAAAATTATTGTGAAACAATTGTGATAAAGAGATTCACAACAATTCTCTCGTCCCATGGTCCTGGTGTCTCCAACTTACTATTGTTGTCCGGCTGCCGGCGCAGGTGGTCGAAGAGCGTCGTCTTGGTGCGAAAGAGTTCGCCGCAATGGAAACAGGCGACATGCTTTTTGTTCGAATGCGTGCTGATGTGCTCGATGAGGCGATATTTATTCTCTAGCTGCTTGTGGCACAGATTCCAGTTGCAGTGCGTCTTGGGTCGTTCGTCGTCGGGTGACTTTTGTATCTCGTACTCGAACGAGGCGTGCTGCACAATGTGATCCTGGAACTCGACGATGGAGATGAATGAGCGAAAACAATCGCTCCAGCCGCATTGAAAATTCTGCTTTAGTTCGGGCAGCTTGTCACCCTTGCGGGCGGGCGCATAGCAGGCTGGTATCTCCGGATGCTGTTCGCATTCCTGCTTGCCCCTGAGCAGTAGATTCATATAATAGCCATGATAATAGCAATGCCTCTCGAACTCGATGCGGCAATTGGTATTAAAATTGCAATCATTCCACATGCATTCACATTTACTCTCCTGCTGCTGCTGCTGGTGGTGCTCCTCCAGGTGGATGGCAATGTGGCTATTTAGCTGCCATTCGCCATCACAAATCGTTTGACAATCTTGCCAAGCGCAGCGCAGTTGCAAACCAGCAACTTTTTTCCGTTTGCTCATTGACTGTTGTCGCATCATGGTGCGTTTGGTGTCCGTAATTAGTGTGGTTTGTTCCACAGTTCTTGGTTCTGTGATTTTGTTTGCGTATATTGGTTAATAAATTGCAATTCCTGCAAAAAAGAAAAGAAAAAACACAATCGCTATCGTTATGCTTTTATCGTGTGCATTTTCAAAGTGTACGCGAATCGATATTTGTTTGAGTCAGTGTTAAACTATCGCGTACATTCCAAAATGAACGCGTATCAATGTTTCCGCTAGCCTCAAAATTGCTTGCTATTTATCAACAATTTATTATCTAATAATTTATTATTATTGGACATAATTAAACAAGTAACAAATAATTATCTTAGCTTTATTACAGATGAAATTGCAGCATATTTACCAAAATCGGTCAATTTTAACAAACGCGTTCGTATTGATATTGCAAACAGTTTAAATATCACTTGTTTCGATATTTCACGAGCAATTACATGTTTATCGACGTGCTGTTAACATTTTGATGCAAGCGCAATTTTCCCTCCAATTTTCATGATTTCAACTTGCTTATGCTTTAATAATGCTTAAAGTAACCTATTTTTTTTAAATTAAAATAATGTTTATTTCAGTTGGCACAGCGTGTGCCCATTAAATAAGTTTCACTATAGTCTGATAATATTGACATATTTTGAAACGCCAATTTTAATTTAGTTTTTACATAAGTTATTTTAAATGATTTTATTTACGCCACTCAGTCTGTTTACCAACAATTTTCAATTTCCATTTTCCTTTTCGTTGTCTTCAAAACTAATTTAGACTCATGCTTTATTTTAAACTATATATAATATGATTTCTATATTAACTTCAGCTAGATTCAAGAACCGATACTAGCAGCAACAATGTGCACAGTTGGGCTTATAGACCCGGCATTACGTAGGCAATGTTGTCCAGTGTCGTCGCCAGGTTGGTGCTCAATTGCTTCTTATTCTCCAGGCCAGGTATTTGCGTAGTCATGCAGAGCAGCGGTCCCATCGAGCAGAGCAGGCTGTCCAGCAAGACGGACAGGCTGCCGGAGAGAGCGACATGACCGTTATGCTCCTTTAGACGCTCGCCAATCACCGTCAGACTCTCGCCGAGCAATTTCAAATGGGCAGCGGCATCGATTGCCTCAATGCCCGACGACTGCTGCTGCGCCTCCTTGCCCACATCCAAATCCTGCTGCTGCTGCAATACACTGTTGGTGCCCCTGCTATTTGTGTGTTGGTTGGATGTGGATGTGGTTGCTGTTGCTGCTGCTGTCGCTGACTGGCTGCCTGCCTTGGTGCGTGTGTAGCTGGTGCGCTTCTGTCGGCTCTGTGCCCAGGTCGATGGCGGCATCGTCATCGTTGTCGCTGATGATGATGTCGCCTCAACTGGTAACTGACGTCGATCGGCTGCCAATTTCTTGGTGCGACTCGTCGTCGGACGGTTCACAAACGTTGTCTCTGTGGCATCTAAAGCAGCAGCATTCCCATTGCTTGTCATGGACTGCATCGTTGTCGTCGTCGTCGTCATCGTCGTCGTCGACGCTGTGTAGCCCATCTCGGCTGGTGCGTTTCTTTCTCGGGTGCGCGCCTTTGTCGCCTGCGATTTGGCCTTGCGTCGCCAGGCGTTCTTATCCTTGTTGGACACATTCGCCCACAATTCGCTGAGGCGGCGCGCTGCGTTTGCAAAATCTGTGACAATTATATCGATGTATAAGGATTGAGTTTAAGATTTGGCACCAGTTTTGCTCACCCAGATCGGGAAAGTCACGTTTGCGCACGTCACGCGCCCAGAGGCTGTAGGCGGTGAAGCGTGCTCGTCCCTTATCCTTGCGCTGCGGCTTGTTGCCATCTTTGAGAATCTTGCGCTTGCTGGTCTTCTCGCGCATATAGAGACTCTGGCGGACACGGGAATCGTTTGTGTAGCATGATGATGCCTCCGCTTCGACGCCCTCTACGAGATCCTGCACCAGTGTGTCAACCTCATCGTCCGAGTTCATTAGAGCGCCACGCAAATCAGCGCTGCCACCAATAGCCGGCGCCTGATCCACCTGCTCCATATCGGCGATATTGTGATTGTCCACGTCCTCAATATCATCATCATCATCTACGATAACATCATCCACATCCAGTTCGTAGGCCAGCGCCATTTCATGTTCGCGTTCGCGCAACGCATTCGGTGGTCGTCCACGGCCGGGATACCTTGCTGCTGGTCTGCCTGGCCTTTTGGTTCGCTTTTCTATCTCATCCGGGGACTCGAAATCCAAAAGTTTCGATGACTTTTTGCGTACGCGTCCGCTGCGCGAAATACCCGCCACCTGAAAATCTACAAAAATTGCCTTAGCTCCAGCTTTTTATACTCTGATACTAATAACCGTCGAAACTTGGAAGGTAACTTCTTGGAAACCTCTTCCATGGATCGGCATATACATTCTACTCCGCCTGCCTGAACCGATACACCTAACAGGTGTAAATCGATAAGACCATATATCTCACACAATTTGAAAGCTAGAGTCACAACATCTGAAAGATATATTGCTAGTAACACCCTTCAATAATCCGGGAAAAAAATTCTGGACCACAACCACGATAAAAGCCTACATCTTCCGCAACTTAAGAGCTATAGTTACCAAACTTGAAAGGTAGATTACTAAGATTGTGCTCCACGCCCAATCCAGCCCACCAAAATTTCCAAATTCCCATATCTCCGTAATTTAAGAGCTACAGGTACCAAACTTCGAAGGAATGTTACTAGTTTATATCTATCGCAATTTGAAAAGGCAAACTTGGACAGTACTTCTTGGCTACACCCACCGTGTTCTTTGCTAATAGTTATCCGCTGGAATAACTTATGGTTTCAAAGTATTTCGCAGTCGGATACGTCCGACTGCAACGTTTTGTCTTGTTTTTGTATTTATTTTACTATGTTCTCGCTCTTACCCTTGGTGGCTGGAGAACATATTGTTGGTCTTTCCATTGTTTTGGTTAAATTCGTATCAATTGTTTTAATTGTTGTAAACGACGCGATGAGAAATCGTTCAACAGCTGTTTTGCAGTGCTGGTCAACACAGCGATTTTCTTGCTACAATGACATCGCTATATTGATGTTTATGCAGCACTAAATTCTGTTGCAACTCGGTAACCCTGTCAGGTATAATCGAATACACAATGCCCAAGTTAAAATAAACAAATAATGATATTTGATGCTCCATATGAAGTATTTGTAACAATTTTCGCACGGCTGTCATACTTGCAAGTTACAATTTATCGATTGCATGTCGATACACTGGAATAATTTAAGCGATAACTTCAATAAAACACGTTTAACTTTTGAATTTGTTCAGTTCCAAAAAAAAAAAACTACAAATATTAATAATTGAAAAAGTTGCAACTAAAATTAAGCCTATTGCGGCACATTTATGTGAAGCAATTGTTGATGTTTAATGATTAGCCTTCGTAGCCAACATCAGCATCTGTGTACATTTTAATGGGATGCTCAGCGGTTGCATTAGTTGTTTCCATCATTTCGACATCCCGGCAATTGGCTGCCTGCAACTCTCTTCTAATATCCGCCGTAATCTTTGGATGCGTTTTCTTTCTGCAATATGGTAAATAATTTATCAATTAATTGAGTTTCAAATTGTAATTTAAATTAATTAATTGTTACTTTAGCAATTGCAGCAACGCATCCTTTTGCTCCGAGGATATGTCGTTCTTGTAACGCTGGGCAAACGTCAGCAGACTCTGATGCCACAGCACTGGCAAATCCCGTCGCTCGTTCTCGAATCTGTAAGCGTAGAGATTACTAAGAGATTGCAACTGGTTGTGGCTTGAGTTACCTGAGAAAATGAAAGACAGCCGCATCGATGACACGATAGGGCAACGCGTAACGCTTATCGAGGAAATAGCGTATGAATATCGAATTAGCACCTGAATAGTTCATCTCACAGATCTTCAGCAGGCAGGCGGACGAGTGCAGCACGGGTATCGAGCTGCGTGCCACAACGCTACCAAAGATGATCGCCTCACGCAGCGTACAATCGCCCGACTCCAGCAGCGGCAACACGATGCCCTTCATAAATGCAGCCGGCTTGAAGAGGGCTCGCTTGAGGGCATTGTACAGATGCATATTGAGTTTCTTGTATTCGCAGAGATCGTCGCGAATGCGCGGCAACAGCACCAGATTGTAGAAACGCTGGGCCATCGCCTGCGACAGGATGGAGCAAAAGATTCGGGTGCCCTGAAACATGGCGGCGGCGCTCCAATTGTGCGGCTCCGTTATGAATAATATTTGCTCCCAGTTTCTCAGCTTGGGTATGATCTTGAAGGCTTTGGGTATTTTGCCACTGCGATAACGTTTGAGCACATCGCGTACACCCTCGTACATTTCCTTAACCTTGGGATCGATCTCCTCGATCTTCAGCGAACCCTCATCGGAGATTTTCGTATGGATATCGGCGCCCTTTTCCTCTATCTTTTGCATAATTATCTCAGCCAAATGCAGGCCGCGTTTGCCCTCCTTTGTTGTTGCCGGCTGTTGAAAGCGTTCGAAGGCAGCGACATCATCATCATCCATATCCAGGTCGGTCATAAAATCAGTTTCATTCACTTCGCCCTCTTCCTGCTCGCTGGCATCTTCTGTAAATGCAGCCAGTCAGTTTGGAAATTAACAAAATTATTGTTCAATTGAAACATACTCAAATTAAAGTTGACATTTTTCCTGGGCATCAAACTTGGAAAGTTCTCCTCGTCCAGCTCCAGTTGCTGTTGTCTGGCTGCCGCCAATATTTTCTGACTGCTCTTCGCATCGATATTCTGTTAACAAATATATGTAATTATTAAATAATATTAAATACGGAGCGCAAATTTATGCTAAGTTGCTTGACTTACTGGTGACTCCTCGGCGCGCAGCTTGACCTTATCCTTGTCCTTGTTCTTATTCGGCTTGGTAACTTTGCCCTCGATGATTTGATTCTCTAAGCTGACATTTTTAATAATCGCCACGTTCGATTTCTTTGGTTTGCCCATTTTTTGTGTTTGAAAAAAGAAAAGTTTTATATTAATAACAAAGCTAAACACGTGTTGTAATCGTTGTTTATCGTTATTGGGTACACCCTGTTATTCAATTAAAACGCATGGTCACCCATCTTTTTGACAGCTGTTGTCAGCATGCTTGCCTTGGAGTATACCGATGTTGAGGGATTTTGTTAGAAATGTGCAATGCATTGAGTTTTAATAACAAATAACTAGTAGAAAGTAGTCTTATAAGTTAAAACTTAACACTAGGCTCTATAGTTCAGTGAAAAAAGGGTTTATATGTACGCTGGAGTCTGCATTAAAGGCTTGGCTATTGGTAATGTACAATCGATTAACTGTTTGCAACATATCGATTAGTCTCGATATATCGATGGTTACTGCATCCCTATTTCCTTTCCCTTACCTAGCTGGGATTTGACAAGACCGATTCTTTTTTTTTCTGTGTTGACTGCAGCAAGACCAACATAATGAAGGTGTGCTAAGATTTTGTGAAAAATATTCGAGCGAACGCCGTAAACATTCATAAATATTGCTAAAAACGCCTAGCGTAAACACTAAACTAGTGCAAAAATCAAATGATGCATACAAAACTCAAATGATTGCGCTGCAAATCAAAGATAACAATTTCGATCACGAATGTAAACTAAACAATAATTTTGTTTTTTTTTTTTGTTTGTTGTTTTGTGATAATTGCAGCTGAACGTTTCCTATCCCGCAACGGGATGCCAAAAGCTATTCGAAGTCGTCGATGAGCACAAGCTGCGCGTCTTCTACGAGAAGCGTATGGGCCAAATTGTGGAAGCCGACATCCTCGGCGACGAGTGGAAGGGCTACCAGCTGCGCATCTCTGGCGGCAACGACAAGCAGGGCTTCCCCATGAAACAGGGAGTCCTTTCGCACGGTGAGTTCACACAACAAGAAAACATTGGAATGCATTTAATTATTTCAATAATTGGGTTTAGGTCGTGTGCGTCTGTTGTTGAAGAAGGGTCACTCCTGCTATCGTCCACGTCGTACGGGTGAGCGTAAGCGCAAATCTGTGCGTGGCTGCATTGTGGATGCTAACATGTCGGTGCTGGCTCTGGTTGTCGTCAAGAAGGGTGAACAGGATATTGGCGGTCTGACCGACACGGCAGTTCCACGTCGTTTGGGTCCCAAGCGTGCCAGCAAAATCCGTAAGCTGTACAATTTGACCAAGGAGGATGATGTGCGTAGCTTCGTGGTGCGTCGCCCATTGCCCGCCAAAGACAACAAGAAAGCCACATCGAAGGCACCCAAAATCCAGCGTCTCATCACCCCAGTGGTGCTGCAACGCAAGCACAGACGCATTGCCCTGAAGAAGAAGCGTCAGTTGGCCTGCAAGGAGGCGGCCGCCGACTATGCCAAGCTCCTCGTGCAGCGCAAGAAGGAATCCAAGGCTAAGCGCGATGAGGCCAAGCGTCGTCGTTCTGCTTCCATTCGTGAGTCGAAGAGCTCCGTATCGAGTGACAAGAAGTAAAACTGCAATGCAAAATGTGTGCAGCAACAGAAGCAGCACCAATCTTGTAACATCTACCCACATCGTATAAGAAACACAATTGTAGCCGTTTGATAATAAATATGTCAATGGTCTAAAGATATTCCCCACGCTCAACTCGAATACATTTATTTTTTTTTCTGTTCTTTGTGTGTGAACTTAAACCGTGAAAAATTCCATCCATATTGGGAGCTGTGCATCAGTGGTAGTTCCTCTTGTAACTTCTTATAATAGACCTATCAATCTTATAGTGTGTAATAAAAATAATTGAGTGGAGCTCCTCTGTAATCCTGATAATCAGCAGCAGCCAAGTCGATGTTGCCATGTGATCCATAAATAATCTTCCGTTTCAATGCGAATGCAAACCAGTATACGAAAATCATGCTGATCGGATAACTATATGGTATAGCTGCCATGGGAATTAAAGGGTTGAGAGATAATTTCTTGGACTTCAGCATGCATAAGATAAAAATTCTTTACTGTTACAACTGGATCTAGTTTCTAGCATTATTTGAATTTTTGCTTTAGATTAAATCTATAATATAGCTTGCAATAATCTTCTTGATTAGCCGCAAAGGAGATCATTTGAATATAAACTTGGATCTATTAATATAATATTAGTTGAGATAATCCCAATTCCTTTTTTTTCTTAGACAATTTGTTGATTATAATTATAATTTAAACAAGAAAGTAAAGCTTGACATATCCTTGTAGACAGGAACCAAATTGTCGTCATCTAAATTTCCATTTAAATTAAAAGAAAAAAAAAGATATGAATTGTTCCTATGAAAGCTATATGACATAGTAGTCCGATGTTAATAAATGCGAGGAGAATACAAATAAGCATAGCTGGTAAGTTTAGTTGGAAACACAACTGCTTGGCAAACGCAAAAGTCAGTTTTGACCGATTATTCCTATGGCAGTTATACTATATGGTAATCCAATCTTAACGTTTTTTTTTTTTAATAATATAAACACATTAATTCGCATATTGGCTAATTGTAGTTTTGATATATTGGCAAAGAAAATAGTTGTTTATACAAGAACTCATCAGTCGAGCGATTGTTCCAATGGCAGCTATATGTATATAGATCGATATAGACGTATGTACTACCTGTAGTACAAAAACGGACAATATATGTATATACCTTCTTTCAAACCTCACGACAATATTATGGGAATACCCTCTACAAGGATGGTTAAGAGAACTGGATACGTTTTCGACATGGAACTTGTAGAAATTGGAATACTCCACGATCTGCTATACACATTTATTTAGGGCTTAAGAGCAATTGAATTACATATTTATATATAGTATATATCTATGTATATCTATGTAAATAGTATATAATGTATATATGTAAAAAACAATAAGAATGTTTAATCGCGGGCAGTTGGCGCTGAGACGAGCTTTCCACACACACACACACACACAGAACGAGAAAGAGAGAGAAAGAGAGAGAGAGAGGGAGGGGGAGGGAGGATGTGTGTGCGTGGTTATCGAATGGAAATCGATCTGTGATTTAGATCTGTGATCCCACATAATTCTTTATGGAAGTTATCTCTGGGCTGATGTTGCTTCGCTATTGGCTGGCAGCGCTTGCGTCTCGTACTCTGCCAGCTTGGCCTCCTGATCCGCCAGCAGCTCGAGCAGATCCTCCTGATCCTTTTGTGTGGTCAACTGCAATTGGCTGGCTGCATCGGCGCGTTGCTTCTCGGCGGCCAGCTGCTGCCGCAGTGTCTCCAGCTCCTTGGTGAGGCGTATGTTCTCCGCGAAATACATGTTAGCCTGATACCGTGCCGCATTCAGTTCCTCCTGTGGCTGCGCCGCCTGCTGCTGTTCATGGCCAGCAGTTTGTGCCGCTGTTGTTGCTGCTGTCAGCTGTGCTTTGAGCAGAGTATTCTGATCGGCCAGCTGCGATTTAAGCGACTGTTCCTGACTGATCTGCTGCCTCAATTCGTCATTCTGATCCTCCAGCTCTTTGTTGGACAGCTGTAGAGATTGTATTTGCCCATCCATGCCGCGTATGATGCCCTTGTACTGAGCAACAAGCGCCGATGCCTCCGAGCTGAGCGTCAGTTCGGTCAACTCAATGCCATCAACATCAAAGCCCGACACCAGTTTGGCAATCAGTGCCTCCAACCCCTTGTAGAGTTTGCAGTACTCATAGTCGAGCAGCAGCTCACTGGCGCCCTTGGCACGGATCTGGGCCTGCTTGCAGGCCCGACTGTACGCCTCGTGACGTGACACTTCGCCCAATTTGTTGCAGAACGTCTCCTGGCCAATGCGCTTGATAATCAGCTGGCTGATGTCCTCGCGTCGCTGATTGGCCAGCGAATTGTCATTGAACTGTATGCAGAGACCCATGAGGAAGGCGCACATTCCCTGAACAAGATATTCGCGCTCATCATGCTCATTGGCGCACAGCTGGGCCGTCAGATAGGCCATGGTGCCTTGCGTATCCAGCAGTGCTTTCACAGCACTGGGACAATGGGCCAACCAGACACTGAGTAGCATTAGGAGACCCACTTTGCTCTGGATGCGATAGCGTTCCTGTTGCATCAGATTCGTACACTGTTCGAGCAGTGTAATGGGTCGCTGTCCACCTGGTGTGGCAAGCAGTACACGCAACAGCTCCTCCTTCTGGGCAACATTCTCGACCAGCGTATGCATAATGGCCACCGCTGAGAACCAATTGGCCAGTGTGTCCGTTGAGAAGAGCCCGGTGCAGAGCAGCTGGCCAGTGGATAAGGAGCTCACATCCGTTGTACTCGACGGCAGCAGAGTTTGGACGACAGCGCGCTGACCATCGGAGTTGCGATACAGGAAACACTCAAAGCAATAGAGCACGGCACAACGCAGCGCCAACAATTGTTTCTCATTGATCATGGACATGAGGAGGACGACAATGGCGGGACGTGGTGGCTGACTAGGCGCCAGGACGCGGCTCAGTTCATCTTGATTGTCGTGATCGCCACGCACCACCTCAGCAACTGCATTGATCGTTTCAGTCAATATGTCGGCTGGAACACCGCTGCTCATCAGTATGTCGCAGAGCGCTTGGAGCAATTGGGATTTCTGCATGACACGCTGGCAGGCGTTGACCACCTGCTGCTGATTGCTGGGCGTTACGAGGGCGCGAACCACCTGCAGCATACAATGGAAATTCGACACCTTCTGCGGTGTCCAGCCGCTGTCCTCCAGTTCGCTGTTGAGTATGAACATGGGCGCCAATCGCTGTATGTAGGAGCCCTCCTTGAAGAACTGCTGATTGCTCGAGTTATTTTTGAGCAGATTCAGCAACAGAATGAGACAATCCTCGACCACAATGCCACCATCCGAACAGCCCTCCTCCCGCACAATATCGAACAGGCGATCGAATGCATTCTCAAATGCCACAATTTTCTGTATGTTTGAATTGCCTTTTGTCAGCTCAATCAAGAGGAGCAGCACGTCGTTGCGAATCACCTCACGACTGTCAGTCAGCAGATCCATTAGCTTGGACACGCCCATGGGGCTGACAAGCACCAGATCTTGCAATTCTCGCGTCTTGTTCGCAATCAGAGACGTTATCAATTGAATTGCTGCACGTCGTACACGAAAATCATACTCATCCAGATAGCCCATGACGAGGGTGACATGTTCGGGACTCTTTATGAACATTTCGGTGAACTGTTCGCCCACATTGACAGATACCGCTGGATTGTCGGCCTCCTCATCGAATTCCTCGCTGGTGACAATATTACATAGTGTGTCTAAAGCATAGCTAATTATCTCAGCATCCTGGCCATCATTCTGCAGCACCTGCACCAGCGGCGGCATACCCTGTGCACCAACCTCAATACGATATTTGCGCGAGAGCGCCTTCAATGCCCGGCAAGCATCGCGACGATCTTCGAGCAGTGTCGACGAATAAACTCGATCTACCAGTTTCTCAACGGTTTCGGCTGCGCTGGGCTGTTGGCCCGGCTCGGTGCTGCCCAGCACCGTTTTGATGCCGCTCTTCAGGAACTCCATCCACTTGCTTTTTCTGCTTGGCTCGACGACGTGTTCAATATGCTATATTTAAGCCCGCATATGTATCTGACACGTCAATTTTTTAATAAAAACAATATACCGCCCAGTGTGTACACACAAACCGATAGAAAATCAATGTATATATATGTATATCGATATTCGAAACAATTAAAGCAATTCAGTTAATACTTAAAGCTGCTGATTTGTTTTGCTGATTTTCAATTTAGTTGTGCTTCTAATATTTTTTTTAAAATGTTATCAATGTAAAGGGAAATAATTCGAAGATTGCAAAATCGATAGCACAAATTGCATTTGGTATTTTTTTGTGCATTATGCAGCATTGTTTATTATATAGGCAATGTATACTTATTTACTGCGCTGGCACAGTGCAAGCTGCCAATTAATTGAAATATCAATTAAACTTGTATTGAAATGCACTAATTTATTTGTTTCGTTATAAATACTATTTGATAATTGTTGGTCGTTTGCATTTTTTTTTTTTTGTTGATTTATATGTTTTTTTTATATATTTATACTTCTCATATTGTGACAATCGATAGCAAAAATCCAGTTTTGGTCATTTTTAGTAGCAAAAGAGCAGCATTATAGAAAATTCTGCGCATAGAGCAATACTGGTTGAATTTTTTTGTTGTATCTTTTGACTGTTTTTGTTTATTATGCATTTGTTTGCATCTGAGTTGTTAATAAAAATGGATGCCACAAATGCCGCTGCCTAAGTGAGCAACAAAATGAATGCCGCACAATTGGTGTGTCTTTGCCTGTGGCCGTTGCTCGCACTCCACACGCCGACGACCTTTGTTGTGCAGGCTATGTGCCCCAAAAAATGCAGTTGCAAGAACATCTCGGAGAACATTCAAAGCTTGCGTGTTCGCTGCGACGAGCAGAATATTGATAATTGGAAGGAGCTGAATTTTGGCGACGATGTCCACAACATAGTCAGCATGTAAGTTTTCGAAGGCACAAGCTTGATGTTTATGTCGATAGTCTCATTTTTATATACATTTTTTTTTATGGGGAACTCTCAGCAATGCAAGCAAAAATTTGATAGGACAAATAACAGAAGAGGATTTCAAGAGCTTTACGGAACTGAAGCGTTTGGATTTGTCATCGAATCTGCTCAGCGAATTGGACAAGAGTACCTTTGGCAATAGTCTGCTAAATGTGGAACGTTTGCGTATCGCCAATAATTCCATTAGTCACATTTATGAGGGCACCTTTGAGCTTATGCCCAAACTCAAACAGCTGTAAGTAATTCCTTATCCCTATTGATGTGAGGTTCTAATTCTAAACGTTTTATTTGCATACATTTATACAGCGATTTGTCCAACAATCCGTTGGCCTGCGACTGTGGACTGATCTGGCTGATTGCTTGGTCGAATGCACGTGATATTCGCTTGCAGCCGGCACCAAAGTGTGATTCACCCATTAATTTTCGTGGCATGCCGCTGAAGAAACTCAAAGTGGGCATTGACTTTCGATGTGAGTCGCTGCTGCAGCCGCTCCTGGAGCTTGTGCCCAAGCAGAATCAGGTAAAATCTATTTACAAGCATGCAACAAGAGCTCTGGCATACCAAGTATATATGTATACATATACAAAAATCGAAATCTCATAATATCAGTTCTTCAAGTATATAATTAAAATATATAATTATCCACAGATTGCTTTTGAGGGCGATGAACTTCAGCTGAAATGCTATGCGCCACGCGTGGCTATTGGAGCGCCTCGCGAATCGGAAGATTTGCCGACACGCGCCTATGTCTTCTGGGGCTGGTCGGACAAGATACGGCAGCAGAACTCCACCGATGATATTATCTATCGCGATCCAACCAAAGTGTTCAATGATGTACATCTGGAGACGCGACACTCAACGGATTCCGGCATACTCAATTCCATCTTACGCATCGGGAGTCTCACACAGAATCATACGGGTATGTGGGACTGTACGTTGCGCAGCCAGCAGGCGAATCTCTCGCAGTCGATCGTCTTGCATGTGGTGGCAAAGGGAACGCTGTACTGTGATGCCATTGTTACGCATACAAACAAGGGCAGCTATCATTGGCCACGGACAATGCGCGGCGAAACGGTGCTCCAGGCATGCGTTGAGGAGCCGAGCGATGTGACCCAACAGCGACGTGCCAGCCACGAATGCGCCAACGATGGCCACTGGCAACATTTGAACACGGAGAGCTGTGTCTATGTCAGCGAAACGACACGCATTTTCGAACAGTTCGCCAAGGTGAATCTGACGCTAACCAAAGGACAGAATGCCTTGGAGATTGCGCGACGTTTGCACAATTTTACGCATATACAGACGCAGCTGCACAAGATACGCGATCCAATGGATCTGGAGTATATAGCGCGTACGCTGCTCAAGTATCTGGAGCAATTGGAGGCGCATCAGCAGGAGATTAGCTATCTGCTAATGGACATTGTATCGCAACTGCTGACGCTGCCCGGCAAACTGTTTGAGGCGGCCCAGCTGCAACAGTCGACGGGTCACAAACTGTTGCACATTGTCGAAGCGTCTGCGTTGCGACTCGCCAGCGGCACCGGCAGCATCAGTGGCAGTGAGAGCGATTTGAATGGATTTATTGATTGGCGTCGTCAAATGTCGCAACGCAATATTTTCGTGGAGTTCTTCAACATTAGTCTGGAGCAATTTCTGAGCATGTCGTGCGTGTGGCTCGAGGGTAGCCAGCGTGGTTTGCAATGCAATAGCGGCAACGATACCATACCCATGTATGAGCACGGTGACATCGATGCCGCCATCCAAGTGCCCTATCAGGTGCTCAACGATCAGCTTTCGAACAATGCGACGAGCAGCAGCAGCACCAGCGGCAGCGGTAGCGGTGTGCCGCGAAATGTAAGACTGATGATAACGCTGCATCGCAATGCCAAATTGCTGCCCAATCTGCAGTCGGCGCATAATGAGACGCTCTCCTCGGTTATCATTGGTGCACGCCTGTACAGCATCGAGGGTGAAGCGCTGCCCAACGGCAGCTCTCGTCCGGAAAATGCTGATAACGATGATGCTGATGATGATGTCGATCTGGAGCACGAGGATGTGTATCAGCAGCGCATAACGATTATGCTGCGCGCACATCCGTATCATGATGAGCGCAGTGCACCGCTGCCAGCATGGTGGGATGCCGAGCAACAGATGTGGAATACGCGCGTCTGCCATCAACACTATCAGCATCGCACCCTGCTCATGTTTAGCTGCAGTCGGAGCGGCTATTTTGGACTACTGCAACGGGCCGCCTACCTCAATGACTATCGCAGCGAGTTGGCCGGTGCTCGCTTCCGTCACGCCCCCCTGCCCGTGTATGTGGGCTGTGGTGTGTTGTTTGCGTGCGCCTGGTTCAACATCGTCACCTTTGTCGTTTTTGGCTGTGCCATACGCATCAATCGTGTGCAGCGTCATGCACTGGTCAACACCTGGCTGGCGCTCTCCACACTGTGTCTGGTGTTTGTTCTTGGCATCTATCAGACATCAAATTTGCTGCACTGCCGTCTATTTGGCCTCCTGCTGCACTATCTCAGCTTGTGTGTGCTGCTCTGGCTGTGCGTCAGCTTGAGCAGCATGTATAAACGCTTGACGAAATCGACAACGGCCACATCGCTGCCGGCTACAGTTGGTCAGCCGCTGCAAATGCGTGAACCGGCGGAGCCTCATCAACGCAAACCCATCCTTGGCATCTATCTGGTTGGCTGGGGCATTGCGCTGCTCATCTGTGGCATTAGCAGTGCCGTCAATATGAGTGAATATGCCGCTTACAGCTATTGTTTCTTGCACAATGCGACGACAATGAATGCTCTGCTTGTGCCCGCTGGCATATTGCTGATCTTTAGTGGAATCTTGGCGCTGTGCATCTACTATCAGTTGAGCCAGCAGGCGGTGAATGTGCTGCAGCAGCAACAGCATCTGGGACAGCGTCAATATTCCGATAATAATACTCAAGCCACGGAGCACATCGATCTCGATTGGCTGGATGCGAATGGCGTCAAACAGGAAGCGGCAAGCAGCTCCGGGTTGCAGCTTCAGCTGCAATTGCAACTGCATGAACAGTATAGCACCTTGAGCAATCCATTGAGCAGCATTGTCGATGACTTTGAGCGCTCCAACATGTCCCATTTGCGGGGGCATTTTATCTTTCTGGTGCTGTACGTGGCCACCTGGCTGTCGGCCGCGTTCTACGTGCAACACGAGGAGCAACTGTTTGTGCTATGCTTTGTGGCCAGTTGCGTTGCACTAGGCCTGTTCCTCATCCTCTTCTACAATTTGACGCGCAACGATGCACGACAGGCGTGGACACAGCATCGCTTACCACGGCCCACACGCCTCGTCGCCTACAATAATACACAGAATGGCGGCCGGGCAACGGGCGCAGCAGGCGTTGGCGGTGCAGCAGCGGGTGGAGCAGCTATGGCAAATGTGAAATCAGGTGGTGCTGCCATGATTAGCAATTCAATTGTCGCCTACAAACCAGCAGCTGGCAGTCTGTACGAGCCAAACAATTCAGCCGGTTCACGCTCGAACAGCCAGTGCTCCAACAAGCAGCGTAGCAACAGTGCACGCAGCATGCGCAGCCAGACGCGCAGCAATGGACAGATGGACTGCACCACACAGCAACTGTTGAGTGGCAGCAATGCACCCAATGGCATTACAATCATCAATAATACACATGCCGGTGGCGTTGGGCAATCATTGGGTGTGGGCGCAACAGCAGCAGCAGCATTAGTCGGGACACCAACGCAATCTCAATCGCACAGCCAGCAGCAGCAGCAGCAGTCGAGTTTGCTGCATGTGGTACCCAGTCACGAGAGCATACCCAGCGCTGAGATCTTCTACAATCCGAATCAGATTAATGTCGCCCGCAAATTCTTCAAGAAGCAGAAGCGTCTCGCCAAACGCAACAATTTTGAGCTGCAACGTCAGGCGTTGCCACTGCAGCAGCTGCACAGCCAGCACAGTCTGAGCGATGCCAGCTCCGAGCAGCTATATGCCCGACATCACAATGCGATGACACTGTTGGCCGGCGGCAGCAAGGTGAACAATACGAATCTGCATTATAAATCCGCAACGGGTGCCCAGCAATCGCCCATTCTGCACAAGGATCATCATCAGCATCAACATCAGCATCTGCAGTCCTCGGGCGTGAAGCGTTTTGTGCCCGCCACCAAAATATTGCAGGCGAACATCTATACGAATATACCGGAGACGTTGACGCCGCAGCACGAGGTGATTAAGTTGCGACAGAGCACGAGGACGCCATCGCTGCTGGACGAGACGCTGCACGAACACGACGATGAGCTGTTGACCGCCCAGGAGGATGACGATGCCAGCTCATTGGATGAGCATGCGCCCCTGTATGCCAATACTATGCCAGCGACGCCACAAAGTGAACTCCATCCGCACATCTTTCGCGGCGAGCGTGGTGCACCGATTAGCTCGACGCCGGTCAAACAGCCCAGTTTGGAGGCAATGAATAGCTTGGGATTGCCGGAGCCGTGCATTGAGGATGTAGCTGGTGCTGGTGCTGCTGCTGCCGAGGAGCCGCTGCTGCAGAAGCACGAGATTTATGTATCGAATTCGCTGCAGGTGACGAACAGCATACGGCTGGAGGATAACTTTCCCAGCGTACTCATACGCTACAGCCAGCAGCAGCAATCGAAATCCTTGAACAATATAAGCGATATGCTCGCGGCCAGCACAGGAGGTGGCACGGGCACCGGAGGAGCGGGCGGCAAGCAAGGTGATGGCAATGGCAGCGGCACTGCTGCCGCTGACCTCGAAGCCAATGGGCTGGGCTCACTGGCCGGTAGCAGCGCCAACTCAATGCTAACACAGATGTACTCCTGCTCCAGCAACAACCTGGCCCAGCTCCAGGGAACGCACAGTGCACGCAGTCGAAATGCTGTTGTTGTCGTTGACGGCGATCATTTCAATCTGCTGCCGAACAGCACACGCCTCCTATCCGGCAGTCCAACGAATGAGAGCGATCTGAACTATCAGAACTCGGAGATTAGCATTCGCAGCCATGGACTCTATGCGCCACAAGCGGATAACGATCTGAATTTAACTCTAACCGATGACTTTCGCTGTTATCAGTCATCGAATGCAAGCGATGCGGATGTCGATGTACTCAATGAGTTCGATGATGAGTTTGTGGCATACAGCGGTGGTGGTGGTGTTGCGACCAATGGCGACGCACATTACCAGCAACTGCATCATGTGTTGCTGGTTGGCAATGGCAGCAGCAGCAGCGGTGGAGAGGCAATTGCCGAAGGCATCCATCTCGATGAACTCGATGGCGATGGCGATGGCGTTGGGAATGGCGATGGGGATGGGGATGCGGTGAATGTGGATGAGGATGATGACGATGAGGAGGCAATGAACAACTCCATCGATGAGCTGTACGAGGCCATCAAGTGTCGTAGTCCACTAAAGAGCTGCAAGCAGCAGCAGCAACAGTTGCCGGAATCGCATTGCTCGCCAGGCGGCTCGGATAGATTACGCAAGACACAGGAGCAGCAACTGGCGAGAATCAATCAGTGTGCGAATCTTAATCAAATTACCAATACCAATACCAATACCAATACCAATCCCAATGCCAATCTTAATGCGAATTCGAGCAGCAATCATGAGAATCTAAATGAAACTGTGGAAGATGATAGCAGTCAGAGTAGCGTCATTTCCTACATTGATCCTAGAGCGAACAACGAGCAGAGTGCTCGCAACAATCCTAGTTAGCTATAGATCCTAATTATATATAGTTATAGTTACAGTTTTATCTAACACACACACACACATCCATGAAAACGATTTACCCTCCGTGCTTGGCTGAATGCTTGCAATTGCCAATGCCAAAGTATTCCTGTCCTCAATAGACTAAGGCATTTTTTTATAAGTACTATATATATATATATATATATATATATATGTATGTATATATGTTTTGTATTTGTACTTTTATATGCTTAATTACCTATATACACAATATATATATAGATATATATATATATATTTATACATGTTTAGCATAAGTCGTTTCGCATTTATTCACCAACTATTCACTTGACTCTAATATTAAATATAAGCGACTATTTATTATGACTAAGTTTAATACTATAGTATTCATATATATATATATATATATATAGTCTGTAATCACTGAGCACCAGCTTAGTGCTGTAATGCAAAGGTCAGCAAACCAATCCTTACAAACTATATGATATCATATGGTATATGAAATGAGATTATTATCACATTTTGATAAACAACACAAAACCAACAGATGTGTATTTAGTGTAGCATGTAATAACAACGAGCAAAATAACTCAACTAAGCAACTGAACTCATTTAAATATTAATCAGTTTTTAAGTGTTTTAAATGTAGTAACCATTCTTCTGTGTATTATGTATTTTGTATATTTACCGATTTTAAGTGAAAACAAATGAAACGTTTAGAAATCGACAAAAAAAACAGCACGAATTTTTGTTTTTGTCATGCAAAAAAAAACAAATAAAATGGGGGAAAATCGAATTATTAATATGCCGCTTTAAACAATAGTTCGATCCATGTCTTCGTTTGTTCTAATTTTCCAGATATAACAACCAAAATACTCATTGCTTTTTGTTTTTGTTTTTGTAAAGAAATTACAAATGTTTTGTTGCTTTTTATTTTGGATACAATGAACACATTTAACAGCTACTTGTAAAGTAGATACATTCGTAGGTCATTCGTTAGCTGGACTTTCGCACAATTGAGAGTCCGACAATACAGTATTTATACATATATATATATATATATATATATATACCTATTTAATTTTAATGAACAATCAAGTGGTTAACATGTTTTCAGTAGTTGGAAGTTGGACACAATTTAAGATTAGACGAATGTGTGCGAAGAGGTGTGTGTATGTGTGTGTGTGAGTGTGTTATGTGTCTGTATAAATATTTTAACATATCACTTAAAATTTAACAAATAACGTTTAAAAAATGTCAATACGTATGCTTAATACAAATATTAATTATTTGATATTGCTGTGGATTAACAATGATTTCGAGCGCCTGTGCGTGTTTAGATACAAAATAACATTAAATATTCGATATAGATTTATATGCATATGTATATGTATTCATATTCATGCAACCATTTAGAATCCGTTTCCGATTTCGATTCCGATTCCGATTCAGATGCTCCGTATGGACTTCCAGCGTCGCAACAGGAGACACGCCGATGTCAATCCACTGGAATATTGGCTAAATTCACTAATGTTTATGTTACGTGATGGAATGTCAATTTTCTCCTTTAAAGTCTGTGTCGAGTGAATAAGGAATATGTTTGTTATATATATGATGGTGTTATTTATAATAAAAGGTGTATAAGCAATAACCTTATATGCTTCTGGAATTTCAGCGGGTGATCTGTAGACAAGTGTGCCATTGATATATAACATATTGGCGGCACTCTCCTCGGGCAATGTTAATTTCTGATACGTAAAGCTTGCCTCACGCTCCATGCGCTTAACAATCTCCTGGCACGTGGCACTCGTGCTCACGCAGAGGACATCCGGTCCAGCCATGGTTACATAGTACTTCAGGCGCTTCGCACCATTCACCTGTAAATACCAAAGACAAAAGTTGAATCCATTACACTTGTGATGAAACGGAAGTGATGCCAAAACAAACGCACTCGAATGGGTGTAACAGGATATTCCGGATATGCCATGGCGACAGCACGAGCCCCCTCCTCATTTGTAAATGCCGAGATTCCAATGAAAAACTCACGACCTGCAGGCATAGAATTAATATATATATAAAATTTCGATTAAGAAATTCTATAACGAATTTGGCGTTTGATTTCCGATTTGTGATTTACCCGTGAAGAGGACATCACCGCCATCCAATTGGGCATGGGGATCATCGATTTCGATGACTGGAATATCGAGCTCCTTTTTCAATATGATGGCCATGCTTTCGGCCTCCTGGCGTCGCTTTGCATTCCCCGAGCGACCAATGAGTGCAACGCCATTGCACACAACGGCGCTGCTCTCAACGAACACACCCTCAGGCAGATCATCATCCGGCGGCAGCTCAATGACATCCAATCCAATTTCGCGCAATAGTGCGCAATATTGTTCGTGCTGGTGTTTCGCCAATTGCACATCAAAGCCGCCTGTCTCCAGCAATGCATTTGAGATTCTACAGAATTTGAATTGAGACGAATTAGTAGCAATCAAGTGATGAATAAACGAATTATGAATGAATTAATTCACGCCTTCTCCATTTTACGGGTGGGAGATTCATACACACACACTCACACACAAGACAAAAAAAAAAAACAAAATACACACCATCACTCACCCCAACAAATAAACCAAGCTACCAACCACATCACTGGGTGCCCCACCCAAAGCAACCACTTAGATACGATGCTAGGCAACTAAGATGACCTAATTTCACTTTGCTCTTGTGCCCATCCCCAGGTGTGATGCGCAGCTTGGCTTGGCGCCACTTACCTGGCAACAATTGCGTGCGAATATTTGGGAGACATTTTTTTGCGCTGGGTGGCTGGGTTGTTTGGTGCACCGGTTCGCGGTCTACTGCTTCTGGTTGGCACCAGAAGATATACAACGGAATTCCAATGCTTCGTTTGTGTACTCGCCGCCGAGGCATGCCATTCACTCGTCTACGCGCACACGCTGGCAGTCACAGCGCACACACGTTTTGCTCTGCGGCACGTTCTTTTGAAATCATTAACAGTGTCCGCTTGTTGTTCTGTTAAATGTTAAGCGATATCATTTGGATCGAGAACAATCATAGCACGTTAGATAAAAGTTTTCATCTAGCTTAAAGTTCGTTTAAATTACTTGTAGACTTGTTGCTGTGGAAATAAAAAAAAGCAATCAAAACAGATGTTTGTTGATATTTGCAACCAGTACGGATAATCCGTTAACAGACCGAATGTTATCTCATTTAGCTTAACTAACACAAAATGCTCCTCATTTAACAGCAGCGATCTGCAACCGATCACGCACATTTTGAACGATAGGTGGCGACAGTTGTGATTCAAAATTGATTTCAGTGTGAAATTAACCCAAAGCACAAAACAATCTAAATTGATTTTTGAACTACACGAGTATGTGTAAAGCCCACAACAGCATAATAGCACTACATACGTTACTGAGTAAACGTTACTAGTAAATCATTTATGACCTGAGTCCCTTTATGTCACTCTACTCACCTGATAATGACTGATCTTAACTTTTCAGGGATCATAACCTCAATTTGCAATTAGCCAACGCTTTTTTGTATACCAAGTACTACAAGTACTTGCACTGAAAATAAAGTGTTAAGAGCGACCTTGACCTACAACTTGACAATTGTCATTTGTATAATGGCTATGTTTTTTTGTCGTTTTTGAAAACGAAAACTGTCTCCATTTGGTTACACTATCGCATAATTATGTGTTTATTAAGTAACAACCTTTAAGCTTGATAAATTCACTTCATGTACAAATAATTACATTAATATAAAAAAATATATATATTCTAAGAATCCAGATAGTAGAAAAAAAAATTGTAAATTAAAAAGAAAAATAAGGAATATATGAACTGATAAAGCTGTTGAGACTTAAAATTAGTCATTGGATGTTCCAGTTGTGTTTGAATTTGTGATGGCTTTACTTCTTGTCGGTATCGACGTAAGTGTCGAGGAAATCATTAACCAATCGCATCGCCTTCCTGGGTATAATGCGACCAGCTTTTTCCACATACAGAAAGTGACGTGGTATGGACGCCTCCTCCAGACCCTGACGCTGTGCCAAAATAATGGAGGCAGCCGCATCTTTTGGTGCCACCAGCTTAAGCAGACTTGGGAAACGGAAACGTGGATTCTTGCACAGACCCGTATCGATCATATATGGATAAATAGTGGTCAGCTTGATCTGTAAGTAGCATTAAATAACACAAATATTAAATAATATAATAATAAACAAAAATAAAATAAAAAATTTCCCTCAAGGGCGGGTCGTGATGTTAATCATAGAAATACATTTGAATACAATCCTGCATTGAACTAAACTATCTATGTATATCTATATATATATTTCTAAATTTTAAATGCTGTATTAATCTTAAATTTAGACAAACTTATAGCTCTGGAAAGTTGAGAGCCTTTTTATGTTTTAGATTTCAAGTTCATTGCGACCATAAATGGTGCCTACAAATGGAAATGCAGTATTCATATTTATGGCCGTACTTACATTGGTCTGAGGATTCTTCAGGCGCAGCTCTTCGGCCAGCGCAGACATGTAGCCGCGAACGGCGAACTTGGTGCCGCAGTACGGGACGAGATTGGGCAGGCCAAAGAGTCCTGCGCAGGAGGAGAGAGCGACAACGCTGCCCTCGTTGCGCTCAATCATCTCGGGCAGGAAGGCCTGGAGGATCTGTGGGTGGAGCGTTATGCATTTAGCAGCGCGAACGATACAGTTAATTAATTCAGAGCCAAACACCTACCCAGAAATGACCAAGCACATTGATGTCGTACATGAGACGCGTCTCCTGTTCGGTATGCTCGAGTAGCAGGTGGCACGGCATAATACCGGCATTGTTAACCACAATGTTGATGAAGCCATGATCTTTGCGCACTTTGGCTGCCAGTTCCATGATATCTTCACGCTTGACAACGTTGCAAACATATCCAAAGGCAGTGCCGCCAGCTTGTTTGATCTCCTTGACGGTCTGTGTGTTTGTCTGCTCGTTGACATCCCAGCAGATGACCTTGGCGCCAAGTGACGCATATTGGAGGGCCATCTCCTTGCCCATGCCATGTCCGGCACCAGTGATCAGCACAAACTGACCTCTTACGTTTGCCTCCGCCCGTGCAACGAACAGCTTGACAAACTCCTCGACAATTGACACCCAGAACTTGATCAACAGCACCACAATATCAACGATGAGCAGCACATAGTTGTAGATATCATTGTTCTGGCCACCGCTTCCGGTTGAGCCATCGCGACTGTTGTTGCTGCAATTACAAATTCCTAACATTACATACGATTTTCTATTTATTTTTATTTTTTGTTGTTTTTTTTTGTTTTTGGGCGAGGCTAATAACAAAAGGGGGAAGTGCGTGACAGTAACTAATTGGACGCTGCTCTAATCCATTATTAAGTATATATACACTTGCGCAACGCGACTTTCGACTCCATTGGGTGTATATGTGTATATAATTGATTGGCACAAACAGTCTATCTGAGCTATACATATCATTTGTTTATCAGGATCCGTAAAGCGTTTTTTTATGTTAATCTTGCTAGTTATCAAAGCTGTGTAATCTGATCCAGAATCATCAAAAATAATAAGCACTTGGGTTTTTTTTTTTACATATTAACAACGATATACTATAAAATTATACAGTGTGCAAGGGTATTTAATCTTCGGCAGTCCGAAGTAAACAAATCTCGTTGTATCTCGTATGGTTTCTATGTATGTATCTATGAGTGTGTCTACTGTAACGTGTCCATAGGTCTTTAGGTCTAATATGGTCCAACTCGTGAGTGCGACTGTGGAGTCCCACTTATGAGCATCCACAGCAACTTTAAAACTCATTCGTATGCTTTTATTATTTTTATCTCTGACCAGTCGACCTTTTTGGCTTAATATTGTTTTGAGCATTCTGAATGGGGTTCAGCTATGGTCAGCAGTTTATATTTTATATTTTGTATTTTGGTTTGTTGTCAGCTGCTGCTGCTGCTGGCCCATATATACTCGTATATATAATTATCTTTATGCAGCTGTGTGCGCGATTTTGCGATAACGACCAAAAGCAGACGAAAACCTCGTTACACATGCTGGGCATAGAGCAAATAATCTACATATGTATGACATATGCTTTAATCAATGCCAAAAAAATATATATATATATAGCCCTGAACCTGAACCTGACCCTGGCAACCACAACTGTTACCGCTAACCCGAAACCTAACCCTGGTCTTGACTTCGGTATTTTCTCTGAACCTTATGAAGAACACGCCACAATTTTCGCCCACGCCAAGTGGTATCAACATTAATAAATTTGCTGATATGATAAAATATTACAAATTTACCGCGAATTGCAACTTTCTCGCTCTCGCTCTGTTTCTGTCTGTCTCTATCTCTATCTGTATCTCTATCGCATAATTGATCAGTCAGTCTAACCCATGTCAACGACTGCCTGTTCTATGCAAACTGAGCAGTTAGTGCAACTATCTTACTCAAACTTGCTACAGCTGCTAGCGTGTGGCCGAAGGTGGTGCATAAACTGCTTTAAGGCCACTATTTGACTAGGTAAAAGACAGGTTTAAAGTTCGCTTTTGTCCGATATGTGTTTGCATTCATTTAAAGTTACACCCACAGATTAAACGCAACTACATTGCCATTATATTTGTAGAGCATGTTTTGCCACTTCTAGCTTACTAAGTCCACTTATGGCAATTACGCATGCCGTCATTAACATTTGAATAATATCCCTCCGGCTTTCGGTTCACTTTATTTTTATTTTAAAGATAACAAAGTAAAGTTTGATTGTTAGGGTCAGAGTTCTATTCACAGTTCTTATCGTGGCCCCACTTCTAAATACAAAAATATATATATATACTCGCTCACAAAACGTGTCATCCGAGGAAATACATACATGTTTGCATATGTACAGTAAAAAACATAATAATAGTGGCCTAGTCAAGTATGCCCAGCTAAGAGATATCCTACCAATAATGATTGGATGAACGCAAATGAAAACTATGCAGATAACAGCAATTAATTTAACGTCTATAGTAAAGTGACTCAACCTAGGAATATATTTAGTTTCTACTTTCAATCCTACTTTAATCAAAATTCTATTCACTTTTTCTCGGTGCTTAAGGACAATACAGTCTGAAAAAGAATATTATGAAATTCGAGAATATTAAATAATATTTATGAATATTCTCGTGCTTCATAATACTTATGTATTCTTTTGAACCTCTAGGCATCTTAAATACATAAATGCATATTTTGTATTATTTATGAACCGCAGCTTCTTATATAAACTTTCACAATTTTTAGTATACCCTATTAAAAAACTTATTGGGTAACGTGTTTGAAATATAATTTCATGTGTAAACAACTGTCGATAAGATTATTATTTTCAGCTGCATTTGGTGTTGCTAGCTGCCGTTTGATTGCTGCTGCTTCTTCTTCCATTATTTTTAGATTTTTATTTTGGATTTTAGTGTTTTTGTTTTGAATTTTAGAGTCGCATATTTTTACTCAATGTTTTTGGTCACGTACTCGATTTAGTGTTAAGCGTTTTTCTTTTTGTTCATTCTAATCTTTGTTACTAACCTTACAGTGGTTCTTGACATATTTATTCCAAGGATCTGTTAGTGCCCTAGGTTTTGCCTTAATCTCCTGGCAGCTTGTGTCAGCGAACTTTGGGAACTTAAACCGTTAGCGCCTGTTAACGAATTCAAACTGAATTCCCACAAAAGTAAATAGTACGCAATGCCGCCAGGTCGTATGAGTGATAATTTCTTTATTTGAAAAATTCACACAATCACTCAGAAAACACTCACTCACTCACTCACACACACACACACATATACAGCCACACACCTACAAGAGAGTGCTGGTTCTATCATAATTTTGTATGTGTGTACAATTGTTTGGCCCCACTTGAATGTTGATCTATATAGAACTCGAGAGTCTGGCGACTCTCAACGTTGAGTGAAAAAAAAGCCGGGCAGATCAACGTATGAGTCTGAGTGAGTAAGTGAGTTCGAATGAGTGAGTGTTTGTGCGTTTGTGTGAGTGTGTGTGAGTGTGTCTGCTAGTGTGTATTAATCAGCCGCCGATGATTACATGAGTTTTTTTTTGTAATATTTATAAACAATGAAGGGCTACTTTTTGGACTTATACTCTAATAGAGTAATCATTCATAAAAAGAGTTTGTCAAGGAGACTTGTCACTACAAGTACAGCTGCAGATAAATATATATTCAAGATACAGATACAAAGATATATATATATATATATATATATATATATATATATGCACTAGAATCATTCAAACCTAAATGTTTATTTTGTTTACACTGTAATAGCTTTGCTTTAAACGATGCTTTCGATGGAAAATGTAAGGCCGTCTATTTGTGTATAGTTTATAATTAATTAAACGTATGCAATCCATCGATAGATTACTATATGCAATAAGGCGCCATGCAGCCGTCTCTGTGTAAGTCAATACCAACTTCACACGTGCCAAGTACTAGGAAATTAGAATAATAATCGACACAATCCAAGACGCGATCAGAAGCATAGCTACAATATCAATAGCAACTATCGCTCATGATTTGCGAAATATTTACATGATTCAGTTATAGTTGGTGCAATTTGAATTTCAAATCAATCTGCTTAACTGACTAGCTTAACTATTTTACTTAAAATCATATGTTAAACACAGAAAGAAATAATTCAATTCAAAAAAGAAATACGCCAAAGATTCCTTGGTAAGAAAATTAATTTTTAATTTTGAGCAATTGTTTCTAGACTCAGAAAAAAACACATAGAGGAAAACAACTGCGTGGAAATTATTCCTTAATAATGTAAACATTTGTACTTTCTGAATAATTATGACTAACGATTATATGGCGATTTACTAAAATTTAGGAAGATTTGTTTTATGTATGTATGACAGCCATATAATATATAGTATAATAATATAATATATAGAAAACAGACGGACAAGGCGATATCGACTTGGCTTTTGATGCTGATGAATATAAATACTTTATGGGATCGGAGATTTCTACTTCAGTGCGTTGCACACTTGAACACAAAACCAGAATACCATCAAACAATTTAATTTGTTCTAAATAATGCTGTTTTTTGCAAAAACTGATGCAACAAAATTCTCAATCTTAAATGCAATCTTAAACTGGTGGGCAGTAAAAAATCAATGTTGATTATAATTAATCCATTCATTAAATTGAATGAAATGATTGAATGATTGAAAACAATGCACTCGTGGTAATTCTTATCAGAAATGAAAGTAAAAGTGAAACTGAAAGTTGTAAATATAGGCAAAGTGTGTTTGTGTGTGTGTGGATGTGTGAATGTGTGTGCCATATTACGTATACGTAGTGCATGAGTAGAGTACGAACATATTAGATTTTTAGATTCTATTGTTTATGTTACGCTGTATCTTTTTCTCGCCTGAGTTGCATATTTTCGCCTCTATTTATCCAATTTGCTATTGCAATTCAAGTGCAACTGAAAACGGGCTACGGGCAACTCACAACCGGTTGTCAACCAACCAAGCTGGGGTGCCAGTCTATTCGTTTATTTATTTTTGAATATATTCAGCTAATCGAATAATTGTAGCTCAAGTTGTCTCAGGAACGGCGGCTCAGTTGACGAATTAATGAACTGCAAACTAGACGAGCTTTGATAGCATTGCATTGTTTCGCCTCACCGCTTGCATGAATGCAACAAACAGATGAACATAGACTGCACTGTGCAAGACAAATGTGCAACAGTCTTATTGATATTAACTAAACCCAATATTTTATTATATATAATTAGAATATAATCAAATAATATATGAAATGTCGTGTGCGTCAAATTCTTCTTCTCTGCAATGTGAAATTTTTTCTTAAATTTGCGAAGAATTTATGTTTCTAGCGTTTCGGCGAAAACTTGCTAGTTCTTAGACAATTTTCATTTCAGTGCGATTTTTTTTTGCTCTGATTAAATGATCATTTGTTATCGAACTTTTCGCTCTGTGTATGCATACCAGGCAAACAGTTTGGCTCACTTTACTATCGAATTAAAGAAGAACCTTGCTCTTAACTACATATAAAGTAACATAGATGCAAAGCTCGTAGCTAGCGATACTGTAGAGATACTGTAGATCGTTCTACATTTCCGTGAAATACGATGATGGAGTGCAAAGTGTTGCTTGAGTGATTTGTCTTCGAGTCCAAGTCGGAGTAAAACTGGTCAACAAATATATCCTCGCACATATATCGTATTACTTACTTGATCGACGTCGTTGGCAATGATCGTTTGCGTGGTTCTAACGGTCAGTTCCTAAATGCATTCACTGAAATGACTGTAATTTAAATAATTTGATGATTACCACAGCATATAAATACTGTCTACACAGTGCGTGTCAGTTGCTTAACATCAGTCTTAGAAAATATATTTTTTGTTTTATATCATCAATTTTCATTCAAATTTGTGCTTTTTTTCTGAGGCTGACATTCTGCTTTCGAAACGTTGTGAAACACAGTTAATTATTGCTGTACTTATTGAGGTAACGCGCACTAGTTGCATCGGTTTGTGATTGACTAATCTAGCTATAATCATAATTGTCGCAATCTGTATTTGTAGGTCGGAGTTGCTTCAGTAATGTTTCATATTCAGCATGACATGGCGCTTATAAGTAGATTCTTTGGACAGCGAAATGCCCTTTGGAACAGTTATTAGTCAAGATCAAGAATAGTTAAAAAAAATAATAGCAATAATAATTCCATTGTTTTAACATTTGCCTTTATTATTACTGTTCCATTAACAATATATATATTTAGAAACAATATATATTTATATATTCGCTCTGTTTCTACACCTGCAGAGTTGAGAAAAATGAGACAACGGCGCTGTCGGTTGGCAGACACTGTCCAAAGGCCTCGATCAGCAGCGGCTCAGCGGCGACGGTGCCCATGAAGTCATCCATTGAGACCTGTATCGTGCAAATTATTTATTTATTAAACGTCGACACAGATAAGTGTAAAAAAAAACAATAAATAAATTAAAATAAAATTAAGTTCTAATTGAACTGATTATACAATAAAGTCAAGTGTATTATTATTGCACGTCGATTAATTAGTGAGGGAACAGCAATAGCGACGAAGAGTAAAAAGTAAGGATTACAAACTGCTTTGGTGAATTATATATTGATACATAGTCCCGAATTGGACCTACAAGAGAAGTGAAGAGTATCTTGATCGTATAATAAGATCAAGAACTTGAAAGACTTTGCTGCAAGTGAATTGAATATGACCATCAAATATATATTTTTAGCCAAAAAGTAAACCTAAATCATTAACTTCATGCAATCAAACAACCAGAAGTTGAATATATATATATATATATACAGATATAACCTTGCCATCCTTATCCAGATCGAACTTTTTTAGTACAATTTCGACGAGATCTTTGACCCCCTCGTCCGGATCCTCATCCTGTGGCTGCTTGATGAGACAATTGCGGAGCAGTGTAAACATCTCATCCTTGGTTATAAAGCCATCCGTATTGAGATCATAAACCCGAAAACAAAATGCAGCCCGCTCCGCCGGTGTACCACGCAGAAACGTTGACAATCCGATGAGCCAGCCCTCTAATCGCAGCGGCAGACCCTCATGTGCCTTGTCCCAGCTGCAGAAGATGCGCTCCATCAGTATCTCCTCGGTGACAATGTCGAAGGTGCTGTGCAACAGCTCACGGAACACAATGCGATCAATACCCTGCATGCATGGAAATAGAGACAGAGAGAAAGAGAGAGAGAAAGGGTGTTGAAGGGGAGGTTTACTGGGAAGCTATCAGGAGCTGAACCCACCTCGACGGCGGCATGTGGCTTAGCAATGGCTGCGCTGGAGGAACTCGATGCGAGCGTCTTGGCCGCATACTGACAATTGGACACCAGCTTGCGATAGATCCGACACAGGGCATCCAATTCATCCCTGTTTAGGCGGGATTATGCACAAAATATTTAGATAGGGCTTATAATTTGGTTAGAAAATATTTAAAGATCTTTTGTGCTTCAGTAAACAGGTGTTGCTATGTTAAGTTACCCCAAATTTATAAACTATGTAAAATGTTGGCATATGTGAAATCTTAAAATATAAGTGTTTATTAACAATAGAGGTTACGCAAAAAGTAATAAAACAATTCTCCAATGTAAACCACGTAGAAAACAACACCCTGCAAATTAGTCGTATTTTTTTGACCAAAAATAGAAAAATCTGCCCTGAAATTTAGATATACAAAGCCTAGTTTTTAGAAAGGTGCAAACATAAATTTTACAAATTTACATTCTCAATTATAGGGTGACTAACAAAAGGTATGTCGATTCACTACAAATTTAGAGCAATTTTTTGAAGACTTAATGCTGAAGTCTTGTGACTATTGTGTTTGTTCCTAATGATATCCAAACCGCATCTTGATAATAGTTAGTGAGAAAGCTTAGATTTTAAGGGAATGCCAGTTAGTATTTAAATCTTGTCAATAGTCAATATTGATTGATTTTACAACTTAGGTAAGAAAATATAAAACAATTTCCATTGAATATCCGATTTTTATATATTACAAAAGCTTCAGTGCATAATCGGTTTTTAAATACTATAATTCATTTTAATGATGCTATGAAAATGAATAGTTTTCAATTTAAGCTTTCCCCGTTGATCTCCGTTGTTGCGCTTAAAAATGTCGCTTACTGATGGGACTTGGGATACCTGACTGGTTATGGTTTTAGTGTTGTTTTACTCACTTGGTGAAGCGCGTCTTCTTGCGCAGATTGTCCAACAGCTTGGGATTGATTTTGCCACTCAGCTCGTCCATTTTCCTCTGGCGCTGTTGCCGTTTGTTCTGCAAAGCAGCCGCTGCTGCCTTCGACTGGTTGCTCGAGTTTCGTTTGCCGCTGGCGAGGAATACTGAAACCGTTTTCAGTATCGTTGTGTTCGCATGTAGCGTGGATCTGGCAGCAGCAGCAGCAGCACCGCCTCCAGAACTAGTTGTAGCAGCAGCAGCAGCAGCAGCAGCAGTAACAACAACAACACCTCCCCCACCGCCGGTGGTTGTTGCCTGTGCGCCATTTGTTACCCCAGCCCCAACTGTTCCGCTTCCGCTTCCGCCAGCTCCATTCTTGGGTGTAGGTGTTGGGGTGCGACCCCTTGCGGCGCCCGCCTTGCCTGCCAAACGACATTGACATAGCACATGCATATTATTATGGATCACAGTGTTTTTTGCAGGGTGTTCATATACAACAACAACAACAACAGAAACATCAACAACAGCAGCAACAGCAACAATGTGTTAGCTGGCGTTTGTTTGGGTGTTCATTTTGTTCTTCATGTGTCAAAGTCAAATCAATCCTCGAAAGTCGACGCCATCGACACGCAGAGCTTACGCTCCACATATTCAATCCAAACCCTCCCTTTCCGCCCCGCCCCCGCCCCCGCTCTAGCCACCCGGTTCTCCACGGGCATAGCCATTCAATAACATTTCCCCCAATTACATTTCTCTCGGGAGTTGGGCAGTGACTAAGAAAAGGACAATATGCAAATAAATTGCCACCAAATAGATAATAAACTTCGCATATCGCTCATAAATTGACTATAATACAATACACTGCAAGAAATCAATGTGACAGCTTAAACATAAATACCATAAATATAGATTAAATATGAATTGAAAGTGTTTAGACTACACATAATATATTAAAAACAAATAAATATCAAACATTAACATAATACAAATAAAATAAATATATAATTTTCGTATTCATCCGTAATAAAAAAAATAATAATGCAATGACAGTGCTACAATGAAGCAAAATATATGTATATATTCTTGTTAAAATCACGTATATGTCATGTTAGTTGAAATGCACTTAACTGAACAAACATTCACTTAACAGACTAATTCAATAATTGAGTTCAAACTGAATGATCAATTCAATATTCAGTTTTCAATTTCAAGTTTAAATAGCTTAAAGTCAAAATATAAATAAAAATAATAACGCTAAATGCATCTTTCAAAGTATTATCTAATAATCTGGTATTCCAATTCCAATTTCTCTAGATAATTCAATATACAGTTCAGGAGTCTTCCTATGACTTGTTTCACCCACTCGATTTGCTCAGTGTAGGCATTTAAACATCTCCACTCCCTCCCACACAGTCTAAAACTTAACCCATTACCAAAGCACATTTTTTTGCTTTGTTTGCTCATGTAATTCAGCAATTGTTCGAACTGATGTCTTGATGTCTGGCTATAAACCCAACGAGGGGCCTCAAAACACCACGCCCATCCACATGCAACCGCCCCACACACACACACACATATACCATATTAACCCCAACTTTAGTTCAAGTTGTGTTTTGTTTGTTTTTATTGTTGTTATTGCTGTCTGATGTTGGGCAGCTTAATTTTATTAGTACTTTTGTACTTCTTTTGCAACATTTTGGATGTGATGTGTGAGTGTGTGTGTGTATGTGTGTGTGTGTGTGTGTGAGTGTGTGAGGGCCGCGAAAGTATGCAACAATCGCTCTATACGTAATAACCATATAATTTGTTTATACTCGCATACCCGTTGCCCCAAACAACAACAAAAGCAAAGTTGGGGAACAGATGTATCTACTCCTACTACACACACACACACACACACACACACATGTATCAGACTGTTCACACACACACACACACATGTTAAGGAATTTTATTTTTGTATTATCTCATGGGGCAACCCTTTGGATTGGTTAGTTTGTGGCAACTTGATAGACAGACATTTTTATTCGCACTGTCCTTCGTATCCTTTTGCACAACAATTGCAGCTGCCTACGGGGTCAGAGGTCAGAGGTGAGTTGCGCTCGTTGAAAAATTACACAGATTCTGTACAACTGATAGCTTTCGAAGGCTGCAGACTGCAAAGCACAAGCCAATAATAATAATAATAATAGGGAACTTTCTTGAATACACCCACACACACACACACACACACACACACACAGAGAAAGAGAGTTTTTAGTGACAACTTGAAAGTTTTTCAAAGTTTTTTGCACTGACACACTTTTTTGAAATATGTTTATTTATGCATATATTAAATATATATATATATATATATATATATATTTGTTTTTAAATGATATATTCTCCTACAGTTTGATACCCATTATTGTTAGTCCTGCTGCTGTTGCTGCTGCTTGTTGGCTGTTGAAAACATGAGGCCTTTAACGTTGAATTCCTCGAGTTTCTTGGCTTCTTGGTGCGCAACACAAAAAAAAAGTTCAAAACTTCTTCAGGCAATCAACAAACTCAAGTTTCCAAGGCGAACCGATGAAAAATGTGTGTTGACAATACAAAAAAAAAAAAGAAAAGGAAAACAAAAACCAAAAAACCAAAAAACAAAAGCACTGTCGACATTTGTCAGTTAAGCGCCAATGGGCATCAGGTAGGTCGGCTAAGGGTTAAAGGGTGGAGAGGGGTCGGCCAACTTAAGCACTTTTATTGACAAAACATGGCACACATACACATACATAATATATACATATATCAGTGTATACACGAAGTGTTAAGCTGCGTCTCAACCCATATCCGATTGGGGCCATATATAGGTATATGGGTTAGACTGAGAATGCTGAACTTTGTAACTTGCTGCAATTGTAATTAGTTGGCAACAGCTGGAATTTAATTGTTGTATGCTTCAGTCTTGAAAAAAATAGAGTTAAGACTAACAACGAAAATTATATGCCCAAAATATTAAAGTATTATAATCGAATTTGATTTGGTCAGTTAAAAACAAAAAGATATAAGCCCAAATTATAGACTTTTTACTAGAAGCATAACAATCTGATTTGATAAACTGGCATTATTTCAATATTCCCTAGAAGTACATATATTCATATGATTCGATTTCGTTACCAAAGAAATTGATTCCTTTATAGATCCTTTCAATATAAACGGACATTGTGTTCATTATTTTACTTCTTGTTTGTAGATATATTATATACAAATGTGAACAATTGACTCTCAGTGATCTCAGCTGTTCATTTGGATCGTGGCCCAAATGGGATTTTCTTGCACAAAAAGTCTGTTTTCAAATTCCAAAAAAAAGGTACGCGAAAAAACATATTTTTTTTTATCGGATCTCCAAATAGAATTTGGTATTTTATCGATTTTTTATACGAATTTCAAAAAAAATCCTGTTTGTTTTTAATTTCCCCTTGCTGACTACGAATGATTTCAATAATTCATATTACTCGTCAATTTATTTTTACATAATCATTTCATAAACACTTTGTTAAACTTAAGCATAAAATATTTTTAATGTTAGCACAATACATAATTATTATTATAGTATGTTAAAAATAACGTTTTACGATTTTGTTTTTCATTTTATTTTTTCTTGTTTGATTTGCTTAAAAACCGACGCAGGGTTGCCAACTTCATTGTTCGATCTCCTTCTCATCCTTCTCCTCTAACCGCCCATCCCCCCAAACTTATCAAAGATATATATATATATATATATATATATATATATATATATATATATATATATATATGTAAATTTTAATATGTTCGTCATTGAGAGTTGTGTATTCTATATATATATATATTTATATATACATGTATATATATATATATATATTATATATATATAAACTGAATTATTTAGCTTCTGTAGAATTAGTATTGATCGGCTGGTCTTCAAGTTAATTAAGTTATGGGCATTTTTGGGGGGGGGGGGGGGGGGATATTTTTTCGGAAACTGTGGGTTAGGGGAGAAATAATGAAGAAGAAGTTGAAGAAGACTCTTAAGACTCATCATATATAGTAGGTATATATATATATATACATTATCGTAAATTGTATTTTTGTTTTTATTGAACACGCTAAGTTAACTAGAATACACAACTCTACACGTTTAATAAGTTTAATTAGTTTCTCTATTAAATATTAGTACTTATTCTTGTTTTTCTCATTGTTTCTTTTGTTTTGTTGCACTTAAATAACTGTATTTTCTGTTCTGTTCCACATCGCAGCGACTTAACTTATTAAAAAAAAATTATAATAAAAATGAAGACATTTTAAGGTATATATTGTTATTAAAAGGGACATGAAGACAAAGAAAAAAGCATTCGAAATAATTGAATTAAATGTCTGCATAAGAAATGATAAAATTTCTTGCTTGTTGTTGTTGTTTTCTTTTTTCTTTTGTTGAATAAATATGTATTTGATAGTCACAAGAGTTAAGATGACATTTAATTAAAAATAAAACAAACAATATGGAAATTTTTTGTTAGATTATTGCAAAAACAACTTACTTAATTATACAAATGTTTAGTATTAGCCAAAGAAAAAAATAATAGTAATAATATATATATATGTATTTATATCAGCTGCATCAAAATTGGAATTTGAATTTTGATTTTCATAATTTTAAATTTACTTAATTGATTGTAAGCGGTGACATTTTGATTCACTGATTGATTGGATAGCCAAAACGCAAAGGCTACGTAGTCAAGTGGTTATATCGGGTATGTATGTGTGTAGGAAGAGGGAATTATAGGGATATGATGGGTATACAAGGTATAGAGATTTTACATAAAGCTTGTTCTGGGTTTTCTTTTTTGGGAAGTGCGCCTACAACTAGTAAACAGCTGACAAAAACAGTTGTGGCATATTATTTATAATATATGTATGTATGTATAGCTCTATAAGGTATACACAACTAACGATCGTTATGTCAGCGCGGTTTTTCTCTGTATATATTCTAGTTTTCTTTTTCTTTTTGTTTCTGTTTTTTTTTTCATTAGAACCAGTTGAAATTACAGTTTCGCTCAAATATTATTATCGTTATCATTATTTTTGTATGCTTTTGGGTTTTTTGCTCGGTTTTCTTGATTTGTTAGTCAGCTACTAATTGCTACATTACTAAGAATTGTTTCAAATTGTTTTTTGCTTACAAATAATAACTGCACATATATATATATATATATATATATATATATATATACATATAGATATATATATATATATATCTGTACAGTTATTATTACTTATCGAATCACATTCTTTATATTTATATATATATTTATATATATATATTTATGTGTGTGTTTAAATATACATATATATAAATATATATATATATATATATAAATGTATATTAATTTTTAACTGATTGAATTGCATCGATCAACATCAAATCGAGGCTAATTTTGATGAAGCATTTTTAAGTTGCTGCTGTTGTTGGTTGTTGTTGGTGTTGTTTTGTTTTGCATATAGATAGTATAGATAATATAGTTAAATTGATATTATAACTCCATATCCCTGGCCTCATCCTCACTGTAATCGGACATGCTCGACTCACTGTCGCTGCTCTCGCGCTGTTGCTGCGCCGCTCGCAGAGCATCCTCGGTCGCATAGCGTTGCACATAGTCGGCGACCTTGCGATGATATTCCTCCGGCTCGTGCAGGTACAATGCGGCCGCATCCCGATTCAATGGATCAACGGGATTCGGATATGTGAGCAGCTGTGGCAGAAACGATTCAAATATATTTGATAAATCGTATAGTGCTGTCCATGCCTGATTGATAACATCGAGACAAACTGTGCCCGACGATTCATCAATATTGGGATGATAGATTTTGTTCACGAAACCGATGCTCGGTGATTTGAATGGATAGTTGTCGGGTAGATAGACGCGCACCTTCCAAACGCCGCCGTCGTACGGTGTACCGGTTGGACCAAAGAATTTTACGTGGAATTCGTTGAGACCGCCAAGGATTGTCACCTCGTGTTTCGATTCGATTAGCTTGATGACGTCATTGTCCATGCGTCGCTTACCAGCACTGGGCGATGACATTTTTGTTTTGGCTTTGATTTTTCTGTGGGTCCCTCGCTGCGTTTGTTGTTGTTTATTTTTATTTATTTTAATTTTTTATTAATATACTTCTTTTAAAGTGATTTTTCAATAATGGAGCAGGAAAAGGATAAGGCTAAGTTGGTGATGGTTATTATTTTTGTTATTTTTTTTTTAATATGTATGTAGCTAGTATTATTATTATTATTGCTGTTGTTCCTTAAGTGGTTTTTACTGCTGCTCCATAATTATTCGTATGGCCATTAAAAAAATCGAAGGAGCAAAATTAAAGAGCTGCAGCTGCTGCTGTCTGCCTGCAAAATAAAAATGAAATTTTAATGATGTTATTATACATATGTATATATGTGTGTGTGTTTTTGTGAATTTGTTATCCTTATCAGTGGTTATCAGAATCTCGCCAATTCATCGCATGAATGCATAAATTATCTAGGTCAAATGCCATCTCGCTCGCACTCATTAACGAAACTATGTCAGCTGTGCTGCAGCAGCGCAGCAGCAGAAGCTACAACAACAACATATGACGTCGTCGCTGTCAATGCTGATTGTTGTCTCTCTCTCCCTCTCTCTCATTCGCCTACTTTCTCACCCTTATTCACTCACATGCAGCGCAGTAACAGCATCAGAAGCTACAACAACAAAGTATGACGTCGTCGCTGTCGATAGCTGCGTGCTGTCTCTCTATTCACTGACATGCCCTATTTACACGTCAATGCTGTTGCCATTAGTAACAGTAGTCAAAGAGGCCATCAAATCAAGGACACTCTTCCAGTTTCAAATTTGCAGAAATGTTGTTGTTGCTGTTAAGTTGTTGCATACTTTCCAGGGCCAATGTAAATGTGCATTGGAATGAAATGGAAGGTGTTGGAAGTGGTATTTCCATTCTATTTGCTAGTCTAGTGTTGGTAACAATTGAAATTGTTTCGCTTTGACTGTTTTGTCAACTATCTGTCTGTCTATTTATACCATAAGCACGCGCGCACACACACACACTGCACTTTTTTTTTCATCATGATGACGACTTCGTTGAGCTGCGGTTGTTGTTATTTCCAAACAAGCTCAGCTGTTTAATGTTATTGGCTGACTGGCCATTATGAGCGAGCAAGCGAGCGAGAGAGAGAGAGAGCGAGAGTAAAATGTTCGTAGCAACCCCCGTTGTGACAATGTATTTGGTAAGCAACAAATTTACAGAGGGCCCCACTAATGTTAAACAACACAATACAAAGCGTAAATAATACAATTATCACGCATAAATTCGAGAACTAATTTTCATTTAATAAAATTAAAAAATTTCAATTTATACAGCATACTCTAAAAATTATTTAAAATGTGCGAATATTTAGTAGTTGTAGTTTTTAGAATGTTCACTGTATATGCGATATTCGCATATAAAAACAAAGTGCATAATTTGTTTGCTTCTTTTTATATAGTATATATATATCTTAAGCTCGTTGAGTCAACATGGCGTATGAGTAATAATAATATTGAATCGACTTCTCAACAAAGGAACTATTGGTTATACAAGATAAGTATATATATTTATACATATTCTGATAAACCATATAAGGCTTTAAATTTTAGCATTTTTATATAATAAATTGCAATATTGTTTCATGGCTTCCAAAACATAAATATGACAAGTGGACAAGTGGATATCTGTCTGTTCAGCTTACTGGTCAAAGCAGCTCTCTTTTTGGATGAGCTAATTCAATTCACTCTCGTTGTCCCGCTCTCTCCATCTGTTTTATTATAATATTATTCTACTATGAATTGATGCGCTTTGGCTGGTTTCACTGTAAGCAGCAGACACACACAGACACATACATACACGCTCTATCAATGAGAGAGGGAGAGAACGGGAATAGCTGCTTGTTGTCGGTGTGTGTGTGTTGTTATTTGCCTTTGCTTTTTGGTGTTTTGTTTGTTGTTGTTGTTGTTGCCTCTCAGCTGTGTGCTACTGGTATGGTGTGTGTAAGAGCGCCTTTTAGTGTTGTAAAACCCACGCTCTCTGGCTCTGAAAGATCAACAAAAACAACGCAACGTTGACAGCACTCAGCTGCAATTTCGTTCAAGACAACAGCAGGCAAATACACACACATACATATGCATATACGTACATATACATCGTTGTTTTGTATATGCTTTTGTTGTCTGATGATGATGACACACACTCATATAATACACATGCATATCTGTTAAATATATTTATACATTTTTAATAATTAGAAAAAAAAAAAAACGCAATGCGCAGACAAATTAATTGAAAATGAAATTGAAATTGTATTGTAGTGCATGCTGATTTCTCTCTGTATCTCTATCTATATTCTATTATGACTGTCTGTGCTAACCCACACACCCCCCGCCCCCTTCCCAACCACCTACCCAAGACCAGCACGCGCAGCTGACTGCAATTCATTTGTATTGCATTAACAGTTAATTACGAAATTTTTTTTTAAAAACAATTTCAACAATAACACGCGCACAGACAGAGACAGAGAGACAAAGTGAGAGAGAGTGAGAGCGATAACACTTTTGTTGTTATATTTTTTTTGAGTTTATTTTAATTTTGGTGTCTGCTTTTTTTTCTTTGTTTCTTTACTTTTGTTTGCTGCTGCTCTTGTTGTTGTTGTTGTTTGCGTTCACGTTTGTTGTTATTGTGGCATGCTTTAGTTTTTGGTTTTGCTCTTTATTTCTCTTGTTGTCTACTTCAACTAGTTACTGAAAATTAACTGGCAACAGAGTTTGGAAGCCCCCAGCGAGCAGCGCATGAACATCTGAAAAGGCAGCACAAGAAGCAGAAGCAGCAGCAGCAGCAGAAGCAGAAGCAGAAGTAGCGACGCCAACAACAACTGCGAGGGAGAGAATGCGAACAGAAAAGCAAAGCAAAGCACACACAGAGAATGGGAGCGAACTGACCGCGAGAGTGGGAGAGAGAGCGAGCTATCGACAGAGAGAGGTTGCAGCGCGCCAACCTGCTAAGAGAGAGAGAGGCCCCCCCAAAGCACATGTACAAAGAAATCATAATAACAAAGCGAGAGCCAAAGCCAAAGCCAAAACAACAACAACAACAATAACAGGCCCAAAAACTATACAATATTGGGCAAAGAGCAGAAGCAAAAACAGCAACAACAACAAATATAGTAGCAGAAAGCATAAAGCAACAACAACGAGCAAAGAAAAGCTATAATCAAGGACAGCAGCTGTAAAGCACACACGACGCTAAATGCACACACACACACACTCATATATATACAAAAACAAAGCAGAGTCAAAAGTAAAACCGAGCAAATCCGAACCTTTGAATGCCCTTCATTTTGACGAACGATTTGTAACGAGTTCAATTCGATATGACGCACCAGTTTAGTTAGCTAGTTAGTTAGTTAGTCTGAGCCCCACTCACATACACCCCCCCCCCCCACCCCCCTCTTCATAGAGCACAGTTAAAAATTGAAATCGGGTAAAAACTTACCGCATGGCAATTGATTTAGGTGTGAACCTAACGGGGTCAAATGCGAAATGTATGAGTGGTAATTTAAATACATACATATGTGCATGGGTAAGAATTTGTGTATGCATGTGACATGTATATATGTGTGTATGAGTGTATGTATGCATGCATGTGTGTCTGTGCGTATGGCACAGTAGAGAAATTTGAGCAAAATTTCGTTTTCGTGTATAATTTTTATAGACAGCAAAAACAACATATTTATTAATATTTTTGTTTTTTTTCTTTTTAAATTTTAATTAACAATCATGAAATTTTCTGATTTGTATATACTATTTATTTGCAGATCTATAGTTCTCCACATTGTAACCAAACAAAACGGTCATTGACTGCGCATTAAAATTAAATGCATAATGAGGCATGCGAAAAAAGAGGGCTGAAATATGGGCTAAGGCCAACAACAGTTGAGATCTGTTAAGAACAAAAAATGCGTATGTGTTTGTGTGTGTGTATGTAAAGGCGAACACACATACATAGAAAAGTGCTTGTAACATTTCCGTTGTTGCTTTGCTGATAAGATTTAAAACGCAAAAGCAAAATGCAAAGGCAAAGGCGAAAAGGAAAATCATAAACACAACGCAATAAGCGTGCAAAAGCAAAGTGCGTAGTAGAAGAGAAGACAAAAACAAGAAATATACACGCACGCATATATATATATATACATATAACTGAGTATAAATGTATATAAATAAATGACCAATTTGACACATTGTGTATAACAGTTACTTATAACAATTATGGTTGTAATCCGAGGGAAAAGATTAAAGTGCGAAGCACGAATAAAGAGAGACAATAGCAAGGATACAGACACATACATACAGACAAACACGAGCTAACGGTACAATTCCTAATCTTTGCGTACACAAGCTAAAAGGCGAAACCAAAAAATAAGAATCAAGCTAAATACCAACAGCTATTTTAGCTTTGCACGAAAGAGAGTGCGAGCGAGAACAGAGAGCAATAGACAGAAGGCAAAACAAAAACTGCAAGGGCTGCCTATACACAAATACAAAAACACACATTAACCACAAATACAAAATTACACACACACAAACATACATGAATATGCAATACGTAAGAGGAACGAATATTGGGCGTATAAATGCCAAAAATTTTTCGAGACATTGGCAACAACAGTTAGAATCAGTGCAAGAAGGAATGCCAAGATCTCTTTTTGCAGCTGGTCGCACTTAACGGGTGACATTTGCAACTGTTGTTGTTGTTATTTCAGTGTCCCCCCTCCAACACTTAGACACACACACACACATGCACAGAGATTTTGCAAGACCTTTGCTATTAAATACCGTTGATACCTTTTTGTTATGTTTTCCGTTTTAATTTCGTTGCTGTTGTTGTTTATTGACGTTTGTTGTTGTTGTGGCTGCAGCGCCTTTAATTTTTACGCTTCGATACTTCTCCACATTGTTGTGTACACCGACCGCCTTTGCATTTTATCGCATATTTCTTTTTTGCAAATACAGCGACAAATGTTTAATTAATGCTTAATGGCTCTCGACACATATGAAATGCAATGCGTTGCTATCGCTCCATCCGCTTTCTTCCGTTTTCTACCGTTTCTCGTTGAAACATCGTCTGCTTTCCAGCTGTTATGCTCTGTGCAGGCTGTTAGTGCTCATCGATATGAGTTCACATGTTCGATATATCGACTCAAATTAATCGTCACTACATATCGAATGGAACGGGCCTGTACGCAGCTCATACTATATTTCTAGCTTAATATTTATACAAGAAAAGCTTTACTCCGATATGAGGAATAATATATTAACTACATTGCGCAATTGCAGAATTTTTAATTCTTTTGTATTTTTCATCCTGTATTGCTAGCATAATATTTTTATAAGAAAAGCTTTACTCTAATTTGATGAATAATTCATTTTCTTCTTCATTGCTGAACTTTTAATTTTTTGTTGTGTTTTGCCTGCTTTCTGTTCGTGAGCAGCAGACTGCTAACACCGACAGCAGATGCCCGATGCTGTCAAGTGCGGTGTATAATTGGGGCGGTGTGGCAACGCTCTGATTGCACTGGCAACACCGCCGAGATGTGCAAGTCGCATATACACAAAGAAAATTGATAAAAGGATTCAAATGAAAATCATGAGATTTGTTGCAAGCAACCATTGAGGAGGCACAACACCCACATTTATCATCGCACCAAGCACCGAGCACAAAATCACACTCACACAGACACACAAACACACCCAAAAAACGCCAACAAAAATGGTAAGTCTAAGGCTAAAAAAAAGCAAAAAAAAAAAAAATATAGTAAAGCCGATGAAAATGGGGCGCAGAGTTTTCCTCTGTGAGTAAGTATTAATCAATTTCATACCCCTCAAAAACAAAAAAAAAAAAAACTAGCATGCCGCCGCATCGATGACGTCGGTGGAGTTGCTTTTAAATGAATTCTATCAGCCAACGACGAGCAATGCACGCAAACGTGAAATCGAAACAAATCTGCTCGCCTTCAAATCCCAACCAGATGCGTGGCAACTTTGCCTGCGTGTCGCCACCGCCAGCAACAGTTTCACCGAGAATCAATTCCTATGGTTCTTCAGCACATCAACGCTGGAGCATACGATAACACGTCGCTGGACACAATTGAATGACGCAGATCGTTTGCTGTTGCGTGAGACATTGTGGCACAGTTATGCTCAGTTGATGGTGTTGAACGGTGGCGCACGACGACATCGGGATACGTTGGCGCAACTGATTGCTCTGCTAGGCAAACGAGAGTTTCCGGAACTCGATCCCAATTATATGCAACATTGCATGGAGCTGACAAGGACTCGCTTCAGCCTGGGCATCAATCTGTTGCGTGTTACCTCCGAGGAAGTCGTCAGCAATCGTGGCGATTTGGCCACCGAATGGAAACAATACTTTCACTCGTGGTAGGCATTATATATATACATAGATATTCGAGTTTGATTACAATTTACGCATGTGAACCTTTCTCTCCTTGGTGCTCCTCTTGTTTTTGGCTGTTTGTTTCTGTAGCATTTCCATGTGTATACCCGATGTTATGGATCTGATCACCAAATATCTACTAATCGCCGTCTGTCATATCAATGGTAAAGATATCCACACCACAATACCAAACACATTCATGGATTATAGTCTAACCACAGCGCTGCCAAATGACAATCAATTAAGGTTTGTTTTTGAATCATTTTTATTGATCAATCCCATTCTAATTTTTTGTTTGTTTTTTGTTTACTTCTCGCAATTTAATTGTGCATTCAAATGGCTGAATTTATATTTCTATTAGTAGTAAAAATATAAATAGAAAGCTGTTTAGCATAATTTGTTGCATGGAGTAACTCAATTGTTTACCACAATTTAAGCACAATTTTTGTAATACGTTGTTTGAATTACAGTTCCTCTGTGCTGGAGCTGCTCGGGTGTGTGCAGCATTTGGTGTCCTGGATACGCACCGAACTGATCTCGGAGTATTTTCTAATGAGCATACTCGATTTTTCGCAATGGCGCCACAACAATGAGCCCATCTCGCTGGCGGCACTCTCTGTGCTAAATGAGCTGCTCTATTTGCAGAAACCGTTGCCATATGCGGCGACCTTGATGAACGGCGTCAGTGGTCTGCTGGAGCTGCACAATCGCAGCAAGCAACAGAGCGAAATGTATAGTGATAAATTTCGCGAACTATTGCGTTTATATAGCACCAAATATGCCGGCAAACTGCTCCAAGAGACCGAAATGCTTGAGTCATTTCTCGAACAGCTCTATCGCTGCACCACCAAACGTGAGTGGGAATCTATTTGTCTCCCCCCCCCTAATTTGAAAACATATTTTCTTATGACAGTCCATGGCGCTCTGGATTTTACGGAAAAGTTGGACATTTGGACACCGATCATTAAGGTGATTGCACAGCAGCCATCACGGATGACACCATATCATGGCGAGGTGATGGTTAAGCTTGTCGATGAGATAATGCGACGCACACAATTTGAGATTAACAAGCCAGAGCTGGAGCTACTTGACAATGAGCTCATGGAGGAAGATGTACGTCCTTGTTGCATATGATTTTTATCTACAAATTGAAATTGGTTTTGCAAATCACGACAGGATAACCAAGTGCTTTATAACATGTGAAAAGGTGTCAAATACAGTTGTGTAATAGTATTTAACAGGCAGAAGGAGGCAGCTCCGAGCCAATAAACTATATATATATATATATTTTTGATCAGCTTCAAAGAGAGCATCTCTTCAAATTCGGTATATAAGTTATTGAATCAAGTTTATCTGTTTTTAGTAGCATTAAAACAGCCCAGCGAACGATATAGCCTTCCAATTGATATATGCCATATACCTAGATATATTACTGACCATTTGTCCGAATTATTTATTCAGAATTGGGTATTTCCCAGGTTTATATTGATTCTCATATTATCAGCAGGTTAAGATTGCTTAAGAAAATTAAATTTTGTTAGCCAAATTGTATTTTCATATTGAACAAACAAACGTCAGAATGCCTACATTTAAAAGATGATTTCTTCAGGGTTTTAGTCTCCTATTAGAGCAAACTTGGTTAACTATGTGAAACTCAAAAGCAAATTGCAAATTATTTCCAATTTTAGCATATAGCTTAAAGTTAGACTAATTTCGTTGAATCACTTTGCAGACACCCACAACGGAGTGGCAACTGTTTCTGGACCAGTGCTTTGAGTGTCTGGCGCTGCTGGCGAGCACTCGCGGTGCACACATCGTGTTCGCCCAGGTCTTTGCCCACTGGTCGCGTCCTCATACGTATCTGTTATCGCTGGAGCTGGCACTGGATCATAGCAGCGGACGTTGTTATGAAGCAGCACGCAAACTGAAAATTGCCAATATCGGTGAAATATTGAGAGATTTTGCGACAGTTTGTCAGGCTGTGGTGCGTCTGGCGCCGCTAATGGATACGGCACAGGCATCCGCGGATGTTGTCGATGAGATGGAGAGTCAACTGCAGGTGCTGTCGGATCGTTTGCTCCAAACGCTCCAGCTGCTGGCCAGCAATCGCGTGGGCGGACACGATGCAGACAAGGCGAGCTTTCAGACTGATTTGGATAACCTGTGAGTGTGCTTCGAATATATTGGACACTTTGACAGTTTGTAATTGCAACTGTTGCAGTTGCTAGTTGTTCGCCTAACGTTGTAATCGAATTTGTACAAATTTTATACACTTAACTCGACATCGACAAATGAAAGGACAAAATGCAATTGAAATAGATTTACACGAATGAGTTTCTTATAAGCATATAGTTTATTATAGAATCGTTATCTGTTATCATACGAAAACTGCCCATAGCCGGACATTTTATTGATCAACTGTATAACTTTTTCATTAAGATCGTATAGGAAACGTATGCTCATTTTTATGGAATTATCATATTTATTGAGTTTAAATAGGAGAAGTCATAAATTTGGCTAAAAATAATAAAGTCCAGGCTAAAAAGAAGTAGCCTACGAATTGAAATGTACTTAAAATATTATTGATTAACTGTATAAATTATTCATTAAGAATGCTCATTTTTAATGAATTATCGTAGAAGACTGACAATTATATTATATTATTGTATAAACTGCTAATACACATTGATAAACATGCGCATCTGTTTTCTATATTTGTATATTTGCAGTTACGCTCAAGTTTTGCTAGCCATACGCAGCATATTCCCGCTGTCAAAATCGCTGAACAGCGAACAGCTGCTGCATCGTTTATTTGCCATACTGGGCAGCATATTTGCTGGCAACAATTCACCATCGGCTGCATCGCCGATTGTGCAACAGGCGGCGAGCGAGGTGTTGCTCTTCATAGCGACTGTGATACGACCCAAGTGTCTGCTCGACATACCCGAAATACAGAGCCTAATGCAGGCCGGGCCGCGGCTGGGCGCCTCTTTGCCCCGTCACGTCTCGACCAATGTGCACATCAGTCTGGTCAGCTACATGGTGCTGCCGTGGAAGAATGTGCCGGAGCCGCAGCAAGACTATCAGCGTCGCCAGTGGATGTTGCGCGAGTATATCGATGCAATCGCTCGCAATTTCCAGGAACTGGATATTAACGCGGCCGGCGAAAGTAAAGTGGCTGCGACAACGCTCAGTCTGCTTAACATATTAACATGCCTCATCGAGTACTTTAAGGCGACTGGGGCCAATGCCAAGGATATGCTCGCCAGCACCTTTAAGGTGAGCCCAAAAGCAGACGTCGCAGACTGTCTGCCAAATCTGATAACTATATCCATATAGCGTTTACCACTTGATCACATTCGTTTATCAATATATTTATCTCACATTATGTGTTATTTAATTCGCAAATAACTGCTAGTTTAGCCAATATACTAATTTCTCTTCATTTCTTTTGTGTTTGTTTTGCAGCCCATTTTGAACAAGGCATTGGTGATCTTCAATACCTATGGCTTGGGCAGTATTGCGATGGCCATCACCGTGGCGGAGTTTAGTCTGAGCATGCTGCGTACTCTGCCCATTCATCTGGGTGCACAATTCATTAAGGAGATGATAACGCTCTTCATCGATGTCAGCAGCAGGTGCGTCATCAAATCCATTCCTCTCTCTCTCCCTCTCTCTTTGTCTAATTGATATCAATAATATTGTTTTAGGGAGCAACTGACTTTGAGTGGCTTGGCTGTCATGGAGAAGGTGCTGCAAATGTTTCAACTGATTGTGGAGCAGCCGGGCAGCGCCTCGTTGGGTTTGTTGCCCAATATTCTTGGTTTTAGTACGCAACAGATATTGCCACTGTTGCAGCAACAGAATGCGGCAACGGACAGCACTGAAATAACCAATCTGCTCTATGCGCTCTTCGATAGGCGAGTTAGCTTTGTATTATTATTATTATTATTATTATTATTGTTATCCCAATAATTGTGTTTTTTTGTATTCACAGCGTGCTCACCTGCAAGTGGCAATTTTTCTACAAGAATCAACTGAGCAATGGCCATAACAATGGTAACAATATCAATGGCCAGCAGCAGCAGCAGCAGCAACAGTCGCCGCACAATTTCAACTGCAGTGATAATTTGCATCCGGAACAGTTTATGGCCATCATGAATGCGTATGGCCAAATGTTGGTCAGCGGCACAGACCCCACCAATGTCCGCAGCGTTCTCCTCTCCATGCAGAATGTGAACGAACGCAGTCGCCTCTATCAGCGTGCTCTGTTCAAGGAGCATCTGCTCGCCTCCTTTCAACGCGCTCTCCTCAATCTGTTGCTCAGCGGCGAGGGTGCGCTGCACTTTGATTTAATTGCCCAGGCGCTGTATGCGATGGGTCAGGTGGATCGACGGCAGTTGCACGAGAGCTTTGTAAATGCAGCGTTGCCCGTGACGCAAACATCACTTGAGGATATATGCCAGACAACTGTAAGATCGATCAATTACAACTACTTCTCTATCATTATATTATATCATTATATTTGTTTGCTGCAGGACATTCCAACGTTTACGCAGAAACTGACACAGCTTATGCAGGATGCACATTGTGCGCACCTCAATGAGACAACGTAGGCGACAGCAACTCTAAACGGAAAACAACACAAAGGAACATCAATCCCAACAACCAACAAAGCTCTCCTCTCTCTCTCTCTCTCTCTCTCTCTCACACTCTCTTTCTCTGACTCATTTTTTATTCTGTCTTGCTCTGTCCCTTTTAATTCTGTGTCATATATTGTTCAATTGGATGTGTGCCTGTTCTGTCTAAAAACTGCCATTCAATCAATGTTTAACTTGTTTCTGACCAGGCATGCTCCCTCCCCATTGGTCTCCTCCTCCCACACCCTGTGCTCAGTTGGTGTGTTCCTTCAAATAATTCGATATATATAAATACATATATATATATAAATATATATACTATATATGTGCAACTTCTGTGGTTTTATGACCTCGTCGTGAGTCTATCTGAACTAAAAAAAAAGAAATGAAATTCACAACAATTTATAAAAGACATTGTTAGCTTGTAATGCGATTCCGTTATTTAAAAGAAAAGAAAAAAACCGAAAAAAAGAAAAACTAATTTTATATAATATCCGTATATAATATTTTTAAAATCTTTAATTATTATTATAACTGTCATCATTATTATTATTATTTAAACGACATAATCACATGCTTCTGTGTCCAACGGCAACAAATTCGATAAAAGTCATTTAATATATATAGCCCAATATACATACAGCTCTATCAGTGCTTACAGATGTATATTTTGGAAAAGTTAAACAAAAAGGTTTCTATTTTTATGCAGAACATACAAAGATGGGATAGCTATAAACTGATTAAAATAGACAAATGAAGAGTCTTCAAATTGTTTGCAACTGAGCCGGGCAAAAAACTGGTGACATTTTCATAGTTTTCCTTAGTTTAAAATATTATTTCTCAAGATTTGATGTGAGGTGCCTATAGAAATCATATTGTTCAAGATCTCAAAACTCAGATTTGCCACGGATTTCCTCACTTTGACTCCGTTGTTGGTCCTGAATCATATTTTCGAGACTTAGCTGTAAGAATATTAGTTAATATTTACAAAAGAGAAAATGGTTGAATTTAATTTGGAAATTAAATGAATTATTGATTAGGGTGTAGGAATAATTAATCGTATTGGGTTATTATTTGCAACTTTTGTGAATCACACTGACCTGATTTAAATAGTCAAAACGAATGTGAGAAATGTTTTTAAGCTTCAACCAAATGAGTAATTCTGAAATAATCAATAGTTCATTCTTTGATCATTTAATGTTTATTTATTGGACTCCAAAGCCATCAATCGAAACTAAACAGACAGTTATAAGAGTTTAGAAAAAAAAAACCAACCAAATATATTTTTGATATATTTTCAGGATTTATTGGTTATAATAACCAAATGAGCTTTAGTGCTAGACTCGTAGAGTCCGCGAAATATTAACGATGCAGACTAACCCAGACGTTTAGAGTTTTGCTGGCCTTTTGCAGAGAATGCCATATATATATATTTATATATATATAGACATAAGCATAAGTTGTCCACGTAATGCCAATGAAATCTTTTTCTGCGTCTATCTAATTATTTAATTATTTTTGATGCGGTCACAAACGTTACGCTTAAGGATCGTCTTCCTTAAACTTTCCAAGCGGTGGTTTGTTTTTTTGTAATCATCATCGAAGTCTTTCAAATCAATGAATAAATTCCTTGTCAATTCCCAACCAATTTCGAAATAATACTCAAATTCTTAAAATTTTTGCAGCTCTTTTAACTGCCTGTGCGTTTCGATGTACATACCTATATATTATTTATATATATTTTTCATTATTTTTGGGTTTCATATAAACCATGTGACTTAATAAATATTAAAAAAAAAAAAACAAACAGAATCACAATACATGCTAAGAAAAAAAATGTGAATATGTTTATATAGTTGATATTTTGTAGGAGATAGGAACACCAGCCGCTTATACCAAAAAGGAACGAACAAAAATTTAACTTCCTGTAAGATTTTGTGCTAATAAGATTTTTTTTGTATTTTTTTGTTGCTTTTGTTTTTTTTTTATGTGTTTGTTTTAAGATGCGGTTAACTCACACAAAGTTTGACTCTCTGGCTGACTGTTTGAGTGGGGTGCTGTAGTTTCATTCTTAAATCGGACAGGATATGCGTCTACTATATATATGTGTATATATATAATAGCCATATCTATGCGACTGTTTGATATTTGCGCGGCTCCAGGGAAATATTGAAGCCGTTCTCTAGCTTCAGAATGATATCGGCCTGTAGCTTAAAGTCCGCCTCGGTATCGGTCGAGTGCACAATGTAATTGCGCACAATCGTCGAGAGGAGCACCTTCAGCTTCAACATGGCATATTTGCGACCCACACAGCTACGCGGTCCGGCACTGAACGGAATGAAGCTGTAGTAATGCCTATTGGCGGCACGCTCGGGCAGGAAGTTGTCGGGATCGAACTTTGTTGGATTTGGGTAGATGTCGGCGCGACGATGCACACAGTACTGCAGGACGACAACGGTGGTGCCCTTGGGCACGGTGTATGGTCCACTTGTTAGCTTCACATCGTGATCGAGACGGCGGGCAATCAACGGTACTGGCGGATACATGCGCAGTGTCTCGAGGATGACACGTTCCAGATATTTCATTTCCATGGTGTCGGCAAAGGTGCAATCGCGTTGCATTTTATCACCAAAGATGGCCTTCTGTTCGGCAAACACACGATCCTGTATGTCCTTGTGGATGCCCAGCATGCACAGGGCAAAACTGGAGCCAGCCGATGTGGTATCGTGTCCCTCAAACATAATTGTGTTCACCTCATCCATAATGTCCTTCTCGTTCCATTCGATCTCTGGATTCTTGGCCATCTCCACCATGGCATCGAGGAGGGCCAAACGACGCTTGGCACCCACATCATTCTCATCGATATCATCCAGATCGTCACGCAGACCCTCCTTCTTTGCGGCTGGTGTGGTGCGAGACAATTTGGGATTGGGTGTCTCATCCACTTCTTCGATAATCGGACGCGATTCGGTTATGAAATTATCCTTGCGATCCTTCACCACCTTGCGTGTCATGCCCAAAATGATATTCATCATGCGATCACCCTTCTCGCGCAGCTTGGTAAACTTATAGATGGAGTCCAGGCGATACAACAGCTTCACCTGTCGCTTATGGATAATGTCGCACATGTCGACCACAGCCTGGGCATACTCGAAGCTCTTGTTGCCCTCCGGCAGCTTCTTCACACCCATGGCGGTCGAGAGGAGAATATCGACCGTGGTCTGCGACATATAATCGTGCACATCGAATTCCTTGCCCGACTCCTTGCCCATGCGTGCGGAGACGGCCTTGGAGTGATCAACGAATGTGGGCACAAAACTCTTGAGGATGCTCTGGTGGAATGTGGGTGCAATCATCTTGCGATGATGACGCCAATGGTGTCCATTACTAATCAGTAGACCATCACCGAACCATGGCTTAAAGTAACGATATTCCTCCGCTTTGGTCAAATGCTGATGACCGCTGAGTATCAGCTCAATATCACTGGGATTTGTGAGGAAGACGACGAGAACGTTGCCCAGCCATGCCTTCATAGTCTCGCCATATTTGTTCAGATAGCCCAGGCCAACGGATAGAATTTCTGCATTGGTCAAACCAACAACCAAATGAGCCATGCCAACCAGTGGCAATGTTGGCGGCGACGGTATATTCTCCACCATGCGATATTCTCTGCTATTCCGATGCCAGTACTCGTACAGTGCCATTATCAAAATGGTGCCCAATACGCCAGTTAGCAATGGACTCAAGATGAAGCCACCGCCACCACTCGCCGCCTGTTGCAGCGTCTCCTGCACCGTTTCCACAGACATCCTTTGGTGTGTGTGTATCCTTGTCGTTGCTTTTGCTTGACTAATTAACTGACTGAGTTGGTCGACTGGAACGAGTGTCTCGCTGTGCTGCAAGTGCTCAACTGTGCATGGTTTACCCAACGCTTTGGTCAATTATACTCTGTGAAAGCCGTACGTGGATTATGCAAGTTGACCCTAGTCGGTGCTCAGGTGTCAAGCGTATGCTGACAGTGCTGAAAGTCGATTCGATTTGCAAACCAAATCAATTGAAGAGCCCCCGTCCCCCCCCCCCCCCATCCCCTACCCTCTTTTAATCCAAACCGTGCTGCTCCATTTCCCCTCATTGGCTGGCCTTACGGCTGCCCTTTGGTGGGGCGATATAACGTGTTGTCCATTGTTGTGGCTTGCTATTGCCGTTGTTGTTGCAGACATCGAAAACTAAGCGTGTTTAAAAGATTTTTTAAAAATAATTTCAAAAAATCTAAAAGTCCAAAATCAGAACTTGGAATTTATCGTGAGTAGTTCGTGTCGCGTGCGTGCTTCAACTTCCGGCGCGTGTCTCTCATCTCTAAATTCATTCACTTCCGCAGGATGCTCTTGTGATCATCGCTGATCCTCTCTCTCTCTCTCTCTACCCTCCCTCCCTCCCTCCCTGTGTATGCAAAGTAGGGACCATACCTGTGTATACCTGTGTGCCAAAAATACGACAACAAAAATTATACTACCTGCAACGGAAGTGGGTGATATTTGCTTCCCTTTCAGCTTCTTTATTTATTTATTGTTGTTGTTGTTGTATTTTGCTTTCGCTTTTCATTAAAATTCAATTTCATATACATATATATATATATATAAATTTGTTTTTTGCATTCTCTTTTGTTTTCAACACCTGAACGTGAATGCAAAAACCGAAATGAAATGTGGAACAATGAAGAGGAAGCTGTCGCTTTTAAAGGACTTGCTCCTGCCCGTCTACATCCCCTCACTCCTCAGCTATCTATGTCTCTCTCGATCTCTCTGTGAGTCTGTTTTTGCTTGGCTTATTGTATGAATTTTAAGTGCACTTCCATTCCATTTATTTACATTTTGGATTGCTTGGCATTGGATTAATTTCGTTTTTATTATATTTTGTATTATTTAGATTGTTGTGTTTGCCGCAAAGCGTGTTGAAAGCGTGTTTCCACAGCTGACAGTAGTTCATAGAGGGGTAATCAACCCAAAAACATATCATATACGAAATCTTGACTGTTCGAGCCTAGAAAAATTCCAATTTGCTTCTCAATTGAAACGCTGTCTAATTGGCCATCATCAATCAGATATCAAATTCAGATTTGGAATTGGAATTGGAATGGGTTGGAGTTGGGGATGTGGTTTTTTTTTCGTTTTAAAGTCTAGTCTATATGGATTTAAGTAGATACGAACATGTGTATATAAAATTAAATTAAGTAAATGAATGCGTTTGCATACGCCTGATCGCATTGTATTTTTGTTTATCATTAATGCGTCATTGCCAACGTATGCTAATTGATGTACACCTAATGAATATATACAGCTGCGGTCAAAATAATAGATGCGCTGGCTTACAAAATGCATAACTTAATTGGTTTCATCATCTTGCGCGTTGATTTCGTTGAGTAAGAGTAAAAAACAATTTTCGTGCTCACTAATTAAAGTTTTACAAATTCATAAGCACTCACAAAATCTGTTAACGATCAACATCCGAGTCGATCTAGCCAGGACGATATCAGATACTATATGAGCTGCATTTTCAATATTTTTAATATAAGTTATAGTATACGGCCAGTGTTTTGATCAACCAAATTTATTTAAATGGATTTGTTTAGACATGTACAATGTGTTGACATAAATCATACTTATAATATCTTAAGATGAATTTCAATTCGATGAGTCAAATGCTTAAAAATAATATTTCGATGTATAGATTAGGTGACCGGTCCTCATTTATCAGAAATACTATATCAGATGTTATATTTTCAAACGTTCCGTAAAAACAGCTTCAATTAAAATTATTTTAGAAGATATGATTAAGTCAAGTTCTGTTTGTTTCCACTTGTAGGCAAAAAAAAGCATATCTTTAAAATTGAAAAATTTAGGCTTAAATATTTTTACAAACCTTACCTGAAACCTGTTTTATTTGATCTTTGCCGATTTTCGATTATATCAGGCGACAAATGTAAGAGGAGCTGCTTTCTGGCACCTATCTATGACCATTCGAAGCGACGAGTTTATTTTGGCAGGTCAGTCGACATGCTCAATCAAGGATGGCAAGGATGGCGAATCGAAAAAGGGTTTTTGAGGTTAGGTTTCCCGTTCGGCGTGCAATAAAAACCAAAACGAATGTACAAACTTCCGGCTCTCACTAAATGGGCGCATAGCAGTTTCCCGCCGAAACAGGTAATGGCTATAAAAAACGGTGAAGAAAAAATAAATACTTGGTAACCAAAGACGGGACTCAGTTCGGTTGCTATTTGCCTAGCGCAAAAAAGGACAATGACCAAACAGAAAACGTTTGGCGGTATGACGCCGTGTGTGTGTGTGTGTGTGCGAGTGTGTGTAAGGACCTGCTGATCCTTTTATTTTATCCGATGCACCCCCTTCATTAATCTTGTTAGCAGCGCTCGCTGGCTTGAAAGGAAGAGCGGAAGAAACCGAAAGGATTTCCGTTTCGTAATACGATGCTCGTTAGCGAAAAACTGGAAAATTGGATAAGAAAACCTGCATAAGGCTTAAAAGTGAAAGCCGACACATTTACACACACACACACACACACGCACACACGCACATGTAGACATTCTTTCGACATAAGCATAAGCAAAATATTAATATTCCACATTGACAAGTATCGCCAGCAGCCGCTTCGATGCCAGCTTTAATTTTTGCTGCATTCCGCTTAAATGTTGTCGTTATTCAAACAATGGCATTTGCATTTGTCAAGCAATCGCAGCAATCGTCGATTGGGCAAGTTAAACATCGCCGATAACCTCGCCAATTAATCGCATTACAAAAAAAAAAAAATAAAAAAATAATAATAAAATTAAAAACGTGCTGGCCCCAAGCTAAATGAGGTGTCAACTTAACTTAGTGAAAGGTAACATAATGCTAACAAATATGTATATATATGAGCCCACGAACACACACATACAGCTGCGGTCAAAATAATAGTAGTGTTTGGAAATCGTTAAGAAAAGAAATACTTAAAATATAGTTCGAAAATTAATAGCCACACAATTTATTAACAAGAAATATTAATGTTTTTAAATGTATTTTTTATTACATATATTTTGTATTTATTTTTATACGATTATTATTTAATTCCATCATTGTAATAATAGTGCTTTCCCTGTGCCCAAATACTATTTCTAAAAACTTGATATTTACGACGTTTTGTATTTGGAAAATATTAGTATTTTAAAACATTCCCAAATTGAATTTTTACTGTATATTGAAGAATTTGAAGAGGTCTCGATTTTATCACCATAAAATCAGTCATATTTTTATGAAATACAGTACTACTATTATTTTGACCCCAACTGTATAAATATATGTATATGGCCAGGGTCCGTTGGGATCAAGGACAAAGCAACTTTTGAGCCGCATCAATATTTTGACATTGCATTCCGGCTGCTGTTGGGGATTGTGCAGCATTAGCTGCGAAGAGGAAGTTGCTGGTCCGTTTTTAGGAATGTGTTTTCATAATTTAAAATTAATAGACAATAAAACCGGCAACAGACAAACATTGCTTTATCGATTTTATAACCATAAATCATTATTGTTGTATGCAAATATCGATCAATCAACGTTGATAGCAAATAACGATTGAATTGTCGAATTAGCAACTCTAATTTGTATTCGAACTTCTTCAATATATAATGCAGATATCAAACATAATCAGATTAAATGTATATGAATAAGGTAATTAGCAATGCGATGCATTTCAAGAAAAGTAAATTAAAGTCGAAGCAGGGCTTAGCAAAGGGACTTCATCCAGATCTTTTGTGGGAGCTATTATTGATAATGTTACTAACATAAATATAGTTATTTGTGTAGAATGTAAAATTTATGTTGTTTATTTTGTTGTATTATTTGTTATATTGGAATTATTATTATACATATCTATATTGATATTGAAGAGCATTGTGGCCAAGTTGTACTTTGCTCTAATAGCCTTTTTATCTAGTGGCCATTGATTGAGCTGTTTCCGGGACTGTCATTGTCATAATTGTCGGCTTTAAAGCCATTCATTCGTCTCTAAAGACCCCACACATTTTGCACTGAATATTGTGTGTTAGCAAATCTTGAAATATATTTTTTTTTGGAAAATACTTGTTTGGCACATAATCAAATTCAAGTTGGCAACTATGGCGAGTTTAAGGACGAAGTGTATGCCACAATGGAACCGCTTCGGGGAATGCCACGTAGAAAGTGTACAATGTGATGAATAAGGACGAGAATGAGGATAACTCAATCAATGCTGCATGGAGAGTTGGCTGCACATTCAACAACTGGCAACAAACCGGCAGCAACCGGCAACAACTGGCAGCAACTGGAAACAACTGTCAAAAATACTATTGCAAAGACAATTGAGAGACTTGATGACTCAATGTGCACCACCCTCGGCGCATTAGTCAAAACATGAACCAGCAAAAGGACCAACAACAGCAGCGCACACGTGGCGAAACCAATTCCAGTGACAAGGACCAACAACCAGACAACAGACAGACACAAAACATGTGCAGCCAGGTTTTTTTTCTGGGGGCAGCGACTAAAAATAAAATGAAAACAGAAACAGAATCAGGCACAGCATTTGAGTTGGAGTGCGTTACTAGATATAAATATATTTAATTTATTTTATTTACTTAATGTCAACTGAAGCCAATCGATACAAAAAAATATAAATTGTAAGAAAATTGATTCAATTAAATTAGAAATACAACGTAAAATTAAAAATGAATTTTAAAAATATGAAATATTTATATGATTTATTGAAAACTATTTTTACAGCTACTATATAGGTGTATATACAGACAGTCTGGGGAGATGCCTTCTTGGGTCCCCATGTTATTACCTATATATACATATATATATTTCTGACACTGGCGCATCTGACAACGATTGTCGTAGATATCCTAGATACATTCAAACATATATGCAAATGAGAACAATATGTTCTTATGAATGAACTCTTGACAACTGTTTTTTTTTCGATTGAATGCTCTGAATATTCTGAATGTTTTGGGGGAGCTTAGGTCGACCGCAGGTCGTTGATAAGCGGTTTTCGCAAAGTGTTAAATCTGGCCAGTTCTTGTCCTGTTTTATCTGCGTAGTTCTATGCAACCTGCCACTGACCTGGTCTTAAGCGCTTAAGCGTCTTAGGCACAAAGTGCACACTTAAGTGCCTCATTGTCTCAGTGAAGTGCAGCCACTCGACATGGTTGCTAAACTGTACGGTTTGAAGTTGGACCGGCTTTAAAGCCTTAGCGCTATTGGCTTAATGTTTAAGCCATTCGAATTGGTTTAATTGACACCGCAAACGTAGACAAATTTTAAAAACAAAGATCAGATCAACTCTTGGCCTAAGCCAAGACTTAGTTAAGAGTTTGATAAATGAAAACGGTTCACAAAAGCCAGTAGATAGCTGCAAAGATGCTGCGTACTCCAAATAAGTTTACAGCATGAAATTATATCTGCATTTCCTCAATCTTAAATAAGAGACAAAAAATTACAATGTACATTTCGTTGTGATTTTTTGTAGAGGTTGCCAAGTCTATAAATATCAGCTCATGAAAGATTTGGTTCATTTGATTTGTGTATTATGCTGTTTTTAATTCTGATATTTATTTTATGCAATCCCACTATTATTTGACACTTTAAAACATTTTTTTTATAGATGCTGATGATTATGTAGATCTTAGATGCTTTCAGTTTTGTTGCATTTAACAAAAAAAGTTTGGTAAATCTATGTATATATATTTGTATATATCATACTCAGTTGGGCAATATTATACAAAATGACTTTTACTACTAAAAATATAGGGAATTTTTTCAATAATTTAGAGTTTAGTTTGCAAATATTTACACTTTAGCTCATATGTATTCCGCATATCAAATTTCAACTGGGATTCGAAGCTGTCATTATATAATTTTTACAAATTCGATAATGATATCACAAATTGTTATTGATTAAGTCCACTGTCAATAGTAAGTCTGATAATTCTGGAAGTTGAGCAGACTTTGAGCATTTTTATTGATACTTAACTTTTCATATGCACACAAATATTTATTGTTTTGGTATTTGAATAACTTTCAACATTTGTTGTCGAGTGTGCAATTTATTTATGTATTTATTTAGCTAGGACTTTGGAGGAATGTAATGTCTGAAAAATATACACACCTTTATGTATTTGAGTGGATACTTAGCCTTGCTGGGCATCTATTGTTGAATAACCTTTAGCATAAAATAATATTGTTCTGGGTCTCGATCAAATGTCGCACTTTCATAAAAGCAAATTTGTAAGCGCGTGTTAAGGATCAGCTGGGAAGTACCTGGCTTGTAACGTTATATGCCCAGAAAGAAGAGCATGGCGACAAACTGAAAACCGGACTGGAAATAGCATGTAGGAGCAAGGAGCTGGAGTAGGAGTAGGAGGACGCTGCCGCTGAGCTGCCGCACACGCCAAGTGAGCGCTTGGATAATGAGTTATTACATTGAAATGATTTATGAATATTCAATGGGTCACATGAGCGCGTGGTTGGGGGGCGTGTCCCCTTTAGGGGCGCACAACATAACTGTGCACAGCTTACGGCAATGAGAACAACAAGAACGGAACGTAACCAAATACAGCAACAGAAGGCCGATTATGGCCACGAGTTGAGGGAGCAAAAGCCGAAGCAGAATCAGAAACAGGAGCAAGCGCTGTAGGAAGGAGTCACAGGATGAATATTCATCTCAGTGCCTTAAGCCTTTGCTTGCACATACAATAATAATGGGCTGAGCCCATAACGGAGAGCTCAAATTGATTTTTGACAAGCAACGGGAAATTTTTGGCAGCAAATTGAAAATTTTGAAATTCGAGTTCCGCGAAATCGAAGGTGTAATAAGAGTGAACGAGTGAATTAGTTGGAGCGAGATCGAGAGGGAGAGCGAGAGGGATGAGGGATGAGGGAGCAAAAGAACCTCTACTTTGTTAAGGGGCGTGTCGCATTACCAGGCCCAAATATTAATAAGCATAACGGTGCCACAGTTAGGGATCTGGGATTTTTCTAACGGCGCTGCAAGATGATGAACAGTTAGCTCGAGGCACCCACAAGGGTACAGGCGAATCCCGAGCCTAGACAAACACACCTGGACCCTGGACTCGACTCGACTCGACTCGGCTGCCTGCCAGTCAGTCAGTCAGCCTGGGGGTTGTAGGCGCTTCGGCTCAGCGACAGGCAGACAGACGGACAGACGGACGGACGGATAGATTCGGGGATGCTCGTATTACCCAAGAAAAGTGTCCGAAGCGAAGGTGAGCGGGCGCAACTGCAGATGCAACTGCCACCGCATTGTTGTGCCACACAGTCTACCCCTCTCTCTCTCTCTCTCACTCTCCTTCCTTCTTATTTTGTTTTCTTTCTTCTTTTTTTTTTTGGGCAAATGATTTTCTTTTCTTCTTGGCTATTAATGCTTATCTATGTGTCTGTAAATAATTTTGCATCATTTCGGCCTGGTGCCTTGAGCGCCAGGCTAAAAGGCAGCTGCAGAACACAGAGCATTACATAAGGGACAATGAACGGAGACTCTAATGGGAGCTTCAACCAATGGCTCTTAGTTTGTAATGATGCATATTTGTTATATACTTAACGATGGTTATGGCCACCGTAAGTGAGGATTCTTCTAGACTGTGGCATCTGAAAAAGATTCGCCTTTTTGCAAATATCTTTAGAAAAATGTGTGTTCAAAAAACATGTCGAACGATGTTTAAAAGCATAATAATTAGTTTCGTTTGAAAGTTTTCACTAAGTAATAATATACTGCTACCTTAACGTATTTTCGTATTTTTCGTATTTCTATAAATTATTCAAAATAGTATTATAATTTTTTTAGATTCACTTTATTCCGCACAAAACTCTTCTTACTCTTACCCCTCTTAAATCGATTAATTTTTTCTTTATCATCCACAAAAACCTAAGCTAGCAATAAAATGTTAACAATTTTCAATTATATGTAGTACCCTAATCTTATTCAACTTTAATAAAAATTGCCCTGGGATTAACCCATACTCACGATCATTAGAAACTGAACCCAAATTACTGATCCTCTGCGGTTTGTTGCTCACTCATCGCCCTCTTTGAACTCATCAATATGCAGACTGTAATGATTGTTGCGAGAGCCGTAAAAGTTTTTGAAATGGAAAACGGAACACAGAACCTGGAAAAAGCACTTGCAACAATTCCCATTCCCACGTTGTGTGTGTGTGTGTGTGTGTGTGTCATTTATCAGGACACAGCCGACTTGAAACTCATTTGAATAAAAAGCAAGCGGGTTGCTCAAGCGAAGTGCCGTGCCTCATTCCTCATGCCTCATGCCTCATGCCTCATGCCTCATGCCATATACCATGTGCCTTGTGCTTTACCAGCTCATAGAACATGGAACCCAACAAATTTACCCAGCAACGAACCCAACAACTACCCAACTAGTGATTCTTGGTCAATGCGATCGTTCGCTTATGCAAATGTTACCATATACATCGTCTGTCCGTCCGTCTTTCTGTCTGTCTGTCTGTCAGTCTGTCAGTCTGTTTTGTCTCTAACCCAGAGGTCCTGTGTATTCTGTGTGCCCATGTCCTTGCATGCTTCGCCGCTTATGAAAATGAACATGATATGCTGATTTAATATCTATTTTTTTTTTGTTGTGTTCCCAATTTTTTGTTTTTTTTTTACCCATTGCGACGGGACGGTCTGACTAAGACCCTTATAGCCCATACAGCACATATGTTTGCTGCATGTGTGTGTGTGTGTGTGTGTGTTTAATGCTAATGACGCTGCATGTTTCATTGTCATTAGGAGTGTAGAAAATGGGAAAAATATAAAAACCGTTGGAATATATTTAAAACGTGCTCTACAACTATACACAACTCAAAATTATTCAGCTAGATGAAATATTTGAAATATTTAGCTATCCATTTGCAGACATCGATCCTAACTTCACTTTTAGAAACAAATATCGCTAGTGTTTCATTTCAGTTCAATTTTGACTTAAGAGTTTTGAATTTGGTTTTTTGTAAATGGCAAATGTTTTTATTTGTGGATTTTTAGACACTCAAGATTTGCAGATGTGTACATTATAACTTGTCTTACTGAAATGAAATGCTTAATGTTCTGGAATCACTTCGCTGTTTGGTGTTTCCAACGATCTTAAGACAGCTAAGAATGTTGAAGTTTTCAAAATCATTAAATTGCCTTCTTTTCATGTTTAGTTAATTTTCAATTAATCCTAACTATTTTATCATCCCAGCTTATATACCAGATAGCTTGGAGCACATTTTTCCATTCGTATTCTTTTCATATATTTATATATATATTTTTTTTTTATTTACATATATTTCACTTATAAGCTGCAATTCAACATCATAAACATTCAACTTAACCTAGGCAAAAAAATTGTTGGGCTTAGGCTAACCTCAAAAAAAAAGAAAAAAATTAGTATTATCTTCGCTTTGTAATAAAGATTTTGGTTAGTTTTGGTTTATATCACTACGTCAATAGCTACTTTATGTATATACAGTGGGGTGTTAGTTTTGGATGCCTTTTTCTAGATGCCAGCAACGGTGCCTGAATCGGATTTGGGCGTGTGTGCCTCCCACCAATCGATGGCATCGATCATGCTCTCATCCGATAGACAGCCGCCGACAGTTGTCGACTGATCCTGCAGGACATCGGTGAACTCCTTTTTGAAACTGGGCAGACCAACAACAACGTTGTCATAGAAGGATGCACCCGATTCGTGGTCATAGAACGCGGGCAGCACCGGTGAGCAAAGCAATGGTTGCTTTTGCTGCTGATAGTTGCTGTTGCTGGTGTTGATTGCTGGCGGGGAGCTGCTATTGTTGTTGTTATTGTTGTTGTTGCTGTTGCTGGTGACATGCACAAAATCGCCCTCACTGTATTCCTGTTTGATCAGTTGCTGACGCTGTTGTTGTTGTTGTTGTGCGGCACACGCCTGCAACAAGAGTTCATTAGCAACGGCAACGGCGACAGGTGAAACTGCTGCAACTGTAACAGCAACAGCAGCAGCAGCAGCAGCAGCGTCATTTGGTGGTTGATGCAATGATGAACTGCCTAGTGTTGTTGTTGTTGCTGGCGTTGAGCTGCGACTGGTTGTTGTTGTTGTTGTTGGCACGGGCGATCGCGATAAAGTCGAGTTGAATTTTACACATTCACCGTTGCTGGTTGGGGCAGCTGCAGTGGCAATTGTTGTTGTTGTTGGACTCAGGCAATTTGTGTCAATTAATGCATTAAAATGCTCCTCATCCTCCAAACTGCTGGAGTTGTCCTGCTGCTGCTGTTGCTGCAGCATATCCGGCGTGAGCAGCTGATAGGTGCTCGTACCGGGTATCCTTATGTACTGCAAACCATTCAATGTCGTCACATTTGGCAACAGCAACAAATCCTCCGGTTCTGGCAATTGTTGCTGCTGTTGATGTTGCTGCTGCTGCTGTTGCTGTTGTTGTTGCTGTAGTGGTAGCTGCTGCTGCAAGCAAATGCTCTCCTCCAACTCATAGTTGCTCAGCGAATCATCAAAGTGCTCGTCCAAACCATCGAATTCATCCTTGATAAACATGAAGCTATCATCGCCACTCGATGAACTATTCGAATTGCAATTGAGCGGCGGAAAATCAAAGCCCAACAAATGCTCCAAACTCCTAATATACTCGACTGCCATCCGCAGCGTTTCCACCTTGGATAGTTTCTTGCTGGCGCCGCGGCCAGCACCCTGTGCCTCGAACGCCTCGGATACCTCCTCGGGGATGCGATCGCGCAACAAGGCAAATCCATTGTTGACCTGCTTGACGCGATTCCTTTCACGTGCATTGCGACGTGCCACAGCCTGCGGCGGTGGCAATCCTTTGCGTCCCGGTGTGCCCGCTGGACGATTAAGCAGCTCTAAACATTTGGTCACTGGCAGTTGCTGCTGCTTCTCCTGCAATTGCAACTGCAACTGTTGCTGTTGTTGTTGTTGTTGCGGCTGCTTTGGATTCTTTTTGCTGGTCAGCTTGCTGCGCTTGTTGCTGTTGCTCACAGTTCCAGCTTTGTTCTGCTCATTTTGCATCTTGGACTCGCCCAGTGGACGCTTTCGTGGCATGCTTGCCACATTTGTTGTTGTTGCTGTTGTTGTGGTTGTTGATGCTGCTGCTGCTGCTGCTGCTGCACTCTGCACAGCTCCCAGCATGCCAAAATCCTTGATCTTGCGTATAATTGTATTCTGATTGCTGATGTGCTGCTGGAGCGCATTGGCGCCACTTTCGCTGAGCACATTGTTCACAGTTATTTTACTGAATGCTTTGCTGGCGCCGCCCAATGTAGTAACAACAGCTGATCGGCTAACGGTATTCTCCTTGCTGGCTGAATTGCTGCTGTTGTTGTTGTTACTGCTGCTGCTGTTGTTGCTGCTGTTTGTTCTCGTCGACGGCGGCGGCGGCGATGGGCTGAAACTAAGCGCAGCCATTTGTTGTGTGGGCGGCTGGGTGCGTCTTCCAATCCGACACGATCCGATCAATAATCTACACACAGCCCACTATATATAAAAATATATATATATATATAGATCTTTCTCACAGCGTATTTGTTTGTGCCTTTGCCAACTGACTTTGAGCGTGGAGCTGAATTTGAAGCTGGAGCTGGCTTTGTAGCTAGACTTGGATAATTTGAGTTTTGGATAGTTGACAACTTGTGTAGCGTTTTTGCGACTTTTAGGTGTTCGAGGTCCTTACGGCAGGACAGCTGCTAGCGTTCTGTGTCGCGTGCCCGACCAAAATGTCATGGGGCGTCCTCGCCGACTGAGTGTCGACTGCGACGTCGACGGCGTTCTCGACGCTGGCTGCGCTGCCAACGGAAATGACTTCGTTGACTGATGGCGCACACAAAAAAAAAAAAAAAAGAAACCGAAAAAAATGAACTTATATATATTATAACGTATCCTGCGCTGCCAACGCTACTGCTGCAGCGCCTGCGTCTGCTGCTTATGTAAAACATAATGAAATGAAAACAACAAACGGCATTTATTTCACACACACACACACACACACACATGACTTTTCATCCCCTAGGTATTGGGTGTCCCTTCTAGCAGCTAACAGCCCTCGCTTCCTATTCCCTTTTGATCCACACACACACACACACACACACACACACGCACACCTCAGTCAGTTGGTCTGTCAGTCAGTTTCAGTTTCGGCTTTTGGGAAAACTAACATCTGATCGTAACGACTGCTGCAGCAACTGCGACTACGACAGCGACTGCGCCTGTTTCTGCCTCCTGCTCCTGCCTGTCTCATGTCTCCTGCTCCTGTCTCCCGCTCCTGATCCTGCTCCTGCATATACATATCTAAGGGTGGTTTTTGCAGCCCAAGTTTGTGCACCTTTATATATAATCGAACATAACGCGCGTTGTGTTTTTATATACCGCCCCTTGCCATATATAAACACACAGCACTCTTTATTATATTGAGCTTTGGCAGCCCTGCTCACGAGATCTTTCCCATACATACATACATGCATAAATATGTATGTATATATGTGCAGAGACAGGAACAGCAGCGCTGTCGGAGCACCTTGGTTCCCACACAGGCGCATAGATCACCTTATGTTTATTCTCATATATACCCAGTCAATATATAGACCAGGTCAGATAATAAATACATGCTAATGTATATATGTACATATCTGTCTGTCTATATATATATATATATATATATATAAATATATATATCCCAAATAAACTTATTTTTTTATTCTGAAATAGGTTGTGCTTAAAATAATATTATTATTTTAAAATTATTAAGCTTATTTCCGTAATCTTTTATTCAAAAAGAGGAAGATTATTCCCAAGTCTCACATTGTTTTTCATTTTACTTCGTTATAAATGTGTCTTCAAAAAATCGTATATTTTTCAAGCTTTGTGTTTGTCCACTTTAGTTGCTTAACAATTAAAGTTAATTGCATAAACATTTATATTCACCTGCAAATATTGCCTTTGGTCTTGCAACAATCTGTTCAAGCATCTTGCTTTCATCAGTTTTCAAAAAGCGTTGTTTATCAGATTTGGTCTTTCATGAGTTCTTCTTTTATTGACTACCATCTCAATGCAATATTACTTCCTTCCATATGATCCTTATGAATAATTTTAAAGCTTTATAAAAGTCCTTGCTACAGGATCTGATAATGTTAATTGAATTGTAGTGTTTGCTTGCTTATTGTTGAAGCTTTTCATTTTCTTGGCTCTGTTCTTTTCATTTTTCCAATATATCGCTTATCGCTGCTGGTTGATAAACTTGAGTGGCTGTGGTAAATATGTGTGTATGTGTATATGTATGTGTGTGTGTGTGTGTTCTTTCTCTCGAACTCATTGAAGACGTCAAGTCGAGGTAACTTTTCCACTTAATCACTTAGGTGCATTGCCATTGTTTGAGATTTCAGCTCCGTGAGACTCTTATGCTTGTCACCTTCGAAATTGGCATTCTCGTGATGTTCTGCGGCGAAGATCCTCAGAGTCTGAGGGTTCTATTCCTTTGCTTTCACTTTTATGGATTGTGAATTGTAGTTTGTACTTTCTAGCCCCTAAAGGCAGGGGCAGTGGTGTGCACGATCATAATTCTTAATCATTGCAGACATTTGTCTTTCTCGGCTTTTGCAAAATCATTTGCCAATTGTTGAACTAATTAAAAAAATGTGCAGATATTGAGTTAAATTTCTTCAATTTGTATGGTCTATAAATTCTAATTAAAATTGACAGAGCTAAAATCTTGGCAAATGGCCAACTATTGAATATATTGGAAGGGGGCAATTAGGTTCCTCGATGGGTCTGTGGGAAAAATGCACACTCTGAAGATGATGCTGGAAACTAGTTTGGCAATATTTTCGGGATCGAAGGGCTAAGCCCGAGGGCCTTACTATATACTACATATGTCTATGTATGTATATTCATTTATTTGTTGCATGCTACACTTAATTCTTATTTCGGGGCTTTGTGAAGTTTGTTTTCTTCTGCTGTTTTATGCCAGGTAGTTGAACATAGACCTGAAACACAACAGCCGTAGTGTGTGTGTGTGTGTGTGTGTGTGTGTGCGTATGACAGTGTGTGTGCGTATAAGTGTGTGTACTTGCTACACAATTTATAAACTTGAGTTCACTTGAAAAGTTCAAGGAAACGTCTTACGTGACGGAAGAGCAAAAGCATAAGGATGATGAGGACTACCGGTTTGCCTTCGCCGCCTGGCTCTGGTGGTAGAGTAGGCCTGTGCTAGGTCCTTTTTACTTATTACATACCCTAACCGAGGGCTATTATAGGTATTCCCACGTAATTGGTAACAATTTGCATGTGTACAGCATAAATATGACTAAAAGTGAGTTGATATTTGTATTGCAATTTCCTATGTAAAAGAAACTCTTATTTGAGTTTTGTAGTTTTTTCTGCATTTTTTTCAAGTCAAAAACAGAAGAAGAATTCATTATTTCTAAGAATTCTTGAAAATACCGGAATGTTTAACATTTAAGGTCAACAAAATTGTTGCAACAAGATATTGGCTATAATTCGAATATTCTATAGATATTTGGACTGTCTTAGCTTATGTACAGTAAGGGTATTTCATTTCCAGCTACCCGCAATCAACTCTACTTTCTTGTTTTCAAGAAAAAAGGAGTCAATTTTAGTGTGTGTGTGTGTTTGTGTGTGCTCCGGATCGCTTTTGTTATTGAGGACGACGACGACGATGCCGCTTTGACTTGGTTGCGTCCCACTTTGCCGTCGTCACCGCGCGACACGCCTTTAAATGCTACCAGCTAAAAGAAGAAGATTGGTACATAAATACTCCTATATGTAAAAATATATATACATATAAAGATATATATATATATGTATATATCGTTTGAAGGATATTTCCATATGTATACTCTGATGTGCTCTATGCGAGTCAAGTAGAGGCCACCTTAGGCACAGCCGGAAAATTATAATAATAAATAAATAAATAGGTATTTTTTTGGGACAGAACTGATGATGATCTGGAATAAAATCACGATCACGATCACGATCAAGCAACCCCTTTTTCTTTAGAACTTTTGATTATAAATTCAACTAGTTATGTGTAGGGTTGCAATCTCATTAATGCGCTGTCAAGTTGGGCGATTATTACAGGCATTATAATAATAATTATTATATTTTCATTTTTTTATAATTCAGATTTTACTTGTGCCTTCCAACAAAAAGGGGCTTAACGGCAGACATATGTGCACCATAATAAATATTACAAATATGTTGTGGTCTCTCTCTCTCTCTGCAGTCTAACAACCCTTAAAATTTAAAGTATATTAAGGGAGCACAAAAACAATATTCACATAATCCAAATCAATAACTTTGTTAAACTAAACCTATATCCAAACTTGTACATATTTTCAATTTCATCTGGAATCCTATTTGAACTTGTATTTTCGAGCGCATTTTTTGGGGCGCACATCCTGTCCAGAATTTTGACTTTCATCTTGACGGCGCCTTGAGAAAATTCAACAATTTGTGCAAACAAAATAATAATGGACTTGGCTTGGAATTGATTTGGGTTTGGGTCTTATTTGCATTCTTGGCATTGATTTCACTGGGAATGGGAACCGAATGAATGAAAGAATATGAACACGAACAGTGGATGAAGAGTGAAATTTGTAATTGGAGTGAAAGCAGATATTCTTTACGTGTATATAAATATACTTCTGTATGCCATACACCCGCTAGCCGTAAATCAATCAAGCAACGCATTTCCAAACACTTTTGAAACATTTCATTTTTATTATTTGTGTTGTTTTGTCTTTTCTCGTTCATAAAATTAGCTTTTACTTGTACTTGGTTGTAATATGATCGAGTTGTTGAAATATAAAGTAGTTTCCATTCTCATCCCCGTTCTTGAAGAAATTCCTCCTGCTACTACTTGTCGTCAACTCAAGTGCCACTCCATACAGAAGCCGTGCATTATCCTTGTCCCTGTGCCTTATGTCCTGTTGATTTACTTTCGGGCATCTGTGCGCAGTTGTGCGTACATAAATTTCAATTTTTCAATTCGAGATCCTTTTATTTTTTTGGTTGCTTCTTTTGAGTTGGGCACCGTGTGAGGAATTACGAATTTATGAGTGCACACTTTGAGCATTTTAAAGGAAATTTGCAACGGAAATCCCTTTATGCAGCTCGCCAACTTCACCAAAAGTGTCTCAACTAAAAAAAAGCCCTTGGGGGTTCCACAAGAAAATGTCAAGTGGGAAACGACTGAAATGTGAACGGAAATTGAGAGCTTAAGCAGCAGATGAAATGAGAGAGAGAGAGAGAGAGAGAGAGAGAGCCATAGTTAGAGATTGAGGTTGAGAGAGAGAGGAAGTCAGAAAGACAGAAATAGATGGCAACCAACCAGCCATACCTATGTCAAATGTGACTTGTTGTTCAGAATCCAGAGCTTTTTGATCGAGGCTTGACTTCTAGATCATTACTATATTTAAAATTGGAAACGCGATTTTGGCCCGAAAGGGATGGGTTGAAGTTTTCCAGAGCAATAACTCCGTCAATAGTGAACCGATGTTCAAAAACCAGTACTTCTTATCCTTTAGATAAAAAATACCAGCTACAGCCCCTATATCTACAATTTACCTAGACGCAAAGTGGCTTACATTAAAATGTATGAAAAAAGAAACACAAATATTAAGAATGTGATTTATAATTAATCTTACTCCATCAGAAGTTGACCAAAATCAAAATCAGAATATTCGCTCGATATATAATTGTTGCTGTTCCCTTAACCAACAACTTTGAATAGTCTTCATTTGTGGATTTCAGGGTACGAAGAGAAAAAAGTAAACGGCATGCGCCGAAAGTGTGCGTTCGTGTGGAAAGCGATCTGCGTCTGGTTTTTGTTTTCTTTTTTTGCGAAAGAACAATGGAAATGTGGAATGTGAAAAGCGAAATTTAAATTGAAATTTTCCAATGCATTCAGATTTAGGTGGTGCATGGGACAAGGACAAGGACAAGGCGCACGTGCGTGCCGGATATGTATGCAAAGGTATGAAGAATGGAATGTGCTACACACACACACACACACACACGCACGCGTACACTGAATGCCAATGGGCATTGGGGGTTGACAGGGACAGTTTATTTATTTATTTATTTTTTTTTTGAGAGTAGTACTTTGTACAATAAATTATCGTTCAGCGTCGCCTCGGCTCGCCCTCGATTCAATCGGAGCAAAATCAACAAATGAATCTATGGCTTGGCTTTTTTTTGTTTGGTTATGGGCGCAAAAAGCATTGCATTTAGCTACAGGACACGGGAATGTGGACGGTGCTGCGACCGGTTTTGACGCCAACAACAACAACCATAGCGAGTGGGACCAGGGGTTTATTATTATTATTTTTGTTGTTGTTGTGTTATTTTTCTCTTTTATTTTTTGCTCGGGGTCTCTGCCGCTTTTGGTTGCCTGCCTAATGCCCATTGTTGCCGTGTCCCGTGTCCTGTATGCCGTGTCCCGTGCTCGTTGATGATCATCGACCATTGCCATTGGCAGCCGCGAAAAACATCTGCTCCTGCTGCAATCGCTCAAAGTGCTGCGTCCTGGTGGCAATCAAACTATCAGCAAATGGTACGTGCAACCCCTATTGGAGTTTTATGCTGTTGCTGTTGCTGTTGCTGTTGTCGTTGTAGTTGTTGTTGCTGCTGCTGCTGCTGCTCTTGCTGTGGCATTTTGTCAACAACAAATGTCCACGAGGTCCTTTCGAGGGTGTCTGCGTGTGTGTGTGTGCGAGCGCGCGCCATCCTGATCGGCTCGCCTTGCCTCGCCTGCCTACGTTGCTGCACATTAAGTTCCAACAGGATTAGTGAGGCTATGTCTATGCACGTGTACATGTGTGTGTGTATGTGTGTGTGTGTGTGTGAGTGGCTGTATGCGTGTGTAGCTATATTTGCTTGCTGGTGGTGCTTGCTAGTCCTTGGTCCTGTTGTCGGGGCGGCAACAATCATTTGGACTTTTGCATTGTGCGCTACAATTGAGAACTTTGTGCTTATGTCTGGGGCATGTGGCATATCAGGATCAATAAAGGATCTTTCACTTTAATCATTAACCTGCGATAGAAATCGTGATATATTTAAATCAGAAAAAATTAAGAAAAATCTAGTAAAATATATACAAAACAAAAATGCTTTATCAAGTTAATAAATATGTTTTGTACTGGATAATTTAAAATCAGAAAAAATGATTATTAAAACAACTCTGACGTAAATTATATATACAGTTGCGAATGAAATTACATCAGTATCAATACTGGTAATAAAATAAACAATTAGTTTGCTATATGGCTTAGTATTCTCCCTAAAAATAAATAAAATATTAAAACATTTTCCTTGTTTTGTACTTTAAAGGATAACATTTGAACAGGATTTCTCTTAGCATTAGATTGGGCTTTGCATATTATTTCTTGAAGTTTAATTAAGCTTAAAGCTCTACATTAGTTTTCAAGCACATTATTCTTTATAATCTAACCTATGCTATTGCAATTTCCCTTTGTTGTACATCTTGAGACGAAGCAAACTGTAAACTTAGGCACAGGTCATACAACAATCATCATAGCTGACTCCAGTGTTGTCAGACTTTTTGCTTAACCTCCCCAAATATGTAGATTAAGGCATGTGTAATCGCAATATTTTTATTTTTTTGCAAATGTATCGAGGGAGAGTCAGAAAGAGAGGGAGACTGCGTGATAGAGAGTGAGAGGGTGAGGGGGAGGGAGAGGGTGAGTGTGCGCATGCGCAACAATAGCCAGAGTAGTGAAGGGACAGAAAGGGGGGAGAATAATGCGCGAAATTAATACGCGCACAATTGGAAATGAAATGAAATCTATTTGAATAACTGATTAAACCGGGGAAACAACAATGAAAAAGAAAAAGAAGAGCTTTTCGGTGCAAACTTGTTGCCATCTGAGTGGAGGGTTGAACGAGGGGTTAGGGGTGAACCGGTGAGCCATTGGTGAATGGTGAGTGGTGCGCACGCGTAGCAAAGGGTCCTTCATAAAGGATTTAATCAGCGGCAACAGCATCAGCAACAGGAATTATGCAAATTTTGCATAAAAGACTGCGGCCGGTAATTAAAATGAAACTTCAGCTACGCCAAAAAGGGACAAAAACTAAACAATTTGAACTTAAATAACATACAAAAAACCGAAAGTTGCATGAAATAAAAAAAAAAATAATACGCAAAGCAGCAATTGCTATTTCTGTCACACCCAACATTGAATACCCTTCATACAAGTGGCACACAATATACAAAATAGTTGAATAAAACTAATTAAATGTATAAAAAAAAATGTTTAAATTAAATGATTATTAAGTCTTAACTTGCATCCCAAATTGGGTAACTTATAGATGATGTATGTAGAGGATGTGTTATATATTGCAAATATATTTTATAAAATTCCATTATAAACATCTGAAAGAGTGTACATATTGACCAAACAGCAACGTACAAAATCAAAAACTTTAATTTGTAGAACGAAATGACCTTGCAGAGAAGTCGCAGAAGAGACAGAGACAGGTACAGGTACCGGGATGGGGTACAGGGGTACGGAGAAAAGGGACTGCAAGCCATTTGCCGGACCGAACCTTACACACATAATAATGAGCCGCGTGTGGCACAACGGGCTAAAAGGGACACACACTCACTCGCACACACCGAAATGAAATCAATGACTTTGCTTTGCCCGTTCGTTCGGCCGCGTGTCCCCTATCATCTAGCACCTTTCCGCTGTGCCCCTAACCCCGGCAACTGCTACTGCTTATACCCCTACCCCTACCGCTACCCATACCCATACCCCTACCACTACGCATACCCCTATCGCCGCTGCCACTGTGCGCACGCGCGTTTTGAAGTCGCGCCGTTGCAGGTGTTGAATGAACTGGTTGCGTTACGCCTTATATATCATCTAGCCCCGTACAGGATGCCGATGTCCAAGCCAACTTAATGAACTTCAGGATCTCGACCTGGCCCTCGAAATACTCAATATATACGCATGTCCAACTCCTCGCTCTACTCTTAGCATCATTTTGCATGTTACTCGAGACGATTTGGTGGGGGGATTGAGGAAATTAAGGCAACGGGTAATGGGGACTTGAAATGGTTTCGCATTGTTGGATCTTAATTAGTGCCCGCATCTCAGATTCTTCGTCGAGATTGCTCTGTTTTAATATAGTTTCCAAGTGCTTTATATACGTGTATTTTGTAATTGTTTAGTAAAGTCCCTCTGGGGTTATTTAATTATAAAATTATGAATAAATCTACAGAAAAGTCCAGACATAAAGAATAGTTATATTTCAATTGTCATTTTGTGATTTATTTGATATATGTTTAGTTCTATAAACATTATTTCAAGTAAAGTTTCTCTGGAGTTATTTAATTATATTTATGTAATTATAATTTCTCTAAGCAAATTAATAGACTACAGATTATATACCAATTGTAATAACTATATTATGGATAGAATACATCGAGCATTATTTTAATAGTACCTGTAGTATCTGCAACTGTGTGAATATAAAATTATGTTGAAGGTAATTAAATTACCTTCCCAAAAAGTATAAACTTTCTGTGTTGTCAGCCACTAGACATAAATAAAAGCTTCACAAAAATGCTCGGTGTATGAAATAATAGTTGAATAATAGTCCTGTAGTTCTGTTTACAATTATTTTTAGCGGCATACAACATATAGAATCATCAATAATCAGCATTACCTATTACTCATTGTTCATTTTAAATATTCAATGGACTTAAGGGAGCTGATTATATTATGAATAAAATAATGAGAAACCGAGCAGTGACGACCCTCGATTAAGTTTGCGATAGTAGCAAAATCTATAGCTTTTTCAAGTGCCACAAACTCTATTCTTAACTATTCTAAATTACTGTAGGGCACTTTCTAGCTCTCTCTCTCTCTCTCTCTCTCACACTCTCCATCTATCTCTTTCTCTCTCTAAGCACCGCACTCTTTTAGTCTTTATATGTATGTGGATTTCTTTTGAAATTCAATGCTCTTTAGCATTGCTTTGATTCAATGATTTCTATGTCAAGCGTTGATTTCCTGCCAACTAATAATAATGATGATAATGCTAATGATGTTGATCATGACGATCGTATAATGATGCTTTGGTAATGATGATATTTGTTCACTCTTTTGTCCAAAATACATTTGGCGTAATTACCGCAACCCGTTCCATTGATTTTCCGTGGAAGTCACGCTTCACTGCATCCTTGAGAATTGGCAAAAAGGTTTTTTTTCTTTATTTTTGCTTTTCAGTATTCGGTATTCGATATTCTGGTATTTTTGAAATATTTACGGGCTGTTGCATTTAGCCGATGCGGTTAGACAGCGAGCTCCTGTTACTCGTCGACGTCGTCGTCATCGTTGAGGACTTAAATGCACTTGAATGATCGCTTGAGCGATCCTCAAGCGATCCCCAGAGAGGTGAATGCGTCAAAAGTGAATTGCAGCTCAAGGATTAAAGCGCTACTGAAGTATGCCGCTTGCAGCACAGAATCGACAGGATCGACAGGATAGAAGACGGCGACAGACTACTACAACTACTTGCTGTCGCCAAAGAAGCAGCAGTTATTTTCATGCAGTTGTACTTTGTCGTGTGTTTAGAGTTGTTTTAGAGTGTGCCGTAGTGTTCTACACTCAGAAAAATATATATGTACTTAGAAAGAGTTTCTAGATAAGCGAATGCAATCAAATATTAAAAGTATAAATATCTCTTTGAATTCTCCATTTAAGATCGACAGAGACGTAGAAATTTCTACAAACTTTCTTTAGAGAACTTAAGAAACTCTTTTTGTGGAATGTTTTAAATATATATTGTAAATACAATATAAATGCAAACTGGAAGATATTTCGTCTGATTATGTAACAATAAATAAGTTAAAAGTTAGTCACAGGGATAAATTGAAATGAAAATATTATTTTCACACAAATTCTTTGACAAAAGTTGCTTCATTTATACATGAAATATTTAATTATTATATTATTTTATTTATATTATTATTTATTTGAATTTATTAATGAAGCTTGATTTTCTATTTATAATCACATTTGCAATTTCTAAATTTTCTAACTGCCTTTGGGCACTAGATTCTGGCCAGTGTACAATCAGCTCTGTTCTCTAATCGGGAGCTGTGTATGCTGTGGCGCATGTAATTAGATGTGTATAACTTCGGGGGGTAGGGGTTAGGGTAGGTAGGAGGTAAGCTGGCCTGGCAATTAACCTATAATCGCTGTTGTAGCACTTTGGCATGCAGTCGACTCTTGTTGGAAAAGATAAGATAATATAAACTCTTGGTCCTTATGTCAGTCGGTCTAACAAAATTGCTCACGACAAATTATGGCCCTTTTGATAAGATTAGAACGGAGGACACAGCTGCTGATGCTGATGCTGCTGCTCCTTGGTGCCTGCTCCTGTTTTTTTTTTATTTTTATTTTTTTATGATTAATCATAAGTTCTTGTCCTGCTGTCTTATTACTTGTTTTCTTGGTAATTTTAGGGAATTTCATTGGCTGCATTGTGACGACGACAGACAGTAGCGGGTATGGCAAAATCTTCTTGTTTGATTAAATGATTTGTGCATTTCGTTTATTATTTTTGTTGTTGTTGTGTTTTCTCACAATCAACTGACCCAACCAGACAAGGCCCCATATCATTGCATAGTTAAAACCTGTGAATGGACATGGACTCACTCCCTAGATCAAACTAGACCTGGCCTCTATCTCCATTCTTTTGCCCTGTTGCAATGTTTACTCAAAACATGCCCTCGCCAAACAAAACTGGACAAACGCCCCTATACATAACAATTTTCCGCATGCTATTCATAACATTTTTTGTGTCGTTTCTTAAATGATTTCTGTTTTTATTATTTTTCTACCGTATTTTCTTTTGAGTATTTTTGCACTTGTTTGTATTTTTGCTCAATTAAAAAAGTTTCCCCAGCTTACAATAGATTTTTGGCTGAGGTTTTTCATTGTTGCCTGTGCGTGATTTTTGCTTTTTCCCTCGATCGCTTTGTGACCTTTGGCTTACCTTTTGGGATTGCTCAAGGTGCCCACATGCCACATGCTGTGCGTTTGTCTGTTGAATCTGTTAGATTTTTACACAAAATTGTGAGCACAATTTGAACTGCATTGTGTTGAATTGACCGATTTTTGCTTGGTTCGCATTCTTTGGTTTTCTTTAGCCATTTTCCACGGAAATTACGAATGGCAGTTAACAAACATCAACTGGATAGCCTATAGCATTTATATAGCACATAACGATCGATCGTCTTTTCACTTCATAGTTTGATTGACAAATTGGATTTCCGTTTTGTTCGTACTCTCAATGCACTACTGTATAGGATAATTCTTAAAACATTCCAAAGCCGATCTTCTAATTGATAAGATTTGAGCAAGTACATTTTTTCTTTTCGGGCATAGCTTTGAGGAGACAGAAAGTTATTTATATATTTAATTATGATATAATAAATTGTCTATTTTGTACACATTAACTTTAATAGTATTTAGCTCTAACTGCATTTTTTCCACAATTCTTTAAGCAAGTGTGGCCAATTTTTCGGCTTATGTTTTTTTTTTTTGCTTTTAAACCCTAATAAGCGAGCATTTATCGAAATTTAAGTTGGCTTGAGTTGAACATTTGTTAATCAGCTTCGCTTGCAAAAAAAAGGAAGAAAAGACAACTATAGAGAGAGAGAGAGAGAGAGAGAGAGAGAGAGCGAAAAAAACAGAAAAACAAAAGAAATCCAGAAAATTCCCACACCCCGAACACACCTGTAGCTAAGTACCCTTTAAAGCTGATTAATTGAGTTGCTAAAGCGCCGCTCAGCTCAGTTTGCCAGTTTGCCAGTTGGCCAGTTGGCATTTGTCGGTTGCTGGCTTGTCATCATTGAGGCAAACAACTTATAAACACGCGCGCAAGGTGGTCCCAGAGACATAGTGGCCAAATCTTTAACCAAGAAGTCAATTAGCCTAACAAGACAAGCCGAATGGCCAAAATGAGCTCACGCGAGTCTTAGAGTCTCTAACTAGCTACCTGCAATCGAGAGTCACTCAGGAGTCTCAGGAGTCAAGAGTGTTTGGATGCTATCAAATTAATTTCTCAAAGTCGAATGTTCCGGGCGCTGTGTGGTCTATGCCAATCAAGCACTTTACGCCCAGGGTTCATTAATCGCCAGTCGCCAGTCGCCAGTCGCCAGTCACTAGTCGCCTTTAGATGCTCATCGCCGGTTAACTTTACTCGGGAGTTCAGTTTAGTTTTTGAGGCACTGTTTATCGCCGCTTTGCGAGAGATAGCGCTGTGTATCAAACGGCAGAGGACTGCCTGAAGACTAAAGATGGGCCAGAGGGGCAGGTTGGAAGTTTGAAAGAATTGGCCACTCTTGGCACACTGTTTCCATGGAGTTTCAGAGGGTTGGGGGGAAGGGGTGGTCCCCATTATAAAAGTGATTTGTGAGTTCGGAATTTATACTGAATTTTTCGTTCAACAGTGTCTAGAATGCCATCGCAGTAGTGCAGTGCTACACTCAGAAAAAAGGATTAAAACAATTTTAAATGTATTTTGCTTTGGTTTTTTCTTTTGGCTATTCTGGATTTAAGAAAACAGAATTAAATAAAGGATTATATTAATGAAAAAACAGATTGTTGCTTCTAAAGAACAGATATCGAATCAATTTTGGGTTTGCAATATAAAAATATTGAAAAATATAAAAATTATATATTATTTTTTAAGTCGCTTTCTGCACTGTTTGTTATTTCTTTTTTTCTGAGTGTGTTAGTAACGAGCTGACTAAATGACTTAATTAACCGATGCGAAGTTTGCAGCCTAAAATGTTTATGAGGCAGCAGACGTTGCAAAATATACAGATACAGGAGATACAGGTTGCTCGCTCTAAATACAAAAGAGTCTCTCACTCGACGCATTAACAATTAAGTTTGGCTGCGATGCCGGCACAGAACTGGGACAAAAAAAAAACAAGAAACATGCTGAGAGACCCGCGTGCCTAGGCTCGAGGCTCTTATCTAAATAGGTGCGTCCCAAAAAAAAAAAATAAATAAAATAAAAGAAAATTTAAAAAAACAACGAATGGTCAAGTGGATAGATATGCCGAGAGGCGCAAGTTTTTTTGAGTACCCTGTCTCGATGCCGATTCGTCGATTTTGGCTTGTCGTCTAATTTGTGCACTGTTAAATAAACAAACAACACAAAGGATCGTCATCTCGCTGGCAGATCTTTGGCAACAAGTTGCACAGACACTTGACATGGCAACCCAACTGAGAAGTGCGCCGTGCGGCAAACATCTGAGGGCGGATTTCACTTTTCACATATTTCGGTACATGCCGCCGTTTCGATAAGAGAATGAGACTCCAGCAGAGATGTCTCAAGTGTCGCCAGCAAGCAACACGCGTCCAGCAGGCGAAAATGAGGCAAGCAAAACTCGAGCAAAGAAGAAACTTTTTTTAGTTTATACAAATACAGAAGGCTATCCAATCAGAGTTTTTATTCTTACAGCTAGCTGAAGGGAGGAAGACTTACAAACTTCTCGAAAGTAGTTCACAGAAAAGGTTTCATTTGTCTGTCTCTATATACAACTTGGAATATATAGAATATTTGCCAGAGCCGGCCGAATCTTGCCACTCTGCCATATTTACACCATCGGTATAAAAGTTCTTGTTGAAAAAAGACATTTTTGCTTCCCAAGTTATCCTGACCAAAGTCACCAATTATGGGTATTAATGTACTTTGAAATTTGTGCAAAAAATCATAAATATTCGATTGCCATAGGAACTATATATTAAAGGATAAGTTCTTGTCATTTGGGAATCGCATTGTTGGAGACATTTCCAAGCCCCATAAATAAATGTTGGCAAACGTGAAGTGTGACATTTCTTTATCTGCACTGAGAGATATCTTGGGCAGCTGTCAGTCATATTCTCCAACGCAAGAGGCTTAACACCGAACCCTTTACATGTCCTGGCAACGATTAATCCTTTCGCAGTTCCTAGAACTGAATTGCATAAAAAACAGATACGAAATGAAAATCGCAACATTGCACAAACATCACGCACGGCAGCTCAACAGAGTCTATAGATACTTTTCCCAGAGTAAACGTGAGAGACAATCTCGAATCTGTGTTTAAAGAGCGGAGGAGGAGGAGGAGGCGACGCACATTCCCAGAAGCTGGAACAACAGCGTTTTGTGCCAATTTTTGTGGTTTCTGCCAAATGTGCAGGCCAACCAACAATGGCGAGAGAAAAAAACACACTGTGATATATCTTATTGACACAGCCTGCAATAGACCTAGGGCCAGCAAAATTAAATAATGAAGGGAGGACTATTATTGAAACTCTCCAAACTCTTAGGTACATTTTATATTTGCGCAATATTCTTGAGCTGTAGTTAAGAAAATGTTTGAGCGTAGCTCAAAAAAAAAAAAGAAACAGATAAAGAAAGGATTAGTCCGTGCAACAACAACACCAGGCAGCCTAGCCTACCCTGAGAAGAAGAAGTGGTAAATGTTAAGATAAGCCACCTTCACATCACTCATCAAATTGAAACTGAAAAGAAGATTTTTTCTCAAACCTGTAACAGAGTCTTTAATGGCCATGATTTGACTTCTAATATGTACATATATACAGGTATTAAGTTTATAAACCATATCAACTTATATCAACTTGTCTATCTTATATGCTTCCTAAAACTTAGCCTCATTTCTAAAGATTGAAGTTGGACATATTTCATGGTATGTTCTATTTTTATGAAAACTGTTTCCCACTATTTTCTCTAATTTATTGTGGTCTATAAAACGAGGCAGAAATCAGTTGATTTACTATTTGCTTAAGTCAATAACCATGAATTTCAGAAGCGATTTCAATTTTTTAAGCACTTAGTTGTATCAGCAAATATTTCAAGTGAAACTGAAAGGCCGACAATCAAAATGTAGAAGAACAACAAGAGCTAGGACTCGAATCTGAACTCATTTTTGGCTGAACAGACACGCCCCCATGTTGCGTAGAAACAAATTTTTATGGATGGGTATATCAATGTCAACATATCCATTTCAATTTCAATTTTCATCGGAAATTGTCAACACACAATAAATGAAAACGAAAACGAAAACGAAAATAAAGCAAATCCCAAAAAACCAACTGATATGAAAGTGAAATCGTATCTGGGTCGTTGATTTTGGGTATCTAGCGAGCACATCTAATGTTTTGGGCTACTGATTGCATAATAAAACGCCCACAATACACATACGGGACGACAACGAATAGTAAAGATTTTCAATCTTTATTCAATCTTCATGTGCTTATAAATCAAATTTGGAGCAGAGGATTGGGACATCAACGGGAGAACTGGATATATATATATATATATATATAGAGAGAGAGAGAGAGGCGCGAGTGGTGCCACCTACGGTTCGATCTTGTCACATGTTTATATCATGTTTGGGTTCCACCTGCAACACACACACACACACACACATACAGGAGGAGGAGGCTCTACCTGTGTTCCGCCAGTCTCTAACTATCTGTATCTGTATCTGTAACTGACATCGCTTTGGGTTAATTAGAAGCAGCGACAAACTCTCTTTATATTTCTCTCTCTCTCTCTCTCTCTCTCACTCCCTCTATGCAGGCAAAGGGCTACAGGATCATAAATTTAATCCCTTTCCCCTTGCTTCCTTTGTCCACTTCTTCATCTGAGTTGCTTTTGTTATTGGTTTTTATGGTCATGTAATCCCATTTAATGAAAATATTTTGTAACATAAATTTTAAATATTTCGAATGCTGAATGAACAGACTAACAAATGAAAAGTATTGAAAGGCAAATCACTATAAGGTATAAGGGCTAAAGGATACTCGAGTCCCTTGAGTGTCCACTCAACGTTGCTGGTGCTCCAGCGTCCCCACAGCAAACAGTTGCAGTTGTCTGTTTCTTTGTTGTTTGTTGGCCCGCGGCTGAGGCAAACGGTAAATGTTGCACCTGCAACATTAAGCGTGTTGCGCGATCCTTGCGCGCATCCTGCGAGCAGCTGCCTCTGCTCTGTACAGGTGCGCGTGCGCAGGATCTACAACGGAGAGTAGATGAGAGAGAGAGAGAGAGAGTTGGAGCTAGTTTTCGTTGGAGGGGACTGCACTAACTGCATTATCCATATGACCCCCAAACGATTCATTGTCATCATCGTTGTCTTTATTATTATGAAACTTCCTGCCCCAAATGATGAGCGGAAATCACAAAAATGAGTTCGTGCTCGTTTTCCGGTGCAACAAAAGAAAGGGGAAATCTTGTTGCCAAATTGAAATGCAATAAAATTTACACTTGCAACAGCAGATCATCATCATCATCAGCAGCAGCAGCAGCAGCAGCAACAACAACAATTACAGTGCAATCGGAACTCTTTACTAGGCCCTGCATTTATGTTAACAACATGGCAAAAACGGCAGAAGCGGCCAGCAAGCCAACAGCAACAATAATAATAACAACAACAACAACAACAACAGACGATGCAACAAGTTGTTCATAGCGAACAGATACATATGCTTATGTTTGCACACCACACAAATGTGTCGAATTTAATGTTGTAAGAGTTGAGCAATGCATAGGCATAGATTTGATTATTATTATTAATATTATGATTATTATTAGACATACTGGAACTAAGTAAGCTTAGAGATTAGAGCTAATAGGGGCAATTGATAATCTTGATTTGAATTCGTTCAAGTATATTACACATAAACTTTCTGACTTGCCTCGCATTCGAAAACGATTTATTTGCAACGAGCTAAGCAATCTATTCCTTGCTAGGTTCTCTGTAAATTGCTTCTTAGAAATCATGCCACCAAATCTGAAATGTGTAGCACTTATTTTTCGATTTAAATTAATTTTAAACTAGTTGCTGAACTTTTGAGTTGATATGTAAAACTTGGCCGGCTGTTGTTTTGAGTAAGGGGCGAGCGACAGACAGACAGACAATCCACATCCACATACACATCGACATCGACATCAACATCGCCATTGAAATTGACATCGAAATGGAGGAGAGCGAGAGAAACGACGTTTTCCGTTAACATCAATCTTGAAGATCTGGCTGTAACTATAAGAGACCCCAGTTGGTGGATGGATGCAATGCTCAATACAAAAGAGCCAAAGAGCAAAGGGACAAACAGTGGAGTCCATAGGTCTATAGTATAAACGTGTGTCTGTCTCTGTGTGTGTGTGTGTGTGCGTGTGTGTGTATGATAAACTGCAAGTCTAACTAAATGACCTGAGGACTATTGTGATATTTTATTGTATTAAATCGCATCCGACACACGACGACGACGTCGAAGACTCTGAAGACGCTGAAGACCAAGAAGATGGTAAAGCAGAAGAAGAAGAAGAAGAAGTCGCTTGAATTTCGAGTTTCGAGGTTCGACGAACGATCGAAACAATCGAAGAAGATGAAATGAGAGCTGCACAGGAAGCGCCAACTTGCGCCAATCCTTAAGCGTGTTATTAGTGTTTCGGCATATTTATTTATTATCATTTTTGCTTAACTTCAAAAGCAAAAGATAGTAAGAGAGAGCGAGGCAGAGCGAGTGAAAGAGAGCTTACTTGAGAACATGACTGACAAAAAAGACGCACGAAAAGAGTAAAAAGACTAAAGACATATTAAAGAGCTGCAGTTCAATCAATATTTGATTACTTAACTTTTGCCCACTGCAGGATGTGCTGCCCACATTGATGACATAACTTTGGTCAGACCAACAAGAACAAAAAATGTACACAAAAAGTTTCGAGAATTTGTACGGAATACGCGTAATTTCTACATTTAAAGTGCAAGTGGCGAAACTGGGAATTGGACACTGGGGATTTAGCAAGAAAAAAAATAGTCGACAGTGGTTGGCCAAGATCATTGACCGGAATAAAGATCAAACAAAAAACCGACTCTAAAACAAGAACAAGACTACTATAATATCAAGAAGAACAAGCAGAATATGATGAAGAAGAAGAAGAATAAGCAGAGTAAGAGATTCAGCCGAGGACAATTAGTTTAATTATGTTGAGAACACGGGGGCAATTTTCGGGCATGAGGTGATAACGATGCGACATGATGATGAAGAGCTTTCCGTACAGGCAGCTGGAAGCTAAACCACCCTGCCTACGACAGAGACATATATAGTGTTTGAAAGAGAGAGAGAGAGAGAGAGATGGAGAGGGAGAGTGGAGGGGTTCCATTAACATCAACATTAACAATTGGGTAATTTTAGCTGTGCAACTTGTTAGCACCGGGTCCCGCATGCGGCGGTACTCACTGAGCTCCTGTCAGCCCGTTGACGTCGCAAGTCAAAACTTCAAGAAAAAAAGAGAAAAAAATACAGAAACACATACACACATACACAAACCCACAACAAAAAAGCTGTGAAGCTCAAGCAGCAACAGAGAGCAACTGACTGACTTGTCTACAGTCGACAGCCGTCTCCAGTGGCGAGATGCGTTTGAGAGTCTCTCAAGCCTTTGGAACCTCCATATCATTAGTTGTAATTGATCCTGTGTGATCTTTTGATTTTGCGTCAACGCTGCTGACGGTTTTGCATATTACCACAAAACAAAAAATAAAAAAGTCCAAAAGAAATATGCAAAAAATAAAAAATTACTAAGAAATAAGGATAAAATAAAATGAAACACCAGCAGCAGCGGCTTGTGGCACGATCAGTTGCCACCGCTGTTGCAATGCCCCTGTGTAGTAGTGTGCCCCCTAATACCCCCCCTCTACTTCCCTACAGCCCCTCATTAACATGATCATCAACGCTGTCGTATTTGCTTGGCTACTCCTGCAAATTAAAAAGCGAAAAGGCAAGAAACATTCATTTGACTTGATTGATGATCCAATACCCTTGCATATATAGGATTGAAAATAATGAATAGCACTAGCAAGTAGAATTACATATATAAAGCAGATGACACCATTATATTTATGTGGAATTCATATAGGCCTAGACATACTTGTTTTATATATTGGATTTTGGGGCAAGCAGACATCGATAAACTCATTTCACAGAGCATAATAATTATTTTGTAATCTTAAAATCCGAACTAGAATTGAAAATCTTAAATATTGAAATACAAACATATATGAAAAATGTGCCCTTAATGTGATTAAGATTGAAAATGAGCAATACAAAGACAACGGTCATGATTCAATTAAGAATCGGAATAATGATAATTAGTCTATATATAATATATAAGCTATATATTCATGATTTTTGTCTTTATACATACGAGTCATGTTGACTGTGGTCTGTAGAGCGCATCAACTTGCAACTTAGGGTATAATGAGTGGCATGCCATTCTCAGCTCGGGTTGCTTTGCATGTGGCCCACGTTGCGTCGTGTGCCGCGTCGCGTTTCCAACGACCAACGATCTGAGTCTGGGCAACTGGTCCAGGTACTCTGCGCCTGTCTCTTTGCGCCTCTGCTTGATTCTGGTGTGGTATTTGCCCCCATGTGCTCTGCTCTGGAACTGGGGTTGGCTAAAACGTTTTCATGCTGGTGTAATTGACTGGGTCCTTGCCATCATTTAAATAGCTACTGCGACCGAATATTTAACTAACAAAGTACTGTCAATATTTTCCCCCTTGATTCCACTTTGGTTTTGCCACCAATTATCCACTTCAGCATTTCTCAAAGTTCTTCACTCGATTTGCATTTGTTACATTGAAGTCGTTTTGCCGGCAGCGATTTCTTCGTCTTTCATCGCTTGTTTTTATATTAATAATGTTTTAATTTATGTTCTGCAAATTTTGGGATGCCACCAGGAATCGAAATGCCTCATTCTAAAGCCATTACCAATGCTCCAATGCTTCATTGCATATTTATCTGTATTCCAAATGGTTGGCGCTCTGCCTGCGCATTGTGGCCCCCTGCGGTGCATTGAGTGTCATTTAGTTATTGGGCCATAAATAACATCGATGGCTCAGCAAATTAGATGTGTAAATGTAATAAGTACATAATTCCAAGGAAAAGAGAGAGGTAGTGTAAGAGAGAGAGAGAGAGAGAGACAGAGAGACAGTGAGCTAAGGGAAATGTGAGCGAGAGATTTTTAAATAACTTTATTTAATCCTATTATTAAAAATCCACATTGAGTTAAAGAACTATATGATTGAGCCTTAGATACCACGTATATATCTCTCTAAGTAAGTAACCAAAATCTGGCATACCAGTGTTATTATAATAACAATCAATGTGATGGGTGAAAGGACAAGTAAAGTTAGCTCAATCTTATGCATTATTACAAGAAAAAAAGAGTTTAAGTTCATTTTATTAGAGACTTCTAAATAATTAGGTTAATTAGACTAAATATTATTAAGATTGTAAAGATAGATCGATTTTTAGATTATGTTGAGATTGTTAAAGACTATATATATATATATTTCTATATAAGAGCAATACTGGGAGAGGGGCGAAAGAAGATTAGTAGCAGTGATGGGGAAATAATAAAATTAAAGAAAAAAAGTGTTTTCAAATATTATAAATATAATAATCAGATTAAAATAGTCAATTTATTTTCAGTTTTTCTTATCACACCTGAATATGTGATAAGATAGGGAGGCTAGATGGACTGTTAGCGGATAAAAATAAAAATTATTCGTTGACTTTAATCAACCTTAGAAATGAAGATTAATGATTTGCATACAAAGTTGAACTGACGGAATAAATGGATATATATGGAAAATATGCCTTCCCAAGTCAAACACATCCATGTAAATCCTGCTCCGTTTGAGTGTTGATCATCCATCATTCATTCGTTGAGCTACTGACTGCTGGCCTCTCGACGGTAACTGCAATTGTTGCACATGCAGCAAACTTTGTTGTCCAGCTTGTTCAGCCTCTGATCAAGTCCGTTCTGCGGATGTTTTTTCCATGGAAAATCAGTTGATGGCAAATCTGATGAAGCGCCGTTAGCGTATGAAGCCTGAGGAGATGCCTGGGGTCGTCTTGTTGTTTTTCTTGTTGGGGGGCGTCGCAGCAGAGTCACATAAAACAAACGGTACATTTTGCAAGTGGCAAATGGCAAGTGGCAGAGAGGCAGAGTGGCGCCCAGATGGTTCCGGTGCGCTATATACTATCGACAGAGCGCATCAGTAAATTTGTGAATTTTTACGCTGTTGCAACACGCGCTTCGCGAAATAATCGCTAAGGATCGACGTAAATCTCTCTGTTTCTGTTGGAGTGGCAAGTGGCAAACGGCAATGTGATGAGTTTCCCAGTGAAACGTTGTCGGTGATGGTGATGATGATGATGATGATGATAATGATGACGATGCCGATGCCGATGCCGAGGACGACCGAGAAAAAGAATGGTTTCTGCTGTTTGATGCTGATGGTGTTGATTGTGCGCCAGTCAAGTGTAAGCTGCACATTAGTCAAAAATGAAGAAATCAGCAATAAGAAAAGAAGCAAATAAATAAGTTGCGCAGAGAACTTAAGCGGCTTAAGCGCGCAGCAAGGAGTCGTCTCATGAATGAAACCCATGCCCCATACCCATACCCCATACTCCATGCCACACTGCCAATACAATAACATACGATGCAACGAAACTCGATTTGTGGTCAACTCTCTCTCTCTCTCTCTCTCTCTCTCTCTCTCTCTCTCTTCTCTCTTCTTGTCATCGTCTTCGCAATTCATTGTGATCATCTAAAATGGAACTGGAATTTAAGCCCAGCATTTGTTGGGTCTGCCCACAGTCTCTCATTCATGTTGAGCATAGCGAAAGGCACACACCATTTCAACAAATCTACAATTGGTAAAAAATAAACCAAACTCAGAATATATATATTTATATATATACTTGATTTAAAGTGCAACTGTTTGCCATATATATATACTTATATGGAGTCCTTATCAGTCTCAGCCTAAAGAAATACATTTTTCATATACTATGTTTATAGTTCTTAGCTTGAGTTTAAAATTCTCTGTTTTATGGTATTATTTGAACTTATTTAAATTATAATTAGAGATCACCAAATAAGTGAAACCGTTTTCTAATTTTTAGACTACATTTGTATACGCTGTGTAGAGCATTTGTAGTTCGGCTTGCTAAGTTTCACATCTGGCTCCGATTTTAATTATGAAGAGCAGCAACTGAAGACCTGTGCCTGATTCTCTGAGTCTCTGGAGTCAGAAGACGGGAGTTTTTTGCCAGTCTGGCTGTCCGGTTTGTCTGGGGGTAAGAGTTTGTGAGTGCGAGTGGATCTTAATCCACTTGTTCAAACGCTGTTGATATTCATATGCTTTGTCAGTTGATTCGCTAATATGACGTCTGATGCGGCTGCTGTTGCAGGTTGTCCGTTGCCGGTTGCCGGTTGCTGGTTGCTGGTTGCTGGTTGCCCGTTGCCGGTTTCAAAGTTGAGCAGCTTGGCTGGGCTGCGAAAATTTGCACTTTTCAGGCAAAATAAATAAAGCTTGAATAATGGCTAAGCTACCTCAGCAGCCAGTCAGCCAGTCAACAGGAGCAGCAGGTGGGTAGAAGGTGCGAGCAGAGGGAAGGGCAGGATTGGGGGCATCATCCACAGCGCTAAAGTCACTCATTAAACACAATTTTCGAATGGGCTGCAACATTTGCTGTCGGGCGCTTGGCAATTTGTGCTGTGCTGTGCTATGTTGGGGGAATTCTGGGCATAATCTGAAACAGCCAGGAAGATGCAGGAGTGGACAAAGGCAAAAGGAGCAGCCACTAGCAGAAGGCGATGTATTTGATTTGTGCGCGATTTGATGTGGATTTTGATTTTCATGCGGATTTCATGTGCTGCACGTGTTCCACGAGAGGAAGTGCGTCGACGATGAGGACAGGACGCTGGTGTTGCTGGTGTTGCTCACTCATCAGCGATAATGATGGGCAATTATATGGAGAGCGCGCCTTTCACAAAAACCAAAACAATATTTTTAGCATCAAGATCCTCAGTCACACTCCACCATCCAAATTCTCAGCAGTGCATAGTCAAAAAATAAAAATACTTCACTTAAAAAAAGTCAAATTTTTTTTCACAATTAGTTGCAATCCAATCAAGGCTATCATTTTTATCTGTACATTCGTTAAAAATTTAATCAATTTGTGGAAAAGTGTGTAAGAGAAGGTAGTATCTTCGATTCCATAAAGTATATATTTATATATATTCTTGATGAGCATAAACAGAAGACCCGATTTGGCAATGTTTTTCGATCTTTCCACATATCTGTCTATCTGCATAAGAACGCCCATCTCAGAGAATGTATAAGCTGAACAAAATTTGGAATATAAATCTCGAAGAGTTTATTTTATTTCACTGAAAACGTGCTGCTTTTTCGATATATAAATGATTGGCGATTTACGATAACAATAAAATCTAAAAATATGAAGATAAATATATTTAATTGAATTGATCTGAATATGCATAATGTTGAACATTTGTAATAATTTAATTCGAAAGTATTTTGAGTTCGGTTTTTGGTGCCATGTTTTTTCTCTCAGTGTGGCGCTTTAGGGTGTGGGCATCGGGCAACTCGCGTGGCTTAGTCTTCTTGGAAAGGAACTGCTCGTGTTTATTTATTATTTTTTTTTTTAGCTTTCTTCCTTGTTGTTTTTTGTGGATCAAAGTTGTCAATGGGCAATTGATATATGGTTTGGTTGTTCGCTTGTCGTTGTGTCTAATGCCGAATTACTTCTTTATGCGATCGACCGACTTTTAATTATGCGGCAAGCGCAGAAGAATTTTAATTTGAGTTGAGCTCGAATGGGGCCCGATCTACTGGCGTGTGTGTGTGTGTGGTTTGAGTGTGTGATGTGAGTGTATGTGTGTGTGGTGTGTGCAATTCATTGTCAGCAAACAATCGTGATGAATGCGATGCAGCCACGCACATGTGAAGGAGGTGGACAAAAGTGTTGATGCTGCTGCTGCTGGACGAGGCTGCACAGCTCACAGGATTCTAAGGCGCATTATGCACACAATTTAATTTATGTGCAGCTTTGCAGCTTTTGTACAGGCGGCGCAAGCATTTGCCACAGAGCTCGTTCTTCTCAGTAGCAGCTCACCGCTGAAATGGGGTTAATTCGGCTGTTGCTGGCATTTTGCTCGACAATTCGAGGTGTTTACTTGTGTGCTGGCGCCATCTATTGTTTGACTTGTTGCGCCTGCAGTGCTGATAGATGGCGACACTTGAGTGTTGTGTATTGCAAAAAAAAGTGCACTGAAATCGACTTGTAAATAAATATAAATGAAATAAAATAAATTGATAAAATATTACATTTGATAGATAGCATATATTAAATAGAAAAATATTCCTTTTTGGTTTAAGCTGAGCTTTTTAATATAAATAATATATATACATATGCATGATTTTCATTAATACTATTATCTTGATTAGTTTAAAAACCAAGTTGCAATTTGTAATTCATTGATTGCATATATTTGCAAGTTTTAATGCAAGCATTTTACAGGGCATTTCGCTGGTCTTCCTCCACAAGTTGAGTTCGATTCTGAAGCACTTCAACTCTGGTTCACACCACAATTTGTGCTCTGTGTTTGTTTGTTTGGTTTGGCTTTAGGTGCTCCCGGTTGGGCAGCAGGCCGCGCAATTACGCGCTGCACTTTGATTCCTCTTGGTTGGGCTGCAGCCTTTCTTTTTAGGGCCAAGCACACACACACTCAGACACACACGCGCACACACACAATTCAAAATGTTCGTGTTTAAGCGCTATTAAGTGGCAAAAATCGCGCGCGCATCAAGTTTGCGCCCAGTGTGGATGAGCCTCATGACTCTGAGGATAGGCTTGTGCACGGTTGCTTCAGTCGATGAGACTGAGGCTGAGGCTGCGGTTGAGGCTAAGGCTCATGTTGAATGTGACCACGCGCATGCTCAGCGAACGAACGGATTGGGCCGCCTGCGTGTTGCTTATAATTAAAAAAACATACCAAGAAGCAGGCCCAAGAGACCAAGTAGGTGCTGCTGGTGCAGATGTGGAGCACGAGGAATAGGATCCATGGGGTGGTGGGGGGTCAGGGGCCAGCAGCTTGCGAGCGAGAACAAACAGCAATATCAGCAGAGCTCTGTGCCTTTCCATTGAAATAATTAGTTCAAAGTTAAATATTGGCTGTTGGATCTTCTTTCTCGATCTCTTCCCATCTCTCTCTCTGCGTTTGGTCTTATCGCATTTAGGCGCAAAATTAAGCGATTTGCGTACCGGGTGCGAAAACATTGGTGCGGCTTTAATTGATGCGTGCACAGCACGACAATCCGCTGGGTGGACACAAAAAAAGGGGTGGAGTTGCTCAGTCGATGATTGGATAAAAATTGTAAACCTATTGATCAGACAAACAGAGAGACAAACAGAGAGAGAGAGAGAGAGAGTAGCTATTTCGCCACTGCATCGGTTATCTAAATATGCTCTGTATCCAGATTTTAGATTAGCTTACTCAACGATGCTGTCTGCAAACTTGTATTGACTAAATGACGCTTTAGCATTATATCAATATCTGCGATATGAGATAACTGATAAAGCTGGCCGGGTTTCCATTTTAATGTAATTAGACAAGGCTACAACTGCTTTCAGCAACAGCAACACGTTGAAAAGTGTCAAACAAAATGATTCACATTATTAATTAAAGTTTGAGTCAAACTTGGCATGTCAAGTTAAGTGTCTAGGAATAATAATGTAGTTGTATAGTTGATTAGTTTACATACTTATAAAATTACCTTGAAAGACGTTGAAAGCGTTGATTAAAAGTATAATTTTTCAAATGAATTAAAAATATGGAAATAATGTCGATTATGTATTGAAAAGATAAGTTTGAAATCATTTTTAAACATCTAGACGAAGATTTAAAAAAAATATACGAAAATCGATAAATGATCGCATTGAAATCCTCAATTCTAAGGATACACATATTTCGAGAATTGTCACATATCCTGTGAGGTCACATCAATCTGTATGAATATTGCTTTGTCCATTTCGCTTACTTGGTATCTAATATTCTAATATATATATTTATATAGAGTAGAATATTTCAAAATTGTTGAAAAAAAATATGGAAGGTGAAGGACCACCTTGGATCAAAAACAGCAGGCTAACCAGCAATTGGTATTGTGGAGTGTGTGGTCCTGGACAACAGGATGCAAGGATGCGAGAATGGCATTCTGGCTGTGTGCACGACAATGCACAATGTCCATCCATGAATTGCATAAAAAGTAATGAACCCAAGTCAACGAACAACTCAATTAACTAAGGATAGAGCTGTGAACTGAGTACTCACTGAGTACTCAAAGATGCATAAGTAGAAACTGAGCGGGAAGCGTTGTCTGCCAACAATTTCCGGCGACTGGCCGAAAATTGAATTGTCAGTAGACGGAATGAATAACTAAATGTGTGTGTGTGTGTGTGTGTGTATGTGTGTGTCGATGCTGAAAGGAGGAAGGAACTCACACACATACAAGCACACACAGCTGGACAGAGCACATCGTGTGTGTTTTAGGGTAAGTGATCGGCCCACTTATTTTGAAATCACTATGCGCATTGTATCAAAAAACTTGATTGTGGATTATATCTCGCTCTCTTTAAAACAATAATATCAGACGGATGTCCGGCGCTCCTTTTAAGTGTGGGGCTGGGGCTGGGGTTGGGGTTGGGGTCAGGGTTAAATTGTGTTACAGTGAAAATCAGCGCTGACAGTTTTAAAGTTGCTGTTTTATATTTATGGCCAACTATCATAGATCAATTGATGTCGTGACACGCGTTGCGTTCGCGCTGCATTTTCAGTGGAAAACCCAAAACGAAAAGAATTGAATTCTTTGTGACGATTCGATCTATTCTGAGGCAAAAGTGGCATTGTTTTCTCGCACCTTTTGTGCGTCCAATGAAAAAGGTACAATGACCAAAAATACGTTTGGCCAAATACGTTTTCAATTAGAAATTTACGATTCTGCGCCATTGTTCTGGCAGCGAGTCCTTTTGTGTGTTTCGTTATGTGTCCTGTACGCGCATCCTTAAACAAAGCGTGCGGCAGCAACTGCTGCAACTGCATATCAAATTCAATTAGGACTGCCCCAGGCCAAATGTCAAGCAAAGCTTTGACTTTTCCCCGTCACACTAATCGTGTTTTCTCGATTTACTTGTTGTCTTCTTGCCAGAAAGAGAGGGAGGCAGGGGTATCAACAATTTGCCAAGAAATGTTGAAAGGTGGCATTGTCGAGCCCATAAAATACATTAATTCTTCATTAGAAGACAAAACCGAACCTTTGTGCCAAATCAGATTCGCTATCCGTCTGCACTGCGTGGAAACAACAAGAAGGCATTTGATACTTAGGTTATGCAAACGTTTTTTACATTGTAACCAAATTGGATTGCTATATCGTAGCAAGTATATTAAAAAAAGCAACTGATTTAATAACAGATTAATAATCAGATAACACTTTCTATGCTAATTGCTCAATAATTATGCATGCCAGTGTATTAAATCTTCGGCGTCTCAAGCCCAGCGTTTCACTGCTTGCTGCTTGTTTATTTTTAGTCAGTCATCGTCTGCATAAGGTCTGATCTTGAGCAGTCTCATTCGCAGGAGTTGTGTGTTTGTGCTCGTTTCGCACATAAAAATTAATACGCATTTTTAATCGTTCCGTTCGACGCAACGTGGAACGACGAATACTGCAACTACAACTACTACTGGGTCTGGTCTTCCAATCTCAGCTGGGATCGTGTTTGGTTTTTTGTCAACGTCGTTGGAGTTGTGCCTTTGACAACTGCTGCGAGAGTTGTCAGCGATTATTTGCCCCGTCTCTGATTTATGTCAGCAGCTTCGGTGCAGCCAGCCAGGCACTCTACATTCTCCTTCCTGCCTCCTTTCATGATGTTTCCACTTGCAGTGAATAAAAATTTGTTCATTTAATTGTGAAATTACAATTTTTAGAATTTTTGCGCTGCCAGTTTCATTCCAATTCCATTTTGTATTTTAGAATTTTTATCATGATTGAAATGTGCATTGCTTCGTCGGTTTTTGTGAATGTCACAAATTGTGGAAAGACACTAAAATGCGAGTGCATATTCAGTCAATATTCAGTCAGCCCATAATGCATAATCACAGCCAACAACTGAATTTATATGTATTTCTTAAATATAGAACATATACTCTGATAAATAAGTTGTAAAGGTAACTAACCAAACATTAAGCTAGTGGCTAATAATTACTCAGTTTATTTAATAAAATGTGTTTCTTAAAACCTATATCGGAAATGGCTTAAATGCCCTGACTTTACTCACTGAGTCATCAGTTCATAATGCTTATAGTTACCCTCCCCCCTCCCCCCACAAAAAAGGGATATAAAAGTTAATGACACATCCTTTTTTTGGGCCACCCCACACGGAGTGCTCTCAGTGGTCTTTCCACCAGGTCTTAAGTCGTAACTCAGCATCATGTTCACTTCGGGAACTGTCACTTCACCAGTTGATGTCACTTTCAATTATCTCGCGGCTAAAATCGGACACGGGCACTGACCAACTTTCACGTGCGAGTAGCTGCTGATACCCACGAATATTTTACGAGCATAACTAATTTTCTCATTTTTTTTTGTGTTTGGTTAGATGCTTTAACGACTTTCACCTACCGCAGGATGGCGTTAACCCTTGCTGGGTCAATTAGTACGACAGGATAGGCGATAGGCAACAAGGTTCATGGGAGATGCCACATACAGTAGCTAAAGGTTGTCCTTGGCCTTGTGTCCTTTTGGATTCTCTGTTGATCTCTATCGCTCTCTTGCGAGAGGGTTGCTAATTAGAAAATGATAAGGACCCACAGCATCGGACTGCAAACATATCCTTTTTTTTCTGTTATTTTCTTTTAAACTCATAAACACATACTTTCTTGCTGGCTTTCTGCGTTTTGTAAGTCCTTAATTGCCTCGCTGCAACTCATTGATTAGCAGCCTAATGAAATGCTCCGCGTTGGAGAAAGAGGAGATTCTCCTCCTCTTCGGATCCATCTGGCGCAATGTGGGTCAAACTTGGTGGTTTGGTTCAGCTTGGTGTTTTTTTATGTTTTTTTTTTACTTAGTTTGTTAATTCCAGTGCATCGGCTGACGATATCTGGATATATAGTTACTAATTGTTTGTTATTAGCGCACGCTCCGTTCAGTAACTGTTTTTTTCTTTTTCGCTTTCTTTTTTTTCTTCCTTTTTTGCTGTGCTCTTTATAACCTAATCCGGAATGGTAAAAGAGTATGTTGGTTGTGTCGCCTGAGTCGTGAAATTTTGAGTATTCAATTTAACCGAATACCGAAAAGAATTTCGAATTGAATTTGAATTTTTGCGTGAAATTTTCACTTCGATTTTACAAAGTAAAGAAAAACGCAAATATCAATAAGAACAAAGATAATATTCTGAGACTTAAGTCAATATATCCTAGAGTGAATAATCTATACATAAGTGGCACTTGCACCCCAGTCTTAATCCAAAAAAAGATTACATGCTTATGGGTAAAGTTCTAAAGATACGATTTTTCGATTTAGGTTAAAGTATGAAAATAAAATGTTATATTTGCTCCGATTCACGTGATTTTTTTTTATGGATCAAAGTATTTGACAGTCGCTTACGCTCGACTACAAAGCTATTATTTGCTTCTTCTGCTGGGTTTCTCAACGTGCAACGGCATTTTTTTTGCTTATTTTGGGGATTATGCGCACGCATTGATTGTAATCTTTACAATCTTCTCCACGCCTGGCTCTGCTTTAGAATTGAAGCTGGAGCTGGGCTGGCAACTGAAGTTGGAGCTGGCAACTGAAGCATCATCTCATCGGAGCATCAGCGTTGATCGATAGCCATCACAACTCACTTGATGGGCCGCCGATGGTTGCAACTCGTTTTTAGCAGTGTTTTTTTTCTTCACTTTTTTTTTCCATGTTTTTTTTATTTTATTTATTTTTTTTTTTTTGCATAAGTGCGCCTCATTTGCTTTACATGCCAACCGAAACTTGAGTTGATGTTTTAAGAAGCGATCAGCGCCGGCGTCGCCTCATCTCATCAGAGTGAGTGAGGTGCCTGTCCGTGGCAAGGGACCACCCAGGTAGCCAATCTTTACACCAAGGTTGGCAACTGCGCTTGCACCAATTCAGAGTGTGTGTGTGTGTGTTGTTTTTGGTGTGTGTGGTTGAGTGGCGTGCGCATATTTTGCAGTGCATTTTGGGGCTGCAAATTAGAAAAATGTTGCCGCAAATATCAATAAAAGCTAATGAATGATCATTTGGGGCGGCATAAATTGACTCCAACCTGAATATTAGTTTATAAAGTCCCCTTCTTGCAGCAATGTGAGATAATTGCACTGCATACCATATAATATTATGCTGCTGTTGCCTGTCTGAGTTAAAACCATTAACTACTTAATGAGCCATTTCCGTACCAGAAACTGATCGATTTCCGACAAGTACTTAAGGACTTATTTGACTACCGTTTGGGCTGCAATTTTATACAGCTTATACTTTTGGACATCATCATATAAAATCCAATTATTGCATTTATTATTGATTTGAGAGATTTTCTCCATAATTCCCAAAACTCGGATTTGCACATAATACATTCTCGTATTTAATATTAGAAATCAATTATGTCTACTAAAAATTACTTAACTCTGTGCAACCATCTCTTGCGAGCTATGATTCTTATTGTATCATTCGAGTGCGATGCCAGCACACCTACACCGTCTCGGCACAACATTGGACCTGGGCCAGAGGACCCTAAGGAGAAGAACCAAAACCATTGCGCAAAGCAAATAAAATTATCTCATTATCCAAGTTGAAGTTCGTGAGGAGTTGGCCTGAGGAGCTGGAGCTGGAGCTGGAGCTGGTGGTGGTGGTGGTTGCATGCGGCATGCGGCATGTGCGCGTACGCTAAATAGATTATGTCAAATGATCGAAATCACATCATAAATTCAAAACGCAGAGCAGCCAAAAAAAACAAAATCCAAACCGTAAGAAACCCAATCGTCCAAGCCACAAAGAGCTGAGCTAAAATGCCGCAAGGTCTGCGATGAACGCGTCTAAAATCAAATAAGCCAGGGCGGCGGCAGTGTAGGCGTGTGTAAAGAGGGATAGGGCAGGAGGGGAGGGGGGGGGAGGGGGAATTATTCAGTCGGATCTTTGGATCGTTTGATTCGGAACGGTCTGGGTTTGCCTGCTCACTGGGCTGCCTCTTTAACACGTTTTAAATGGAATGGCGGCATTGATTATTGTTTTGCATGTGGAGAAAAGCCGCAGTCCTCCCCTCTCCCAGCTCCTCCCTCAACGCCCCAACCCCTGTAACTGGAGATGAGCAGAAAGAAAGAAAACCGATACGATCCACGCCAGGTCGGTAGCCAACGGCGCTTTGTAGGTGGAGCCCAAGCTGATAACAACGCACCACCAAAAACGGTGCAGCTGACAGTTGAGAGTTGGAAATTCTGGAACTGGCAACTGCGATCCGGGAACAGGGTATCGAACAGAGTTCTGAGGTGCAGAAGTTTCCTTGTTTGCCAGCCAAACAATAAAATATATATATGTATGTATGTGTTCCGATGGGTGCACCAACCACAATAAATTCAATGCCTAACTACAACAAAAAAGAAGTGATCGTAAAGATGGTGTGGAAGGGGGGGAGATGGGATGTAGGGGGAGAATGACTCCCTCACACTTTGCGTGCAAAAATCGATCAGCCCGAAATGAAATTGAAGTTAACAAAAAAAATAAAAAATACTGTGCAGCGCCTGTGGCGCATTATTGCGATTTACTGTGGATACAGTGAACACTCTAAACTAAACGCCTTGATTCAAATATATAAATATTTATAACTGTACCTTGCAGAATATAAAAAGCCAACCCTACAAAATTGTTAAAACGGGCTTGCAAATGTTAAGTGATAGACAGAAGGAAGCATCTACGACCATAAAGTATACAGTCTATTCAGCAGATTGGAATATAAGACCTCGTACACCATACGTTTACCCATTTTATCTTATTTTGTTCATAATATCGATAACTTACGCCGTTTCAAAGATACAGTCAAAAATCGCTTACCAAAAGCAATAAAAGCCACAATTTTTAAGATATAGTTTTCTTATTGGGCATATAGATAATGAAAATAATAATGATAAATTAATGAAAAATAAGAATTTTAGAAAAATTCCATAAATAATTCCATGTTTTCAGAATTTAAATTTGTTTTTTAATTTGCACAAGAATTGAAAGAAATTACCTGTCTAACTTTAATTTCATATTATACATGTAAGCAAAATTAAAGCAAAAGCTAGCTTCATAGCTCATATTTAACTATGTAAAGCATACCGTTTTTTATTTATATCACTAATATTAATTGTAATATATAAAATGATAGAAATTAAAGACTTAAGATCAATAACCTAAAACCAAAAAATGAAATTTCACCAGTATGATGTTTTTCTCTGTGTAGAAAATTCCAATTTCAATAAGGTTTTATGTTTGAGTAAACACTGTAGCTTGATTGACCCGACACCCCCGCATCAAAATCTGTAAAAAAAAAATTCGCTGCCACTGACGCAAGAAAACTGCAAAAAAAAAAAAACAGGGCCAATGACTTCTATTCTGGTGAGTGTGTGTGTGTGTGTGTGTGTGTCGGCATTTGCGTGTGAAACTGCTTTGAAATTGGATATTTAGAGATTGCCCAGCCCGGCTGTCTATAGGGTTTCCCGCTCTGGATTTTTAGCACAGTTGATCTGTCTCATCATCGGCAGTTGAAATCAATTTGCAAATGCTTCACTGACTACCAAAAAAAAAAAAAAAACGACCCAAGCGAAGCCCTTTTGTGACACATTCCATTCGCCGCTCGCTTGGGGTCAGAGTGTACAAAATGCATTTGATTTGGCATCAGAAGTCATCATCTTCGGGTGATAAATTTTCAATTTGTTTGACTTGAGCGAAAGAGCTGTGACTCACACACATTCAGCTCGAGACGACGCCCACAACCTTCTCTCTCTCTCAAACTATTTACGTCTATCAACCTCTCTCTCTCTCTCTCTCTCTCTCTCGCTCTCTCTGTCTAAGTTTGACCTGCTGCTGGTAGCGCAACGAATTAACAGTTGACATAGTAAAAGGACGAAGTAGAGAAAACACCGACATTGATCTTGGTCCATTGTGTGAAGTGCAACATTAGGTCATGCCACATCAGCTAACCACTGTGCCACGTATACTTCTCTTTTTTTATTCTGTTCTGTTCTGTTCCGTTGTCTGTATTGCATATATTATTAAAAACAATAACTCTTTGTAACACCATACCACCACCTTAGCTAACATTCAGCCACTTGGTGGGTCCTGGTCCTCATCAAAATATATATTCCCCCATTCCAATCGGCTACACATGGCTGACAAGTCAATTAGTAATGCTTAATGCAAGTTAATTAACATTTGAAACCAAAACACAAAAATACATCAATTTCCATTTAAATTCAGATTTCTCCTGACCCATATATAAACTGTGTGTGTACATTTATGAAATGCATATATTATGAAAACTAGCAATAATTAATATCATCGCTGAAATAATTCAATGTTATTGATTTCTTTAACTCTAGTGCCATAATCAAAATCAGTTTTTCTTTAAAATCATTCGATATTTTTTGATTGTTCTTACTTTTTCGGCAGATTGTTGATTGTTTGTTGAAATTTCTTAACTTGAGCCATGCACCTCAGTTTATATCTCTGTATTGATAATAGAAGCCTATATCTCAAGTACGCACTTTATATTAATAGAGTTAAATAAGAATTGCTTTTTGGCTCGCCATCAATATTGTGTCAAGGCCCGATAAACTCTACTCTACTGGGTTCAACAAAATAACCATAAACATCTTAGAAAAATGAGCTGATATGATAACTATGCTATCATGCCGAAATTAAAGCATTTTCTTACTTAATCTCTATATCTGTGTGGGATTCGCGAAGGGAAGCTTGACTCAATGCAATCATTTGCAGTTCTCAATAGTAAGCATAATTGGTTTCAAATATTGAATTGATCTTGGTTTGTTTCATATTACTTAACAAATTCGCACCACAAATTGAATATATTGTATATATATATATATATATGTATATATACGTACTGGATATCTTATAGTCGACCAATCTCAACTTGATAATTAACGAAAGATATTGCTAAGAATTAATATGATTTATTATTTATCCAATAGTCACAGATAATATATATGGAAAAAAATATTTTTTGATAAGACGAAAAATATTATAAAGAATACACAAAAGAATTTTATATATATAAAAAATATAAGGCAAGGGCAAGAGCGCATTTACAAGATACCATTGAATCAATAATTACTATTTCTAAGTAAATATAAGTAGGCATATATATAAGCAGACGTTTAGATAATGAAATGATAAAAAATATAATCTTATAAATTCAAATGGGTAAAGAGGAAGACCAAATGAACATTTACATATGTTGATAGCAATTCGAATAGAATAATTTGTTAATTGGGTTTTGCAAATCTTTATGCAAACAATTGGTTTAACGTAAAAACTGAAATCTGCTAATTGCTTACACGTGTATAAGCTTATATAGTTATACATATGGTTGTATAATTGCACCCAATAAATAATCTGAAAAGACCCAATGTGGTTAATTCGAAGTGAGTTACAGACTATATTCTTTCTATTACGAATACATGTCAGGGTTGGTTGTATAGATTATATAGTATTATGTCGTCTAAAGTATCTTCTGAGGTATTGATCAAGTTGGATAATCTCGCCTTAAAATAGGCTATCCCTCAGATGGGCATTGGATCATTCCAGCTAAGAATAGGTAGAAATATGTTGACAAGTTTGCGATTTCTGGCTATAGCTATCAGTTATACTGATCAGATTAAAATGTCTATGAACTGTTTAAAGAGTTGACAAATTTAGAGCGTAATGCTGATTAATATAATATTTACGTATGTTCAAGTAATGGGTATAAGTGGCTTTAAGGAGGGATTCAATGCTTCGGAGTTTCCCCCTTCAAGTGCTACAGACAGCGGCGGTAAAACCGTTCATAACTAATGCCCTCTTCAATCGGAATCATAATCACATTAGATTGTTTTGCTTTTTCATGTACAGTTAAGTACAGTTGGAAGATAGTAAAGCAATTGGTGCTTTGGTTGATTTTCTTAAACTTGTATAGATATTAATAATCTTATCTAGCGACGATAGAAGGAATCACTAGTATAAATATCGGACCAAGCAGCACTCAAGTATTAGTCGTATTCTAGTAGACTATTGATCCATTGTAACAATGCTGAAAGCAATCACAGTACTCGCTGTCGTCTTGGCCCTGGCCAGCGCCGAGCTCCATCGCGTTCCCATCCTGAAGCACGAGAACTTCGTGAAGACCCGCGGAAACGTCAAGGCTGAGCTCTCGCATCTCCGCGCCAAGTATGGTCTGCCCACTGGCACTCGCGCTGTCACCGACGAGGAGCTCTCCAACTCGATGAACATGGCTTACTACGGTGCCATCACTATTGGCACACCTCCGCAGAGCTTCCAGGTGCTGTTCGATTCGGGATCCTCCAATCTGTGGGTGCCTTCGAACACTTGCTCCAGCTATGCCTGCGAAGTGCACAATCAGTATGACTCGAGTGCCTCATCCACCTATCAGTCCAATGGCGAGAGCTTCTCCATTCAGTATGGCACCGGCAGTCTGTCCGGTTTCCTGTCCACCGATACCGTTGATGTCAATGGACTGTCTGTTGCTAGCCAAACCTTTGCCGAGGCCACCAACGAGCCGGGCACCAACTTCAACAATGCCAACTTTGATGGTATTTTGGGCATGGGCTATCAGACAATTTCTCAGGATGATGTTGTGCCAGTGTTCTACAACATGGTCTCCCAGGGTCTGGTTGACGACTCTGTCTTCTCATTCTATCTTGCACGCGCTGGTACCTCCACCACCGATGGTGGTGAGCTGATCTTTGGCGGATCCGACTCATCGCTGTACAGCGGCGACTTAACCTATGTGCCCGTCTCCCAGGAGGGCTACTGGCAGTTTACCATGGATAGTGCCACTGCTGAGGGTAACTCGTTGTGCGATGATTGCCAGGCTATTGCCGATACTGGCACCTCTCTGATTGTGGCACCAGCCAATGCCTACGAGCTCCTCAATGAGATCCTTAACGTCAATGATGAGGGTCTGGTCGATTGCTCCACGATTAGCTCCCTGCCCGTGATCACCTTCAACATTGGTGGCACCAACTTCGATCTGAGCCCCTCGGCCTACATCATTCAGTCGGATGGAGAGTGCCAGTCGAGCTTCCAGTATATGGGCACCGATTTCTGGATCTTGGGCGATGTCTTCATTGGCCAATACTACACCGAGTTCGATTTGGGCAACAATCGCGTTGGTTTCGCTCCAGTCGCCTAAGCAGCACCCCAACATTTTTGTGAAAGCAAATAAAGTAATGATTTCATACAGCAAGATATTGATAAATGCTTTTCTTCAATTTCATATACTTTTTATACTCTAAGTTAAAGTCGACAAACTCGGAAGATAGATATTTGTTGTCTCCTTCAAAGCCTCAAAGATTTCTGCACACCTTCTATCAGCTGCTATTACATTTGTATCAGAGTATTTCTTATTTGGGTATACCAACACTTTATTTATTTGTGTTCTTGAAAATGGTAGAATCAAATTAATTTATTTTCCATAACGGGCTAGTCATTATTTGCCAGCGTTTTTATTTAAGTTTTATTTTATTTTTTAAAGAGGCGCGTTATATTTTAAATACCAGATTCAGCTTTAAGCTCATATCAAAGTGAGGAGCAAGTAGGGTCAAAATATGAAATATAATGTATATATTTACGGTAAATTAAATTGTCACGTTTAATTGGTACCTTATGACATTCCCATGCCAGCTGTTGTTATATATAATATATAAGTCTTGTTTTGACTCATCGTCGACAACGCCCCTGATGACGAAACCTTAACCGACGCCCCTGCCCCATATCTATTTTTTGGTACTTTTTTGCATTGGCGATGGCTTAAAATTCAATTAGTAGTGTACATGTCAGGAAAATAAAAGAATGAAGAATGCTTGACTACGACATACCTTGAGTCCAAGTCTTTGCCCATCATAACATCATTCAAATCAAAAATACTGTTACACTCATTGTATATATGTTTGTTTGCATATAGGTATATGAATATATGTGTGTATGTCATACTTCATGCAGATCATCTATATTACAGTTAGATATATCTTTAAATTGTCGCTTTTATTGTCATCTGTAACGTGGCGTAAGTTATTGAAAATTGAAATAAAGCTGAGAAAGCGAAATTCTTACAGACAGGCATACGAACAGAGGGACAGATAGATATATACTCAGATAGAAGGACTAGAAGGACACACCCAAATCCATTCGCATTTTGATGCTAATCAAGAATATATATACATAAAATGAATATGGTTGCATACGATTTGTTCTGGCTGTTGCAGAACATCAAGATACCCTTTGACCCATTCTTAATGAGTACAGGGGGTATACGGCAAATCTTATCTATGTTACATGTGATGGGATTTGATTGAATTACCTGTCGCGATAAAAACACTGCCCACGTATAAATGTGCATGGAACAAGTGCTCCAAACTTTAGTGAATCAAAGACGATACGAACATGCTGAAGTCGGTTATCGTGCTCGGTGGTCTTCTGCTGGTGCTGACCCAGAGCAGTGGGAGCAGTATCAACAAGCTGCATCGTGTGCCCATCTACAGACAGAAGAACTTTGTGAAGACACGCGCCAATATCCAGGCCGAGGTGGCCCATGTGCATAACAAATACAAAAGCCAGCTGACATTGGAATCAACAACGACTCAGGGCAGTGGTTGCTCAACAACCTCAACCACAACCATACCAACGCCAACGACAACGCTGACGAGTACAACCCTGAATACAGAGCCGATCACAAACTTCATGAATATGCAATACTATGGTCTCATCACTATTGGCACACCACCACAGGACTTTCAGGTGGTGTTCGATACGGGCTCATCGAATTTGTGGGTGCCCTCGATTAAATGCCGTAACCCTGTCTGTAGGGAGCACAATATGTTCAATGCGACCACCTCTACCAGCTATGTGTCCAATGGGGAAGATTTGGTCCTAAATTATGGCAGTGGTGGCATTACTGGTTATCTCGGCTCTGATATTGTGAATGTGAATGGCTTGAGAATAAAGAATCAGACATTCGGCCTGGCCACATCGCAGGACACAGGCGGATCGGTAACGAGCTATGATGGCATTTTAGGAATGGGCTATCTGAACCTGGCTGTTGATAATGTGGTGCCGCCGTTTTACAATATGATAAGTCAGGGACTGATCAGCCAACAGATCTTCTCGTTCTATTTGACGAGCTACGGTTCCAACAGCGAAGGCGGTGAATTGATTTTCGGTGGATCTGATCCTATTTGGTATATTGGCAACATGGTCTATGCGAATGTGACGAGAAAGGATTACTGGCAATTCATGATGGATAATGCCACCTTAGATGGCAACCTCTTGTGCACCAACTGTCAGGCGGTGGTTGATACGGGTACCTCATTGATTATGGCACCAGCCGCATCATATCAGCTAATTATGGAAGTGCTTGGTGTCTACTCATTTGGCTTTGTCGATTGCTCTACCATTCCGCAAATGCCTGTGCTTAAATTTGTGATTAACGGAAATGTCTTTGGCATACCTCCATCTGCCTATGTTATAGTTGATGGACTGAATAATGAGTGCACGCTAGGCATTCAATCCATGAGTGAAAATATCTGGATATTGGGCGATGTCTTCATTGGCCAATACTACACAGAATTTGACTTGGGCCAGAATCGTCTCGGATTTGCATCAATCATGGGACAAAGCTATACTCAAGGTGGTGGAACTCAGGGAGGTGGAACCCAGGGAAATGGAACTCAGGGTGGTGGAACTCAGGGAGGTGGAAATCCACAAGGTGGAGGGGCTGGAAATCTACAAAGGATGCCTGCCCTTGAATTAAGCCTGTTGGTGATGGTTTTGTTCTGGAAAATGTTGAATTATTTGCAGTGAGGAATATGTAACTATTTATGTAAAATTGTATTTTGTTTTTTTTTTATTTGCTAAAATTTGAAATATCATAATTCTCTGTACTGAATGTGATATAAAGTGATAAGATTGGAAATAAATTATGTGCTTTCAACTCGTGTATTGTGATTTAAGGAACATGCGTTTGGGAAGAGTCTGGAAATAACGAGTGAGACTGCTAAATGATTAATGTTAAGGTATATACAAATCCAATCAGAAAGATATTTCTTTAGAATTGTGGATTATGTTGCTATCAGTAATCAGTTCTGATCGATATTGAGGGAAAGGAGAAAAGCTTTTCCAAATTGATTCAGTTTTAGCCAAAACAAATCTAAGTTTCTATTTGTTTGATAAGGGTTTTCAGATTCTCGAGACTGCACTGTCCAAACATGTTCTTGAATTGTCTTCTTAAAATACGTCAGCTGATTAAGTTGCAACTGGAAAACCAAAGAGCAAAATAACAAACTGGTATTTCTCTCGTCTTCTGGAGTGCGTTTAATTGGCCTTCCGTTTCGCGTGATTTATTGTAAAAGTGAAGAAGAAGAAGACGAACCACAGGTTGCATGCAAAAGAAATTGGACTCTCCGAATGCACGCATTATTTATGTGATGTTATTTTTTGTGCTGTGTCATGGATTAGGAATTATACGCAGCCCGGACTCCGAGTCACTGGCTCCTACACCCAATCAAAAAAAAATCAAAAAAAAAAAAAAAAACAGAATATACACATACATAAGCTCATATTGGGAAACTTTGTTGGTGGGCCCAGAAGACGAAGCACCGAACCCACCGAGCGATCCTCTAATGAGACTTGGGTTAATAAGTGCAATTGCCTTGGAAGCTGCACACTGAAAATAATTTAAAATAAACCTATCAAAAGTGATCAGAGTGGCAAAAACGTGAAGCCAAAAAATATATGTACATACACACCGCGAAATTCGCCTTTAATCGAATTTCGCACCTTATCCTCCCTTTAATCAAAAAAAAAAAAAATAATATTAATAAAAAATGTTATGTTAATGTTTAAGTTTGTTTTAATGTTTTCAGTTTGATCAAATATAAGATTCGAGCTTTACTTGAGATTGTTCACCTTGATCTGAGCTAAAAATTCATTCACAATTTCGTTTTTCTCTCTGTGTAGCAGCTGAACCGAGTCGATTGCAGGCCCGTTCGTACCTCCTGGTGAAATTTATTGGCCAAGCGCAATTGCACATTTCGACGCTCATCAAATACCAATAAAATATCATTTGTGTTTTGTAATTGAGAGCCACGTTTGAGGGCAGACCACCAAGAGTAGAATCTGCTGACCTCTCCACCCGGACTTTCAGCTCAGTTCAGTTTTGAGAGGATTTGTGATCTTTGAACATGATCTCTCTTTGGCTGCAGCAATCTGTCTCATTAGAGTGGTCAAAGGAGCGCTTGATTTATGAACTTGTTAACTTATTGTTGTTGTCGATAAATATTTGCAAAAGCATGAAAAGAAGTTGGCGCTGTCTCATTGGCTTGACAAATCTCTAAACGAAATCAGTTAACAACTTAACTAATGATTATCAATGTGTGCTTAAATACACTAACAACGACAATGCCAAACAGCAAGCAACAAGCAACAACAATCACATCAGGCACAACATTGTCTCCGATAAGAGGACGCAACAACGTTTTTGCCACAGACACACAGACCTGAAAGGCCGCAACAGATCAGCGGCAATCAAACGCAGATACACACAGCAGTATGAGTGTGTGTGTGTGTGTGTGTATGTGCGTGGAGTGTGAGTGTGAGTGCGCACATGCAACAAATGAAAACATCTTTGATAACGGCTTTGTCGCTTGGTCCATCTGCAAATTGTGCGTTTTTGCATAGTAAGAGGATCCTTGGCGATTAAACACACACAACAGCTAAAATGTTCGTATTAAATGTGTTTGGTTTAATTTTGAATAGTATAACTATTTTATATACTATACTATATATATAAATGTAAATATATTAAATACAAAAATATAGTATTACTTTAAATGGTCTTATTTATGAAAGTAAATATATTAAATACCAAATATAGTACCACTATTGATGGGCTTCGCCATATATTATATAAATAATTATTTCATAGGATAAAGCTCAACGTCATAAAAAAAATATATTGAAATAAATATATTAAATACAAAACATTGTATTACTTTAAATTGGTTAGTTAGCATATCAACTCAGCTAGTAATGCTGACCAAGAATCTTTAAGACTTATGAGCTGCTTCAAGACGCTCGAACATTGATAAAAGAGTATAACAAATATTTTCTCAAATTGGCTTAAGCTAACATTTTTCAATTGGTGCATGACCAGATTATTCATGCTGCACTTGGCGTATCTTTGTTAGTGTTCTGATGACGATGAATGCCTTCTTCTCAATACATTCGTTTATTGGCAGCTAAATATGCCAATCCCTTTACTCTCTCTCCCTCTCACTCTCAATCTATTTACTACTCTCTCTCTCTCTCTATCTCTTTCTCTCTCTCTCTCTGTCTACCGAGTCGATTCCCTTCAAAAATGCAAATTAAATGTAAATAAGTTTGCAACTATTCGACAAAAGTCTTGGCATATACTTGTGTATGTTTGTACATCCATCCAATCCAATGCCGAAAAGCCCAAATGCCCGAAGATCGTATGTCTTCGTCTGCGTTGCCAGATGTTAACTCTTCGATAAGGATGCCAGCTTGTTGTTGTTGTTGTTGTTGTTCTCGCTGTGTTGTAAAATTTCGCGGTTCTCAGTGCGCAGATAAGAGTCGAAAGAGGAGACTCCGGCACAATTTTCATTTGGCCTACGAAGGCAACAAAAATAAAGACGAAGTGGGGAATGAAGTAAGAGCATTCTAGTCGACCGAACCCGACACCGGAATACTCTAAATAACCAAGTTGCTAACTATCATATATTGTACATTCTGATCACTTTTATGTAAGGTAAAAACTTTTACGCTTTATCACAACTATACGATATATATGTAGGTGTATTACTAATAAAAAGGAAATTGATTTTATTATTAAATGAAATCAATTTGCTCTGGATTCTATTCAGTATCTTCAACTTGAAGCTTCTAGCAAGAACCTGCCACAACTTCATGATGCCCATTAATATATATATATATATATACACATAAATATAATGTTTAATCATTTGGGTTAGGAAAAAATGAAGCTAATGAGAAGCACGTCACATCTGATAAAGGGCAATCGATAACTGTGCGGCTGGCTGCTGGGACGGTTGCTGGGTTGTTGCGTTGCTGTAATAATTGCGAAATTGTTTATTATGAATGCAATTAGTGCGGCGTGCGAGTGTGAGATAAATCAAAAGGATAACTGCGATAAGCGAGCGACTCGAATTGGACAATTGGCAGCGCGAGAGCTTTCCCGAAGCAGCACCACAGCTCCGATAACCGATAACATGTTTTATTTTTTTTGTGGTTGTTTTCTTTCGCCTTTTCTTGCTTCATTTTCGAATAAGTGATTACAGTTTATGAATTGTTGTTGTTGTGTTACTTCTTCTTCATCATCTTTTTCGTTTGCTGCTGCTGGAATTATTATTGATATTATTTACTTTAATCTGTAGCATCGCACTGCTGCAGCTTAATTGCAATGGGTAAAAGTGTGTGTTCCCTGACCCACCCCGCATGCCTCTTGCTCCTTGTCCTACGCGTGCGGCATGTGGCACACTTTTGCGCCGCGAAAAATGTGTAATTTGTAGCAATTTTGTCTTGAGTGTTGTCTCGAATAAGAAACTGGGTCAATCTTTTATAGTTGACCGCCATAAATGCATATAACGCGATCTCTCGAACTCAAACTCAAATTTAAACTCGAACTTAATATCGACTCTGGGGATCCAAAGAGCTTCCAGTTGTTATATTCAACAGTGGTGCCACAATAAAAATTTAGTTTAATGAAAGTGTTTTTTCCTTTCGTTTTTTATTTTTCTTATTTTTTTTTTTTTATGTTGATGGCTTGATTGCCATACGCTTGGATTATGATATAGTTGGGAGATCACTGCTCAATTACGGTGACGATGACGATTACAACTACGATTATATTACGAGACATTATTTACTTCGAGTTTCGAGTTAACCTCGAAGCGCGTTGAAAGCAGCGATTCATGATTTTGTTTAAGTTTCTGTTCGCTTTCTGGCACTTTTATTTCGCCTTGGCATTTATGGCATAATTTGGTCATCATTTGGACAAGTCAACATGTTGATAATGATCATGATGAGATCAGGTTGATTATATATCTACATTATATGTGCATCTGTAGCAACAGTAGCGCACTCAGAAGCCTTGCTTCAGGACATAAACAGATTAGCAAAAAGAAATTTTATATTTGTAGGGGAAAGTTGAATAAGTTGAACTCAAATGGACCAAATCGAAATACTAATTATATCCATTAAAGATGGCATTGACAGTAAATGGTGTATTGGAATATAATGTATTCTTAGACAAACTTGGGTGCTTTTAATATTAACTATCATTTCTTTATACTGAATCATTAGGAAAATAAAAATAAAACAAGTTATGAATTTCATAAATGAATTAAAGAAAATGTTACTTGTTGTTCTATAAAATCGACTGATGTCATAAAATTTATTATTGTGTACGTTCCCCTCTATCTAAGGCACACACTTAGCTGTAGTTTAAAAGTATTATACGGTCCCCGACTCAGTTCGCTGCCTTATCATTTATGTATTTCACATCAAAAGCATTCCCGACCAATATGCCATTAGTTGCTGTAATTGCTTTTTTTTGCCAATAAGACTGAATCTGTTTCTATACTCTGTAGAATAAGACATCTGTGAATCCATAAATGCACAGAGTTGAGTTGATCTAACTTGTCGTGCTTATTTGTACGCAAAAATGTATATCAGATATTGAGTATGGCATTCCTCCACAAATGCTAGCTTTGAGTCTACTTATGACTATACTCTACTCACTGATCATATGTCGTTGAAGACACCTGCAAACTGAAAATCGACTATAAATTGCCATTATTTTCAAGTTAAGATTTTTTTGATTTGAATGGATTAATCATTAGATCTAGATAAATTCAATCGATAAAGAAATAAATTCTTAATTTATATGCAATAACTGACATGAATTACAAACTTATCAACTTATGGGCACTACATGCCGAATCTCAGCTCTTTACTGAGATAAACCGCCAAGTGACTTAATTAGCATGCAAAAATATGCATTGGGAATCAATCAAAAATTTTGCGAAAAGCGTATCGTAAGCTCAATTTTCATTGAAGCCTGAAACTTTCTTTCTTCCGCACATAATGAAAGTAGTCGTTGGCGGGAAGAAAGAAGCGCTAAGAGTGGCCCAAAAGGCAATTCGGCTAATTGAAATATTCTTAATCAGATTTTGGCTTCGCAGCGATATACGCTTGATGCATTTAATCCGCAATTACCAAAGCAGGAGGGTTGGGGTTGGGGTGGTGGATATTGAGGAGGAGCTGCTGCCGCTGTCTGAGAGATCTTCAGAGTGATTGCCAGGTTCGAGGCTATGGTTTAATTTAGCGTAAAGCCTAAAAATAAAGCTCAATGGAATCAGGAATCTCACCTTGTTAAACGCGAAGTGCAACAGCAGCAGCATCAACAGCAGCAGCATCAGCATCAGGTTGTGGGCACGATCGATTGGCGGCACGCACCGCTGCACCACTGCACCACATCACTGGCAAAAAGTGGACCAGTTTTGTGCTTAGCGCTTAACAAGGAAGGCGCAACGACTGGGGACATGCCCCCTTTTTTAGTTTATATTTTTGTTTTGGAAAGAAAGTGGCCAGCGCCCAAGTATCGCCCACCAAAAATGATCCTTTCTTTATTATTCCATGCACTCAGAGAAATATATTATTCTCATTTCATGAACAGCCCTTTCGTTCCTGATACTTCAAGTACACAGGCAAAATGAACTCAAAATATTTATTATTTGTTCAACAGAGCGGTAAAAACCTTAAACTTAGAATATATAAGCTTAGATTAAGATTGAAATTGTGAAGTCTTAGAACAAAATACCCATAAGTTGAGTCAATATTTTCTGTATACTATTTTGTTTTCAATTTTCTGATAAAAGTTGAAGTCATAATTGTTTTAAAAAGTAAAGTTTAAATTTGCACATTCTCGTAATGTTTTATTTATTTAACATTTATTAATGATGATGAAATTAAGAACCTGAATTATGAGAATATAAAATCGTATTCCAATTAATAAACATCATTTCAAAAATGATAGCAAGCGTTCTTAATTCATGCCAAAGGAGTTGTACATTTAACTAAATAGTTCGCTCTCTCGTCGGGATTAATTCGTCTTTGTCGGATTTTCATATATGTACACATACTTTTTTCTGAGTGCAGAGTGCTTTGTGGCTGAGTGAGAGAACTGGGAGCTGGTTGGTAGCTGTTTGAGACTGGAAGCTCTACGCGCCGGGTCGTTGAGATTAAAGAGCTGCCGTTTAGTGGCTACTTAGGCGGCGATAAAAAGCCGAACGTGAAATTGTATTAAACGTCTTTTGGTTGCGAGTCCGACTGCGGCCCCCTGGAACGGGGTCCCTTGTTCATTCATTCACTTACTCATTCGCTCTCTTGCCAAAGATGTGGTGCCCCACAGATTTGGGGCAAGCTTAACAAGCTTGTAAGCTTAAATGGATTTTTAAAGAGCTGCTGCAAAAGCCAAATGTGAAGCCAATGAGCCAAGTTAATAATCTGCACAGCAGCAGCATCAATTACAAAAAGCTCACAAAGATTAAAAATTGTTGATGGAAACCTGACAAAAACGGATACACACCGAGAGTCACGAAGAAATGCCGCAACAACAATAATTAACAAAAAATAGCTATAGAAGATACCCTCTACTCGGTATGAACTACTGTAAGTGCTATCTGACTTAAGGGTATATGAATATTGTATAGTGTTTTTAGAATAACGCCTGTAGTTAAATTAAAGGAAAACCCCAAAATCATACGTATATACTTCATAAAAATACAATAATTAGTTAATTATGGAAAATATCTTAAGAACATGTTTCTAGATTGAGTCCGTTGAATCAAGTTTGCTGTCTGCTTTTGCTGCGTATTTTAACTGTCATTTTAGGGAACACATTCTCGATTTGAGATTGTCGATCTTAAATTGAGGTCGCACACAACTAGTCTCAGTTTGACTTATTCACTTAGTTGGTTATACTCCAATTTCTGGATCGTTCCTTACAGGGTATACCAAACAAACTTTATTGACAATGCCCCCGTTGTGTGTGTGTTTACACCGCTCACCGCCAGCCAGCTTGCCAGTCAGTTCAGCTATTCAACTGGTCAAGAGTAAGAAGAGCTCTGCTAATGCTATTAAGCCTTCATGATCATCAGCAGGCAGCAGGTACATCACTCACTTGCTGGGGCACAAAGCAAAAGATGTAGACATAGGCCTGCTGCTCGTCATGGCCAACAATCTGTCCAAAAGCGATAAAGTTATAATGGCGCAAATGTTGGACACAGTTTTTGAAATGGAGCCAACGCATACTTTGTGCCCCCTGCCAATGCCACTGCCACTGCCACTGCCGCTGTCCCCTGCTCATCTTGCTGTCTCAGCTGATGTGCTGCTTGATCTAAGTCGACGCGTTTTAGGCTTCAAGCAAAAAGCGCATCTTTATCGCGATGGCTGTGATGTGATGTGCTCGACTTTAAAAACTGTTTACAAACTGTCTGACAGAGTTTAGACTGCCGTTTGCCAGGCTGCCAGGCTGCTTGGCTAACTGCCTTCTCTCTCTCTCTCTCTCTCTCTCTCTCTCTCTCTCTTTCGTGAAGCGGTGCGACGGTTGATGTTGCCGGTGCATCGCAGCATGCCGCATGCCACATGCCCTGATGATAGACTGATCTCCTCTTCTTTTGGTAGCACCAGAACTTCCAATGGTTGTGTTATACTACTTACCTTCAGGCGACGACACGCTGTGTGTCTGTCAGTCAGTCAGTCAGTTAGTCTCCATCTCTTTCTATCTCTCGCGGCACAGTGGGCGTGTTGGGCTCGCAGCAGAGCGCGCTTAAACCAATAATGCAACTATAATGGATATCATATATAGTGTGCAGATTGCATCATGCATCAACTTACATAGTCTTCACACGCACAAGCTCAGTGAAGTCCTTTTACTTTTTCCAAAGACAGCTGAGCTTTTTTTTTGCATCGAGTATAATGTTTAGGCTTTGAAAATAAACAAAAGCTTTGAATTCATTTGATTATTTTGAAGAGTCAATTGAGGCTCAATAATACACGAATATTATTTGCATGCTTTCACAACGAATCTTTAGTGAACTGGAATTAATAGCAGACACACACTTCACTGCACGTGCAAAGACAACAAACTCGTCAAATTGATGAGGATCATTTATTAAATGTGAAGTGAGCTGATTGAGATTTTTAAGTCTGTACTTTGTCAGACTAATTATAAAATTAATCCCTAGCGAGATCGCATTGATCGCAATTGATCTATTTTTGCCGAGATCGACTGGACACAGAATTTATAGCTTATGATTGTCAATCGATTGCAAGAACTGATCATAATCTGAGCTTCGATTGATCTTCCACAGTGTTTTATTCGATCGACTGAGTTTCGAATTGCTCTCCGATTGATCGATTAAACAACTGAAAAGTGAATGATTTCTTATATGATCCAATACTGAGTTCCACTGTGCCTATGATCATTTCAATTACGATCACAAGCTGCATTTTGGATTTTAACCGGTATTAGATGAAGTTGCGTTATTATTGCTATAGGACTATGGAGTGTATGAATCGATGGCAACGGATCATTCAATTGATCGATCTTCGATGTTCAGAAGACTGGAAGCGTTTGCATCTAAACACCTTCTGGGAAGGAGTTGGAGTTGCGATACCCGTGCTTCCTTCCATCCATCTCCGTCCGCTCTCTGCACGACCCAAATGCAAATGCAATTGTCTTGTCTATAGCCCGAAGCTGCTGGCGGCTATTTGCACAGTTTGAGCCATAATTTAGGTGCGGGTGAGCCATATATCAAGACCAAGACTCTGGATGCTTTGACGGCCAGTCTCAGTCTCAGTCTCAGTCGAGTGTCTGTCCCTCTGTCTGTCGCTGGCTCTCGGTCTGTGTGATATATGACTGCAATGTCCTAATGATAATGACGTGCCGAGCTTGCCGCAGTTGTTGTTCTTATTCTTGTTCTTGTTGTGGGCGGGCGGACAACGAAAGCAATAGAGTTGGAGTTGGAGTTGGAGTACACTAAGACAAATATATTGGCGTATGCCCTAGAAAATCCACATACTTTTGGCGCCAAAAAGCAGCTTGGATTTTAATTTCTTTCTTGAAGCGAGCCTTATCAAATTTGAAAATATAATTTCAAAACGGTATCGTTATGTATCTTATGTATTAGTGTTGAAATTCATTTCTGAAGTCTAGGAATTTGATATTTTATTTTCGATGAAATACATTTATAATATTGAGAGCGAGTATTTCATTTCGAAACGAATTTATTTCTTAAATTCAAAAACTTGATAATAAAAATAAAGAATGTGAATCATAATGCCTTTTTTTTTTGTCCGAGTGTAGATGTAAGTGTGCCGAACTGTGTAGGTGAGCAGCTTATCGGAATAGGTTCCTCATTTGTTCTTTTTTTAAACTATTGATTTTAATTTGCCGTTTGCTTATTGATCGACGCGCGTTTGACACACTCGGCAAATGTTTACTGAGTGGTTGAGCTGTTGAGTGGTTGCCTGGTTGATAGGTGATTTGATTGGTTTGTTGTCACAGCACGCGACGAATGACGTCGGACGATGAACGACGGACAGATGACGCCCGACGCCTGCCGCCTGCCGCCTGACACAGTTATGCAAGTTCACACACAACACCCACGCAAATGTCGCGCAGCCAGTTGAAGGAGTCTCTCAGTCCCAGTTTGAGTCCCAGTCCCAGTCCCAGTCCCAGTCGCACTGAAAAACTGAAACTCAAACTCTCCGATTGTCGAACTCGATGCGATGGCGATATTTGATATTTGCATAACAAAGAGACCGACGACAACGATCGACTGCGACCGAACGACAAATTTGTGTGTAAACAATTCCCCTGAAAACAAGGCAGCTCTCTGCGACTTGGGTCATTTGGCGATATCAGTTGAAAATCGTTAAAAATATATAAATATATATGAATATAAAAAAGAGAGAAAAAAAACAACAAACGCGCGCCAAAATCTTTCTTAAATAAACGATCGTTTAATAAAAACCCTTCACTTAACCCCTCTTTCAGTCTCTTTATCAATCTGTATCTCTGTTTTTTGACTTGTTGTTATTGGTTTGTTCAAGTGAATTTGTTGTGTGCTGTGTGTGTGCCGTGTGTAGGTGTGATTATCTATCCATACATACATAGCTATCTCAATATACATTCATATTATACGTTGGCATTTACACACATTTATCGTATGCCAGTTTTATAATTCTTCTATCTATAGCTCACACATTATTTGCATAACCAAGTGATTTACATTGCCGTGGGTTTTAACACACGGAAATGCCAGACAAATACCAGACCGATACGATCGCAAACTGTGTCACTGCATTGGGTAAATGCTAAGGTCTTATGATCAGGAGATCCTATAAGAATTTCATTGATTCTATCTTATGGTTATCAGTTTAATTCGAAAACTATCTGTGCAACTGAAAACGAATAAAAGTTGCAATCCAAAATTGTAACCAAAACATCGTTCAAAAACGTAATTTAAGGCCAGACTTATTTATTATTCGTCAATCATAGTTTAAGCTCTGTGTGCTCTGTGTTTAGTCCATATCTGATTTGTGTATATAAAACTTAAAGCTTATTTATTTTTTCTTATATTTCTTATATCTTAATATACAAAATACAAAGATCACAAAGCATCTCCAAGCTAAAAGTCAAAATCACTAGCGATCATTTCATTTGAGTTCTGTGATTCCAAAAAATAAAAAAAAAAACAGCGACAATTTACGATGCGCCCCGCACAATTCAAATTCTAACAAACTGTTCATCATCTAAGTGACAGTTTTGCAAGGACCATCATCAGCATGCATCATGCATATCCTACCCGAGTACTATACCATATATAAATACAAACATACATATATATAGGTTGTATGTAGTTTATCACGGAACGATCATAAACTATTTTGTCTGCTGTCACAAAAGTGAACTTCTCTGAATTGTTGTACAGGATTTTCTCTGCTCATGCTCATTTTTGTGATCTGTTTGCATTTTTGATTGATCGCTTTATACCGTAGCCCAAAAAAAAAAAATAAAAATAAAATAAAAACGAATGGCAAAGTACAAAATGTAAATATGCTGCTGCTGCTGCTTCTGCCAACCACAAAAATACAAAACAACGAAATAAACAGGCTACACTGGCATCGATCATCATTTGGCGGTTTTGTGACGATCTCAGCATCTCAGCGAAACGTCAACGAATGTTGATAATCAAATCAAAGGTCCTGAGAACTGATCGAGAAATTGTGATTGTACTCGTGCATTTGGAATCAACAGTAACCATCATAACTTCAACCTTCACCTGTGTGTCTGTGTTCGGGTGTTGTTGTTTTCTCTTTGTTTTACTTTTATATATATATATATATTTTATCTTCCTACCTACGCAATGAGAGGTTTCGAGGTTGGTGAAATGATCGGCAATCGTTGATATTGATGCATAATTAAATTTAAACAAATCAAACTGCCATTGCAGCAAAGGAAACAGAAATCAAGTTGTACTTGGAGACCACCGCGTAGCGATTGGCGCAAGTGAAATAATTTGCTGGGACGGAGTCGACCGATCTGGCGATCATACAACAGAGATTCACCATCTCTCAGGCCAAAAAGGCAACAGGCGATCAACATCGACGACCTACACATATTGTAGGTAGCAGCAACAACAAGAGCAACTAAAACAAAAACAACAACAACAACAACAACAAACAAAAAACAAAAAACAAGTACAACAAACAACAACTACCCGCAAGTTTGTGGAGCTCGCGATTGGAGCTGCCTGTCTCCGCTGATCGTTTAATCTAGCGCTAAAGATCAGGTAGAGCGTCCTACGTACCGAAAACTGAAATGATTGAATTGTGTCTTGCTGTCGATCAGTGCGTGAGTTGGCCAAAAAGACAGATAGCCAGACAGGCAGACAGACGGAGCGACTCTTTGTCGATCAGTCGACTGATCGCCAGACATTGATATTTTTCGCTTGTACGAGTATTGATGATATTGAAGCATGAATCGTTGTTGTTGTTGTTGTTGGTTGTTTGTTGTTTGTTGTTGCTGCTGTCTTGTGATCTTGCGTCTCTTGGAAGTTTGTATGCAAAACGATCAACGCTTTGCATAATGTAGACTCTATAGTCGGACCTGCTCGCATGCAAATCTCTTTAGTCTCCCTGCCTTATTTTTTCTTCTGTTGTTGTTGTTGTTGTTGCGACTTTGAGTCCTGTTTCCGATCGCTGTCGCAGACTTTCACAGTTTTATAACAAATTTGATTGAATTGCCCATTGGTCGTCTTTGTGGCGGACGGGATGGGTTGAGATCTCTCTGTCCCTGTCTCTGGCTCGATCTTCTCAGTAGTCGTATGTCTTTTGACAATGTCTGCACCTTGCAAATGATTATGAATTGATTTTTGATTGCTCTTCTGCATTTATGCGCATGCATATTATTATTCTTATATGCATATGTTTACAGCGATCTGAACGATTTGTATAAATTTTTTTTTTCCGTTACCTGCATAAGGAGCCGGCTAACATTGTAACACTCATTTAATCATCATTGCGATCTTTGTGCATACTTCTCTTCCTGGTAATTAGCGTCCACGTGTGTGCCTGATCTTTAGATGATCTCGACATTTCTGTCCATGTCCAAAGTTCCTGTTGCATCTTCTAACATAATCGCAATCGCAATCGCACGTTTTGCACAACAGGTCCTGTATGTTGTTGTATGTATGTATGTATGCACAATGATTGAGTCATCACAGCACCTACGAATCTCGTCATCTCATCTATGATCCATCCATCCATCCATCCATCATATCGCCTAGGCCATGAGTTGTGCATTGTTGTTTTGCATATTTGGTATGTGTCTGTCTGTTTCAGGTAGCGCAAAAATGTTTTTTAATGAAGTGCCCTAACCAAGTCTACTCACTGTTCCTCATGTGTGGACTAATGTGCCTTAATGCTTATGCAAAAATTCATGTAACACGACTAGTATCTCAAAAGAATTTGCACAAAACATCGATTTCTCGGTTCTTCCCTTTCTCTCTCTCTCTCTCTCTCTGTCTCCGTAAAGAATTTTGCACGTGCTATGCTCAAGGGAATTTGATTTTTGACAATGGCAGCAGGTAGCAAAATCTTAACATTTTCTAGCTGAATACAACTCATATGCAATGTTTAGTTCTACAGACCCAAAGTTGTCACTATATATATTTGGCATTTACAAATTTGGGATATATATTGAGCTATGGCTGCAAAATTTAGTTATTGACTAAGAAGCAGTTGGTGTATTTGCTCTGGATTTACTCAACTTGTGTTTATCCCTAATTTATTGTCTGCCTTTTAAGATACCAATTCTAGACTATTATTTTCATATGTAGTAGACGATTATTTTCATATGTGTAGAATCCCCTTAACATAATTTCTTTTCTGCAAATCTGTTTTAGCATTTTTGTTGAAGCAATTTCTTTAATATCCAGCTTAGATAAAATGTCCAACTTTTAGTAGCGATGCAAGGGACGTCCAAAGCGATTCTAGGGATCTGTTTGATTAATCGTAAACACATCGCATATGTAAGATAATTGAGCGAATTACGATCCCGCATATTCTGTGTAATATTCGCGAATGTAATCTATTGACTGCATCTGCTGCTATCTGGTTGACTTGAGCCCAAGCTCAAATGTAAGCAGGCATTGCGAACTGATAAGCTTCCATGTAACTGGCAGATGGAGGCTGGTGATAGAGGACAGAGGCAGAGTTAACTTGCATTGGTAAATTGGATTGGCTTAAATCGATTTCTTATGTTGCCGCACTCGCATCGATGTGAAGCGCAGGGAGAGCGGAGGGGGATTGGGAGAGCGAAAGAAACGTTAAGATTAGCCAAGTGGCAAGCTGATTTTATTATCAGAACTGAGGCCCATATGTTGATGTAAGATATATTAAGAGATAAATAACAGTGCCAGAAACAGATCGATGACGCTGACAGGACAGGTGAGAGGAGTGCAACTTTATTAGAGCCTCTTTAACAAGATGCTAATTGATAGTCTGCTCTCCTCGTTGCTGAATGCTGAATGTGACTGAAGCTGCTGAAGTTGCTGCTGCCAAAAGACATTAACAAAAGTGGCAAACAGATCGCGCTCAGATCGCCAGATTGCAGAACAGATCAATGCAGATCAGCAGAGATCAGCGCAATTAAAAATGTTATCGCTGTTTGTTGTTAATGTTGAGGAGACCAGCAGCGGCCGATTTCCTGTGTTGTACAATAATACACTTACCCAATTAGAGAGTGTTGCACTATATCCTCAAGTTTGGTTTGTTTTTCGATAAGCAATTAATCTGTAACCATTTAATGACATTACAAACTACGGCATTTTTGCTGCAAAATACATTAAAAAAACATTATTGCAAAATTGCATTTAAAGTTATGTTTCTGAACCATTTGCGAACTGGCTTAGAGACTTGACTGGTCCAGGCATATATAGAGTGATAGCTGTAAGCCGTTTGATAACCGATTTATAGATTTGAGCCATTACAGAATTAATTGTGATACTTTCCAATTGAGGAACTATCATTGTACATATATCTATTTGCTTAATTATTTTAATTGACTTTGTTATTGTTTATTTTATAATATTTAAAGTAAAAATGTATCAATAGCGTATTTATGGCTTCGGTGTGTGTGTGCGTGTGTGGATATTTTTTAAAGCATTGTTTGTTTGTTGCTTCACGCCTTTGGCATTTCGCTGAAAACTTAATTTAATTAATTGCGAGACACACACATTTCCCATAAAATGCAACTTCAGTTGCCGTGTTCCAGTGTCCACTTTCAGACCCATATTGATACCCAATACCAGTTCACGGTTCCCGGTTCGGTTCGGTTCGGTTCGATCATCACTTAAGGCGCAAACTTGAATAATTGGACTTGCAGTTGGGGCATTTAAAACTGATTCGTTTTACGAGCGCATTGCACTCGCCTTTATGATTGGCAATTAATTAGGCCAAAAGCACGAATGCGAATGCAATCGAGCTCAGATCAGTTCAGTTCGATTCAGTTCAGTTCTGTTCAGTTGAGTATCAGTTTCGGTTTGCCCCTTGGGGCTATTTGTTTTTACAGCTACCGTATTTAATAGTTGTGCCTCGTCGTATCAAGACATGGCTGCCCGATTTGTTTGCTTAATTAATCGCAGCTGTAATAATAATATGAACCGAATAGTCGCCTCTCTTTTCAGAATGCAGTCCTCCTTCTTCTTACCTTTTTATTATTATTAAGCAGCCATGAAATTAGTTTTCTTTCAAGTTATTTTTATATGTTTTTTGTTTTCGAGTTGAAAACTCGCTCACTGACTGAAGCGATTATCACGCGCAATTGCATTTGAATGGCAAATGTGGCGCATTGATCGATTGTTATTCGATTGTTGTTTTGTCCGGCCTTGGACACTCTTAGCATTTACCCTTACCATTTACTCTCCAGCCTCAACTTCTTTGGTTGTGATTCGTGGCCCTCACACTTGGCCATTGTGTCGCCTTTGTGTGGCGATTCGACATGGCAATAATAATACGTTCCAATTTTTAAATCCAAAGGCATTCCTTATAGCATGCTAATCCTTTGCACTGGACGAGCCGAGACGTGTGTGGGCTGCGCCAGCGCGGGATTAGTATGCGTGATGCATTTTTTGTTTGGCATGAAATGAGTGCACCAAGCCCTAAAGAAGATCAACTTGGACAGAAAAAAAAGAAAAAAAATACAGCGAAAAACAAATATATAAAAAATGGAAGAAAAAAAAGAACGCGCAGAGAGAAGAGACTGAGAGGTATACTCGGCAAGTTTTCCTATAAATATGTAAAGTATAGCTGAGAACAGGCTAAGCAGATCTTACACAGAGAGAAAATCTCACTCAATATCAAAAGTGGACAATGAGTTTTAGTAAGCAATCAATTTAATGCTCTCAGATCGACGTTGGGATGATTGCTGATGAACAAAAAATGCTAAATTATTTATATTGTGTGTAACATCAGTTAAGCATACCCAACTTCAATTATTGCATAGGGTGTAGATTATAAAAATGCGTTTTTTATTTTAATATTGCTCGACAATCAAAACTATAGAAGTCGAGGGCCAACGAACGTGCCAAGCAAAGATGAGATCGGAGTGAGAGACCACCCTAATGAAGGAACCGCGTGCTCAGATACCAAAATTTATTACTGCTGCCGTCAGCAGTCAGGAGGGACCAGGCACCAGAGACCAGGAGGGACCCTTGGACCTGTGTGAAAGGACCTTCATTTTGCTCTCTCGCATGCCGAACACTTCATTTCAATTTTAATTAGAGCACAGCTCGGAATTTTATTCATTTGTGTAGGTCTAAGCAACAAAATTGTCTCATTTTTCAGTTTTGAGTTTTCCGTTTTCTTTCACATTTCTATTTTTTCCATTCAATTCAACTTTAATTTTAGTTAGTTGCAGCTCGTCGTCGGCTCATTTCGTTTGATTTTGCTGCTTGGTCCGCTCGCTCTCGATTATAATTAGATGGCAAAATGCCGCTGCAAGAAATTGATTGTTAAATAATTTTCTTGTGCCACCTTTGCGGCAACTGATTGGCCCCGCTGCGGCGACTTTTGAGGCTCGAGACGAGCTGCGGACGAGGTGCCTGCGAGTCGTTTAACTAAAGTAGCCAAGGCAGCATAGTATTCGAATCTGCCCGACAGATCTATAATTGAGTAAAGTGCATGGAATTAAATGAATAATTTTTAAGCTAAGAGTTCAGGCAAAGATCTAGTTTCAGTTTCAGTTTGCTTCTTCTTATTTTTATTTTATTGCTTTTGACTGAGAGCAGCAGTTAATAATATGATTAATAAGAGAGTTTTGTAAGCTTTACTTTGGAGTATTTTAATTTTAATTAATGAAGACGTTTCCTGCATTCAGTTATGAAAAGTAAGCGATTACACATTAGTTTAAGATGTGAGAGAAACAGAGTGTCAAATACAGTACAGTTGTATGGAATAGTAAAGTCCACAAGTTTGAGTAAAGTGTATAAACTAATTCTGATTTTTTGTATACCATTATTGTTGAGAAACTCAGATGAATAAAAAGAAATGGCTTTAATGGCGAACTACTATTTGTAGTAAGCTCTTAAAATGTTGATGGATAGATGAACGATTGAATGACACGCAGTCTAATTGAGTCACTTGAAAGTGTTGTAACGACCCTCGCATTAGCCACTTGCTGCACCCATTCCAGAGTTGTATGCAAAATATGCCGACACAAATCAAAAATGAAATCGCCAATCGCACAGCTAACGAGGCAAATGGAACGCAGCCAAACAGTAGGAGCTACAGGGGATGGCGAGTTGGACAGGGTGAAGAGGAGGTGGAGGAGGAGGAGCCGCAGGGAAAGGTGGAGGAGGGGAGGGGCGGCGGCAACGTCTGCGCATGCGCGGAAGCAGCCAAAGAAAATTAGGCGTACATTTTTATTGGGGCGACAGTTGGATTTGGCCTTTAACTATAGCGACAGGCCAATCGAGTTTTGGACTTAGGGATTTGGGAATTGGAATTTGAGTTGTGTGTGAGAGTTGAGAGAGAAATACAATGCAAAGCCACTTAAGTGGTTACAGCCCAAGCAAACAGAAGATTATACATATATATATATATATATATATATTTTTGTGGTATGCGCAGTTCAGCAGAAAGAAAACCAACAAAAAGGGTTGAGAGTTGAGTATCCTTGTTTGTTATGACTAGATTGAGGGCGGAACAGTAGTGGCTTGACCACAAAATATCAAAATATTTTCAAATGAAAACGGAAGAGTTGAGTTTGAGTTTTGTGATATTCCCAGTAGAAGCTAAGAAAATGACAAATGATGAGCAGGAAGTGTGTCTGTGTCCCATTACCAGGAACTAAGGATATCTCAGCATCGATAGATACCAGCATACAAACTGCAGGGACACGCGGCTTGTGTCTGGCGCGTGTTTGGTTGAGACCCTGAGGATATCCTATCCTAGTCGCTGGTATGCTGGGTGACCGCAACAAGTCCCAATAGAGAAATTAAATATCTTTGCCAGGTGCTTGGGTGCAGAAATTGTGACCAGCTGGTCATATATATTGCCATCGCTGCTCTGTCTCTCGTGCCATTTGCGCTAATTGTGTCTAAATATTTTGGTTAGAGTCGAGTCGGGATAAACAAAACCGACTCAAATGAGCAACAGCCATTATATATAGATATATACATGCGGATTTCAATGTTGTTTTGCTGCGACAATTAGAAACTGCTTAGCTTTGTCTTTTTTTTCCATTGCATCGAGGGTCTGCTGTACGCAGCGCAGCATGCTAATAACAGTTAAGAACCAAAAACACACATTTGTTTTGTATTTTTGCTCATTTCAAGGTATTCCTACTGCTGCCGCACGTTGTGCGGTCCCATTTAGAGTTGTGCCTCTATATAGACACATATACATTTAGTTGATACCAGCATTGTTCTCATAGACAATGTTTTGACCGCATTGCCAAAACCAAAACCTCCGACTGAGGGTGTGTATGTAGCTGTGTGTGTGTGTGCGTGTGCGCGCAAAAACAAAAAGGTCATAAAACTGGCCAAAAGAAAAGCGGGCCAACAACTAAACACGTTCTCCTCTTCTCTCAACGCTTGGTGGTCCTCAATTTCATTCTCATTTCATTGTTTCTTTTTTTTTGTCGTTTTTGTCACCGATGGCGAAGGCGCGTTTTTATATGCGTGACATCTCTCTCTCTATATATATACATGTATATATATATATATGTTTTCTATTTTGTTCGTATAGATCTCTATTATTGAGGGGCAGGGTTCAATTTTGTCGGACCATGTCATTTTTGGTGGGCGTTCGTCAATTGTTATTGTTGAATTGAGTTCTCTCTTTCGACTTGACTATTTCGATTGTCATTCGCCAACACGATTCGAGATGCATTCCAGCGATAAGATTCACCAATTGCCAACGCCATTGGATTCGAGTCCTTTTTTTTCGTTTGATTTGGTTGCATCTGCTACCGCAAATTGCATTAACCTGGCCCATGGGCCAGACAATTGAGGCGTGATTTGAAGGCGTTGTGTGCGGTAGCTGATTTCCCTCTAACGACCGCAAATTCAATTTCTCTTTCATTGTTCTATTGTAATTGTCTGTACTTCAGTTTTCCCGAGGGCAGAGAACCGACTACCGTGCGCACTCTTCCAGTGAAAGGTCCTTATGATGAGAGCCAAACAAATCTAGCAAACTCCTTAAGGCAAACAAAAATATAAACAAATTTAATTGAATTTCAATCGTCCTAAAATTTAAACATTTTTAAGTGTAATTCGTATTTATTTTGATTAAATTATCATTTGGATTTATCATTATAACACTAGTGGAATAATAGTGAAGTTTTCGCATCTTTCCCAGTGGTTATATTTTACTACATTTAGTTTTGGAAAAAATTGTGTTTTAAAAACATTTCCAGATTAGAAAAGATTTAGATTTTGAAGAATTCGTTTCTCTTCACATTGAAGATTTTAAAGATGCCTCGATTTAATCACCATAAAATGTGTCATATTTTTAGAAAACTACTATTGTTTTGACCGCAACTGTATACGAGTATATCAATCGAAGTTCGTCTTGATTAGATTGACTAAAATGGTTTGCGAATACTTCAAAACCATATTCTCTATAATAAATGTGCCCAAAACCCAACGCTAAGCTCTGAAGCCATTTAATATTATTAATTTTCAATGTTTGATATCAATGCGTTCAAGGAATTCGTTTATTTGAAAATTTAAGCAACTGGAGCAAAGCCAATGCGGTTGTTGCCCAAATCGAACTCGGTGTAGTACTTTCCAATGAAGACATCGCCCAAGATCCAGAAATCGGTTCCCATATACTCGAAGCCCGACTGGCACTCTCCATCCGACTGAATGATGTATTGAGCTGGCTCCAAGGGGTACTTCTTGCCACCAATGGTGAAGGTGAGCACAGGCATTGAGTCAACGGCGGAGCAATCGACGAGACCATCCTCATCAACATTTAGCAAATCGTTCAGGGTGTCGTAGGCATCACCGCTGACAACCAAGAGGGAGGTGCCGGTATCGGCGATAGCCTGGAAATTCTCGCCCAAGGTCTGGCCATCAATGGTGGCACTATCCGCAGTAAATTGCCAGTAGCCCTGTTGAGAGATGGGCACGTAGGACAGATCGCCAGTGTACATAGCTGGATCGGAGCCGCCAAAGATCAGCTCACCGCCATCGGTGGTGGAGGTACCGTCACGGGCAAGATAGAATGAAAAGACAGAGTCGTCAACCAGACCCTGGGAGACCATGTTGTAGAAGGGTGGCACAACATTATCACTGGAAATTGCCTGGTAGGCCATGCCCAGGATACCGTCGAATTTGGCATTGTTGAAGCTAGTGCCAGGCTCGTTGGTGGCCTCAGCAAAGGTCTGGCTCTTGATGGTCAGACCGCTGACATCAACGACATCGGTGGACAGGAAACCGGAGAGGCTACCCGAGCCGTACTGGATGGAGAAGCTCTCGCCATTGGCCTCATACGTGGAGGACTTGTCATGATCGTACTTGTTGTGATTTTGGCAGGCGATATCGAGGAAGAAGCAACGGCTCGAGGGCACCCATAGATTGGAGGATCCTGAATCGAACAGCACCTTGAAGCTCTGCGGAGGTGTGCCAATGGTGATGGCACCGTAGTAGGCCAGGTTGAGCGAGTTGGAGAGCTCCTCGTCGGCATCGCGAGCGGATGGCACATTGTATTTGCCACGCAGATAGGCCTTCTCTGCCTTCACATTCTCACGGGTCTTCACGAAGTTCTCGTGCTTCAGGATGGGAACGCGATGGAGCTCGGCGCTGGCCAGGGCCAGGACCGCAGCGAATACGGCGATTTTGAGCATATTGTCAATTGGTGTCTACTTGATTTCGACTAATTCTGAGAGACTGCCAAGTCTGGTATTTATACTAAATCCCTTATCAATAGTCTCCTGGGTAGTACTTGTGCAACTCAATCAAATCACTGCGGCTGATAATGTGTTTAATATCTTCAAAGATTCCGATTGTGTTCTTATCAAGCGGGGCGTGACGATTATACGTCTGCTTCATATCTATAAAAATTGTCAGCTTATATTCCTTGGCTGTTTGTTTTCTATTTACACTTTTAGCGTCCTCAGATTAGGTTACCCATACTTTTAGAAACAATTGTTTGTATCACTACAAAATACTCAATTGTTTTAATGTCTTCTAGCTGTTTTTGACTGGACATGAAAAATCAAAACAATCTATTGTGATTATGAATCCAATTTTATTGAAGAGGGCATTAGTTATGGACGGACCGACGCTGTCTGTAGCACTTGAATGGGGAAACTCCGAAGCATTGAACCACTCCTTGAAGCCACTTGTACGTAAATATTATATTAATCAGCATTACGCTCTACATTTGTCAACTCTTCAAGCAGTTGAAAGACAGTTTAATCTGATCAGTATAACTGATTGTTTGCTATTGCCACGAATCACAAACTTGTCAATATGCCATCATATTCTCACCTACCACATATGTTGGCATTGAACTTGTTAACCAAGTCGAGCTAATTATGGTAATATCAAGAGTCAAGCCAAGAAAAATATTTACTAAAATTATTCTAAGGCAGTTTTTTTAGCACATTCTAATCTGATCAGAAAGGGGTGGAATTTAATAAAATCGCTGCTGAAGACTGGCTAGAGATAATGTAGTTAATATCTTCCACTATTCCGATTGTGTGCTTTTCAAGTGGACCTTGACGTCTGTTATATGTATATATTTGTATTCATTGGTTGTTTGTTTTCATTTCCAATTCTTAACGTCATCAAATTAAGTCCGCAATACAAACTGGCCAAACTCAAGAACCACCAGAGACAAATAGTATTTCGCTGTACAAATATGATAGGCTTATAGAATCTGTATAAATTGTGTTATATACTAACTCAAATGCTTTGAATGGCTTTTATAGTTTATATAACTTTAACATTGCAAATTGTTGAAAAGGTATGCAGCAGGCAGGAAAAAGTATTTTTAACATCTTAAAATATTTGCATCTTGAAAGCATCAACAGCCGGGTCGATTCAGTTATGTCAAGTTTATTTTATTTCATTGATGACTTCGTTCATTTCCCCCATATTGATAAGTACCCAATAGCGATGGCAACAAAATGCACAATTCTAAAGATTTATATTTCTTATACGATATTTACATACCTTGACATCACATTGATTAACTGTACATATTTCATCCCAATCGTAGAAGAAACACAAAAGTTATTGAATCGTATTTAGAGCAAACATTTTATGTGTACATTTGCACACACACACACACACACACACATGTTTTTCTAGACACTTCCCGAAGCCATGTTTCTTAAAGAACAATGTACAATTTGGAGGAAGTACATAATTTATTTTTGATCGGATCTCTGCATATCAGAACAGAGATTTATGATATATATCAGGTTTAAGCTAATAAAAAAAAAGATGAGAAGTTACATAAATAGTTAAAAATTCCTCAGTGCAGATAATTCAACATTTTCGAAAGCAACAAGGCCATCACCAACAGGCCCAATTCAAGGGCAGGCATCCCTTGCAAATTACCAGCCCCACCACCCGCAATGTAGTTTTGTCCAGTGATTGATGCAAATCCGACACGATTCTGGGCCAAATCAAATTCTGTGTAGTATTGGCCAATGAAGACATCGCCCAAAATCCAGAAATCTGTAGATATGTAGTCAATGGCCAGTATGCATTGTTGACCCTCCACAATAGTATAGGCGTAGCCGGGGATGCCAAAGATCTTGCCGTTAATCGCAAATTTAAGCACTGGCATTTGCATAATCTTGGAGCAATCGATTTCGCCATTGCTACCAACACCAAGCACCTCCCTGATTATCAGATAGGATGCGGCTGGTGCCATAATCAATGAGGTACCCGTATCAGCCACCGCCTGACAGTTGGTGCACAAGGTTTTGCCATCTAAGGTGGCATTATCCATCATGAATTGCCAGTAATCCTCTCTCGTCACATTCGCATAGACCATGTTGCCAACAAACAGGCTATGATCGGATCCACCGAAAATCAATTGACCGCCTTGGCTGGAGGAACCGTCGCTCGTCAAATAGAACGAGAAGATCTGTTGGCTGACCAGTCCCTGGTTTATCATATTGTAAAACGGCGGTACCACATTATCAACAGCCAGGTTATGATATCCCATACCGAAAATGCCATCAAAGCTCGCTGTCAAAAAATCGTTCTGCTCAAATGTGGCCAGAGCCAATGACTGACTCTGTATATTCATGCCATTCACATTCACAACATCAGAGCAGAGATAACCAGTCATGTTACCGGTGCCATACTCTATGGATATAATCGACCCATTATGCACATAGCTGGAGGAGGCGGCCGGATTGAACATATTGTGATTCTTACAGGCGGCGGCGGAGCAGTTAATCGAGGGCACCCACAGATTCGATGAGCCCGTATCGAACATAACTTCAAATCTCTGTGGTGGTGTGCCAATGGTGATGAGACCATAGTATTGCATATTCATGTAGTTGCTTAGCGGCTCCTTATGAATGCCTGCAGTCGGTGTCTTTGTTGTCGTTGTGGTTGTTGAAACACCACCGGCCTGTGCCGTTGTTGATGCCAATGTCAGCTGGCTGTTGTATTTGCTACGCACATGGGCCACCTCGGCCTGGATATTGGCGCGTGTCTTCACAAAGTTCTTCTGCCTGTAGATGGGCACACGATAGAGCTTGTTGACACTGCTCCCACTGCTCTGGGTCAGCACCAGCAGAAGACCACCGAGCACGATAACCGACTTCAGCATGTTCGTATCGTCTTTGATTCACTAAAGTTTGGAGCACTTGTTCCATGCACATTTATACGTGGGCAGTGTTTTTATCGCGACAGTTAATTCAGTCAAATCCCATCAAATGTAACATAGATAAGATTTGCCGTATACCCCCTGTACTCATTAAGAATGGGTCAAAGGGTATCTTGATGTTCTGCAACAGCCAGAACAAATCGTATGCAACCATATTCATTTTATGTATATATATTCTTGATTAGCATCAAAATACGAATGGATTTATGTGTTTCCTTCTAGTCCTTCTATCTTAGTATATATCTATCTGTCCCTCTGTATGCCTGTCTGTAAGAATTTCACTTTCTTAGCTTTATTTCAATTTTGAATAACTTACGCCACGTTACAGATGACAATAAAAGCGACAATTTAAAGATATATCTAACTCTAATATAGATGATCTGCATGAAGTATGACATACACACATATATTTATATACCTATATGCAAACAAACATATACATATACAATGAGTGTCACAGTATTTTTGATTTGAATGATGTTATGATGGGCAAAGACTTGGACTCAAGGTATGTCGTAGTCAAGCATTCTTCATTCTTTTATTTTCGTTATATCTTGAAACTTGAAGCCCACTTATGGCATTTTAAGCCACCATCACGTCCCCACATACATAATGTGGTAGCACAAAGTTAGATATGGGGAAGCCGGCCAAGGGTTCTTCATCAATGGCGTTGTCGACGGTGACTCAGTACAAGACTAACATTTTACGAAGACTAGTCATACTTTCGACAAAAAGCTTACAATTCAATTTTATATATATATCTTATGTCTCTGGCTCCTATCGATCACAAATGGAAGTCAAAATTGACTTATGCTACTGTTGGTGTACTTTGGCCTTGTGAGTCAGTTAAGTAATTACACAAAAAAATATACTCTTATCAAATAGATATGATGCTATCTACCATGCTACGATAAAGCTAAAAGAAATGAGAGGAAACTAGTTCGGTTTCTGGTGCTGTTTAGGGAACTATATTACTGTCCAAACGAAGACATCGCACAAAGATTAACCAATCCGTGGCCATATATTGAAAGATCGATAAAGATACACAATTAATTTGCCGATATCTTCATCAGTCGAGTCATTCTGCAAAAATGAAAATGTATATAATTAAAATGTTCAGGAGAATCTCAATCTGTTGCCTCGCCCGTTCACCCAAAGTCGTCTTTAGGTGCACCCAGCACTTTGACAAAGGGCCGAGGGAAAGGCGCGCGTGCTGGCCCACGGCTCAGAGCTCATTACGTCAGCCTAATCCAAGCGGCAAGCATGTCCACGATGAGAGCTATGACTACACACCGGATCGGGATGAGAATGAGGATCAGGATCAGATGAGGGGTGGACAGCGGGCAAAGCTGTTAAGCGCATTCGACGCGCATGCCACCCTCGTCTCCTGCTCAATTTATCTTTCACTTTTCACTATTCCATTGCCCATTTCCCATTTCGAGTTTTTCATTGAACTGCTAAAATTAATTTAGTTAAAAACCTCAACGAAAAAGGTGATGGAAATCTCTGATTACGCCGGGTAATTTTAGACAGCCTGATGTGTAATGCGAGTAATTTTCCCGGCCTTCAGCATTTGCCTCCACTTTGGCTTCGGTATTTTTTCTTTATTTTTGACACATTTTGGTGCTAGGGGCAGATCAGCCATTTTTAATTTCTCTCCATTTTCTCCGCTCTCTGATGCCTTATCATAATCACATTGGCTATGCCAGCGCGTTAGATGAGTGTGCAATTCTAAGCCGAGAACTATTCACACAGGAAGCAACTCAATTTGTACGTATATCCTGTGCAAGGTGTCGTGTCCTGCCGCCCTCCCTCACACATTTTCTGTGTGTTTTTTTTTGTGGTTTTCCTCATCGTTTTGATAGCATTTCCCTGCCTCAGAGGCGTTTACCAAAAACATTTTTCTATATATTAAGAAAATAATAGTAATAATAACCAAAATTAAATGTATATTTTTTTGTCCCATTTCCTTCCGCTTCGCTTGTAATTTCAAACGTCAATCGCTTTTTTTCTATCTATGATTATCTAAAATAATTTTTTTTTGTTTGTTCTGACAACTTTTAAAACGCTCAAGACAGTGGCTGATCGATCCACTTTAGAGAGAGAAAGAAAGAGACTGCTCCCGAAACAAGTGCTGACGTTCCCCTGCCGCGCTTAAATGCCTGTCCATGTCCATAGATATCTAAATTTGTTTGCTCTTGAGGCGATGACAGGCTGGCGAGTCTCGTGATTTAAACGCCTGTTGCCTGTCAATTATACGTCACGATATGCAGCTCAGAACTCTTTCACAGCTCAGCTCAGAGCAACCGCAACAGCAAAACCCAAAGACTGAAAGACTTAACCGAGACACGCGTCACACACTCAGCTGCTGCCTCAGATACTTTGTGGATGGACGGATGGATGAGCGAGTAACTATCTACATGTGCGTCAGTCACTCGACGCTTCTCTATCTTGCATTGCGTGCACTTGCAATGAGTATTTAAAATTTGTAATACAGTTGTGGAGATACGCATCGGAATAACTATGAATACTGCACACGACAGCTAGCTGAACATGAAAGTGATGTAAAATATTTTAAGTGAGGAAGAAGGATTATGCGCTAAAAAGAACAGTTAAATAAACCTTAAATCTCCGATTATATTTGTCCAAATAAGTATAATATGGCTAAGATCTAATTATTGTATTTTTGAGCAGACTTTATTCAACATTCGAAACTCAAAACGAAGAGGATTTTCAGTGTCATCTTAACATGAATTCAACAAGATATTCGTGTTAAATTTTGAAATGAATCATTAAAAATGTAAACATATATTGCCTTAAATCGGAAGTAATCTTATGATTCTACAAATAAATATTTCTTTTTAATGTTGTGTATATATGTTTCAAATGTCTATAGCAAATATCATGCTGTCTATAGAAAATTATGCTACAGCAAATAGGCAGTACCAACAAAAGTATTTTAGAGCAGAAAATTCATTCCCATATTCGAGACCTAAAACCATATTTCAATGTCAAGTTACGCCCACAGAGAATTTTAGAGTGTATCTAGGTTGTGGGCTGTCATATTGATTATTTATATTTTCATATTCTATGCAAAGTGTTTTATTAGCGCCAGCGCCTTTTTGAATGAGAACGCCCCTGAGAACTATGAAGGACCTCCGACTGCAGTTCGAGTCTGACTCTGACTCTCAATGAATCCTTGGCAGCCAAAAAAAAATTAAAGTGTGCTCCTCAATTAAAAGACAACCTGCTGCGATGGCGGCGGCGGCTGCTCTGAATTTTTTTCTCTCTCGCTTGGCATTCAAAATTATTTCTCTATCTCTGTCTAGCATTGTCTGTAGATATGTGGGGTGAAACCGATGTTTGAGGCAAGTGTTTGGGACATAATTGTTCACGCCTCGGTCGCGTAATAGACACTTTGATGAGCCGGCGCTATTGGCCTCACTACTACTATTAATCGCCCAAAATAGGAACACAAATACACACATCCTGCCCAGCCTCTTCTTCTGGTTTCTCTTGGCTATGCAAAGCGTCGCTAAATGATGAAGCGTGTGCCGTTTTTCCTGTGATCGCAACTCCGGCGCCGAATCGCAATTGGTAAAATCGGGCGTTTGACTGGAATTCCCAGTAAAAATCCGAAATTGAGTGCCTGCTGCGCTATTTGAGGCGAGGCAGGTCAGGTCAGGTGCGAGAGACGAGAGATACGATTCAGGGTTGTCGGGGCTGCCCGCTGCTTGTACTTAATTGCAGTTACCAAAATTGATACTCGTATCTGTATCTGTATCTGTGTCTGCATTTATTAGACATGCATTTTTGGCGAAAAACCAGCGTCGGCGATAAGAGGGATCCGTGATAAGATTAACCCGCATTGGGCTACAGCTACAAAGAGTATCTGCAACGGTGATGTCTGCATTAGATAGACATATATTTAAGCTGAGCTGATGGACCTGCAACGGTTGAAGTTAGAAATGTATCTCATGGCCTGCACGTGCAAAAGTGCGAGTAACATTAAAGGTGTGATTGCCAATTTAGTTTTAGCTGCGTGAACTGAGGCGATAACACAAGAAAGCGAGTTATCGATACAAATGCTTCTCATGGTAGCTAATATTCTGTAGATGCAAATATATCTCGCATTTCCTAGTTATAAATTCGAGCTCAAACTTATCTTCAAGAGACGAACAAATGTAATGCATCTGACACTACGGAGTGTATCTCACAGATACGAATATATGTGTATCTTATCTAATTCAAGTATAATTGTTGAACTTCGATCGAATTGATATAGAACATGGAGAGTTGTTCGTAGATATATATGTATCTCATAGATTGCACGTGCAATCGTTTCTCCAGGAGAAGGCAGCGGCATGTAGGGTTGTGCCGACGCCCACTTCTTGTAGTATTTATTTTATTTTTTTTCTGTTGGGTGTGGCAAGTAGGCCAAAAGAGTAGCCGCCGCCGCAAAAGAATTGTTGAATAGATTCTTCGAGGCAGTGAGCGAAATGTATCTTGAAAGATTTTCATTCTATTCACATGACTTTTAATGCTTTAATGCTGTCAACGCACAGACCGCCGACTGATGCAACTACTCCTACGACGAAGTTGCTCACTTTGCTGTTGCTGCAGCCGAATGTGAGTTGTTGCATGCGACACAATACGTGCAACAATGGTGACAATTTCACATCTTAATGCACATGAATGCGCGTTAAAAATTTGCCGCCTTCTTTGACCCAAGGCGGCTACTTTTCCTTTTTCTTTCATTTCCCGATTTTTTAGTTTATATATTTTTTTTTTTGGTTTAGTTTTTGGCAAAGCGTATTTTGCTTTTTGATAAATCGATTATAGCATCGTAGGAGGCGGTCGCAAAAACAATGCGATGCGCAAAAATAGAAAAGGGAACCCCGAACCGAACCGATTCACAATGCAATCAGAATGGCCATCAACATCATCCTCATTGTCAACCTCAACCTCTCGTCGTCATCATCATCATTATCTTCATCATCGGCTTTTGTATGTTGTTGTTTTTTTTTTTTTGGTCTTTGTGGTCGCTGAATGCAGATCCATCGATCGAAGTCGAAGCCGCAGTTTTGTGGTTGACATTTTTGTGTGTTCTGTGTTACGGCCGGTGACTTTGCTTTGATGCCCGCCATGGGGCATAGCCCTTCTCCCTCTCCTTCTCCATCTGCGATACCGATCCAGATACATATCCCAATTTTAGGCTATGACTGTGAAAGAGGCGCGGTTTATTCCTCAGTCACCGCTTTGTTTTGATTTCGCTCTTTGCTTTTCTCTTTTCTCTTTTCTCATTTTTGGTTTTTTTTCTAGTTCTGATTTCTCGATACGATTTTAAGTAAATCTGTTTTTTTGGCCATAGAACGCGCCGAGTTCCCATGGCTAAAAAAAGCCGCTTAAGCTGGTCAAGCGTAGATACTTTGTAATGATACAAAATGGTGCTGTTATCTTTCGAAATGTGTGCATTAAAAATCTAAATTAATTATAAATGGGTACTAGCTATGCCGTATATTCGTTATTCCAAATATCGCGAATGAACAGGAGATTTCTTAAAGGTCGCTTGGAATTGAGCCCAATAAATTCGCACAACACGAGGGATCCATCTCGAAACAATAAAGTTTACCAGAAAATACATATATTAATAATAAATGGCACTATTTTCGTGATTAGATGAATCCAGAATCAATCTGGGAACATTATCAGAAAATGACCCTCGGTTCAATATGTGTATTTCAGTTTTAATGATTTTTAATATGAAATTCTTAACTTTTAATGCTAGATAAGATTATCTATCTCCATCTGTATTGAGTATTGAATTTATTTTCTTCAGAATTACTTAAACTGTGATTTTTTTTAGGCATGGACAATTTACTTTTGTGGAATAAGTTTCGTTCTGGCTCATAATGTGCAAGGATTCAGTGTTGGTTTAGCACGAGCCTTTGTTGTCCGTTTTTAGCAAGTAGTATGTATGTATATACATACATATATAATGCAGATCCCTTGCTGATGTCTCGCTGAACTCTCAGTTACGGCCCGTGGCCCGTGACATTGTCGCGCCTTTTAAAGACAAGAACACATGTGTGCCCCGGGATTTCTGTTCGTTAGTGGTTCCGGTTGCACTTGCCAATAACGTACCAAAAAAAAAGAAAAACGCACTTGTGCATCTCGCAAATTTTCACGGGCGGAAAACCCCGAGGGTTTTTCTTAACGGAAACAGGTAGATATCAGCGATAAATTGAACGATGCATTCGACACGCTCATCCGTCGTGACGAATGTCGGGATTGTCCTTTGACAGAGGGGACTCTCTATGCGCGTAATGCTAATGACCAGACACTGAGAGCCGCCCCGCAGTCTGGCAATGGCAAAGGGAAATGGAATCTATAATGAAGAACTGTCGCAATTCGCTTTGGCTCACCTAGACGCAGCTAGCCAGACTAGACTAGCTGTTCGACTATATTGACCTTAGCGCTGACCTTTTGATAGTAGCGCAAACATATTAAAAATATATACAAAAAAACACTACAAAGAAACGGGGAGCCATCTTAGAAGCGGAGGAGTCTTTAATGTAGACTCCAGAGTAAGAGCCACGCTTCAATGAGCAATTTCCTCAATGCAGCGCAGATAAGGACTAGCGCTACGGGAATGTCGTGAAAAAATAAATAATGAACAAATAAAAAAGGAAAATTTAAAAGTAGAAATCACTTTTCATGCGATTGAGGCCGAGAGATGGAGATGGCTCCAGACAATAGTCACAGGATATTCCAGTGAATTCCTTTCAAAGGCATTTTTGCTTTTCGCTTTTCGTTTTTGCCTTTGGCATTTTGCCCCATTGTTGTCTAGTCCTTAGTGTCCTGGATGATATGCTCGATATGGCTTTTTGCCTGTGCTCTAAAAACTGTCTGACATTGATTGCCTGCGATGGTTTATTGGACCCCTGTTTGCCATGATGAGAACCTGCATGCATGCCATGGAATTGGACACGTGTGTGCACATGTGAGCGTGTGTGTGTGTATGTGTGTGTATGTGTGTGTGAATGCAACTGCGTCGTTGTACACATTGATCCTTGCACGCTTTTGTAATATCTGCGGTTAGTTTCCATCATGTCAACAATCAAGTCAAAGTTGAAACCTGCATCGCTTCTCTTTTCTTTCCCTCACTCTCTCTCTCTCTCTCTCTCTCTTTCTCTCTCTATCCCTCTATAACTCTCTCTGTCTGTCTACCCTTTGTGAAGGGTTGCGCTCGGTAAAGTCATTTAACTACTGACAAACAGTTCACACTGTGCTAAATGTAGCGTGTGTTGAGGATCAATAAAACAAAATGCGATACCAAAGTGAAATGCAATATCGAAGATTACCTTTTGGCTGTTCGCTCAGCTAAATAGCTCGGCTCTCAGTGTTACCATAGATAGCCAAAATAGATATCAAGGGTTATCGTTTCATGCTGTTAGACAATTTAGTTACATTCAGTGCCTCCAGTACAAGTTTCCCTTGCAGAAACTGACCTGAAGGTGAGCATCTAAAAGCGATCAGTAGTCCAACTAGTAGCTCTAAAGTCTCACTTGACATGACACTGTGGATATAGGGTATATGAATATATATATATATATATTTATATGTATGTATATTAATGAGTTTTCTTTGTATTTTCTTAAACTGAAATTAATAGAATTTTTGAAAGAACTGCAGATATTCTCTTGTATCTAGCAGACATTCAATGAGACACAGATATTTGATTAAAGGCATTTCCTTTTTTCCTTATACTATTGAAAATACAATCTTTTTTTTACTTATTTTGTTTGTTTGGTATTTTACCAATGGAATTAAATTGGTAACATCAACAGAAAGTTTGGTATTAAATTAATGAGTTTTCTTGGTACTTTCTTAACCTGAAATGAATACGATTTTCGAAGAACTTCTGATTGTATTAGAACTGAATTGAGTTAATATGTGAAACTTTAACGTTTGTGTTTTTTGGCTGGTAGCACTTGGTGTCGCCTTATTAATGAGCTACTAGGAAAGTGGACAACTCTGACTACAACTACAACTGCCACTTGACGCCTGGTTAAGTGCGAAATCTGACAACTCGAGGTTCGAGTGCTCGTCGAGAGAGTTAAGGAGCAAACGGAGGATACTCTGGATTATTCAAATGAGAGTTCTTTTGAGTTTTTTTTTTTTTTTTTTAAGCGCAACAAGCGCTCTCGTATTTTGACACATGGCTCATAAATCTTGTCTAGCGATGCGCGCTGGCGACGCCGTCATAAAGTCACATAACTCACTTATACACGCACATAGCTCAAATGCAAAGATGCTGCCAGGATACAAGTGTCCTCGCGACATCGAGGTAGAAGAAGAGAGCGCAGAGAGCAATGAGCGTGTGTCCTTTAGGACGCGGGTGCGCCCAGTTTTCTTTGAATTGCGACATGATAAAATAACATGCGGCTCGGATTTCCCAGCAACAACAATAAAGTGAAGTAAAAGGCGCATTACAAAAATAAATAAACGAGGAGCACTTCAGTGCCAGGACATGGCAGGACATTGTATATGGAGCCAAGAGCGGTCTGCCTGCCAGACAGGACAAGATGCAAAACAAATACGCACTTCCTGCAACAAAAACGGCGGACATGTCTCGATCTAAAGTGGCGCACAAAAGAAGTTACTTCCTGGCAAAAGGACCTACTGTAAGAAAAGGACTTGCGAGCAGAGTTCGAGACAGAAAGAGACAGATAGAGAAAGAGAGAGAGAGAGAGCTCATGAGCTCAAATGAATTTATTGCAATTGCTGTCATTTGAGTCCGGAGTCCTAGTGAAATCTTAGCTAAAATTGCATAAAACTATAGCGATATCCTCAATGCCGAGCCTATTAAAGGACATTGGCTAAGTCCCGTATTTTGACACCTACGCCTCACTCAAAGTCCAGTCTGAATTCAGTGCACATAAGCTTCATTTGATATCCGCTGGCAATTCTATAGCATGCTCGCTCGCTTAGTCGAGTCTGGGTCCTTCCTGGTCTTATCCTGCCAGGTCGCATCTTAAGCTGACATACAATCAAATTTCGTATTGTCCTTTGCCTTGAGGCTACCGTCTTGCAATCTCACTCTCTCTCTCTCTTCCTCTCTCTACCTACTGCTGTTCTCTGCCCTGTCTCCATACACATCTTGCTTCCTTCCTTCCTGCCTTAATGTCTTTTATTTATTTATTTTTTTTTTTGAGGTAAAATCTCGCATTTTTTGGCTACGTTCTCGTGTTTCCTGTCGCGCTGCCAGGGCGGGTCAGATGTGCGGAGGCAACACCCATATATCATATTTGCCAGCCTCTCCCTCCCTTCCTCCCTGTTGCTCCCTCAACTATCCATCATTCAACAGTCAGCAGTTTCTTTGCACGTGTCCAGCATTCACATTTGCATACATTGTTGAAATTTTGTGGGCTTGTCACAATTTTACATTCTTACTTGGATCGAAATGGTAATGAGCCCAACCCAAAATTGAATGCTTGCGTCTTGGCACACGCCCAAGCTAGAGACAAGCTTCTTCATTAAGGTATGTAGGGTCTAGTGTTTGGGGTTGTGTTGCGGGTTAGGCGTTTTTAGGGGTAGTCGCGAGGCGCGAGACTTTCTACCCCGCGAGCGGAAGTGCATTTTATGCCTTGTGATTACGCACCGTCCAGCTTTATATTTTGTTTTTTGTTTTTTTTTTTGTGCGACTTGGGGTGCGCCAGACACGTGGGCTCCTATCGCAGCTCTATTAAGTAGTAAGTTTGTCCTCAACCAGCTGGCTGTCGTCGCTCGTCCTTTCTGTTTGACATGGTCCGCTTCAGGCTATCAGGCGTGTCGGCCTATTTCCGCCGGGCTCGAGGCTCGGTCAATTTATGCGCAAAATACCAAATTGAAGCTCGTTAAAAAATATATTTGCTGTTATTTCCGGTCGAGTGTTGATTATTATTGAGTGAGTGGGTTGATTTACCCTTAACACATGCACCCAGGCGCAGGAAGTAACCGAAGTTCTCTCTCCGAGTGACTCATTCATTCGTAGTAGTCACCCAGTATAATAGTATTATCTTTTACTCTATATATTATATATATTTTTTTATATTTTTCCCAGTTAAACATTTTTGTGTAAGCGACAGTAAAATTGAACGATCCTTGGAATCATATAAACATATTGTATAAATCTACATACTTTCAGTCCTTTTCTGTCGATCTATTTATAAAAACTATTTCACTTTCAATGTATGTACATACTTGAACCCACTTGAGCGACAGATAGTGCTATAAATCATTGCTATTCATGCGGATAAGATATTTGAGTAATTCATATGCTTAAAGAAGAAACTCCAAAATCGACTAGTTAAGAAAGGTTTTCAATTGTTGTCGACTCTCTTGACGTGTTTTAACTAAAGTTGAGCGTCTATTTTATAAGTTTTAGTACGAAAAAGAATATTTAAATATATCTGTAGATAATCTGGTGCAATATATAAAAGGTTCTCAGTTAAGGTTAATCCAGAGTTCCACTTATGAAAGATTGAGCATATTGATATATTATGAACATTTAAGTATTATAAAAATGTATACAACAATTTATGAAATAAATATTTTATCTTGAAAATGTTCAAATATTGTTATCAGCTTCTAAGCATATAGGTCTCAAGAGAGATTTTTGAATTTCGTGTAGGCAATGAAAACTTGGCTGTCGATCCTTTCAAATAAAACTCCTTATTCAATTGAATGGAGAAATTGTATAAATCGTATTATTGTTATGTTCTGTTATATACTGATAATCTAATGAAAGCACAAGAATTTTATTTGTAGAGATAATTATGTTGTTTAGGTATCTGAAATTAAGCTGAAATATTTAAGAAATGTTGTTGTTTCAATGAAAAGATATAGTTTGAATTTCGGTTAAGAATTGTTTTTTAATATTTTATTTTTATTATTGCAATTCAATAATAATAATAATACTTAGGAACTAGTTTAGTGTCTTCCATGCTTATAACAAATACTTAAAATTATGAAAAAAATATTTAGTTTAGGTTTTAAATCATTGTCTTCCATGCTTAAACTATGAAAAAAAAGTTTTTTTTTTGCTTAAAGGCTAGGAAACTTATAGAATCTGGGACTTGTTTTGTTTTGTTGTTTTGTTGATTTTGTAGTTTGTTGTTGTTGAGTTGTGTTTTCACTAAGGCAACAATTTTCCATATTTACAATTTGTACAGGATTTGTGTGTTTGGTTTGGCTGGAGTAGGATCACTAGGATCTGTGATGATGACGCTCTCTCTCACTCACTGTTCCTGCCACGAGGAGATGTAATCGAGCAGCTCCTCATCGTCGGGCTGTTCATCGCTGAAGCTGTCAAAGGACTCAAATTTGAACTGTTGCTGCTCCTGCTGTTGTTGTTGTTGCTGCTGCTGTTGCTCCTGATCGGGCAGCTCCTGCTTCACATAGCTGGCAGACAGATCGGAGGCATCGCTATACGAGGGTGTTGGCGACGCAGAGTGATACGAATGATGATGATGATGATATGGAGCACCAGCCGAAGCAGTTGGAGGACTGTCCAGACTGTCGTTGTAGTCATCGTTGTAGCTATCGTTGCTGCACTCATCCGTTGTCGAGCTGCTGCTGAAGAGCAGCTGTGCCCTCGGCTGGCCATCATCGCCGAGCATGTCCTGCAGTCCACGGATATATTCAACTGCGATGCGCAGCGTGTCCACCTTGGAAAGTTTCTTGCTGGCTCCCCGGCCGCCATTCGACAGCGAGTTGATGACCGTCTGGGGTAAATGCTGGCGCAGATTCACAAATCCATTGTTTACTTGCTTGACACGATTGCGCTCCCGTGCGTTGCGACGTGCCACCGATGGCATCTGCTCGGCGCCACCATATGGCAGATTCGCATAGTTGTTGTATTTCTTTTTGGCAAGCATGGGCCCCACTCCTGATCCCGATGCAGATCTCGTTGTGGCATTTGTCGTCGGTTGCATATTCTGCAATTGGCTATTGCCCAGCGGCTGTTTGGGCGCAATCAGGTGATGTTGCTGCTGTTGCTGGAGTAGTAGCTGTTGCTGCAGTTGTTGTTGCTGCTGATGCAGCAACATAATGTTGCCGTTGGTCAGCTGAAAGTGCTGATAGCTGCTGCAGATGGTCGTCATGATGAATGAATAATCCTGGTTAGCTCTGTAGGCTGCGAGAATGTGTTGTGTTGACTGTGTGGAATCAAATTCCGCAATGATAAACCTCGTCCTGTGCACTCGCCCTTAAGTACCCTTTGCCCGAAGGCTCTGCCGACGTTGACAGCGCTGCCGCTGCCTGATGTTGGTGGTGGTGGCGGCGGATCGCTACCTGCCTCAGGCTCAGGCTCAGTCTCAGCTTCAGATTCTGCCTGCACAAGTGATCCGCTCTCTCTCTCTCTTTCTCACTCCGGGTAGAGAGCGCAACGAAATTAGGGGTTATGGGTTATATAGGGGTTGCGGCTCACTCTCGCTCTTGTGCCAAATGTGGGTGCTTGTACTCGTACTCGCTCTCTCTCACTCACTCACACTCACGCTCTCTTGCCTCTCACTCGACCCATTCAACTTGTCCCGAGCATCTTTGCTTTTTGTCAGTGTCACAATGCTACGTTCTTGTCTTTTCTTCTCTTGTTTTCTTCTCATATCTTCTCTCTCTCACACAGTTTTCTTTATATTTTTGTGTTTGGGAAAAACTACGTCGAAATCGAGACTTAAATCTTATGCACAATGCACTGCTCCTAACTGCTGATCCTTGTCACAAAAATGCATGTAAAAAAACAAAAAAAATGAAATGAAAATAAATAATATATATGTATATATATATTTGATATATATATATATATAGAAGAGAACTTGCTTCCATTTTTTGTCAGGCATTCAAAATAATAATAGTAATATATGTTAAAAAAAAATAATACTGCGCACTCTATATACATATATATAAATATATATTTGTCTGTCTGTCTGTATGCATCTGAATGTAATCCATCATGTGAGCTACACTAGCTTCTTCATTGCCCTCCACTTGACACTGCTCAAGGCCTGGGATCTGTGCAATCTGTTGGCCTTGGGGCAGCAACAGCAGCAGCAGCAGCAAACGACGCAACTGTTCTTTTGCATTAAGCATTTGCCGCATTGCCGCATTTGACACGTGCTTCCGATCCGAGTCTGATTAACATAAAGCAACAGCAACAACGACAACAACAACAAATCCCACAAGTGTGTGCTGCCTCATGTATATCAAGTGCAGACACGGCCTGACGGAGAGAGTGGGTGAGCGGGGGAGCGAAGACGGGGAGGGAGGTGTGCGCTCCCTTCTTGCAGTGCAACTCATTTGCTTGAAGCTTTGTCACGAAGCTGCAACTTGACAATCTTGACAGCCCCCAGTGTCTGGCTCTCAGTCTATACACTGTTGTTGCCCCCAACTGGGAAGAGATGTTATTGTAAAGACAGGAACGGGAACAACTCCTAAAAATTTAATATATAAATAATTATTAATTTAACTATTTATGTAAGTCAGTAACTTTAAGAGATTGACTCAGTTGACCTTGGCAAGTCGATATTAAATTCACACTGGGAACAGAGTATTTCGCAGTCCTTAAGATGCATTCGCTTGCTGACAAACCGGGGACCTTTCTGGGGTTTTTGATTCTCTGCTTTGATTCGTTGGATTCTTGGCGCTAGGCAACCGTGTCCAGGTCTCCACGTGTTCACGACGGATCTCTGGCTATTTATACGCCCCCAACAAGTGAAGTGAAGTGAGCTGAAGTGAGGTGGAGTGAAGTGGGCCCCCATAAAGCACCCATAAATTTGTTATGGGCCGCAACTTTGTTGTCGTTGTGAACCCAGAGACAGAGACAGAGATAGGGACGGCGAAGGGGTCAGTTTCAGAACTTTAAACCGTTACAGTTGCTCTGGAGTAACGAGATTGCGCCTCATAAATGCATAAAAAAAAGGAGACCCTTGATTAACATTAAGCAGCTGCCACAACGAGACGTGTGTGTGAGTGCAATTGGATTCGGGTTCGGAGTCGAAGTCGGGTTCAGATTGCTTAATCGTTTTTTAAAAGCTGCCACCGATTTTGGATTGGCCCATTACTTGGATATGTATGGGATACATATTACTCGTTCAGAGTTAATGCATTTCTAAGATCCTGCAGGCAAATGCTTTGCGTCATCGCCTACACGCCCCCAATTGATTAAAAAAATTAAATGAAAATCAATTTTCAACTCTTTTTCGTCTACTATATTTCCAGCCGCAATTCTATGCAACACATACACACACACCCACAAAATAGAATGAAATGAATGAAAAAAAACTGAGCGAGAAAATGTTTTTGGTAGCATTTTAATTAGCTCTGCATTTCCATTTTGATTAATTGAAAGTGCATGTAATGCAGCAATGCCGAGGGTTGCAAGCGAAAGGAACAGCAGGTAGCTGCAGCCTGCCTGGATTAACCAACAGGATCAACAGGATGCGCCAGAGTTGCCAGGCAGCGAGTCGGCCAGAGTGCCAATTAGACAATTGACAATTGTTACCTGGCGGCATCTATGATACATGCCTAATTCGAATTGGATGTAATGTTTACTGGTTGGACTTGGAACGACGCCATCTGTCGTTCAGTTTGAGTACTTGTGCGTGGATGCGATTCCAATTGGAAAATCATCAATCCAAAAAACAGAATCAGCGTGTCCTGGAAATTTATTGGCCCTTGCAGTGAATTTTCAAACGTTGCGACATATTGAAGTGTCTCATATCTTCACAGTTTCACCTGGTTTTATCTGTCACGCAAACTGTGAGTTGACTTTGTCGATATTGAATTCGATGTGTCCTGCAAGCTTATTAGTCTATTTTTGAATTGCTATTTTATTTTTGCTAGGACAAGGATCATTTTAAAAACGCTCCTACTTATTGAAGTATCTCATATCTATACAGTTTCTACTGATTTCATCTGTCACGCATTTTTTTTCTGTTTTCTAAGAAGTAGAGTAAAAGTAAAGCTGGAGTTGAGTTGAGGGTTTCCATTGCAGCCGAAACGGAAGCCACACTCCAAGTGTCAACAAAATTCCGACTTTGTCGGAATCTAACCAACTAGACTATGATAATTAATTACACATTTTATGTGACAGTGCTGTTCATTAAGAGTAATTGTAATTCAATGCAGCAGCAGCAGCAGCAGTAGCAGTAGCAGCAGCCACAGATCTGTGATATGATCTGCTTTAATCTTAACTCATCTGAAATCACGTACAAATGTAGCACGTAAAACGTGATGGAGTAGTTCAGCCAAGAAGAATTTACAGATCACCCTGACAACTTATCGTATTTGGTTTTTTCTTCCTTTTTTTTAACGATTATATCATGAGCGTGAAATCTGTCGCTTTACATTTGTATTTGTTGCTTTTGCTTATCGCAATCTTTTTTGGTGATTCTTGGCTGTTGACATTACAACATTAATTTGACTCTTTATGGTTGTAAAAACTGGCGGAAATTGTGATTTCTGAAATGAAAGCGAAGTGGAAAGTGAAACAGGAGAAGTGCTCGATGAGTTGAGCGTTTTTTTTTTTAATTATTTATTTTCCTTGCGTAAAAATTCGCACGATTCGCAGCTAATAACGGTAATTTAAACGCACGCCACTTCGTGCATACACACACGAACACACACACACACACCAATAATTGCGAGTGTGCAACACACACAAATACACACATATACAGGATATGACTACGATTCCTTGCTGATGAGCCGACTGGAGATAAGAGACAGACGCTGCTCAGTTCCGCTGCAGCGGTTATTAAAAACGCGTCTGTTGTTTTTGTTGCAGAAACCGAATACGCCGCCAAGTGCAAAAAAAGGCAGTGAATAAAAAAAAAACAAAAATTTGTTGTCGAGGTGTGAAAAATAACTGGCCACTGGGCAGGGCAGTGCAGTGGGTGGAGGGAGTCAGGAGTCAGAGGTTTCAGCTGGAAGCCTGTTCCTGGGCACGCATCGAAGGTGTTGAAAGCTTTGCGCTTCTAAGAAACGTTTGTCGTTGTTGCTGTTGCTGTTGTTGTTGTTGTTGTGATTTTGGATGCTTGATATGAGAAGCGGCGAGAGCAGAAGAGAAGCTACTTCTGTAGTACCGAATGAAGTCCGAGTCCGAGTTCGAGTCGGTACGGTCTCCGATGTCTTAGTGTGAAGATGATATTTGGCGATGGTGTTCGAGGTGTTAAAATTACCCCAAAGGTACATAATAATTACCTTAAATTGCAAAAAGAGCGAAATAAATTTTCAAACTGCCAGACAAGCAACCGGCAGCCCTCAAGCCCCGGACTTACCACGATAGGTTGCAACATTTTCCCCCACTCCGCTCCAGAGACGACCCTTTAACTGCCGGTCACGTTTGAAGCGATTCGCAAATATATATATATATATACATATATCTATATATATATGTATATGTGTGCAGATATGTGTGTGTCTGTAGTTATGCTTGTGGTCATGCAAATGCCTTTGAATGGGGCGTGTGTCCTCCATAAAAATTGTATGCTGTTGTCGTAATTAACAAGCCAAGCAGCTTATGCAAAAGAACGAGGGGATTGGGGGCTATGGGGTGGGGTTGGTAGACCTACGTATCGATGGGGACATTTTGGTGAGTGGCCGCAAGAATAATGACAGACGAGTCTTTTTTGTTGCCACGGGCTGCGATCTATTTAATTAATTGCTAACAAGTTGAAAATGTTTAAATGCTTTATGGGGCCACTGAAACACAGCATCAACAAGGTGTGCTTCGGGGAGTTGGGAGTTGTGAGAAGCGAAGGGAGAGGAGTGCAGTGGAGTGGAGAGGAGTGTGCTTGCCGGGAGTGTAAAGTCGCCCTGAAAGCGCTTTGGGCCTTTGCCATTAAGACAAATTGTGGTACCTTTCATTTGTGCCTCGTTGTGCGGCCATAAAGCGGCACTTAGAGCGACAGAGAGACAGACACAGACATACAGACACAGAGAGACAGACACAGAGAGAGAGAGAGAGAGAGAGAGACAGAGAGAGAGAGAAAGAGAGAGAGAGAGAAAAGATAGAGACAGTGTCTTAAGGCACTCAGAAACATGACGACATTAATATTGGACAGGTCATGGCTTAAGGGCAGCGGAGATTGAGATAAAGCCACCCAACGAGCTGGAAAACTATATAAACTCTTTTCATTTTTTAAACTTCTTTAGTAAATCCACAAGCTATTAGATAATGATATTAACATGTATTTCAATTAGAGTTAAAAACATAAACTGAATATAGCATTTTACTTACAATACGCCTCAGAAAGAAAATCATATTTGTATTAATTAGTTATTTATTTATAGAACCTAGCTTCAGGTTAAAACTTAAGAGCTGGTCGGGAATAGCATGGCTGCTAGTTCCTTAAGCTATGTAAAGCGTTGATTGATTTTATTTGATTATAATATAACATAATATTGGAGGACTACTTTCTAATATTTAAATATAAATTATATATTTTTATTTATACATTCTTCCAATGGCTCGGAATTAAATTAAGCACAAAGAATTATGGAAATATTCTAAAATGAAAATTACGAATATTGTTTGAAGAATTTGTGGTTCTAGCAAGAAAAATCTGCCATTAAGAATATCAAGATTTACAACCTAAACTTAATTTAAGCTTGATTTGAAATTTGTCGGTTCTTATGAGGAAATTCGTTAAGTGTATTGCGGTCCACGTTGTGAGTGAGTAAAGCTCACACGTGATGACAGTTTTGGGCGCATATATATATGTGAGAGGAACCCAAGGCTTGTCGTGTCGGTCGACATTGATGTCAACGCGATCAAGATCTTGGTTGCGATTTGGTGTGTGACTGTGTGTGTGTGTGTGTGAGTGTGTGTGTAGGGAGATTCGTATTTATCACAATGAGAAATGAGTTGTGAGGCAGCAATTATCATTAAGAGTAACATGACTGCCGGAATGGACCCTTCAACAAACAGTAACTCAGTCTGTTTATACATACAAATATATATCTATATAGTTGGTAGTAGATAGGAGTTCCCCAGAGATAGAGAGAGGAAAGACTGCAACTGTTTAGAAATTCATCTGATGGCTAATTAATGATTAAATGGATCTCGGGTCGGAGATTGTGTCCTGTGGCTTTCGACAACAGTCAGCCGCAAAATTATGCAAAACAAATCTCTGGGGATTGACCATCATATCAATTTGTGAGTATTCAAACAAACAAACAAACAAGCAGATCTAATGAATTTGCGGTTCTTGTTGATATCGAGATATATATTAAAGGAGATTGAGAGAGATCCCAGCAGGTGGAAGACGAGTAGCACACTTTGGGCCACAGTTCGCAGAATCCTGCCACAATATCTCGCTAATGCCCACTGTGCAACACAGCAAACGCTCTGTAACAATTTCAATTTCTGTAGAAAATACAATATATATGTATATATATATACATAAATATATTCTTTTTGGTTCTTTGTTCATTCGTTTCTTACTGTGTTGTTTTTTTTTAATGTAATTTTTCATGCGCGTTTTCGATTCAAAGCAGATGCAATTAATCTAAATCCAATTATAAGACAAAGCGTTCCAAGGACCATTACACACGGTAAGAAAAAGACTTGAGACTTTGCAGAGACTTGCTGCGAAATTGTATCTGTATCTTTAGCTCGCTGTATCTGTATCTGTAGCTGTATCTGTATCTGTATGTGGTGATATACGTGACTACCAATGCGCAGCCGATTAATATTGAAATCAATACGCTTAACAGCCTTTTGTTTACTGGCCTCACTTTAACAGCCTCTTTGCCCCTGCTGCTGTTGCTGCTCCTACTCCTGCTGCTCGATCCTTGGGTTCCCCCAAAGTTGCCTTCGGGGCAGCGTATCACATTACTCCTCCCTACTTTGTTTTCATTCTTTGGCAAAGTGGCCAGGAGCGGGCTAACAAGATGCTGAAGTGTCTAAATTGGTGTTGAACCATATTACCCTCTGACTGACCATCGTCTTAGCACTCTATCCCCCTTCGCCCCTTATCGCTCGCTGTGATTCGTAATGAGATGTTGGCCAAGGAATGGAAAGGGTGGTGATTGGCCAGCAAAACTGCAACTGAACTGTTTTGAGTAGTGTCTTATGTGAAGAAAAGAGGGGCAAATGGGTGACAGAAAGTGACTGATGCTTATGTCATCAAAAATTATACAAATAGCACTTATAAATGGATTGAAGTACGAATTGAAATATAAAGTATCTAAAGTACCGCTCGGAAAGCTATTTATCGTTGCATCATTTCGGAAAAATGATTGACTTATAATTGAACTTTTATAATTATTCATTTATTGTAATTACTCTATAAATCTGAGCTAACTTAAATTAGAAACATATTCTACATGGTGTACATTTTTTGATAGCATGAACAGCAACTTTATTTCGATCACTTTAATATACATGCCTATGCAGTTACAGATAATACTGAGCAGCTCCGTAATAACTTCAACGAACACCTGTCGCAGGACTCGGAGAAGTAAGACTCCGTGCTCTCATCTGTTGTTGAGGACCAATTTATGGCAATTGAGTCTTGACTCTAAGCCGCTTGCAAGGAGCACCCACATAAGCTCCATCGAGCACGTTATGGCCAGTGTGTGTGGACCACACAACTAATACACACACACACACAGAAGACACACGTATACCATATTTAATCTGATGTACTCCAATCTATCGTCCCGGTGATAAGTATCAATTGAGTTTGGTCCTAAGTCAATACGATTTATGTGACTTAATTTCTCTGAAAACTGACAATTGCAATGCAACTGGATATTGAATGGGGTGCGGTAGGGGGGATAGCGATGGGAGGGGGGAGAAGAGGGAGAATTGTATGTAATATGCCCCGCATGATTTTTCGTAATGGGATTTTTTCCATCGAGTTTCGAAAGGATTAAAGACAGCGCCCACGCGCGAACAATGGAATTAAATATGAACAATTTTTGTTGTTGTTGTTGTTGTCGATGGGCAGCCAAGGATAAAGTCAATGAAATTTATGACTTATTTAACGCGATCGGTTTCTAAGCCTCGAATCTACCTAGCCTAAAATGACAAAGCATTTTCAATGCACGCATGTGTGTGTGTGTGTGTGTGTCTAAGGGTACTTTTGCCTTTTCGCTAACTGATCCTGCGGTCGTTAATAGTGCATTAATTTCCTTCAAGAAAATATAGTTGGAAAATGCATCTTTTCGTTTCACAACGACGACTAGTGTTTTATTTATATTATTATTATTATTTCTCCATTTGCTTTATCTGCTTCGTATCGATCTGGTTAAAAGGACGCTTTATCCTGCGGTGTAGTTTTAATAATTTCATATTTCATTGTGCTGTGTGTGTGTCTGTTTTTGTTTTCTTTTGTGTTTGGTCATCGCATTTTTTCGGAAATTTACACCAGACACTATCGGAGCTGGAATCTTTATGGCCCCCATATTCCCTAGACATGAGTTTCGCTCTCTTCCTCTCTCACTCTAAGCCTGGCCCAAATGTGTTAGAACGTGTCGTTGGTATTGTTAATTACCATTTAAGCGATTGCTTTTCGAGCCTTTAAGAAAATTGTGACACGCTTAACATCTATCAACAGCAGCTGAAAAAGCTTCAAGAAAAGACCTTTAGTCCTTTAGCCAAGACTAAGATTAATTCAACAGCCAATTTATCTGCTGATGTGAATTTTCCCATCTCGTTGTTATAACATAAAACTCTTCTTTCTATCGATTGTTCCTATAGAAGCTATTTCAGATGATGATTTTTTTGTTTTGTAATAACTTGGTCTTGGTAAATAAATATATTTTAATATCTTTGGACCGATTAGTCTATGGCATCATAACTGACTGAATTAAAAGGACGAATATATGCCAAGTAATATTAATATAGCTTTTTAATTGAGAGAGTTGATATACAAAAAAGATGGCTATATCGACTAGGGCTAAGGATGTTGATCAAGAGAATATATTCTTTATGGAATCGAAGACGTCTGTTAAAATGTGCCAAATTATAATATCCTCTACAACGGCATAAAAATATAGTCGATTTTGAACCCATGGTAAATTTGTGTGCTGCAAAAATGCTGCATGTAGAATCCATGCACATATATTGAAGAGGAAGTCAAGGAAGTTGTTAAACATGACCCAAGGCAACAGTTGTTGTTGTTGTTATGTTTGATTTGGGGCCCTCTTTGAGCTTATGCTTGTTACAACTTGTAAGCGTGTTCCTGTTGCCAATACGACCCCTCTCTCTCTCTCTCTCACTCGGTGTCGTTCCCTAACTGTCCGTATCTGTCCCTATCATCGTTCCGCCTGTATGTTAAACTTTCACTGGGATCAGAAACTGTTGAGTTAATTTACGTGCATGTCAGCTATTTTGAATGTTGGCTGACTGGACACGCGTGACGAGAGAAGGAAAGAGTTGGCCAATTTGTGACTGTGGGTAAAATTATTGTGGATCGATTCTGGCAAAGTGTTGATAACTTCATTTCAGTAAACTCAGTAAGCTCTGCGGAACTGGCTAGTTAAAATCTTATTAAGACTTTTGCAGCGAAACTCATTTTAATTAGACTTGATTAAAATGCAATTTACGAACAGCCAATTTCAATGTCTTGAAAGCTGTCCAGTGCTCACACGCAAGAGTGAACCAGGAGGTGGCCTGGCATACAGCTGCTGAACGGAGTCTTCCCGAGTGCTGGTTCCAAAGTTCTCGTCTGGCTAATAAAGCCATTAAATTCAAATCAAAATTATGTGTGTATGGATGGCTGCAATTTGGTTTTTGGGTGGCCAATCAAGAGATTGGCGGTAATTTCAATTACGACGTTTCTCAACTCCATCATCAATAATAATAATAATAATATAAATTGCAAAAAAATTAAATGTAAATAATACCTCACAGAGTACTGGAAGGAGATGGTCGAAATGAATACAGTCCTAATTGTGGAAATTCAATAGGGCGCAGGCAAGTGGAAAAGTGTATCATACACTTGAAGAAAAAATCATGCATAAAATCAAATTAAATTTACGAACAGCCTTAAGCCAAAAATATATTTAAATCGGACATACGTTATTTAAATTCAAATGCACTGAATGACTTTATTAACCAAAAGAAGACTGCGAAATCGATAGACTCTGTTGAGCAGCTGTGCTCCAGAAGTCAAATTCGATTAAGTCTAGAGTAAACCAACTTGAATCAAGGTTTTAGTCTCATTCTTTCCGATTTTCAAATCACACATTATTGACTTGAGATTGTGGATCATAGTTTGTGAAAAATAATAAGCCCAGAATGTATTCTTCTTTGAAATTAGTAACCAAACTTGTATCAAGTTCATAATCTCCTAACTTACCATTTTGAAGAACACATTCTCTATTTCAGATTGTAGATCACATCATTTCATAGTAAAATTGTTTCTATTTAAGACTTTCTATTATATGCATATATATTCTGAAGTCATGATTTTAGAATGCATTTTTATGAGTGGTATATTTTTTGTGTGAGTGTAGAAAGTTGTGTAAGGTGAAACCTGAGGCACATGCCATTTACCATTTACCATTTAGCATTTGGTATTTTCCCTTTGGCATTTGCCATTTTTTGAGTAGAACCGAGTCGATATTGCTCGTCCCTGGCATCGATTACCCTGCAAATTAGGCATGGCACGTAGCAACTAGCCAGAGAGCTAGAAGCACAGAAGCGGACAACAACGGTAGCATCACGTGGCTGGTTGGCTACTGTGCAACGAATGCAGCAAACTACAGCTGGACAGTGGACCAGATGGCCACATTGAGACAATAACTTGACCTTGCGACCAGAACTAACGCGAGTTCAGTTTTGGCCCGTAAAATGTCAAAATATTGACACGCACACACCGAATACAAATACGAAATGCGAAATGTGAAATTAATTTGGCTACAGTCGTTGTCGCAAACAATTGACAAATGTGGCCTCAGGCGTTGCAAGCAGTTTGCCAAACAGTTGCATCAGTTGCGCTGCATGGCGCCACACTGCAAGTTATTCATACAAGACTCATTCCAAACTCATACGAGCCTCATTTGAATGCGCTTACACTGCCTCCTTTTGTTTTCTTTCTTTTTTAACTGGCAACATTATGTAAGTCAGTCTGCATCTACCTCCCCGCATCTTTGTGCCCCAAGTTTAGGGCAAGTTTATGAATGAAAATTTCGCACGCTTAAAACACGCTTCAAGCAGCAAAACTGAACCAAAGAAATCGGCGCAAGGGGCCGGGAGGAGGGGGAGGAGGGCATATAGAAATAAGTGGAGACGCGATGCTCGCTTTGGAGGCTGCTGCTGCTGCTGCTGTTGCTGCACCTGATAATTGACAAAACCTGACAGCGCACTGAGGCATCTTCTTCCTCTGCGTCTTCTGCTTTATCAACTGACTCTGTTTTTTATTCTTTTTTTTTTTGGTTAAACCCGTATGGGAAGTGGGCAAGCCAGCAGAGATACTAAAAGAGTTAAGAGAAAAAAGCGAGAGAAAAAACAGAAAACAGCAATGAAATTGCAAGTTGCGTGCAACTAACTTTGTATGCACTTTAGAATTGGCAAATCGATAAGTGATTTAATTTAGCCACACATTTAGATACACCAATATTCATAGTCAGTTTGAAGAAAAATTCAACTTTTGATCGTATTAAGAACTGACCCCAAACTGAAGGCATTTTATAATTCAATTTATTATTATTTTCTTTAATTTGTCATTGTTTAATTAGCTATGTTAAATATACGTTAAATTAAAAAAGAATAAAATTTTTAACATAAACTGTAATTCAATAAGAAAGTAAGAACATTTATGGAGCGAACTTCAATTAAAGGCACTCTTATTAAAAGCAAACAATAATATTAATATTGTGTCAATCGTGTTACATTAAGAATTTGAATTGGTATCGACTCAACTATTATTGTACTTTGCACTTATTTTAAAGATCATAGATATGAAAAATCCAACGTTAAAAATAAATTTGATTGATTCTCAGTTGCAAATGTGTCTTCAACCCGCTCACAATAATGCCACTCACAAAATACTCAGATAAAGTTAGCCAATTCAGTTAAAATATGTAAACATTTTGAATGGACTAACAGATATAATTAGAATTACTTAAGCGATTGAATATTAAATAAATATTTCATAGAATCGCGAAGTATTCAGCAATTCGGTGTCACAGATTTCATTTGTAAATATAACTGCAGTTATTAGCTATGAGAGAGTTCCTAAGTGATAATATTAGAGCTTGTAAGTGGAGCATAGTACTTAGTATAAAGCTAATACATTTCGTGCTTTATCAAATCTGATTTTTAAGCTACTATTTTTTCACATGAAGCATTTAATTCAACTCTAGAATATTTTGAGCCCAGTTGCGTGGCAAACTTGATGATGTAGCTAAATTGGCCAAGGTATGCCTAGTTTGTAGCAAAGGGCAGCGACTTGATTTCATTTATCGTTGAGGTTCTTGCGGTTGCGTTGCACTGATTGCCTAGAAACAGACGTAGATAGAAAGAAGAGGGACAAGAATATTGAAGAATAGCACTTAGAGAGAGAAAGGGAGCGAATCAGTTATAGAAGAGGTCAATAGACGTATTCCTGGAACTGTCATAAGCAGCAAATGTATCTATGTATCTATGTCTCTCTAAGTGTGTGCAACGTAATGTAACCAAAAGAGGTTGCATGTCAAAATATTTGCAGCGCTCTCAAGTGCTTGCGTTAGATGAAAGGATGCAACGACAGGGTTACAAAAGGATATAAAGAGTTAAGATATAGGATACAGAGAGCCTGTCAGCTATGCATATCAAAACAAATATGGACACAGGATATTTGTGGCGCACTTCAAAGGGTTTGCGGAACACTCGAATATATGTTTGGTCATTGCATGGCGCAATCCTTTTTTTCTCCTTTCTTTTTCTTGTCTTGAAAAGAGAGGGACGAAGAAAGAGAGAGAGAGGGGGTGAAAGGGTAAGATTTAAGGCCATATTAAGAAGCGCTCAAGAAAAAAAAGAAAAGGATTACGTTTTTGCCGCGCGATAAACTTTTGAACTGCTTTTGGTGCGCGTGGCTTATGCGTTGCATCCTGCGCCAACGGGTAATTACAGCACATGATTTATGGGGCACAGGGCCCAAAAACGGGCAACTGGAAACGGACAACGCACAACAACAACAACAACAACCGCAACAACAACATACAAACTGCCCCGGCATACACAACAACAATCGATCGATCAGTTCAGCTCTGTCCGCCCATTTTGGCCCCTTTGGGGCCTCGGCTCGGTTCGACTCGATTTTGACTTGGCCAACAACAGCAGCAACACTAACAACAACAACAACAACAACAAACACGTTGCAGATGCGACTTGGCGATATTTGTTTTATGCAAATACACGCGTTGCACGCTCTTCACTTTTCTCTCTCTTCTCTCTTCTCGTTTCCACCTTCCACCTGCTAACTTTTAGCTGAGAGTGTTTGACAAACCTGGCTGCAACGCCAGACGTCACCATGCATATATATATATTTATATATTTATATATGTATGTACAAAGCAGCACCCGCCACCGCAGATTGATGACACCAAAAGAGGGAACAACAGGATATACAGGATGGGAATGAGAGTATGTAAGCGGGAGACACTGTGTGGATTAGGGATTTTTAATTTTAAATGTCGCAAAATAAATTTCTGATTCAATAAAAACTTTTTTACTCACGATCATCAAAGTGTTTCATACTTTTGAAATTGGCCAGAAATTGATTTGTGAAGTTTGATTGTCGACTTTTTATAGTATATATAGTATATAGTATACCCGCCGCTTCACATTTATTTTTATGATGGGTACTTCAAAACTATTTGCCGCCTTGCGATGTTAATTTTTGCCTTACTTCCACTTTATGAGCAAAATCCATATAATCCATCAAAGAACATCTCAGACGTTCGCTGTACGTGTTTTGGAATTTCAATGCGAGATCGTTGGTGAAACAACAACAAGAACATTTAACCTATATATACATATATATAAATATATATAAATATATATATATATTGATGTTTATGTATGGGAGTATTCAATTTTACTACGTGCCATCTCCTTGATTGCAACTGTCGAATGCGGGCAACTGGATTTTTGCAACTGCTACTGGGGCACGTGTGGCCATCTCAAATATTGTTCTTGTTGTTTTTGGTTGTTGTCACTGTCATGGTTCATAGTAAAATCGCATTGGCCCAAAAACTCACGCTCAAGTGCTGGGCAATTAGATGCCACAAGTAATAATAATGCATGAAAATAGAAGCAACCCAAACAGAAGCCACACTTGATATTTTGCTGTTGTTATTTCAACGCAAAACTGACGACGCCCATCCGGATTAGATCTACAAAGGATCTGCAATGTTCGTAGCGTAAAAAATAATACTTTAAGTCCTTAATTAAGGCAGCAAAATACATTTTGGGTGGTCGTCGCAGCAGCAATTAGAGAGCCCATTTTCTCTCGGGAGCAAGTCTAAGAACTATCTATTTAGCTTGTAATGAAATTATATTCCAGTTCTTTCAATATGTAGTATGGATTCCTTAAAATTTCTTTGCCTTACTTTTATTAATTAATTTCTTAAATTTGTTTGTCAAAGTAGAAAGGATTATTTTTAATTTCCAAATTGGTAAAATTCAAATATGATCAACTTTTTGCCGTAGTCCGATTTTAATAATTTTTCTTTCTGGATTTTATTGTTTTAGTTAATGCGCGATTATTGACACTTGAATAACTGTTTGGATTCTGTGTCAATTGTCCAGAAATTATATTGAGGTCATAAGCTAAAAGGCCTGCTAAAAGTGGCAGATATAATTGCTAAGCCTCAACCCTTTTCTCGTGCCCAGCACAGCCTACTAGCGGGCAGGTGTAATCTTAATCTTAAGCGCCCTAAACAGGTCAGAAGGACGTAGGTAGTCAGTGGTTAAGGTAAAGGTTAAGGGTCGCGAAGGTCTGGGTTTCCCGATCCCATTTGTCTCACTTATAAAGTCAGGGTCAGAGGCTCTAGCAGGAGGTATAAAGCGAAAAACTTCGATTGCAGCGCTAGGAATTTCCCGAATGTCATAAAAGCGTTCTGAATGATTCCCAAACCCCGAGCTAAAGTCGGTCGCATTGCGGATCATCATCATCATCAGCACGATGAAAGATGGGCAGTGACTGCCATTAGGGTCTGGCAGGAAGGTAGGGAGGCAGGGTGGTATTGAGGACTACCTAAGCGCCGGCGACAGCGGCGAGCAAAGTTATCACATTGGGTATGTAACTACATTTATCACAACCTAATATGACAACTCGAATAACTTTTGCCTGTCTTCGATAACCCCCTCCCCATCACTCCTCTCCCACTCTTGCTATCCTCCTCTCTCTGATTGTCAAGTTGTCGCGACGACTTTTGTCTGCTTAGCTCTTGCTCTGTTTGATGTTGCAGCATTTGAGTTTCGCTAATTGGAACATATTTCGTATACACTTGCCGAAGGTATTATAACATTTTCACAGATATCGTCAAATATATATTTTCACTTCATAATATGTATTTCAATCGAAATTAAAAGCCATCTTGTTAGAAACCTTTGACAATAATTTATAGTAAAAAGCATATTGGCTTTCAACGTGTTTTTTGTGTTTGGAATGCTCCAAGTCTTAAACACATTTTACTCTAGTTGAATTTGAAGTATATGATCTTAATTAAATCATGATCAAACTCTATTGTTTTCAAAGGTCTTATCGTAATTTATTATGAGCATTGCGATAGTTTTGTCACATAATTTTTTCCATGTAATATTTGTGATGGTCCGCAAGTGTATTTAGTCTTCGACAATCGTTGGAGAGTTGATGGTCACTCGTGCAACCATGCAACTCTGTTGCATGATGTACGCGCAGTTCGTTTGCGATTTATGCATCCTCTTGTGCACAATGAAGATATCAGAGTCGCCTTCATGGAGATCAACTATAGTTGCGAATAGTAGTTGCGACTATCGAAATTGTGCAACAGCCCCAGGTGAATGAGGGGTTGGGGTAAGCACTGTGCCTGATTTTGGGGCAGTTGCCGGCGCACATCAATAATTCATAACGCTAATTAATAACGCCCAGTTTTAAATATGTTGCGTGCGTGAGATGAAAGCAAAAAATGCCGCCCTATGCACACACATAACAGGATAATGAACTCGATACTCCACGCCCCCGCGGCGCCCCCTCGTCAGTCCCCCCAGTACACCTTCTCCTTGCTCTGGCATTGCCCTCGTGGTGCCCTGGTGCCTTATTGAAATTCAAATAAACCTCTTTTTGAACACGAGCGGTTTTTGTTTTTATTACTTTTAGTTGCGGATTTTTGTGTGCGTTGTTTTCTGTATTTTTTTTTTTTTTTTTTTTTTGGTTATATCGCGGCGTTTGCATCACGCCTTAGGTGTAAAAATAAATGTTTAAGGTAACAACTTCTTAAAGAGCTGAATTATGGGCGACCGACAAACTGAACGCCCGCACTTCTCCCCGCCCAGTGCGTGGATCATCGCCATCAATCTGTGGATCCTTAGAGAGCCACAAACTGAAACTGAAACTGAGCCTTAAAACTGAGCCTTAGCCTATAATTTGTACAAATTTATTTGGCTGATTGATGCGACGGCGGCACGTTTCGTCTTGCCACAAAAGTTGGGCATGTGGCGCGCCGAAAAATCTATTAAACAACATTCTCAATTCACTCCTAAGAATTCAAAAACTAAAAAAAAAACCAGCTGCCCCCGTCATACAAAAAATAAGAAGAGAACAATACAAAACTTGACAGTTGCTGTTTATCAAATGCTCATTTCAAATTGTTGCCTTCTTTTTAATTTTTGTTGTATCTGTTTCGTGAAAGGTGAAAGTTCTTCCGGCGCTGTCGTTTTCAATGCCCCTCTTTAATCCTTGCCTACTATATTATAATACAAGAGCTGCAGTAGCGTTGCAATATCTTTTGATAGAAAGACAATTGCATTGAGTTGTCAAGTGTCAGCGTTGACATTGAAATAAAAGAATTGAGAGTTGAGAATTGAGAATAGAGAAGATACCCTTTACACTTCCCAATGGGGTCGCAGACCCAGTTCATCTTCTTCTACTTTTTCAGTGTACACAATAGATTTGACGGGTTTACATTGTTCTCCTGCTCCTTAATGTGTCAAAATATAGTCTAAGAGAGAGAGAGAGTGAGTGAGTTTTGTTATTGTAATGCAAAATGATTTATTGTTTGGTTTTCTTTTTTTTTCTTTTGGGCGTGGGAGCGACAACAGACTTTAAAAAGGATTTCGAAATATATACAAGGTATGTGTACTACAATGTGAACTGTGTTAAGAGCTAAAACGGACTTGAGTAGATGGTAAATATCTCGCATATATGTTTCTATGAAATGAGCTGCGTTTATTTGTTCTTTGCTTGAAAAATCGTGTTTCCAAATTTAAATGCAGCATTAATTTGATTTGTTTTTCACATACTTTTGGCTCTGTGGAAAGTTGCAATGCGATCGATATGGATCCTATGGTAGCTATATGATATAGTCAAACGATCCAGCCTGCAACAGACTGCAACATAAATATGAACCGATTGAACTAAAAATATTTCTTTGATAATGGGGAACAGTAATGGAATCAGATGTGGCTATATTGACTTGACTTGATCGTGCTGATCAAGATTATATATAGGCTTTGTGGTATCCCCAAATAAAACCACGAAATGTAAATATCTAGTTGTATCAATCATTTGAATTCCCAAATTTATATTTATTTTTTATTTATTGTATTTCCGTTTGGCGAAATGTTTGAATTCAATTGAAATCGCATATCTCGGCAAGTTATTTGAGTTGTTAGCGAGATAAGACGATTTCCCAGTACTACTAGCCACCCTCTATCTGACTCTGACTCTGTCTCTGTCTCGCTCTCTCTCTCTCTCTCTCTATGTATTGTTGTCTTGCTTGCTCTCCAGTGCTGCTTGAGCACGCGTCATTAGCATTATCAGCTTGTGGCCTCTGAACCTACCTGCGCTTTTTCTCTTCTTTTTCTTCGAGTACATAATTTGAATTTTGTAGTTTTTTCTTCGACCACGCGCCAAAGCGGGACTCTTTTTTCTGGCTTTTACTTTTAGCCTAATCTAGAGATTCGGGCTACCTGATGATGACGATGATGATGACGATAGGCGTGTCTCTGTCGATTAGCCCAAGCCAAATGGCAACGGGTTAAGAGCTCTGGGTTTTTCTTCTTTTGTTGTTGTTGTTGTTGTTGCTTTCGGGTCAAACTCTTTGATTTAGAGATGACCCTTGCGCTAATCCGCACTCTTATTTCAGATTAGTATTAACGCTTGCTGACAGCCCGAATACAAGTAAGTCGCCACAATCTGGCCATAAAAGAGCAAAATGGCCCAAAAGGGTCCACAGACCCGCACATCCTTGGCCAGCTGTGCTCCCAGGCTCCCAGTTTGCAGTCCAATCAATATTTATATTGGTTGTTTGCAATTAAATTTCGCAGTTGGCCGAGGAGGAACGGGGTTTCTCATCAGGCAGCCCGCATAATTTGCTTCATAACTTTACGATGCGATCTCATCTACTATATATACCCTATATATATATATATATATATATGTCTATAGGCTGCTGTGTATTGCCATCTCCTTTCTCGTTTCAAGTAAAAAATCTTGATTTCTTATGCTTATAAATTGTGTGTGGTTTTTTATTTTCATTTACAACAACTAATTAACATTTATTAGTTTGAAATAATAGCAAAAATATTATTATATTGTATTATATATTTTATATACTGGTCTCAAGTTGCTTACACTTATATAAACTACAAAAAAATTGTCTTAAGTTAAGCAAAAAAAATTAAGTTTATTTATTTTTTATTATTGTATATTTATGCATAGGAAAAAAATCAGATTCTATATACAATTTGAGGCACTTGGTTAAAAAAAAATGAAAAAAAAAACATTGACTAGAAGGCAAAATGTGTTAAAAACAGGAGCAAATATTTAGTGGGTAATTATTGCTCCTGCCACAGGGAAATGTAGTCTAAGATTTCCTCATCATCCGGCGTGCAATCCTCCTCGTCCAATTGGAAATGCTCATATGGCTCGAATTTGAGCTGTGGCACGTTCGGTGAGAGCTGCTGCGGTGCTGCCTCATAGGTACCCGAGTCAAATGACATGCTCGAATTGAAGGACGATGTCGGCGAGTGGCAGGCAGAGCCTGCTACTGCTGTGCCTGTTGCGCCTGCTGCTGTTTGTTGCACGCTGTTGTTGTTGTTGTTGTTGTTAGTGTTGTTACTGTTGCCATTGAGGGAAATTGGCGTTAGCGGATTATTGGGAAACTGTTGGCGCTGCAATTGCTGCTGCTGCTGCAACGGTGTGGGCGTAGCAGTCGACAGCAACGCACTCGTATAATACAAATGATGTTGCTGCTGTTGCTGCTGCTGCTGCTGCTGTTGGAGTTGCTGCTGCTGCTGCTGTTGACTGCTCGAGCTGCAAACGGAGCTGTGACTCGATTGGGAACTGTTGCTGCTTGTCTCGTCCAGGCAGAGATTCAACTGGTTGCAGATGCTGCTGCTGCTGCTGCTGCTGTTGTTGTTGCTGCCGGGTCCACCATTCAGATCATCGACGAGATCCTGCAGCCGACGAATATATTCGACAGCGATGCGCAGCGTGTCCACCTTGGAGATCTTCTTGTGTGGTCCCCGTCCGCCCCCCTTTGTCAGATCGGCGATGATCGATTGTGGGATATGTTGACGGAGTCGGGCAAAACTATTATTCACCTGCTTGACCCGATTCCGTTCACGGGCATTGCGACGTTGCACGGACTGCGATTGATCCACATTGTAGGGTGACGTTGAGCTGCAACAAATCGTTGAGATTGTTGAGTTGCCACTGTTGCTGCTGCTGTTGCTGCTGTTGCTGCTGTTGCTACTGGTGCTGCTCGCTGATGTTGCATTTGCCAGCAGCATGCCACGCGGCACATATTTGCGTGTCTTAATCAGCGCCACCGAACCAGTTGTTGCTGTTGTCGTCGTGATTGTCGATGTCTTTAGATCGGGCGCTGGCATTATGTGCTGATAGCGATACATTTTTGTTGCACCACCAATTGTTGTGGGAAATAAATCGATGGCATTTTTGCCACCAACATTGAACACCACACTGGACATTGTCGCGCACAACCAAAACACACACACAAAAAAAAATTTATTTAATTACTATTATTTTAATATTTTTGTCGTTGCAAATTTGAAAAGTGTGTGCTTTCTTCTTCTTCGTTGTTCGTTTGAAAATTTCAAGTTGATCGTTTGACACCTTGCACAAGAATGAGTCCCTTCGTCCTAAACCTTCATATTTTGTACCTTTCGCATAAGGCGAAACTCACTCACAGCGACTCTCTTTCACTCGCTCGCGCTCTCTACCTGTGTGTGTGTGCAGGTCGCTGTTTGAGCAACCACCTGGCAATTGACTCACAAGCCTGACTCGCTACAGGTAGAGAGAGCGATATAGCGAGCAGGCGAGAGAGCGCGCGAGAGAAATTGCACTCAGCTCGGCGCTCTCTTCATACACACGATCATAATTATGCTTGCCTGTTTGCTCGCGTTAAAAAAAAAGACAACAAAAAACTGTTCCCACTCGAACAGCGGCAGTTGAGCTGCGTCTTTTACCGCTTGATTGAGTCGAGTGCTTGAGCACTAGGATCAGTTGGCTCGCGCTGCGACTGAGAGTGAGATCAGGCGGCAGGCAGGCGCACGCAGCTGTTCTGCGCCCGCCTTTTGCCTGATTTGTAGCGCATTTATGGCTTATTCTGCTGGCGGTTGCTTGGCATGCCAGAAATTTGATTTCCGTGTTAATTAACTTAGCAAAACTTGCGATCGTCGCTCATTTCATGTGCAACTCACGCAGACGCCCCTCTTTTCATTAGTTGCCACAAGCAGCACTCGCTGAACACAATATAACTTCAAAAAAGGGGCAAAATACTTTAACATGCGCGTGTCACCAGCAGACAGACTGAGCGACAGACAGACAGACACGCAGACAGACCGCCAGCAGTAGAGGGTCTTGCTCCTTGGGTGTAGCTTATTAGCTATGCAGAGCCAGGTTTCGATCAGGTGTTCGAACTATTTCACATATGCCTCTAATTAAACGATCAACAAGATCACAAGTTTTTCAAACTTCCGTTTCAACACTCTCTCTCCCTCTCTCTCTCTCTCTCTCTCACTCGCTCTCGGTGTCACACTCTTTCTATACACTCAGAAAAGAATCACCCTAAAATATTGAAAGTTTTGATATTACAAACATTAATAATAATTATATTTAATAATTACATTTTATTTTGAATATATAAATTAAAATTCACCAATTTTATATAGCTTAGAAATTATTATTATATTAATATATATATATTAAAGTTCAGCTGCGGGAAGTCACTCAACTTTTCTCAAGTTGAGTAAATGAATTTTATAAGCTAAATAAGTAAAATGTTTGTGTATGAGAAATCATAGCATACTAATTACTTACTAATAATATGAGTTACACAAAAATTCCTCAATGTATACACATAGAAAGCAACAAACTGTAAATTAGACATATTTTTCCTAAATCGCAGTAAAAATCCAGCCTGAAATTTAGGAATGCAAATCGAAGATTTTTGTACAAATAATACAAATGTACTCACTGAATAAATTGGTTGACTAATTAACTGTGGTAGTTTTTTTTGTGAGTGTATGCGCGTTTGTTGTTGTGTGGTTCGTTCCATGGCCAGGTGCTGCTTTATTTGCCAGCATTGGTTTTATTTTGGCGGCATGTTTTGTTTCTCAACTCTTTCAACTCGTTTCTGGGCATTGTTTGTGTGTTTTGCTGAACCATCATCGATTGAGCCGCGCACCCGGTTTCGGTAGCCGTGTCAATTTTTCCCATTTTCTTCCCACTTTTTCCCATTTTTCTCAATTTTCAATCGCCGCAATTCACATTTGACATTTTTGGCAAAAACTCTTTTTCCTTTGTCCTTTGGCATGACAAACCGACGGCGTCAGCATCCTTTGAACCATTTGCGTAGTGTCCTTGTTTGCATGCGTTTTGTGCCTTGTAATGCCAAGGGAGCTAAATACACACACACACACATACATACATATTTGAGGCAACCGTTGTTGGACTCGATTATTTTGGCATCATTAACACTTTTATTGTTAGCAGCAAACTCGCAAAATTTTCGCATATCCTTTGACATGCTTGCTGCAAAGTTCCGCTGCAGCTATTGAAATTGATTTGATAAATGCAACCTGGATCTTGGCAAGCAATCCTGCTGAAATGTTCAAAATAGGGTTGAGTTTTGGGTTTTTGTTGCCTTTTGTCTTCTGACCTCGGCGAATGCATATCTCTGATGACGGCTCATTGTAGTCGGCATTACTCTAATGCTTCTGTGCATATATGTATATACATACATACATACATACATATATATAAATATATCAGTGTATTTGCGTAATGATAGCCAATTGGAAAGAATGACAGATCGCGTCAATAGATCGGCTTATGGTCAAATACTCGAGTGGCAATCCCGACAATTGATTTGACATACTTTGGGTCATGTAATCGCATCATATAAATACTACATTGAAGCTATAGATTTGGGCTTAAGTCTGGCCTTCCATTGGCATAAAATCCGTTCCAAAATGGTCATCCTTCCTATTATTCAGAAAGTACATTTCTACAATTTATTGTTGCATTTACATTTTTAAATTTCAGGTTGGATGTTTGTAAGACCTCGAAAATATATGTGTAATTCCCATCAGTCTACCTAATAAATCTAAGATCGATGAAAGTTTTGATGGATTATAATGACAAAATTGGATAACAGATATTATTGGGGGCCTGCCAACAACTCCTTCTGCACGCCCTTATCCAACCCATATTTATGTATATATATATATATATATACATATTGACCTGAATCAACAAACTGTTGGTCAGAGCGTCAGGTGAAAAATAAATAGGAAATCATAGTCTTATGATCACTGGGTGCGTTCTATATGCAAAATACGAATAAGAGACGCGATTGCGAGATAAATGGATCTGTACTTAAGATCTGGCAGCGTAGAATCAAAGGATCAAAGTGTGGATGCAGGTCAGGTAATCTCAGCAGATCAAAGAGTCAAATCTTGCACATATGGAGAGATTCAGATTTAGATTCAATTCCAGATCTGTATGTGTATGTGTGTGCGTATAATTTCCGTTAATCTTCAGATTAGTTATCAACTGATCTATGCCAAAACTGAGCCTTACAGATCAAGTTTTGAGTTTTTTTTTGGATTTTGGGTTATGGGTTTTCTTTGCCAGCAGAGTTGAGTCTCTTTTTTTAGCAACTGGCTCTCTGCCTCTGTCCCCCTCTCACTCTCGTTCTCACTCTCGCGCTCTCTCTCACTCGCTCTTTTTTCGTTTATGGAAGTAGTTGCCCCTGGCAGCAGCAAACAACACCTCCGCCGCCCCCGTTCACCGTTGCCGTTTCATATCCTTTTGCAACGCTTGGAAGATTTAAATGCATAATTATTTTGATATGAAGCATAGTTCCGGGACCGCGGACCCAGCAACAACAACAACAGCAACCAGGCAACCAGGGCGCGTGCGTTAATTGCATGCATGTGAGACAGAGAGAGAGAGAGAGAGAGAGACAGAGATAGTGAGAGGGGCAGAGAGAGAGAGAGAGAGCGAGACAGGAAATGGTTTGGACAGGACAGGCATATCCTGACTTGAAATTGGGGCGCAGCAAGCATTCAGCGTCGCTTTTCCAACTAAAACTTGAAATGCAAAAATGAATGTTAATTGAAACAAGTTTTCAGTAAGGACCTGTACCCCTCCCCCAGCGCAGCCTGTTCCTGCTGCCAGCGTTGTCCGGGCAACGATGCGTTTTTCGTAGTTAATATTTTAATTAAATGCAGGCACAGGACTCGCTCGCTCGCTCGCTCGCTCGCTCGATGGCTGCCTGGCTGGCTGGCTGCCTGCCCCAGACTCTCGACCTGACGCGTGGCAGGTGTATTTAAGCGAGCAAACACCACGAATCGTTTCTTCCTTCGCTGCGATCGTTGCATGGGGCACGAACTTAGATACATCCATCTGCCTCTCTCTCTTTCTCTCTGGCGCTGCAGCTGAAAATGAAACACATTTGCTAGGGGTTGCTTGCTTGCCTGCCTGCTTGCCACTGCCGCTTGTATCCAAAAGCAAAACAAAACCAACAAAAAAAAAAAAACACTTAAGAAATAGGGGAGCTGGCAGCGGCTCATTGAACTTTGCTAAACAGAGCACAACAGCAGCTAAAGTTCAAGACGCCAAATCCAAAATCAACTTGGCAAACTGAGATCGACGGTTCAGCTTTCTTGAATCTTTTTTTATACCCTTGCACGAGTTGTATAGGTTTGTCATGAGGTATGTAACACACATTGCATGCAACATTTGCGATCGAGTTGCACATATATATTCTTTTATCCTATACAGCTATATGTCTTTCAGATGGTGTCCAGAACTGGCCAAATAATCAAGCAGGAAAGTTTTTGGAGTACAGAAATAAGAAAACGTAAAAACCCAGCTAATATTAGGAATATATTCTGGATACAAGGGCAAAATGCTTAAAAACTGAACAGAAGAAATAAAATTTCAAAGCAAGCGTGTATTTTTAGATTGGATTCATATATGGGATCCTTGTTCTTCTCATTTTTAAGTTGAAATTAAAATATCTTATTTAAGATTTTCTATTCTAGAATGATAAAATCTTACATCAAGATGCGCACTTGTAATAATAATTATAACAGTAATAATAATATTAATATTAATAATAATGCAAGAAATTACATTAGAAAGTGTATCTAAGATTCGCTTCTGCGGTGCACAAAAGAAAAGTTTAGTGTATCTTTTATTTCTTATTTTGGGGTTTGGGGTTTGCCTTAGTAGTAGCAGTAGTCGTGGGACAAGAGAGACAAAAACCCACAAAGACAGACACAGCTGATAACTATCATTACCCGCAGCATAGGATATACCTCTCTCTGTCTGTGTGTGTGTGTGTGTTTGACTTTTGTTTTTATATATTTGGCTGCAGTTCTGTGGTCTTAATGTGAGCCAGTGTCTGAAACTCTGTCCGATCATCACGATGATGATGACGACGATGATGATGTGGTGGCGGAAAGGAAGCAACAAGAGAAGAGAGGAGGCGAGGGGCAAGAGGCAAAAGGCAAGTAGCAAGTAGCAAGAACAAACGGCAGTAGCACGCACCATTAGATGCGGTCAACATGAAAACATCTGCTCTTCTGTGTGCATATATATATTCCGCTTCTTTGGGGTCAATAGCGCTACGTGCTTAGGGATAAAGGAATACACACACACTATCCATATATATATATATATATCTATATATGTATATATCTTTGTGTATATATTTACGAAAACTGGCGTGCGCCATTTTCAAGAAGCAGAAGCAAAGGTAAATGAAAAACGCGTAGAAATGAAAAGTGTTTTGAAGCGTGGAATTGGATCGAAATTGAAAAGAGGCCAGTTGAGAAGAAGAAATGAAAAAAAAAACCAAAGAAAGCAAAAACTTTTAAGTCATTTTGTATTTGGCTCTCTGATTGAGATCGCAAACAAAAAAAAAAACAAGTCGTTTCAAATCGAATCGGATCTGAATCGATGTGGATGCAAATGAAGCCATTTTCTGATCAATATTTATGGCTTACACAGTTTGCCGGCCTCATTAAATTTTAATCAATTTTTCGTTGCATGCCGGTGGTGATCGTAAATCGCAGTTTAGTTCGGGATTAGCGCATATAACGTTTAATTTTAAAAACGCATAAAATTTTTGTAACAATGTCTCGTTTCACTCGCCTTTTGGCGCAGACAACAACACAGTTTCTGCGTTAAGAATCGGCCTAGAAACACAACGAAAACAACGACGATTTCAGATCAGAAGATCGTTCAACATTTTGCGCCATTTAATGGGCTGTGACGATGAAGTTTGCTGGCCGAGCTCTAAAAAAAAAAAACTTGTTTATGCCAATCGTCGTCGGCCTACTATGTACCACTAGCCGGCTCCGATCAGCCCAGCTCTGTCCAGTCCAGTCCAGTCCAGATCAGCCCAGTTCTCGTCTCTTGTCGGCAGCAGCCGTTTATTGATTTTTAATGAAGCGAACCGGCAACGATCACTTTTGATGTGATCCCGATCCCGATCCCATTCCCTGCAGTAGCTCGCAGAGTACCTCAGTAGGTGATCTATATATATATATATATATTTATATAAAAATATATATGTATGTTTGTCTGTATGCTCCATATATTTAAGTATAGACCATCTAGAGTGCTTCCTGTCTAGCCAAATATTTGGCAACAAATCATCAATCAGTCTAATCGAATTTGTAGCAAGTGCCAAACTCGACACCTTTTCCGTATGTCTGTGTGTCTGTATGTGTGTGTGTGTGTAAAGGTGCGAACAGATCTGCGATATATATGGGTATGTGTGCTATATTCGCATATAGTCGCCTATTAGTGGCAATTCTGTAGCTGATTTACGCAGCAGCATGTTCCAATTAAAGTTCTCTAAAATGCCAAGTGAGCCTTTTAAAAACTCATTAATCACGCGCTTAACTACACACAAATGTCTGTGTGTGTGTGTGTGTGTGCCCCTGAACCCTGAACGAGACTTACCTCTTAGCCTTAGTCGCCAGTCCTCGTTAACAAGATCGATTTCAAATATTGCGAAAAAAAAGGTGCGAACCAATTTGCACTTCAGACGTGGCAAAAGTCCCTTTTGCGCTAAGTATCTTCCTCTTCCTCTTTAGCTGTTGTTGCCGTCGTTGTTGTTGGTGATGTTGCCTGCCCTTTTGACCACAATGAGTGTCCTGGCAGCAGACCGAAACGGAGCAGCCCAGTTTAGCCAAGTTTCCGAATTCGAGTCGTTTTCTATGAATTTCACGCCTACCACAAATTGTCTGCGCCGTCTCTCCGTGTCCCGTGTTTCGTGTCCCCTGATCCTGGCACCGGCGCCAACTTAATGGATCGTCCATCAGTAAATTGCGACCTAGGGGGGTTGCCATTCACACACACACACACACACACACACTCATCACAAAACAGCATTCATATGTCTGCTGCAGCTGCTTCACATTCATTAAAAAAAACCAAAGCTTTTTTATTGGATATCCTTTAGCATATATGTCTGTAGGCAGATACCAATCCTGTTTAATTTTAATTACTATTTTTAATTTTTCAACTCTCCTTTTTTTGTAGCCACGAATCGCATTCTATGGACTATTTTCTTTTCTTTAATAACTTTTATTTTTTTATTACAAGTGACATTTTTTGTCACAACTTTTTATATTTTTTTGATATACATATATTTTCTTGTTTTGCTAGTTAACATCTCATTCACTTAATAAAGCAAATGTAATCGTTTGAATTTGAAGGCAAATTCACTACAAGATTTTTTATTATTAAGAAGTTATTATTAGCCAAAATTGAACATGGTCCAATCTTTAATTTGCATTTTAACTCTATTTGTAGTCATTTTTCTGCAGCAAAATATTGTTTGCAACATTATTTCTAAACGAATGGAATTAAAAAAACAGTAATAATAACAACTGATATACAGGTAAGAAAATTCAGTTTACATATGTGCAACAGCTTTATTTATTTAGCTTTACTACTTCTATGATATGAATCCACTCTGATAGTGACTAACATGTTCCTCAGGAAATTCTTATTCAGTCTAGCCACTTCTATACTTAAGTAACTTGTACGTGGTTTTAGTATCATATATTGCATTCATCAACTGAAATTGCTCTAGTCAAGATTTAGCTTGGAGTATTCCAGTGCCTTGGGACAATGTTTATTCTTTTGTTGGGCTGCCGGTCCAATTAAGCCATTAAATCTAGACATGAACCAAGTTAGGTGCCTTCAAATTATTCAGCGACCACACATTATAAATTTTAAAAGCAAGAGCAGCCATCGTCTCCGACTCATAAAAATACAGGGCAAACATCAAAAAGAAGATAAAAAACAACAAGAAAAGGTAAACATGAACAAAAACTTCGAGACAAACTTTTGTCACAAAATGTCAAAGTCCTTTGTGATTTACTTCCCTGCAGCACTACACAAAAAAAAAAAAAAAACGCACACACACACTTAATACCCATTTGTAGAGTCTGACTGGGGGGAAAGGGGCTCCGAGGGGAGTGCAGGCGGGCGGGCGGGCGGTCGGGCGGTCGGAAGGGTACTCTGGGGTGTCTGCTTGGTTTGATTGCCGAGAAATTAAAACGTTACGCTCGTTGGCGCAATGCCCAAAACGATGTTGACATGCGGTTCAGTTTTTTTTTATTTGTCTGTTTTTTATGTGATTGGATTTGGTATCCTTAAGGTCTGTCTCCCCTCTCTCTCTCTCTCTCTCTCTCTCTCTCACACACATATACACATAGAGCTTACTGCTGCCCATCAATCAGGGCAACAAGAAGAAGAACAACAACAACAACAACAACAAGTTCTGCGTTCGACAGTCGAAGGCCAAAAATGCAATTCCAGCAATTTTACTAATAAAATTGCATGAATTATATGCAAAGTATTATTCAAAAAAAAAAAAAAGATAAAATAACAGCAGCAGCAGCCCCCATTGACTTGGGCTTGGATTGCAAGTGAAGATTGGAGGGTGTTGGGGGTTGTTGTAGTGGGGCCTGCGGCTACATTTCCTTCACTCGCATAGTAGTAATAATAATATACAACTTTCAACACCTCCACAGCGTACAATATGCTCAAGTCTCGACTCTGCCTCTTTCGCTTGGCTGTGTTGCCTTCAAATTGTTTCTGATTAGCGCTCTTCTTCACTGGGCAGCTCTGAAACTGATACTGACACTGAATTGAACTGAGCCCGAACTGAACTGCGTGCTGTAAACGTCCTCTCTGGTGATATATCTGCCAATGCGATTCTTGCATATATAATTAAGGCGTTAGTTCAGCTTCGAATGTCTTTTCAAGGCGAGTGCCCAATGCGAACAAATTTCAAATTTCACAACCTTAAATTCGCTGGCTTTTAACCGGTAAATAGTCGTGTAGATACCCTGCCTTTCTTTACACATTTAAGAAATATTTACAGTTAAGAAATGTATGCCATAATATAATCAATATATTCAGTTGTCGACCGTTGATGATGATCAAGAATATATATATACTTTAAGGGATCTGAGATACTGCCGTCTGTCTGATACTGCCATCTGTCTGTTACTTTGTTGTACCCCGTTTACATATCTTTAATGTGGTATTTATACCTAAACAAAATTTGCTAGGATTGAGAAAAGTCATGATAATTCATATTGTCAATCCTTGCTGAATTAGTGTGCCCAACATTAAACGTAATTAATTAACATTAAACATAATTTTTCTTGGTTACTAACTTTACATAAGTATTTATTTTAAGTATTTATTTATTACAAAATAACAAATATACCAAAAATGTAAAAGTTAAATTTTTAGCAGTTCGACTACCTTTTAAGCTTTTGGTACATTTTTTAATTTTTAATTTAAATACATTTTGCCCAATTGACCATTGGGCACCTTGTTAAATCGGAGTCAAAAGAGCAACACGCAATGACCGCCCACCTCCCTTCCCTTCCAGGCCCTTTCTGCTGTCCCTGACGCCCCCGCAGTTGCCACAATTCTCAGCCAGCTTTTTAGCTGTCTGCACTTCAGATTGTCATCACCAAACGCGACTTGGTAGCCGTCCAAGTCCCTCTCTGCTTCTCTCTCTCTCTCTCTGCCTAACATTCTTGTTGTTGTAGTTGTTGTTTGCGGGCACACAGGATGCAAGGCTGCAAGTTTTGGGGGCATCGCGAGCCACGACTAATGCAATAACAAATATTTATACTTTTTGCGATAAATGTTTGCGTTGGTTAATAAAGCGATTTGTTATTTCAGTTTCACGCTCATAATTTATATGCTTAAATTGGATTAAGTCTTTCTTCTTTCCTCTATTCGCCCCCCCCCCCTCTCCCCCCTTCCATCGTACGTTAAAAAAAACAACAATGTGGCGTTGCGGAGGCGTTGAGTTGGGTCTGTTGGAATCGCTGGCGCCGCAGGCTCCCAAAACAACCAACCACAAATTGTCTGGCAAAGGTGTGAAAAAAAAATATTAAAAAAAAGTAAATAAATAATGTTGATGCGAAATATTCTGTGTTTACCTCTATCAATGCATTTTTCATTTATTTTATGCACATTTCTTTTTTCTTCCTCTCTCGTTATTTTTGTGTGTGCTACAAGTGCTTAATGGTTTTTGTTGTACATGGCAAATTACTTAACCGGTAAGTTAATGACAACGACTATGACAAGAAGCAGATTAAAACGACCACCCCCCTCTCTCTCTCCCTCTCTCTCTGTCTCTATCGCTGTCTCTGTCTGTTTCTTTGAGCCTAGATCTGCTCTCTGATGATAGGCAGGCACTTATAGTATGTAGTTTGTAGTAGGTAGCCGTCTGGCACAGCTTGAGCCAGCGATCAGTCAGCGGGTGCAGAAGTCGGGGGTATTCGATCCAGCAAACCAGCAAACCAGCAAAACAGCAAACCAGCGTTCATTTACAGCCGCAACGACGATCATTTATTTAAAAATTATTGCCACATCGATCACTGGACGCAGAGAGAGGGAGGTAGAGAAAGAAAGAGAGAGAGAGAGAGAGAGAGAGAGAGAGAGAGACACCAAGTCAGAGACAGAGACACAGTCAGAGACAGAGACACAGACACAGACACAGATCGTTGAGAGTCGCTGCCCGACTGATGTGGAACCATTTCATTATTATAGGGCATCGTTGATGATCGTCGAGTGCCGCTTTTTCTTTTCATTATACCCTGTACTCATACAAAATGGCTAAATCGGGTCTCAACACAAACGAAACAGCTCGATATAAGCATGTTGATTAATATCGGCTTACATACTTTTTTGAGCATATCATATATACCCATAAATGTGAATTAAAATAATTTGTGAATATTTTTGAAAATAATTTGTATTTCTTGACAATTCACAGGTCATTTTATGTTTGCATGTCAGAACTGTCAATAGGGTAGCTTCGCAGTCGTATACTCTAGACTAGAAAACACTTTGTTTTATTTCTTTCTTTTTGTTTTTTTTTTGCACATTTGATGGACCAGCAGCAACTGTATCTGGTGCCTGGCAAGCTGGGACCGGATATGCTGCACACGCACAAGCTGAATGCACTACATTTATTTATGGATCCGCTTGCCGCTTGTCTCTCGAGCTCTTACTTGCCTCCCTGTCGCACTCGCGCTGAAAATCAATTGTAATCTTTGAGTTTGATGGATTGATTTCAGATTGCGTAGATTTTGATAACAAACGATGCTGCTGCTGCTGCTGACGCTGCGTCTGTTGCAACATTGTCTTGTGTCCGTCTTGTGCAAGCTGTCATTAGAACTCCGCCTCACTGCTGATCCTCGCCTCGCAATCGCAAATCCCAAATCGCAATTAAAGCACAAACACACACACACATACCCAGCCACACACACACACACACACATACGAATGCGAGATGTTGAGGTTTGGGGCGATAAGCATAGACATTATGGGCAATTTGTTGTAATTGAAAATTAAAGTGTCAGCCTGTGGCATTCATTAATGCAAACCAACAGCCACAAAACTGTGGGTACGCCTTTGCAATTCTCCCTCCCTCTCTCTCTCTCTCTCTCTCTCTCACGCTCGCTCTCTCTGCCTCTCTCTTTCTGTGCTGGACTCTTGTGGACAGTTTGTGGACACAGTTTTGTCGTCGAGCATCGGACATGATCGTCTTCTGCGATAAGCTGCGCTTTACAAACTCAAACTTGCGAGAGATTGCGAACGCTTACATTAAGCTGATATGCAAATTATGCGGCGACGATGGACGATGGACGATGGTCATTTTGCTGTTCCAACGAAACACGTCGCCTGATCGTTTAAATTAGCGTTAGTAAAAGTATGCCAGGGCCAGGGCCAGGGCCAGGGCCAGGGCCAGGACCAGTGTCAGACTCATCCACTGGTTCCACAGCCAGAGATTGTCGATTTTCGATCTGTCTGTCGATCGTGTGGGGATCCATCTCGTCTCGTCTCGGCTCCTCTCGTCTTTCGTCGCTGTTGTGTATTTGTATTTAAAAAATTTACAACTTTTTGTCTGTGCCAACGTTTTAATAATGTTTTGATGAATTTTATATGCGCCGCTTGTCGACGCTGATCATGATCATGACTTTGATCATGGCTCTCGGCGCTTAGCCGCCTCCTCTTCCTGTTGCCGTCTCCCTACTTTGGCTCCTGCTCCGGCTTCGGCTCCTGCTGCCGTTTCAGCTCTTTTCGACCATCGCAACGGCATCTCTCTTCAGCGTCTCCAGAGTGAGTGTCAGTTTATGAGCTTCATTATATTTAAGATTTGTATTGCCCTTCACTACAGGGTATTGGGAATTTGTCAGCAGTCACAATTCGCCAAATATAAATATAATGTAAAAATGTCTGTTGGACTGAAAGAATCGAAAGCAAAATTACATATAAAAATATATTATATATATATTATTTATTATATTATATGCCGAGCTGCTCAGACAAATCCACATTTTTTGATTTTTGATTTTTACATACATAATTTGCTCATTGAGTCTTATGGTCCTCAAGATTATTTAGTAGCAAGCAACAGTCGAAAATTCTGCGGTAATCAACAGATCAACGCTATACTAAAAAAAGAGAAATAATTAAGGTTTAATTTTGTCACAGATTGTATGGAAAAGCGATCATCGCTTTTACAATCGTTACTAAATAAGTAGTTTGTAAGCGATTCACAATTCCAAAGAGTTTCCTTCTCTCAATCAATTGATCGAATATACTTGTTCTTCTCTACCTTTCCAATTGATCAATTTCATCACATGTAGAGTATTTCTTGAGGGACTTTCATGAATGCGTTTTCTCATTTTAATAGGCAGCGGGCAGCATCGCCGCGATTGTGAATCTATTGGGGCGAATCAGTTTGAGACAATCGATGATTATGTTGTTGCCATTTTTTACGAACACAGCCTAGCAGCTAAATATATATGTATTTTGAACACACATGCAATGCATTTGCATGTACATTTATATCTGACAATCTAGGTTTGAGTTCGGCTTTGACTTGGCTTTGGGTTTGGGGGCTATTCAAGATCTTGGTCTGTCAGCCATTTGACAATGCACTAATTTACGAAACACCGAGTGGGAATCTCAGGACTGTGAGAGATTGTCCGATCGAAGGATCGTTAATCGATTAAACTTGGAAGCTGCGCCTTTGTCTTTTCGGGAAGAGTTGTCCGTTGTTTTTGTTTTTTTTTTGTCGCTAATAAAGAACGTGATAAATTGCGCACAAACTCTTGAAAATTGGAACACAGAATGGGGAATTGCAACCCCTTTTTGCGGAAAGAGTGGCTGAACGTATCTTTGTTTTTTGGTTACGGTGAGTGTGTTGGGTGGCCAAGAAGCAACTTAATTTCAATCGCTTGTTGGGCTTATTGTTATTAGCTCTTAATTCGAAACAATGGGGCAGCAGCACACCCAAGGAGCAACAGCAGCAACAGCAGCAGCGGGCTGTCAGCAATAATAATGTTTTAAGCATTTCGATGCTTACCTCTCTCCCTCTATCTCTCTCTCTTTTCCGCACTCTCGCTGTCTCTGTCCGACTGTCGTTTTGTAGAGTTTATCCAATTATTGTGTGCGTTGTTGCAATAAATTCGTTTTTAGCCGTTCTGCAGCAGCCAAAATCATTTAAAAGCGATCAGTTTTTGTTGTTTCTTAATACTCTGATCCCAATCTAAAAAAAAAGTAAATAGTGTAGTTCGGCTCACATTTGGAAGCGCTTCTGGTTTTGGGGTGTTCTGTTGTCTCCTGAAACATGTCAAAAATATATACAGATCAGAAAAAATAGCTGGCAGATAAAGGCAAGATTTGCTGCATGGGCGGCAAAACTCATTTCACTTTACAACTTAACAAATTTCTGAATGGTCGAAGACCTTAATTATCAAATTAATTACCCAATATCAACAATTAATTTTACACTAATAAAATTCAAGCATGTTTTGGTAACCATATTTTTATGTGGGAATTTGTAGAGCTAGGATAAATATTTAAATAAATAATGAAACGCTTCTACAAGTATTAAACAGCTTTAAGGTGATTTCCTCATACTCCATACTCAGTAGGGCTCTGTTCTGTGACTGGCTGCAGAGTATTGCACAGTCGGTTAACCTTACCAACAAAGGTTCCCTTTGTTGTTGTTGTTATTTTAGCTCGCTTCCCTGTATTTTTTTAGTTCAGATTAAGTGATTGCCAAAGTTTTATGGGTAGTCGGGTTGATATTTTTTTTAGTTCGCTTTTTTAATCTTTTATTTTTGGATGTTTTTTTGTTCGCTTACAAATTGATTGAGTTATGTAATTGCGTTGCGGGTCGCTGCTTTACATGACTGCGCTTCACATTTTAATTAAAAAAATATATATATTTTGAAAAATGCCAAGTAAGTGGAGCGGTCCGAAGGGTGGGGTGGCAGGGGCAGGTAGGAAACTTGTCACAACAGCATTTTAGCGGCGATCAATGCCATTTCACTCCATGTCGAACTCTGTACAAAAGCAGCCAAGTGCTTTTGACTGTGCAGTTGAAGCACATCATAAATCACACTGAACCACCACCAGAACCACCTAACCACCAGCACCATCGAATGTTTCGACGTTGCAACGTTGCGTCGATTGTGACGTCGACGTCAACGTCACCATCTCTTTAGCATTTTGCGCGCTTTGCACTTGTTGTAAATTTCGTCAGAAAACGCGTCGCTCTGGACATGCACAAGTGTTGCGGCCTGTTGCCACTGGGTTGCACTTGTTGGAGTCCATGCAACACACGAGTTTAGCCAGGCTGCCACGCTGCCGTTGGCTCCTGGTCTGCTCGCTGCTGAATGACGTGCGCACAATGCGTGCGCATAATTCAGGCTGTTCGCCTGCCTGCCTGCCTACCTGCCAGGCTGTTGCATGCAACACGCCGCTGCCGCCCCATGATGTGGCACTGTACAAAATTTTAGTTGTGCTTCCTACACACATATATGATTCACAGGAGCGCTACTCATTAGATCAGAGATATAATCGAATAAATTCGATCGTTATAGAAGAGGATATTATATTTGAAATTTGAAGAAATGAGAAAAAATGTTGATAAATAGACGTGCACCTTTTTTTGGTGCTATGTGTATGGCCATGACTGTAAAAGTAGTCTCACTATATGAGGAGCATTATAGTTAGTGAATTGGTTCAAGATATCTTTGATATCTCTGAGATACACATGAGAAGTTTTTCTTCAACTTTTTTTACATATATGCACATTGACTGAAACTCTTAAAAAGGCAAATAATCTTAGAAAGAACTTTGAAATGAATTGGGTTTTGGAATCGAACCCAAGTTCCTTCGCTTATTAACTGAACTTGCTCTCAGCATCGCTTAAGAATTTTATAATTTTCTGACTCCGCTTCGAACGGAAACGCGAGCAATTAAAATTCAGATTTTGATCAGATTTAAATAAATACCAAAAAAATATTTAAAATTTTGATTGATGTTTAATTAATATTTAGCAATTACTCTAAATTAATAATTTTAGATACATAAAATTTATTTTAATAAATTAATTTGCATTGTAATAATATGCAATTTAAATAGAGCTCAAAATTTGTTGCAGTGTGCTGCTGTTTGCTGCTTGAAGCGCGCTCATTCATTCATGCAACGACCGACACGGTACAACACACCTCCCATACCTCCCTTCGCTCAATATATACCTCACCCCTTGCCCCACCCCCCTGCATCCAGTTGTGGCTCATTGATTCACGGTGCACACATTCCTTTTGCTTGCCACTTGTCAACACTTCATTGCGTTTTCGTTGATGCTCTTGTTGTTGTTGTTGCTGTCCAGTCAACTACTCCTTTTGATAAGTCAATCATGCCAAGTGGCAAGTTCGAGTGTTGTTGTTGGCGCAACAAGTGGCATTGTGTTTTTGAAGAAAAGCAGGAAAAAAACACAAGCTAAAATTTGTGTGCGCCTTTTTGGCTTTTGGGGGCCAGTCAAGTGGCAGTTTCTTGTGCTTTGTTCTGTTCTCATCAGATCAGCAGCTCGGCAGCTCATCAGGTTATTGTTTGATCCTTGCTGGCAATCCTTTTGATGATCATCCTTCGATTTCCATGACATGTGCATTTGGGTTCTCTGTCTCAGTCTCTAAAACAAGTGCCGTCCCCATGGGAACCAATCGAAATCGAAACGTATAAGTGAAATACCATTAAACACTCACGAATCTCACAACTGACAACTGACAACTGACATGTTATAGAATCTTTTGCAGTAAGCGAACGGAAAACAACCTAGCATTGATAGGCACCCTACAAAAAGCTGTAAGACCAATGGGCACATTATGCTTGTAAGTGTATTATTAAATCAACTTTCTAAATTCTTCCATCACAGACACACCTTCAGCAAGACCAACCCAATGCTATTCCTTACATACCCCCACTTTGAATTTAAAATATGAAAAATATACAAAATATAATAAGCTTAAGGCTTTGCTATTATTGCTCTTCAATCTGGATTAATGTTTTGGACTACAAGTCAGCTTTGCATAAATTTAATAAAATACATATTAAACAAAATGACATTGACAAGTTCCTCGAAATCCCATAAAGTTTCAAATCCAATGTAATTTTTTTTTTATTACTTTCCCTATCGATTAATCTTTGATTTTAAAAGTAAGCATTTCCATTTTTAAAATGTTCTGCTCAATTCAGTGTACTTCTTAGTCTTCAGACTACAATCATTGTTAATAAAATCAGTCGAAACTCATGACAAAAATATTTACAGCTCCATTTTTTACTATTACTAAAATTGATGGATAAGCGATATTTAATTAGTTCCAATTAATTGAGAATTTTGGTTTTTGTCACGTAACAAAAATGAAATGCCTGAAAATCATTTTTGACACTTTCCCTTTGGCTTTTTTGTTGTGGTTTTTGGTAATGTGGCGCAAACAATTTGCCTCCACTTAGCCGAAAAATGCTTTTTGGTTATGGCCAATAAGAAGTTTGCATGTAATCTGTAGTAAACTGTAATCGGTTTGGGGTTATCTTAATTTTCTTCACGCACTGCCCCAAATATTTTTCACAGCTCATTAAAATGTAATTTGAGGCGCGAAATGTTTTGCGTTTTGCGGTCTTTTTTTTAGTTGCTGTTGCTGTTGTTGTTGGCGGCATTAGCCGACAGTAATAAACCGTTGCATTGATAATATCTCAGCTAAAAGAGAGATGGGGAGAGTGGAGTCGCAGCAGTTGGCAGCAAGCTAAATGGGCACTTGCGCATGCAACAATTTAATTAAAATGAAATTTTCGAATCACAGAAGGGGAACTGAAACTGCAACTGCAACGTCGCTGATCTGCCCCGATTGTGGAGAGAGGAGTAGTGCGCTGAACGGAGCTGAGCTGAGCTGAGCTGACCGATGCGGCCAAAGTCAAAGCTGAAGGTAAAAAGCCATTGCGGATTCCCCCTCGTTGGCTGACGATGATCAATGATTGCAGCGCCGACGCCGACACGTGATCAAGATCACGCAGACCAGCGCTGTAGTCTGACGGGGAGAGGGGAGTGATCAGCAAGGCAGGCAGGGAGCGATGGAGGGAGGGTGTGGGGGGGAGGGGTAAGATAGTAGTACAACCACAACGACAACTACAACGACTATAAGCGAGCATGTAATGCGGCATGCATTACGCGTATCTGGCGTTGTCATCGCGTCAGTTGCCCCGCTCGCATATTATTAATTGGCTGGCCACATAGAAAAAAGAAAAACAAAAAACCTGGCTACAGCGAATGGGAGAGGCTAAGGTCGATTGGACATAGACTTAAGATCTGGATCTCGATCTCGAATTGAGTGTACATATACACATATATATATATATATATATATATGTATGTATATACATATATAAATGCGCTAGAATTTATGTGTTAATTTGTCGCGCCGCCAAGCGACTCATGATTTATTATTTTCTTTTTAGCATTTTTTTTTTTGATTTTGTAATTATTTGTGCGATCTGGCAACACGGTCGGGCAGCAGCCTGCCAGCAATTTGTTGCTGCAGCATCGTATATAAACATTTCTTTTGTGCGCCGCAATTTGTATTGTTCGCATAATTAAATTGACGCTTGGGATTCCAGCAGCAGACTCCACATCATCCTCCTACCCCACCTGCTCCCTATTCCTGCTGCCGCTGCTCATCTGTATGTTTGGGTTCCAGCTTTTTAGCCATTCCATTGAGCTTGCAGAGACCCTGGACTGGACTGGGACTGGGCTAGGCTGGGCTGAGCTGGCCTCTTCTGGGCTGACAGTGACACGCGCAGTTTCCAAGTTACAGTTGCAGTTGGAGTCTGCTTAAGCTTCTGATGCTGCTGCTGCTGCTCCTGCCTCTTCTTCTAGTTGCTTGGTATAATTAGCAACGATTAAACACTTGTCGCATCGTCCCACCCAACAGTCGGTACAGAACAAAAGCATTTTACCGACTCCGACTGCAACTCGGACGCTTGACATTGACTTGGGGCTTCTTTTGCGCGTCTATTTAGCTATTTTATAGGGCTAAATTGTACACTCAAAAAAATGCGATGAAATTTATAATAAATGTGATAGTGTTCATTATTGTGTATAATTTGAAATGAATTTGCAGCCAATGCAATATTTATCTGGAGACTAAAGCATCTCAAAAAGTTTGCTTCTTTGAAAATAGTTTCAGTTTTAACAAAGTCCTCATTCAGATTTTGGTATTTTCGTTGAAAAATTGAAAACTATGATGCTCTAAGAATATATTCGTCTTTTTGGCCTGTCTGTTCTCTCAGTGCATTGGATTTTGTTCCTTGTATTCGGCCTGTGGCCTTTTGGCAGCGAGGTGGAATTTGTCAAGCGCAAGGACACATTGCTGACTGCAATTAGGTGTTCAATGGATGCATCTTCTTCTGACCGCCAGTTAGCCTGCTTTGCCTTCTTCTTCTTCTTCTTCTGCTTCTGCATACAGGGAGCAACTCCATTTCCACGCCTTGGTACTCCAATGGCAATGGCAATGGCAATTGTTGTCAGGCTTGTTTGATTAGCGTGTAATTGGCCTGTCACTGCGCCAGCAGCAACCCAAAGAACAGCGAACATTATCCACTCTGCACCTCCTCGCTCCAGACCCCCCCTCCCCCCCCCCCATATTTCCACTACCTCTGAGAAAAAATTTTATTATGAGTTGATTGATTTTAATGAATGTTATAAATTCGCAATATTTAAAAGAGAACAGCAAAGCAAAAAATAAAAAATAAATTTAAAAAACAGCAAAATTTAAAAAGCTATCAGCCTATATTAATCAATTGCCTCTCTCGATAACATCAGCATCCGCATCTTCATTATCGTCATTATCAGCATGATGATGATCATTATCACAATGATGGAGACACAAGGTCATCACTATCGTAATAACAGGCTGTCGACACACTCACTCACTACTTGACTTAACTTCGACTTCCAGCCTGCCACGAGTGTCGCTTACTGCGATTTTGTCTGGCTCTAAATAGTATTTTACTGTGTTTTCAGCAGCTCCAAATTAGTTATTAATAACTAACTGCTTCAAGGCGTGTGTGTGTGAGAGAGACAGATAATAAGCTATAGAACTATATAATGTTAATGGAAGGAATTTTAATTTGCTTATATTTTGTGCCTAGCGTTTCTGGAAAGCACAAATTTTACTATATATCTGCTTATGAGGTCTTTGAATTCAAATTGACTTAATTGGAAATATGTTGCTTTGGCTGATGTAAGTAACGATTATATTTATAATGTGGGCATAATCAATCAGTGTCTCCCCTGAACTAGTTGTTTATTTATTTAATTGAGTTGTCTCTTCACTAGCGGTATTCTACTACTAATTTACTCGCCTGATTTTTATCTGAACTAAAAATCTTAAAACTTCTACCTCTTAACAGTGCTCATTTAATTTATTGTTCATATTTTCTTTATAAATATATATATATGTGTGTTTGGTTACTGGTTGCCTCTCCATTTTCATTTCGCTCTCTTTCACTCAATCAGTATGTAAATTTGGTTGGGCGTCAAGCCAAATGTCAATTGAAAGCTGTGCAAACAGGCCACAGAACTCACAGAGCTGTCTATGAAGGTTGAAGGACATGTGCAAACAAATACATAAATATTTATTAGGAAGCGCAACACGAGCGGAGCTAAAACAGACGAGGGAGACGACTAGACTCGAGGACTTGAGGACCCAAGACACAGGACAAACACGCGCCAGGCAGTAAAAAAAAACGAAGAAAAATAGACAAGCTGCAAAATATGAAGAGAGAGAAGACCCGTTAACAGGAGCTAGGTCTAGGGGCAGGGGCATGGGCAGGAAGACGACAGCAAAATGTGCAAACGCGTGCGCCAGGTCCCAGTTTCGGTCTGAAGTGATAAGGAACTGGCAACAACAAGAACAACTGCTCGGAAAAGGACTGCGCGACACCAAGAAAATATTAATTTACACACGATTCATTTTTGTTGTTGTTTTGTTGCAATATCAGCTGCCCCAGGAACATGAAAGGGCTGAGGGTTGAGGATTTTTAAAATCGCTGTATTCCTGACTAACAATCAAGGTGCATCTGCAGCTACGGCACGTCCACTCCTCCTCTCGTCCTGTCGCAGGCAAATATGAAACCCAAATGAGGCCTGCTTGTTAATGTTAACCCCATCGCACACAAACCAGCACACAAACCAGCACACACACATCCATTAAACAAGGGGCACACACCTTGCCTCGTGGAATCAAGAACGAAATCGAAGACACTAAAATGCAGTTGACAAGCGACGCCCTCGACATGTGCAACAATATCCTTGTTTGCAGCTTGATCATTGACGATTATGACGATTGTAACGATTATGGCACTCAGGCATGCAACATGTTGCTGGCAACATTGTTTCCAAAAGAAAAACATATTAAATTTAATAAGAAGAATCTTGGAATTACCAAGCAGAATTATTAATCACAAACAAACAGATGACGAAAAATATTATTTTAAGAATTTATTTATTATTATCTGTAGTTTGAATTTGAGTTTGGCATAACTATTTTGTATGAACAGCAGGTGCTGGTTATACCGCTGAAAATATATACATATGTATATTTAAATCTAGATGACAAACTCTAATCGGTATACGATGAGAGCCTTGCTACAATTCTTGTCTTTCTTCACATATTACATGCAGCTAAGCAAAGTAGTTTTGTTATTATGAGTTAAGATCTCTCATGGCTATCATTATCGTAATCTAAGCACACTGACACAGTTGTATTTTGGTTTGGGTTTTGCGGTAGATTTCATAATTGGAAATGGGTGATTTTTGTGGGCCAAATGGGATTTGCGTTACGACAGCCGCAAATTATGCAAAATGTTCTTAAAGATTTGCCGCTAAGATTACACACACAAAAGGAGGCTGAAAAAAAGAGAGAGAGAGAGAGAGAGAGAGGGAGATAAAGAGAGTGTGTTGTGGACAGTAGTCCTAGAGATCCTGTGGCTTAGCCACAACTAAATGCTGCTTAAGAGCCTTGTTAGGCGTGAGATTTGTGTGTGTTGTAAACTCAATTGTTGTTCTTGTTGTGTGTGTAGTTGCTGCTGCTGCTTGTCGGCAAAATTTCAAACACAATACAATTCTAGTTTCTAGAAATTTTCTGGGGAAATTTGGGAAAAACACGCAACACACAACAGCACAATGAGTTAGTTTTCTGGACCGGCTGCTTTGGCTGCTGCTGCCAGGATATGTTTGGATTTGTTTACATGCAAAACAGAGCGTGTGTGTTCGTGGTATTTGTGTGTTGTGTGTGTAACCTGAGCCGTCGACACGAGTCGACGAGACGGCGATAAACATCAGGCTTGAAGTAAAAGTCAGACTTTTTGCACCCAAAGTCAGCCTCGAGACTAAAAATCAGATGCAGCTACACATACAACAAACAAGAATACTCCAGTCCAGAGAGTGCTCGACTAACAAATACCCAGAACCCAAATCTTTATGTGGAAAATTCAATGTTAGCGATCTTGTTGATCGATACAACGAAATAAAATTGATCCGCATATGGTAACACAAGATTCAAATCTCTAATACAGAAGTCAGATTAATTCAGAAACATGCTTTGCTCTGTTTGTTACACACTTTCCGCAACTTCATTAATCCCTCTTTACAGATTTTGAATGGGTTGAGGGTATAAGTATATAAATGCACATATATTTATATGGAATCCATCTCATTGGCATGTCTGGCAGCTATATATAATGTTGGGACGCCGCCTGCAGTTAAGTTCAGTTGTGATGCCTCGTTCTGAGGGCCGGCTGCCAAAATAATTAAGACGATTTGCCAACAATTAAAGAATTCTGCAAACGGTGAAAACTTAAAGTTCTGGTTATTTTGTGAGTTTCTGCCACTGTCACTGCCTCTGCTTCTTCTTCGTGCTCTGCATCGTTCAGTTGAGACAACTTATTCGGCAGTGCGGCTGGCAATTTGTTTAATTGCACTTTGGCTGCGAGCGACAGTTTAACATACGAGACGACGCCTCAAACACACACAGCGTGAGAAAAGCACCAAATACTGTCCCAATGCCCAAGCGGGACATTCATCATGCGACACGGTTGCACAGTGACCAAAAATACTATTTAAGCCAAGTCCAATTTCATTTATTTCATCCAATTCATCTCAATTGAAGAACACATTCTTATTATTAACATTTTGTATCAATCACATTTAGTATACTATTCAACAAAGAAGAATATAGCTAATATTATTTTGGGCGTATATTTCATGCAAATAACCTTTTAAGATTCTTAAGAGACTTTAAGCAGGAAATATTTCCGTTGGAAACACTTTTCATGTGCACTTGCACCACTGTGCTGGGCATAGCCTGGCTTTCACTGCTGGCAGTGGTAGCCGCAGTAACAGTCGCTCCTGGTTGAATGGCGTTGGCAGCCAGGGACTACTGTGCAACGCCCACTTTTTTGGGCGCGCGCATAATTACTATTGTATTTAATCTTATATATATATATATATATATATATATGTATGTATATATTCATATATACATATGTTTTTGTTCGCATGCGAATTCCAGGAGCTGTCACAGGCTCGACACTCTCTCTCTATCTCTGTCTTTCTCTCACTTTTCAGCCAAGAGCCTCGTGCGTGTAGAGACAGCGGTCAGCGAGGCTGAGGCAGAGTTTGAGGCAGAGACTCAGGCTGACTGCGGCTACAACAATGTTTGCTGCAATTGGGTTCAAGTCCCGAGGTGGTGCGTGCCAAGCGGCAATTGTCACATGTGTTTCGTTTTGTCTTTGCTGTTGTTTTTTGGGCTCGTCCTTTTTGTTTGTTGTGTGTGCGAGCATTGTCCAGGCACTTGAGTTAGGCTACAACACAATCGTCATGTGGGCGTTGTTTGCGGGGCGGACAGGCGAGCAAATCGTCGTAAGTCTCTTCTAGTTTGTCAAAGACAATTAAGTTCTCCTTTGTCTCGGAGGCGTACAAAGCGGTTTATCGTGCCAACTATATGTGAATGTGGTTGTGGTTCTGGCTGTTGCACATATCCACAAGTTGATCTGACCTGATCAGGCGCGCTCTAGTTAGCAAACGGAAATTGAGCCAATTTCGGTCAGTCATTGTCAGCTGGCACGAGGTTTGTCAACATTATCATTGTTACCATCTACCCAATGTGCAGCATCTATGAAATCTGATCTGATCTATATAGATCTCTCTCTATAGATCTTTGCCTGCGGTGGCTTGACTTTGTCACCAACCACCAAGTGTTAATCAAAATCGGATTAGGTTTCACAATGATTCACAGATCTGTTTTAGGTTTCGGCTTGAGTCGAAAGTTAATCAGCAGCCTTATGCGAGTAAGCTGTAAAGCAGAGTTTCTTTTTGCCAACCCACAAAGTATTCTTACTCTTCTCGAGACAATTCTAATAGATTACACACAATAATTTAAATTTTCTTGAACAATTCTGGCTTCCACCTATAGTATTCGAGTGAATCCTGTAGCCAGCTATATAAATACACTACTATATATATGTAGTTTGTGGTCCAAGTCATCTGGATAATTGCACGAGTTCGTTGCCAAAGTCATTTGCTTAAGCAAGTTCGTTGCCTAAGTCATTTGCTTTAATTGGTCAAGTTCGTTGCTTAAGTCATTTGTCATCAAGCTGAGTTTGTTGCCTAAGTCATTTATATAGCTAATATAGTCTTTGTTGCATAAGCAAAAAACAACTTTCACGCGCATTAAAGATGACTTCTCAGAATATATATTCCATATATATTCTCGATCAATATCAGTAGCAAAGTCAATATGGCGATGGCCATCTGTAATTTTCTATGTGAAGAAGTCCCTCCAGTTTTAAAGCCGTCTTGATGAAAATTAGAGTGTGCTGTCTTTTTGTGAAGTATCATCAAATATCTGTATGTAGGATCACTATATAATATAGCTGTCATTGGCACAATCGGATCAGAGATTAAATGCTGTAAGAAAAAAAGGTTTGTTTACCAATATAAGCCGACCAAACTCAATAGCAATGCGACGCATTTTTGCATATACTGGCGACTGTTCCGTTGCTCCCTTCTTCCAACTCCTTCCACCTCCCCCCTTGTTCACTACTTCAATGCAGACATGGTCTGCATCAAATCAATCAAACTGATGCGCTTTGATGGACAGATCAACGACATATAACGAATGCTCCCGAAACGAGGCATTAAAACATTTAACTAACAAAGTAGCAGAACGAAAGAGAGAGAAAGAGAGAGAGGGGAAACGCTAAGTAAATGGGATTGGGGACAGAAAGGAAACTTGTCTGGAAGAGAGCCCCCACCCTCCTTCCTTGAGAGAGATTTTAACATAAATGCAATCATAATCCCCACACAATGCTTGACAAAAAGTTGTCAATTAGGTTCATCAAAAAGCGTCCATGACGATATCCTGCCCTAAAGGCGAAACGAGAATCTTCCCCCTTTCTCTCTTTCTCACTCAATCGTGTAGTGCACTGTATGTTAATGTGGGGCCGCCCGAGTAGTCAAATGGAGATGCTGCAAAACTGCTGCAGATGAAGCTGCTTCATCTGCTCTATGCTGATGCTGAGATCATCATTAACTATTGCTCATCATGATCTACTTTGATCCGATCTGCAACCACCCAGGCAGCGGCGCATTTATTATGATTGCATTTTTGGGCAAATTCAAGTTGATGTTGCTGTAGTTGTTGTTGTTGTGGCATCCCCGCTGCTTAGTTAAATGAGACATCAACATTGGGAGCGCGGGAATCCATTTCAATTTCCATTTCCACTTTGACTTTGGCATTGAGTCGGCTACCGGTTAGCGGTTTTAGTTTGTGTGTATATGTCTGTGTATTTATTGCACTTGGCATTTGCTTGTTGTTGTTATTGTTAATAATGATGTTAAGTTTGTTGTTTTTGCATGTAACATCATCACCCTCTTCCCCTCTCGCTCCCTCTCACTACCTCTCCATCGGTGTATCTTTTTGCAGAGATTTCATACATTGCGAGTCGTTTAATGTCTTCATTACGCTGCTCCCCATCGTAGTGAGATCCCCACTCAGCCTCCTCCGAGGCAACGTTGTCATCATCATCATGATGGTTGTGGTTATATTGTTTATTTATGAATGTCATTCAATTTATTATATCATTGTATATTTGACTTGAGAGGGAAATGAACGCATTTGTTGCTGCCACAAAGGGCGCTGACCAGACAAACCAACAAGATCAACACAGACCCAACAGCTAACAGTCAAGCAACCAGCACAGTAACGGCCTCTTGTAGGAGTCATCGTTACCGTCGGTCATCATCTTCGTCTTGGACTTGGACTGGGACGTTTGGACGTGCACTTGGCAAATGTTGTCGTCTTCGTTGTCGTCATTTTTGCAGCATTTGCATCATTGCAATCGTTGAGCTGATCATCATCATCGTTTGCTCTTGCCATCAGAGTCTCCGCAAATGTGCATGCGCCTCATTGACTAATATTTTATAAAATATTTGAAGTTCGCTTCTTTTCAAATTTTATGATATTTTTCAATTGTTAATATAAAATTAAAATGTACTTGTTACTTCATATTATCATACCAAAAATCCCTCAGACACTGAGATATTAGTCCGTAAAAAACCATCAGGCGTATTAAATATTTGAGATCATTTCATGGATAGTTCAGTTGTGTATTAAGACAACTTCATATTGTTAGGGCATGCAGAATTGGAATATTTTGTAAACGTAAAGTCGCCTTCTGGTTAGTCCCTCGATTGAGGCAATGTTCTGATCGCGAGCACTGCTCGATTATTGTATATCATCATGCCGTCCACAAACCCCTTACCCTGCGCCAGCTGAAGTCTTTTTTACTGCTGTTTTCGGGGCGCTTAACAAGTTGCCAATGCTTATGAGTTTTGTGTCTGTGTTTGTCTCTCTCGTCTGTCTCTAACCCGCTCTCTTGCTCTGTCTCTCTCACTCTCTCGGGAGTCGGGTCTGCTCTGGCAAATGCATTGCATAAGATAATTGGTGATTTTCATATCGATTTATGCATCCGCCTGGTCGCCAGACTTAAACTCTAGGCTTCATCATCAGATGTTGGGGCTCGACTCGGTTTGCATTGGATTCGTATATATATTTTTTTTGTCAAAAACCCTATCAAAGACTGATAAATGTCGCGGAGCATTAAAGCGAGCGTTTAGTACACAGCGGGATAAAATACCTATGACTGCGACTGAGATTGTGATTGCGATTGCGGCTTGTTAAAAACAATAATTAAATCATAAATTTCGGGGCGTACACTCGAGAATTTATTGCTCTATTTGGGTGAAAGTGTCCCGTTCCAATCAAATCACAATAAAAATAGTCACACGCCCACCAAAAACAATATGAAGTAACCAAAACCAAAATATGGTAAAGATTGTGGGCGCTGATAGTTCGAGGTTAAACATTTTGTAAACACATTTATTAAACGTCGCATAGCCCAAGTTGATTGTGGCATCTTAAAGGATTCACGTTTATCCCGCAGACCTTACTTTCACCAACACTTCTTGGCTCGAAAGGGGTCTCTGCGGTTTTCCTGGAAGGTCTCTTTTTGGACATGGCTAACTTGTTGGCTCGCTAGTTTGCTGGCTTGTTAATGGCATTTATGATGCCGCCACCTCATAATCAGCGCAATTATATTGCATTTTCCCAAATTTCTGAAAATTCCATGAGCCAAACAAGTGTAGCATCTTTGTAGACTGCCGACAGTTTGAGCGGGCGAGTTGGCTGGTTGCCCGAGTCACGAGTCGCGAGTCCCTATCCTATCCTTGTTATCCTTGCGTCGGCAACCGCAACGCAAATGTGCTAACGAGTCTTGCAGCCGTCTTGCCCCTGCACACAAACATTGCCCAATTAACGCGAACTCTAAACTCGCAACTGGCAGCTAAATCGAAAAACTGGAAAAACTGGGCAAGAGGCGTTAAACGTTCTCGCATTTCCATCGATGACTCGGCAAAAAATTAAATGCAGTAAAGCAATCGACCTCAACTTCCAAAACCAAAATGTAACGTTTGTTAGACAGTGTAAATATAGAACTATAGTCCTTAATCTGATGTTACTGCTTCCTGTCTTCCTTGTCTGAACTTTTTTGAGAGCAGATACAATTTGTAAGCAATTGCAATTTCTTGAAAAATTTTTATGCTCTTTTGCTAGGTTATAAAAATTGTTCAAGTGAATATTTAAGTAAGTTTTAGCGACTACAAACGGCGGCTTCTTTAGAGAGTGAAGTTTAAAAATAGTTGAAGAATTATTTCCACTTGATAAGTATGACCAAAGATGTTGAGCATACAGTCGTGATTGCTTTTTCTCCAACTCGTTTTAGTTCCAAGAAACAGAATTGTGAAAATACACGAATACACGAATAATTAACTCTCTCGCTCGCTGTGATGGCCACTTGTTGGAGTTTATTGCACTGCTTGGGTGGTGAGTCCAGATCACAAACTCAGTGGACTCATATCGCATGTCTGCAAATGCGTGCGGCTTACAACATTGAAAGGTGAGCGACACTAATCCTGAACAGATCCGATTACTGCCAGCAGCAGCTCCACACCGCTCAGTTCCTAAAGTTGGTGAGTAGCCAAGTGATAAGTACGAAGCCGAAGCGATGCTCTGAGCCGATTGCCACAGTTCAACATGCCAAAAAAGAAATAATATAAGAAACACATATTATGGGAAGGGCAAATTCACTTAACTGAATTTCAAATTTGTTATTGAATATTATTGAAAATTATTAGAATAGATTTAGATACAAATTAAAAGATAAATAAATTAATTTAATTGCATTCAATATATTTTTTAATCAGACAATTGATTTTTCTGTATGAAAAATAAATTATTTAATGCGGATAACAGGGGAAAGACAAATTTATTTAAAGGAATTTCCACATTTTTTTTATTGAAAAATTTTAGGCGGAGAATGGAGTTTTCTTTTTCTCTTAAAAAACCGAAAACAAGTCACTTTTGCTTGAATAAAGCCATTATTCATTATTGTCAATTGTGCTATTATTATTACTTTTATTATGTAAGATGATTTTAACGATGCGCATTATTGTGGCAATCGAACGTGAGTCCTTCGACAGATAGAGGGAGCTGTGGCTGGTTGCAACAATTATTGTGTTTGATATCTCAGCATAATTTGCTTTGTCCTTTTGTTCTCTCTCGCGTTGCATCGTTGCGTCGTTTGTCGTAAATCGCTTTCTAATCGTCCTGGCATTGTCCTGTGTGCACTGATCTCATTAGTACGCCCCATTTAACACCTTTTTGTGCTGCCAGCGTCGCGGATCAGGTGCAACGCGGTGTGCTCTTTGATGCAGCACTTTGATGCGCCTATTAGGTCAATTGTGCCATGCATGTTTCACTTGTAATAATCACCTGTGGAAAACTGAATTCGAAACGATCTTTTGTGTTTTGCGCCAGAGCACGCCCCAACTTTCTACTACCACTAATGATCATTTTCGCCGCAAAGAGATACTTCTCACGCCGTCGTCTCCTTTTCACGCTCTGATCAAAGATCCATTAATTGTTGTTCACTCAATTGCTCGCTGACCAGGATCCAGGATGTTTGGCTGTGTTCTAGCGAGCAAAATGTGTGCTGGCCAAATATTTGCATAAGCCCGGACGGAAACCGGAAATCGTAACCGCTAAGCTATTAGGAATTTCCAATTTCCCACACGCATAAAAACCGTTGTAGCTGTTTTTACCACAGCTAAGCAAACACGTAAAGATCCTGTATCGATGGACGAGATCGCTAAAATCGAAACCCACATCAAAATGTAAATCAATAAAAGCAACAGATTTCCAATCGATGCAGATCTCGGTTGCCCTTCCTTCCCCTCATTCCTCGCAATCCCCTCTTCACCGACTGACTGACTGACTGACTCAAAATTGATTTTAACGCCCTCCCCCGTCAGAATTCCGTCAGCAGCTCATCAGCATAACAATCAATGCCTTTGTTTTGTTTTTGTTTTTAAATGCCAGCTGAACCCTTTTTGCCATCCTACCCTGCATTAAGCCAAATTCCCCCTTCTCCATTCTTCGCTTCGTGCCTGCTACGGAATTTCATTTAGTTTTTGCGCTTTGCTTACATTTTTCACACCCGGATAGCCGAACAGAAGCCACATCGGTATCGGTAGTGGTATTTAGGACCCACAGGTGCCTCGCATACTCCTCGCTAGCCTCCCATCCCATCATCCAATACAAAAGGATGTTTTTCGTAGAAACGCATCGGCATGAAAATCAATTCGGATGCGTTCGATTTGCTTAATTGAATTTCGTTTTTTAGGCGGATCAACCTAAGCGATCCATCGATCGATCGGTGGCTGTTCCTTTGATAGATTCACACGCACGCCACAAGGTTGAGGCAGTTTAGAAGCACTAAGGGAAGCTGCAACAGCAGCAGCAAACAGTGGAAACTAGGCGTAGTGCTACATCAATAAAACTGTACATTTATTTATCAATGCGAAATGTAAAGGGAGAACTTAAAACTTAAATTTTGTATATATATTTTCATTTCTGATAACTATGGATTATAATTTAAAGTTGATATTATTTTTCATTGATTGGTGAGCAGATTTCTGCAATTTAAATATACTTCGATATATTCTGAATCCCGTCGGGATTCATCATCTCTCTCGCTGAAACTTACTTTAAGATTTTCGACCTATTTGTTTTATTGTTTGCCATTTATTTTATAATTTATTCGCTATTCTATTAGATTTTAAGTTTATGTTTGCTCAAACTTGATCATTTATCAAACTATTCAAGTGGATCACCTTATCCAGTCTATTATTTCCTTTGAATCCAAGACCCAAAGCAACTCATTTGGGTCGTTCATTAGAGCAATGGACAAAACTGAATTGGCCAAATGGCCATTGTATTTGAGAAGCTACCCACTGACTTCTGCTGAAGATGCGCGCCAAAGTTGAAAGGTTTTTAGTTTCTTTTTTTTGGCATATTTGTTATTGCTGACAGAGCTGCGGCTTCTGCTCCTACCGCGTGTCATCGTCAACCCAGAAACATAGATTGTAACTCCGGGTCAATTAGAAACACATTTTGGGCGCAACCTCTGAAGAGGCTTACAAACGCCTTACAATTTACCGAATCTCCGGAATCCTGAATCCTGAATATACCCTAAACGAACTCAACTGAAGGAGGTTAGCCTGAAGAGAAATGATAAAAGAATGAAACAGCGAGAACGATCCTTATGCAATTTACGCCGACTACTTTTCATTATCATCATTGTCAATTGTCACAATGCACAATGCACAATGGGCATGATTCCAGTTTAGGCCATGGCCATTGTACGCATAGCTTTTACAAAGATCAGAACCAGAGCCACGTGCACTGCAGCACGTCCTAAAAATTCTGATCCTGCAAAAGGATGTTATTTTGTTTTTGTTTTTGTCCGAATCGGTTTCTCGGACATTCACCACACGCTGTGCACATTCTGAGGCTCTGATGATATTTGTGGCCCACCGTTCATTGTTTGTTGTTGTTCGCAATTGTCACCCGTCGTCGAAAATTATATGCATAAATGTCGGAACACAGTTGGAAAATATTCTTCAATTGCATTACCGGTGTTTTTTCACATCTATTCGCAGATCTTATGCAACCTAGCTGGGAATCTTCAAAGGTCCGACGTTCAGCGGAAGCGCCTTCAAAGCACTGAATAGATTTGCAATTAGTTTTAAAAATCCTGAAGTTGTGCAAATGTCTTTTATAGCAAATACAGATCAGACGTAGTTTTTTATTTTTATTTTTATTCATTTATTTATTGTTTTTAAGTATACCTCAAGTTTTACAAGTATACAGTACAGGGTATCTTCTGTTGGATCATTCGCGATCTCGAACACTGACCTTGTTCCATGGAACGTTCAACAGAATTCAGTTCCCGTTCCCGTTTCTGTTTTCCGTTTCCCGTTCCATTGGTCATCCTCGTCGTCGTCTGTCATTCGGTGCGGTGCGGTCATAACATTTCATTGCCATCATTTTTTATGCAAATATCCTGTGGCAGCGTTGCGAATTTATTAATTACCCCCCAAAAAAACATATTAAATAAATATATACAACATATGTATATACTTATGCACATATACACATACATTGTTGCCCAGTTGTCCAGTTGGGAGATCTCTGGCTACCGGTTCCGACTTTTGATTGTGGCAAGTGGAACCGGAGCGACGTTTTGTTTTTTTTTTGTTTCGTCTGAACGAAATCTCTGAAACTCGGCAACTTGCGACTTGCGACTTGCTGTGTATAATTAAAATGTTCAAAAAAGCGACAGTGTTCATTTTTTATACCCCGCACATGTACAACAGCATACAAAATGGGTGTCTTGATATGAAGTAGACTTGTATGAGAATCCAAAGCATATGAAAGTTTTATTTAAAAATACTCCAAGAACTTCAGAATAAATACAATATTTATTATAAACTAAGAGTAACAAAGGAGAAGAAAGTCTTAATTTGATATTGTAGAAACATTTTTTTTTAATTCAAAATTTTCGATTTAACAATGAACAAAATCGTGAATCAAGATTGTTTTTTAGCAATTACTTTTGAAATAATTTGGATATTTCGATATTGGGTACAGGGCATACGTCCATCGAGCATTCTTTTTTGGCTAGAGATACTACTACTTACTGGTTCATCATAAATTTAAAAAATATTGCAATTTTGGCGCTGGAGTCTCGAGACTCGAATCTGGAGTCGAGATCGGTCGCGCGCGTCGCCCATTTGAAGTGAGCCGCGGCGTGCGGCAATGACAACCAGCCAGTAGAAGGAGAATGGCCAAAGCTTAATGGGAGATGGGAGAGACAGAGACGGAGACGGCAGGGGCATAAAAAGAGACTTGAATACAGTTTAAGTTGTTTTGAATTTTGGTGTGTAGGATTGAGATTCGGATTTGGAAAGGGGTGTGTGCTGTAGACTCAACCAGTTTAGCAGTTTCTCAGTTTGTCAATTTCTCAGTTTTATATATTATATATATATATATATATATATATATATATATATATATATAAATTTGTTTCTTTTTAAAGTAATTTTCAAATCAAACCAAGGTCCATGGGCTGCTGTCCAATCCGAGTTCAGTGCAATCCAGTCCAGTCGACTCGGGGCGATCTTTCTGGCATGCGCGTGCGCAGCGGCAATTTGATGAAATGCATATGAAATCAAAAGTGAATTACGACAGAGACAGAGATGGAGAGAGAGAGCGACAGAGATAGAGAGCGAGAGATATACGACAACTAATTGGAACAGTCACGCAGCAAATTGCAGTCAACATTTTCATATATGATTGCAATATATATACAATTACGATCATGATGAAATGCTGACGAACAATCAGACATAGAGACATAGGTGATCTCTTTCCCTTTCTCTCTGTCCCTCTGTCTCTCTCTACCTCTCTCTCTCTCTCTGTCTCTACGGTTCTGGTAATGGAATGCTTCTTTGTGGGCACCGACGCAATTAAATATTGTAAATTGCATTATAAAAAGCTAAAACTTAAGGAATCGCAATCAACACAAGACGCTCAATTAACTGAAGAGACACCAGCAAACCAAATCGAAAGAAACCAGAAATCCACATTTCAATCCACGGAAAATTACACTGAATCAACAAATTTACTGCAAACATTCTTCCCAACTATTGATCTTGCAATCATCTAAGCGCAGCAACATTATTTCTTTCGTAAGGTGTAAAGGTTCTCTTGATTTGGTCCAACATTTCAACTTTACATCATCCGTCATTTAGCAGTAGTATCCATTGAATGCTAGTCCCACAATAAGATTCACATTTTTCTTTTTATTTTGCCAATTAACATAGTTCTCCTTTGGATCCCTGAGTTACACGTTTGCCGTCTTAAAGGGGTAACTTTCCGTTCGGGTCGCATTCGTCTTCATACGATGCATAATTGTAAGGCATCACTATACTCTATCAAAGATATGGTCATTTTATTACTAGGTATGCACTTTATGTTATTAATTCTGTTGTTCTTGAAAACCCAGTGGGATTGCAGCGATATCTTAAATATATACATATTTGGCAAATAAAGAATCGGAAGAAACCCAAATATATTAATTATATTAATATATTATATTATATTACTATATAATATAATGCCTTATATCACATCAATCAGCTCTTAACCTTCATTGCTGTATATATTGAATTTTAAAGTAGTAATACTAAAAACGTTGCTAGGGTATTCAATCTGCGAATTTTAAAGTGTATTCTACTTTAGTAATTAACTTTTAAAATTTTTGCCCAACAAGCCTACAATTAAATAAAAAGTTTAAAAAATGTGTATATATAAAATAAATAATAAAAGACGTCTGTTTTTGACGAATGCGGTGCGCACTTTGCGTTATTAATTTAACTTACTTCGGTGGCCCAATTTGTGTAGCAGGAGGCAACTTAAAAGAAAGTGCCCCGAGCAAATTGAGACATTTGTCTCCTTTTTGACGGCAATTAAAACATAAAGCATTCGCCAAATCCAACCTGAGAGCTAAAAGAATTGCATTTAATTATATGTACATACATATGTCTCTCTGAGAAGAGAGAATCTCTCATTTTTTTTGTTGTGCATTTTTGTTGTTGCAAGTTTTGAGTTTTATTTTATTTGTTTCATCTACTTGCTATGTTCGAGCAGCATTTACGTATATTTCTAATCTATTCCCACTTGTTGTAGGCCACATAATTGTCACACAAAATATTACCAATTACTTATATACTTAAATGTCTGATAATCCTCTGAAAAATCGATAATGCCCAATTTGAACAGTTGTGTTCTTGAGTGAACTGCGTGGAACCCATCGATCGCTTCATGATCCTTATACAGCCCCTATAACATCTTATAAATGTACGCAACGTATTATTAGTATTTCAGCTGGAATGGAAAAGAATCGAATCCTAATCAGCTTAGCCAATGAAACTATGTGTATAAATTGTTACATATATATATGTGTCCCAATTGCAATACCAATTTCAACTTTGAGATGTTTGTTGCATGCAGCACGCAATTGTCCTTTTTTCGGCTACACAATGCACCTTTTGAGTCCTATTTTTTGGGCCAAGCTGTGGGCGTTTTTAATTATCTGCGTATTGGAGTAACTCGAAAATAATGGAAAATGTGGAAATTGTGTTGTAACAATGGAACAAAAATAAATTGAAACGCTAAGCGCTTAATTTACGATCAGAGCGACAAGTGGAAATCCTTAGATGCACTTGTTGTTCTACTTCGCTAGAAACGCGTGAAATTCTGAAATTCTGAAATTCAGCATGTCCTTTGGCCAAAGATCTTTTGCCGTCTCAATTGTGTCTTTTGTTGGCAAGTGGAAGACGCCCCACATTTATATTATAGCTATGCAATATCGGTGCAAATATCTCTAATTGCAAATGCGGTTGCCAACCTCTTTCTTGGGCTTGGGTGAAATCGTGGGCAAACAAAATAAAAAGAAAACAGAGGAAAATGAAAATATGTCAGCGTACCGAGAGCCTGAACATAAATTACATTATTCTTTGTCAACATTTGTGAGTCAAAAACGTGTTCGCTGTTCATGTTAAACAAATAACTCACTTGCTGCTGCTGGTGCCTCTTCTGTTGTTGTTGTTGTTGTTGTTGCTTATGCGAGTGTTATTTACGAGACATCAATCAGGTTGCATTTCAGGTCCCCAAGATCTCTTAGTCAATGGTGTGTTGTAATCAGAGCATCCTTAATAAATCATAAATTTATTCGGGACCCCAGCCTCGCTCCCCATTCGCCATTGCCTGCTGTATGTAAAAAAATACGGCAACAAGCGACTCCTTTGCCATGCACCTTTGTGGCATTCTACTCCTCCAGCTTGAGGTGCTCAACCCATTTGTTTGCCTCGCTTTGGGTACCGTCACATTATTCTGCATACATATATACATACAAGTATATATATACATATATATATATTTATATATTAGTTTTGTATTCCTCGCTTGGGTTCTGTCCCCGTTGGGTCGATCTTGTTCTTGTCAAACATATTATGACTTTCACACAAAAAGCGTTCGATTTTGCACCGTTTGCTGTCGTCAGTTTGCCAGTTTTGTCGTATGTCGCCCAAAGCGACCGCCACCAGAGCGATTTCTCCCTCCAGACCCTCCCTCCTCCCGCTCCTTCTGGCAGTTACCCGAACACTATATCCCTATATCACATCGATGATGATATTGTACTTCATCTTTAGATCTTGGATTGTGCTCTCTGCTGCATACATTATACACACACATATACAAATGTATGTATGTGTATAAGGCCCCAATGCAAAAATGACAGAAATATATGCTCGATTTAAGTTATGGGCTCAACTAGCACATACCCTTCGAACTTTAGCTTTCTTTGGCTTATAGCATTCTCTAAACTTCTAAAAAATATAAGCCAAACTTAGTTTGTTAATACGGTATTAATCATAATTTCTTTATTTCAATTAGATCGCAAAAAGATAAGTGACAGCAAATGAAAATTAAGTGTATTATTGTAAAAAAAAAAATGCCCTCACTTAAACAATTTGCTTACCTTATAAATACTTATAAAAGCATACTTCAGATAAAGAGAATGTCCTAAATTCAATATCTTTTGTTATTATTATTATTAATATTTTTTCGATTTTGTAATATTTATAGGGTATTAAAAAAAACAAAAAAAAACAAAAACCGGAAATAATAATTCGATAAATGTGGCATGAAGATGCGGCCAACAAAAACCCAAAAGCTGAAGCTAAGGTTGCGTTTGGGAGCTGAGAGGTGGAGTAGAGTTTTGCAAAACCGTTCGTTTTGTTGCTGGCTGCATGGCGAATTGATTGCAACACAAGACCCCAACAGCAACAGCAACTGCAACAACTGCAACAACAACAGTAAGCGAAATTGGCTCTAAAACAAAACGACGGCCCCAAAAAGCCCCACAAAGCCATTGGCAAGTGACGGAAATGCGTATGCCAATTCATTTATCTATTAATGAGGCATTGCTCAGAATGTGTGTGCGAGAGGGAGAAAGAGAGAGAGAGAGAGAGAGAGCGAGAGAGAGAGAGAGATGGAGCGAGAGTGAGTTAGAGCGAGATGAGCAGACCGGAAATGCGCGTGGGAGTCTTTTGAGCAGCAGCTCTTGCAGCGGATGAAGCTTCAGCCTAGAACTGAGAACTGAACGCATCCGCTAAGCGAGGACTTCAACTGCAAATGTTGTCGTTGTTCTCGATTGTTCTTATTTGTTGTTGGTTGCTTGTCGATTGTTTGTCGGCTGTTGTTGCTCTTGTTGTTGTTGTTGTTGCTGTTGCTGTCGCTGCTTATCTTTGCTGAACCATCGCGAATCGCATTGCATCGCCTCGTCCCGACGCATTGCGGCTTCCGTTCCAATCTCCCCCAAAAACCCCAAAGCAGACAGTCTCCCCAAGTTTTCAGTTTCCATTCTTTCGTGTTTTGTCGGGGGCGATCTGTAAATTGCCGACTTTGTTTATCCGTGCGTATGTACATATAATTTTTTTCCTCATTTTGTTTGCCTGCATTTTGCGCATATCTCAAAATTAGTTCAATTGGACAATCGATCGATTGCTCTGCGGAATTGGCGGCATTCAATGCAACAGTCCAAAAAAAACAAAAAACAAAACCTTTTCCTTTCCCATATGCAAATATGCATCAAGTAATTTAGCTTCTTCTGTTTCGCAGCTCGAGTCTCTCAGAAGATTGCCTCTTGCACATCGTTTGCATAATTTGACAGCAACATTTCCAACACAATTTGTCGCAAATCGAGCTCGTAACGGTAAATACTAATGTGGTCTGCAGCTTCTGTGATCAAAACGGTTTAAAATGCATATATGTTTATGCGAAATAAGATTATCCTTATACCAAACTGGAAGATTATTTTCAGCATCATCTCTTTGTCTCTTTATTTGTTCTCAAATTTCTTCTTTTTGGACCGTTATTTACGTTTATATAGATTTACCATATTTATTAAAAATATTTCGAAAACCTTAAGTTTTCCCAATATATTTTATAATCAAGCCTTCAGCTCTTATTTAGCAAGCAACATTTTTCATCTTTAAAACTACGATTTTTTAGTTCGTGATTTTATTGTGTTTCCATTTTCCACTGAAAATTTGATACTTCTTCTTATTCATCTTCCTCGCTTTTAAGCTTTGTTACTTACTTTATTGGATCTATACCTTATCATAATAAAAATCTTTTGAATTTGTTTAAAATTATCAGTTTAATGTCCTCCATAGTTGTATATATTTTTTTTCATTCTTAAAAAAAAGGTTCTTAAGAGTAATTGTCTTCCATGTTATAAGCTAGATTCATATGGTTAGCAGTCTTATAAACTATATAAAAACAGGCACATACAGCGCTCTTAAAACTATTTTATACAACAAAAAAAAAAGTGCGTTTTGAAAAAAAAAAGTTTATATCTAAAATAAATACTTTTGCGGTTGCTGAGGTAATAATAATAATACTTTGCCAGGTGTTGTTGTGCGTGTGTTTGTATGTGTGCGTGGGTCTGACTAGTTAGTGCTGGAGTCTTTTGTTGTTCTGCTCACATATCGTCCTGCCACAAGGAGATGTAGTCGAGAATGTCATCATCCTCCGCACCTGAACTGCACGAATTATTGGGATAGTCTTCATAGCTGCCAGAGCTGGGCTCCATCTTCAGCTGCACGGACTGATTTGTAAAATAGTTGCTGGTGCTGCTGCTGCTGCAGAAAGAGCTGTTGCTGCTGTTGTAGCTGCTGCTGCTGCCGGGTGATATGAGCTGCAGTTGCTGTTGCAGCGCCAAGAATTGCTGCTGCTGTTGCTGCAACTGTTGCTGCTGGTAGCTATATTGTTGCTGCTGGGCTGCTGGCTGTTGCTGCTGATGTTGTTGCTGATGTTGTTGCTGATGTTGCTGCGGCTGATCTTGCTGATCGTTCTCATCGATGACCCGCTGCAAGCGTCGAATATATTCGACAGCCATGCGCAAAGTGCTGACCTTGCTGAGCTTCTTATCGGCACCGGGTCCAATTCCACGCCGGCCATTGCTCAGATCTGCAATGATGGCAACTGGTATGTGTTGGCGCAGTTGACTGAAGCCATTGTTGACCTGCTTGACACGATTGCGTTCACGTGCATTGCGACGCACCACCGAGCCACCAAACGGCACCTGATGCTGCTCTTGATCACCCAGCAACAACTGTTGCTGCTGCAGCGGCTGCTGCTGCTGATAGTTGTTAGGCTTGGCATACGGCGTCAAACGTTGCTGCTGCTGATGATAGTGGCTACGGATTTGATTCTCGCTGCCTAGTGCCATTTTTTGAAGAGTATTCTGTTTTTGGTTTGAATTAGAAGTTTTTGTGACGGCTTGTTGTTGTTGGCCCTACGAGCGCTGTCGCTGTTCTGATGCCCTTCCCTGCGCCGTGTGCGCTATTTATAGGTGCCCACGAAGCTACGAATGAGTCTCACCTGCCTGCTTTTGCTGCTGCTGCAGCCGGCTGCTCTGTGGCTACCTGTGTTCCAGACAAAAGGTGCAAACAAGCCAAACCAACGGACAACCAACCAACCAACCAACCAGCAGCAGCAACAGCATCCACTCAAGGATCACTCATTCCATAAACTCACTCATTGCGTGTCTTCTCTCTCTCTCTCTCTCCCACTCTGTCTCTGTTTTTATCTCTCTGGTCCTCTCTTTGAGCTGGGAAGAGTCTTGAGTGTTTCTTTCTTTGCGGCAGACTGAGAAGAGTTTTTTTTTGTTTCTTTTTCAGCTGCTTTTGATTATTGACTTAGCTCCCTCTCTTTCTCTCTCTGTCTGTCTGTCGCGTGCCGGCTGTGAACCGGTCTCTGGTCGTGTGGCGGCTTTGGGGCCCCAAAAGCCGCCAGCAGCAACAGCAGAAGCAGCAACATATATTACGTTTAATGCATTAATAGCCAAGGCATCAAGGAATGAAGATCCTAGTAGACGGGGGCAACTACATATGGGTATATCCATATATATTTATATATATATATAAGTATACTGTTGTGGTCAAAATAATAGTAGGACTGATTCTCGAAACATTTAATAAAATCGAGACCTCTTCAAAATGTTAAACATAAAAAATTCAATTCAATTGAAAGCAAAAAATGTTGGGTTTCTCTCTTTGGAATGCTTTAAAATACAATTATTTTCCAAATACTGAACGTAGTAAAATACAATTGCCCCAACACCTAGTTTTAAGGAATATTATTTGGCCGCAGGGAAAGCTAATAATTAAAAAAATATATATATAAAATAAATTAATAACTAATATATTTAAGGCATTAATTTTCTGCTTGCTTTGCTTGTACCTTAATAAAATTATCATCATTTTTAAACTATATTTTAAGTATTTTTTTAACATTTACCAAACCTAAATATATATATATATATATATACATATAATGCTGATCGTCGCTACTCCAAGGTCTGCCGCTGCTGCTGCTGCGCTCCCCGGAGGCAGTTATCTATTAACACTTCTAATGCCTCGATGTCCTTTATGGGCAACGTCCTGGACTGGGCTCGACTGGACTGGACTAGGCACCCGTTGTGTGACAAGGACAAGTTGCGCCGCACTCGAAAGCATTTTGAAAGCATTTAGCAATTGGCATTCAGCATTTGGCATTTAGCATTTGATATATTTGACATTGTTCGCTGTCGCAGCGAGAGTTGTCCTTTTAGGTGTTTTTTTTTCTTTTTGTTGTGTTGTGTGTCCTTTCCGACTTGGTGTTGGTTGCACGCTATGCCAAACCGTGTCAAAAGCGTTTGACATTGGACATTGGCAACTGGCAGCGTTCATGCTGTGCCTCATTTAACACTTCGTTCAGCAGCATTTATAGCCTTGCATAGCCCAGATGTTCCACATGATGATGCCAACCGAGAGTTGACCAAATGGTCAACTGATCAACTGATTTGGGAAACATCTTGCCTTGCCGTATAATCATTGTTGATGCAATAGAAGTTCGCTGTGGCCTCAGTTTTAGTTGCAGTTTGCGTGCACATCTCTCGCAAACGTTCATATAAATTGTGAATTATTTTTTGCACGCTTCGCGTTCCCTTCGAACGTTAACTCGGGGCCAGTTTCAGTTTGCTTTCGGTTGGATTGGTTCTTAATGCCGCTTGAGCAGGCAACAATAACGGAATCACAATTGGCAGACATAATACGACAAGTGAATGCTCTTTTTCGGTACAGCATAAAAAGCGTCAAAGTTCTAACTTGCAGAGTCCTGATATGCAGAGTCTTGATATTTGAAAGTTGATATTTAAGTAGATATTGGCTCGATATATAGAATTATCACATTTAAGGGTTCATGTCTGAGAACTGATTAAGTTGGCTTAGAAACATTTCACTCATATCTGAAACTCTACACTCAACATTTTTGTAAGTTGGGGTCGCAATCAAAAACTGTTGCCATTGTTGTGGATGCGGCTTAATGCCATTTGTGTGTAAGGTGCGACTGAGGTGGAGATGCAGCATGCCGCATGCAGATATATTTAGCAATCAGCAGCAGGCGCTATCTTTACCTGACGCAGAAATTTAATATAAATTATGTTGACATGTTGGCTTAAATATGGGAATATGCAAACGAGCGAAACCCCGTGGATGGGGGCAGATAACTGAACGCAACGCCTCAACAATATGGATCAATAATATTTGGCCGCTTGTAATTGCTAGTAAGACACGGCCAACAGCAAAATGTATCCGAAACGGAATCAGCAAAATGAATCCGTACAGCAAGAGTCAGCAAATCCACTGTAAAATTGAAGCTGGCGCGATATCCGCGAATGAAGTCGTCATTAATATCGACTTGGGCCTGTCAATAACTTGACAACGCATCATCATTTCGCTGCTTCTTCTTCTTCATTTTTTTTCTCGAATTTTTTCTCTTTTTGCACACTTCTGTGAGCGGCTCCTGGAACTCCTTTTCAGATCAGACACAAAATATTCGCAGTTGTACGTTGTTGTTTTTGGTTTCTTCATCCTTTTTTTTTTTGTTTCTGCCAACTTTCAGACACTTTGCGGTACGATTTTTGACGCGCTCCAAGCCAAGGTCGAGCTTCCAGGTATTTGTTGTTATTGTCGATATTGTTGCTGTTCATTTTCCCTCATTGTTGTTGTTGTTGTTTTTATTACTGCACTGTTGCACTTTGCATAAGTTTAACGATAATCACATTGCGACTGTGTCATCTTGAATTTATTTTTTTATACACATAAAATATGTAATGTTAATGATGATGGTGGGGCATCAACAACAACAAATTCAACAGCACCAGGGGTGAATTAAAAAAAAAAAAAAAAAAACAGTCAGCGAAATTTTTGACATTTTTGTGTAGTTTCACTGTAATTGTACTGCTTTTCATACTGCAATTATTTTGTATTTGGTGGATAATTGTATTTTTCAAATATCTACTGAAGTGATATTTTTTCTTTTACGTTTAAAATTATTTAAGTTCGAAACAATTTTATATTATTTTATTTATCGATGTAAGCTTAGTACTTTGATCTATATTATTCTACATAATTTAGATTCGGCAAATACATTGAAGCCTAATAAGGGGGATATTTGGTTGGTATTTGGGAGATAAGCATGGCTTAGCTCTCCCACTCGTCTCTTCCGATTTTTCTACCTCTCGCTCTCTCTTAATCTGACCATCAAAATGTTTGACATCTCGCCTGTCAATTGTTCATGGCCATCAAATTGCCGCCTGATGTCCACATAAAAGCATAAAAGCCGCTAAATCTAAAGGATGATGCAGTATAAATAGCTGTAGATGAAACTACAGCCACTCTCTGCTGACACCCACTCGGAATGGTGTGGATTCTTTGTGGCTGGTACAGGAGCTTGTTGGCTAACTGATTTATGTGCGGCTGTCAGCGGCTTTTTGACTTCTAAGGTGCGCATTTTGACGCCGCCGCCGTCAATTCTATTGGCCACATTCGCAATGATATATTTATGGCCAGCGGTAAACGCCAAATGGGTAATGTAAGGATATGGTAGGATAGGGTAGAGTATCTGTTGTGGCCTGTTGTTGTCGCCAATGTGGATTTTTGATTAATTGTAATGCGAGAACTTTGATTAATTGCGGCCATGTTTTGCGGCGGCCCTCAAAAACATAACAATTTGTTTTCGCCGTTGCATTAAATCAATGTGATAGGAAGGAAACGTTAGCGAGGAGCTCTTCCCCAGTCCCCATCCCTCTGCCTTTCTGCGCTCAGACGTGTGATTGGATGTCCAACACCTTTGTCGCCTTCTTTTGGCCATGGTCCACAATGATATCGATACACCAGTGGTGTTGATATCGATAGTATTTATGAGTTGTTCGACCAAATTTATGAATGGCCCTAAAAAATGAACAAACGATGTCAAAAGGAGTTGCTCGACAGCTTACTCAGCATCGACTCGCCGCCTCGCTGAATCTTGTCTTGGTAATTATGCAAAAACTTGTCAAATGCAGCGCTACAAACGAGCACAGACTAGAGGTGCTTGCCGGCCGGAGGGTTATGGGATGGGGATGGTGGTGATAGGGACGGGACGCGTGGCCGTTGTGGCTATCAGCAAAATATAATTAACAACAACAACAACTGCAACAGCAAGTACAAGTAACACAGCAACAGTAAAAAGATGACAACAGAAAATATTTCGGCTAAAAATGACCCAAAAACTGAAAATTGTACCAGTTTTAGGTTTTTTCTTTTTTTTTTTTTTTGGCTTGCAATTTACATGTCTTTCCTCCCTGCCCCTTTCTCATTGTACAAGCTGTTGTCCTCCCCTCTACCTGCTTCTTGTGAAGCAAAACCAATCAACGCGTCTGTCAGTCGCAGAGTCGTCGCCGTCGTCGTCGTTGTTGTTGCCGCTTATCGGTAGCCGCGCTGAAATCAGCTTCTGGCACTCACGATCACGCTGCGCGTTGCCTGCCAGGCAGCAATACTCAATCCTCCACCCCCCTCCCCCATGCCCATTCCCATGCTTTGCCCCTACCACCCCTTTGTAAGTCAGCCCATCGGATGACCCTTTTGGCGATCCGTGCTCGTTGCTCCTGTCACAATTACAACAGCAAGTGCAGCAGACTAATGACAACCACAACGACGACAGTCTTCGCACAGTGGAGCAAACAACATCGCAAGAAAAAAAAAACAAATATGCTCACAATTTTAATGCATTTTATTCGCCTCATTTTTCATAAATTTCGAATCAATTTAGTTTTTAATATTCTAATAAATGATTATCAATTCTCGCTTGATAATCGCCTACGAAGAATGTTCAAGTACAAATTAGAAACGAAAAAAAAAATTCTATTAATATTTTAATTTATTTAAACTATTTTTGTTTGCGTATTTATATATTTTATAAAGGTGTACTATTTTATATACCATATATATATGGTACATGCTAATAATGAGCATCAATAGGATTCTGAGCAAATAAAATATTTATAAATATTTTGAACATGGGTAAAAAGAGCACTGCTTTCATTTGAATGTACAAAACTTTGAAAGTGAAATTGGGCAATAAAACTGAAAAATATATTAATCAGCTTAGCTTATGGTATGTCGTAGTCTAGCTCACTCGACTATAGCTTTTGTTAATAATTCATTAATCACAATAAACGATTTCCCATAATCTCGGCAACTAACCTATCCATATATATTATAATATATAATTTTATCGCACATCGTTGATTGCTAACCTGAGTTGGATAGCAAACCATTGACATTTAAAGGGACTATTTTAGACACTCTTCTTACATGACGAGTCTTTGGCTAGGTTGCAACTTTTTTGTGCCCACTGTGCGAATGTGTGCCCAAGTTGACACGGGGGAAACTTGATATTTCGCACACGAGTCTCGAGTCTTGGCCCGAGCCCTGGGACTTTTGACTTGTGTCTTGGCGTGTGCGTGCAGTGCAATTAACTTGGTTGTAAGGCAGCAACACTTTGACATTGACTGGACTTGCCCAGTGTCAGGGCAGCGGCAAAGAGAAGCGAGACGGGGCAGGTTGCAGGAGGGGCAGGTTGGGCTCGAGGCACACGGCGACAATTTCACCTGTTGCAACACGAATGCGAACTGATCGCTGACACAGTAACTTATATATTATTTGCATGCGTCTGCAGTTTAGGATGAAGTCGGACATGTGCCCGAGACTTGAGGCTAAGACTGAGCCTCAGCCTCAGCCTCAGCATCAGCATCAGCCTCAGCCTGAACTGGTTTCCCAAGATTGAAGAGGATTGAATGCTGCCACGTGCATATTATTGCCTAGCCTGAAATACAGAATGAAAGAAAAGTGGGTGGATCGGCGGGTCAGTTGAGCTAATTAGACCAAACAGTTTCAGGTGCATCGCTGAATCTTGTTAGGCAGCGGGTATCCTGCTGCGCTGAATGGGCATTTAACTGCATTCCGACCTCTGGCCAATTAAATATGGGTCGATTTGCAATTATTTGTAATGTTTTTCTTCTTTTTTTTTGGTTTGGAGTTTGCACTTTTTGCAGCTTAGCACATCATTAGCAGCAGCAGCAAGCAGGAGCAGCAGGCGCAGGAATCTTGAGTCTTCACTCTCCATTTTTAAAATTTATTATTATTTGTTGTGGTCAATGAGCTGATTGCGTGCGTCAGCAACAGCATCCGAGTGGCTAACTGATTTTCATTGATTAATTGCCATCATTAGCATATGTGGAACGTCGGCGTGATTGACTTGAAAACTGAAAGGAGCGGCAGCCAGAACTGCAAACATTGTAAGCAGACCACCAACGTTGTTATTGATGCTGAAGCAGCAACTGAATGTAACTCTTAATGTGCACCCCATATAAGGGCAGGCAACAAAATGGGGCAGCAAGTGTGGCGCACCAAGGCTTAGAGACTTGATTGCATGCCACAAGCAGTAGCAGCAGCAGCAGAAGCAGCAGCAGAAGCAGGAGCAGATGGAGCAGCAAGAGAAGGAGGAGTTGTTTGTTCGCAACGGACTGGAGCGATAATTGTTAACAAATTGTTGGGTCAACCCGGCAAGTGGAACCGGGCCAAAAGGCAAATTAAGAGAACGCAAATGACAAAGACACGCGATCTGAACCCCGTCAACCTCGTTGAAATTGGATAGCGTTGGGGCTGGGTTGAATTTGGATGCATTGTGTGCTGAGCACACGCAATCCGCGCGTAAGTGAAAATCCATTACAAGCCAAGGCTCGCAGCGGGTCACGACACGCAGTCGGGCAAATGCAACTGAAACAGCAACTGAAAACAGCAACAATAACTAAAGCTGTACACGGTAGCAAACAGGGCGACACATCCACAGAGGGCCAATGGGACAGACAAACGGACCGACAGTCGTAACACTCAAACAGTGAGTGGCAATCTCAGCTAAATTGCTGGCGGCCCTTTCAGCATTTATTAGATGCCAAACAATGTTGCCTGCCGCGGCAGCAATTGAAAAAATCATCTCGTTTTTTTGTTGTTTTTTTTTGATATTGCATTATTGAAGTAATTGCTGGTTTTAGAGCTTGAGGTTGATGATCTCGTATATAGTTTATTTATATGTAGATACTTGCAAAAATAAACTTTACTTTACTTTACGAACATGTACAAGCTTGACTAGTTTATATTATATATATCACAATTATCATTTGTTTCTCTTTTATCAAACGCTATTGCGGTTCTAAGAGACCTTCTGTGTATAATAATAATATAATTAATGAATTTAATCTTTTAAAACAAGTTGCCGAATCATGCACTTAAGGATCAACGAGAATGAAATTTTTGTTGTCTTTGAAATGAAAATTAGGATTATTTCCATCTTGTTTGAAAGAGTTGCTTAATTAGCATTACGGATAAAGTTGCATTCTTCATTAAATAGCCTCGGTACACAATTGAATCTTAGCTTAATTTAAACTCTGCCAGTTGGCAAGTGACAAATTTGCTACAAGTGATAGTCAAGAAAATCTTTTAATATACTTTTATTTTAAGTACACATACTGTGAACTTGAAATAGTCGTAAGCGTTTTCTGCGTTGCTTGACAGAAATAGATTCTCGTAGTTTTTGATTGAAATATTTACCTGAGGTTCATTTCAATCAAAATTCAGAGGCGCACGTTTCTCTTTATGTTTCCTGTGCTGCTGCTGATTTTTCATGTGTTCGCTGCTCAGCTTTTCAGCTTGTAAACTTTTCAGCTAATTGGACGCTTTTAGGTTGTATCTCGAGTGTATGTGAGTCAATGGCTAGATGGCCGCCCCATAATCTGCAACCATTATCATCAGCGAGAGCGGACTCCAAAAGGGGGCGAAGGGCTAGCCCTGATCACTGGTTCATAAATGCTGCTGGGGCCCCATAACTTTCCATCAGGAGTTTCAATTTCAATATTAAATCGCAATGCGACAGTGGCAATTGAACGATCGACTGCTGCCATCTCTGCTCCTTGGCTTGGGTAAAAGTAAGTAACTACTACCAGTTTTTTGTTTTTTTTGTTGTTGTTGTATTTTTTTTGTTTTTGGATGAGCAATAAGTGCGTTCATCCATGAATCGCTGCTGTTGATTCGATTGTTTCGCTGCGGGCCACATTGGAAATTCATTTTCACTCTGGGCGCTGCCGCAAGCGATACATTGTCATGATGATCATTGTCGTCATCGTAATGATGTTCGACCGCAGGCAAAAGTGTGCTCCAGTTTAATTGAAAGCGGTTTTCAAGTAACGGCCTTGATGGTCAACAACAACAACAACAACAACTCGTGGCACATGCTTCGAGGTGTGAGCTCTGCTCTGTATCAGTCACTGCACTTGTTTTAAATGTAGATATGGTTGTTGTTGTTGTTGTTGCTGCTGCTGTTGCTGCTTTTATTGATTGTATTGATGAAATGGAAATTTGTCAATTCTCACCTGGCATAAAGTGAAACAACAACCACAACCCCAAAGAGATGAGTGTTGGTTGAGCTTTTGCTTCTGCGGCTAACTTTCAGTTTTGAATGCCCCACAGTCAAGGACGGTGGTCAGCAGGTCAAGAAATACGGTAAGGCTAGGAGTAGTGGCAGTGGTAGGGATGGGGGAAGGCCATAATAGGGAAAAGGTCTTTAAGATAACGCACGAAGCAATCGCAGGCTGTGTGAGAGCAGCTACAAGCGTTTAAACAACTCAATCAAAAAAGTATCTGTGTGTGTGTTTCTCTCGGTATCTCTCTCTCTCTCTTTCTCTGTCTCTTGGGTTCTCTTTCCTTCTCTCACTGGCTTACTCAGTCACTTCCTATCTGGCATAGATATCCGGAGTCAGAGGCTGAGCCGCCTGGCGACATACACGAATAACCTTTTAATTAAGCCATGCAACGGTTATGGCGACAACGATAACAAAATCGTTTGACGCTCTTCACGCGTGTTTCGTCATATCGCATATCGCCAAAGTCAAAGTCAAGGATCGAGGCCAAACCGAAACCCAAACCCAAACCCGATCCGATCACAGACGCAATCCGCATCCGAGTCGATGAGGCAACTGGCCACGTTATTTTTTTATCGCGGGTTGTCGCACGCAGCGTTGCCAGGCGTTGCTTGGTTGCGCTTCCAGCCAGCGTTTGTTGTTATCAATGAACGCAAAAGGCAAACCCCAAACAAAACCCAAACCAGACCAAAACTCGAGCGACTCTTTCGTGAATGAGACTGCTGCGGCCGCTTGACATTTGCCAGCGATTAGATTGTCTGCATTTTGAGTACCCTATAAAGATGCCAGGAGTGTATCCTTTAATCTGGCTCTATGAAAGCCAGCTAATGGAATTAAAAAAACTGCACTCTTAACACAAAATTGTGCATATATCAAAGCTAGAAATTTCGATATACAAACTTTAATCCCGAATATGTGTTTTAGTATAAGAATTAAACTGAAAATCAGAAGTAATCAGAAGTTGTTCATGAAATAAATTGACATCTAGTCGAGAATAAATTCTGAGTTCAAGCACTTGAGCCAAGAATATATTCTTGGCTCAGCCGTGTTTTATCCAGTTTAGCAATATTGTTTGAAAAATGCTTGAAGAGCTAATTACGTGGTATATATGAGTCGTTACTAAAGTGCATGTGGATGGATGCGAGAGTTCTCGAGTGAATATCTCGCATCGCTTGGGCCGAGAGACAAGTAAGTACATTAGTTGCACAGCTGGGTTGTCAGCTCTACCTGGCCGCAGATAGCACAAGATACAATTGTATCTTTCTGGTCGTTGTGTGACTGCACGCTACACTTGTTCTCTGACTGGCTGACTGACTGAATGTCTGTCTGTTTGTCTGTCTGGCTATCAACAGCAACAATTTTTATGCGGCTGCCACCAACAACGCTGCAAGGGGGCAAAAGTGGGCTGCGATGCGAGCAATTTCGTGTCATCCTTTGAAGTTGCTTTCATTAAAAAGACATAAAATGTCAATCAAGATAATTTCGCAGCTTCTCTCCCTCGTTCGTTGCTCTTGGAGCCATTTAAATTGCAACTTGCAACTTAGCAACAAAAAAACAAAACGAAAATATTTGTTGGTATTTTTTTTTTTTTTTTGGTTTGTGTTTGTTAATCAAGCCATTAAGTTGCACTTTCTTTTTCCAGGACAATGCGCGAGCTATTTGCAGAGTACTTATGAGTACTCTCTCTCTCTCTCTCTCTCTCTCTCTCTCTCTCTCTCTCTCTCTCTCCTTTGCCCCTTTTGCACAGTTAATTTCCTGTCCGGCAAGCTTTCAAGCTGTCTGCTTGCTACTGGCGGCATTTCACGCCTTCACTTTTGTACAATCAATTACGACTTTGTTAAATGCGCATAAAATTTGTTGCATTGTTCGATAAAATTAGCGTCGCTTTTAATTGAAAAACAGCCAGCAAAAAATAAGACACAAAAACGAAAGACTTAAGCAACGAACTAGCCTGGTTTTCTCTGTTTTGTTTTTAATTTTTTGGCTTTTTGTTTCTTGCTGCTGCTTGTTAAGATTAAGAGCTGCGGCAGCTGCACAGCAGGTCAGCAATTGTTGTTGCAACAGAGACAGACACACAGAGAGAGAGAGAGGGGGAGACTGCAAGTGCCACGCCCACACACTTAAACACCGCCCGCTGCTTGTTGGCGCCTTCAATTAAGTAGCTCAGCTTACAATCAGCACTCCCCCCACCCTATCCCCAATTCTATCCTTCACCTATTTGTTGGACAGATGCAAGGCTCATCAGTTGAATTAATTCTACAAAACGGAAGCCATAAATGGCAGCTTGATATTAACGCCCGTCTAGCATAAAATTAGCAACAGCAGCTTTTTTTCGGTTTTATTTCTTCGTTTTTTAATACCCAAAAGGAAACACCCATTTGCGGATTTATTGCATTTGAATATGCGTAGCAGGCAGAACTAAATATAGTGCTGTCGTTGGTCTTGTTATCGTCGCGACTATCTCAATATTTGTTTAAGCTGCACCCGGCCCCAAATTTTCTATAATTTGCATGTGCGGTTTTTCTCGTCGTTTTTTTTTTTGTTGCGTATTTGTTTTTTGGTATCCAGCGAGTTGCTCTGATCCTATGTAAATCATCATTCGGGCAACCGCAAATTAGCCACACGTATGCATTGGATTTTTAGCTGGTGTCCGTTTCTCGTTAACGGACGTGAATGCGATGCGGCTTCTTCTCCACGTTAATGCTTTTCAATAAATTGTCAGACAGAGTCCACAGAAGAGGCGGCCCTGAAGGGGAAGAAGATGATGCGAAGAAGCTGAAACTGCAGCAGCAGACGCGTTAATAGAGCAAGTGTTGCTTTGCTCACTTTTGGCGTTAAGTGCTTCGCACAGCAGCCAGCAGCAGCAGCAGCAGCGGCAGCAGCTTCTCACTCCTCAGGCAGATGGGCAGAATGGACGCGGGAGGGGAGGAGGGGGGATGGGGAAGCTGGGAGTGTAGTTCGTATTCGTAATCAAAAAGTAAATAAATGCCGGCAGTCAACGGCTGCTGCTGCTTTCGCCTCGTTTGTTTGTTTTTTGTGGTTTTCTGTTGTTGTTGTTGTGATTTTTGGCTTTTGCAGGAAAGTCACTAGCGGCAGTATGCAACAGTATGCCACGCCCACAACACCCATCCATACAGACACTTACATATATAAATCATATGCATAAATTGAACGAACCCAGCCGCATCAGCAGCAGCACTTTGAATTCCCTTTTTGCTGCCTTCTGAGTAATTATGTGTGAATTTTGGCACAGCCATCATTTCTGAACACACCATATTTCCAGCCCATCCCCTACTCATTACCCCCCATTACTCTTATCCACCCCTTACAGCGGGCGTGTTGTATGCAAATGAATGGACCAGCCGTCGAAACGAGTTTAATTTTTGCTTTTTTTTTATTTTGACTCTCTTCTGAATAAAAGTGTGAGTGAGTGAGGGTCGTGTGCAGACTGTGAATTGTATGCATCATCATTCATATTCAAATATGAAATTTAACTAGCCACACAAAATCAAATAATCAATTGTACTTTCGACCAGTTTTGTCTACTCCTATTATAAGTTCGTTTTTTCTCTTTTTGACAAGCCTAAAAGTACGCAATACAATTTACACGTAAATCTAGTGGCGCCCACTGGCGACTGTTACCGGTACTGACTTTAAGAGAGCTCCTAAAATTATGCTATTAAATATTGGTTTAGTTTCAGTGTAAATTTCCTCCGGCCTGTCCAAAAGTTGCTAAATATATTTTTTTTTAACATTAAGCAAAATGTCAGAAATTATTACGAATAACAATTTAGTGGTCGTTTGCAATATGGCCATTTGCTGAAACTAATATGTCATTAATTGAATATGCCGATCTTTATTTACCAGGCGGCATCTAGCGTTCAGGGATTCTTCTAGTTAGCAAATTGGGAAATTCAAAACATAAATATAAGAAATAAAAAAAATTTATTACATATAATATACAAAAAACCAACTACACAAATATATATATATATATATATATATATATATATTGATATATTCTATTCGTGTGAGTGCGCGAAAGTATTGCAGAGAGAGAGAGAGAGAGAGAGAGAGAGAGAGAGAGAGAGAGAGAGATTTAAAAAGCAGAGTGCTCGACGAGAAATGTCCTAGTTCTACTGATGATGATTATGATGCCACCAGCCAGCTTGGCGGGCGTTCACATAATTCTTGAGTCCCTCCCGCTGCCCGGCCGGTTGATGGACGGGAAACATGTGCGGTCCGCTCGTCTCATAGTTGAGGCCATTGTGCTGATTAAAGACATACGCCTTCGGCACATCCAGGCCACTGGGCAACAGACCCTGCGATACGGTCACGCTCGAAATGCTCTGCCCGGACGATGGCCTCTCCACTGGTAAATAGCTGTTAGCCGGCGCCAGTGGTGCTGGTGCCCAGCTTGTGGATAACTGGGGCTTTGGTCGCAGATATGATGGCTGATAAATGGAGGAGATTGGTGGTGGTGCCGGTGCTGGTAATGCTGGCAAGGCAGCCTGTGGCTGTTTGGGCAGCGTTACGGTATTCGTTGGACCGTACACATTATTCCGCAGATCACAAACGGTATTCTCAATGAGTGCACCCAACGGTGCCGTATATATACGGAAATTGATATCACTGTAGTCGAGATCGGAGAGCAAAAAGACGGGCATACGATCGGACAGCACCCACACATTCTTGTGCTCATCTATCTTGACATCGGCGGGAAACACGAGACCGACATCGTCGCGATCGACAATGCCATGGAATTGCGATGTGTATGGCATCGATGAGTGCCAGCAGCCGATCGCATTCTGATCGATCAGATTGAACAACTCTATGCCATCGTCGCTCATCACACGGGCCGTGGTGTGAGCATTAGGACCACGCTCGTCCAGCGCAATGAAGTCATGATAGCTGTCCTCGGTGCGCGATTCATCGCGCAGGATGCGCGTGGAGACGGCAAACTGGCGATGGCTGGCCAGGGGACTGAAGTACAAGGTGCGATAGCCATCGGATCGTATCGGCGACAGGGCAATGCCAAAGATGCCCTCCTCGCCCCATTGGAAGTTCAGACCGGCAATGTTGTAGTCGCCCCGCAGGGGATCTGGAAAGAAATAGGAATGCGAGGAGAAACGCCAGGATTTATTCTGCTCCCAGGAGTAGGCAATCAGGCCATAGCCCAGTTCATCTGAGAAATATGCATAGGCATCGTCACAAGTTTTGCCAATATCGACGGCAATGTTGGCAACAAACGTATTCGGATTTGTGTCCTCAGCACGCAGCTCATATCGCCGTATACGGGTATTTGTGGTCAGATCAAAGACATTGACAGCATACGGACAGGGATTTGTGGTTGTGTTGCCAATGCCCACAGTGCCCGTATCGAGTACCCAAAGTCTGCCGCACTCATCGACCTTGATGCGATAAGCTGTCGTTATGCTATTCGCACAATCCCCGGCCGTATTGCTCCGCCAATCCGGATAGGGTATCAATTCGGGTGAGCCCGTCAAGCTGTGATCCATATTGATGTATGTCAATGTTGCCGGAATGCCTGCAAAATTATGATTGCAATAAGTATATTATTTAGCCGCCGAGAAAACTACTTTTATAATAAAAAAATCCAAATAATGATAATGTTCATAATTTTAGTATGTTTTATTTATTTATTTATTTATATATTTATTTTGAGGATGTTTTCTTTTTAAAATTTTGCCAAACAGATGTGTTATTTTGACAGCAGCTATACGTACGAACGCTTAACATTAGTAAGAAATGATTGGGTTTGACTAAGTTGATTTTCCTGTTTACTTCTGCAATGACACTAACTATTATAGCCAAAACTGGCATCATATTTATTATCTGGTTTCAATAAATGACTGGATCGTTTTGATACTTAAATATATCCAATCTGGCTGTGTGATTGCACTCGTCGGTTATTGTGAGGCGAGTGAATGAACGATTTGCTCATGGGCCGTTTGCAACTGTTGCAACTGCAACTTCCTAACATTAGACCCGTTCCCCCTCTCCCCACACGCTATTCATTCGCCATTCGCATTTTGTCTCGCCAGCTTCTCAAGTTGAGTGCTAGCAATTTATAATGTGATTATCCACATTTTGAGTAACTACACTCATATCCACACACATCACATCATTGTCATCATCATTATCATTATCATTATCATCATCATCATCATCATCGTCATGGTTAGCAGCAAACTTCAAAGTTTCCGCTCCAGTTGAAGCGGCGCCAACAACAAGTCAGTGAAACAGTTGCGGGCGTCCGATATCACTTGCCACTTTTCTTGGCCAATTTGCGTTGTAAGTTTTATCGATCTCCTCTTTCTTCTCCCCTGCCCCTGCGATTTTCAATTACAAGCGACGATAAACCGTAACTTATTTTGTATTTTATGGAAATGTCGAGCAACACTATTAACATACCAATGCATTAATTTTTAATCGATATTAATGAAGTACCAAGCCAAAGGTAGTTGTTGCTGCTATGCTAGACTGCATTTTCAAGGGAATTGCAGCTGCGACCAAATGTGGCAGTTAAGTCTTACAGCAGGCGTTGGTTTCTGTTTGATGCGCTGGTTTCTATTATAGCTAAGCTGATTCCTAACGTAAGTTTTCATGAATTTCACAATTTTCTCTCAGACTCTGATATGATCAGACAGCCGTTGGTTTCAGAATTGGGTGTATGTGTGTTTTGCCACTCCATTTACACCAATAAACGTAAATATGACTTCAACTTCAACTAAAGCCAGCCCACGACAAATAATAGTTAATTAGCCAAGCTTGAGTTTTTGGTCTGATTACCAGACACTTGGAATGCATTTAATTCAAATGTTAAGCAACAAATAAGTGTTTTACACACACTTCAATCTTCCAATCTATATCACTAAGCCATTTATTTATTTGGTGGAGTGCAATACCTTTCAATTTTGGGGGCCTGTATAAAACTGCAAGCGTTTCGTGATGACAAATCGCTATTACTTTATAATCGGTAGCAGGAACATCATTATTATCTGGCAACAGGCAGTCACACATTTTAAACGATCTGTCTTTGTGATTGGACAGGGATCTTTTTACATGTGTCGTTATATTCATTAGTTAAATTCATTAACATCATGCATACTGCATCATGAGTTTTCCATTAGGCAACTGTGGCGACAGCAACCAGTTGGCCAGTTGGCCAGTTGACTGTAATCAATTAACCATTTGCTCAACTCAAATGCGAATGAAAATCATTCGTGTTCATGTGTAATTTAATACCTCAAGCTCATTGTAATTGCTAACGACATGACCAAAGCAAACGGTGGTTCGCCTTAATTCAAATTAAAATAACTTAAAACCTCATTTACCATTTGCATCGAAATTTATATATGCGATAACCTTTTTGGTTTTCGAATTATTTCATGTCCAAAATTGGAAGTAGTTTTAATCTGAAACTTATGTATAAACTTCATTAGCAATTCCTTTCTACATTAAAACCTTTTTAGACTAAAACTCAGCTGTCAGTCAATTCCTAAAGTCGTTTTAGCAAATATTACGAAATAATACTTTGCTCCAATGTGAGCAATTTTCCAGATTCGTGTCGGGTTTCATTTTGGGGTTTCGAAGTAGTCCCACTCTTTGTTGGAATAAAAGTTTGATCTAATCGATCTGAAAATTCTCGAGTGAACATTAAATTTGCAGACTTTGTTCAAATTTCAATCTCAGGTGATCTGTGAATACAAATTTTTTTTTTACGAATTGAAATTGCCATAAGACAAGATTATATTGTACCATTATTCTACACTCTACAATCAATCTTTCAATCTGAACTAAACACATTTTCAATTGTCACACAACAATAGTATTGTAAGGCCTACGCTTTGTTTTCCAACACTATTCGATGTAATGTAGTTCACTTGATTGATTATTTCTGTTTTTCCATTCATATTTCGCAGTCAGGGGAAGTGAGTAGGCATTCGACAATCCACTTAGCAACCACTCGTCATAAGTCATAACTGTCAACTGATTGCGAGTGTTGTTTCTTATTGTTGTTGTTTTTCATTATGGGATTTACTCAAGATTAGCTAATTGATTTGCTTTTATCCGCTTTTCGCGGCATGGCTTTCGCTCTTGCGGCTTTTGGCGGTACAAAATTCATTGAATCCATTGAAGCATTTGCTCTGACTTGGCTCTTGGCCTTTGGCTTTTTGTTTGAGCGACCTTCTTAATGCTCAGTGGCATTCCAATTCATATTATATTATTATTCTTGAGATATTTGAAAAGTTTGTGTAATATTCAATAGCCCAGCAGCTAAATAGTCAACCTGTCAAGTTTCTCTCTATATTTTTTTCTTGTCTTAGGGTAATCATTTAACGGAAGTTTCCTAGGATATTCTGCAACATGAACTGTAAAGAAGAACGCACACGCGGATTTCTGTTTAACTCGATTGGAATTTCGCAAAAGGACAAAACTAACATTTGAGTGGAAACTAAATAATTTCAAAAAGGTAAGCCCCCTCCTATCTTTGCACCTTGTTTCAACTTCACACTGCTCTCGTTTTGCCTATTAAAATACCTTTATTATTAAATTTCAATAAAACTGCATTCAAACTTAAATAGATATGCACATTTAATTCGATTTCTCTGTGCTTGTCTAGTATTTTATATTTTTTAGGAAGCATTCATGCATCTTAATTAACGGTATAAATTAATGAATTTTTTCTGAATTTCAAGTTCGTTTATTCAGCCAGTTTCTTAACCATTTTACAATTCAATTGTCATATCGTGCAGAACATAAGCAAAAAACACAAAAAATTCGAATATCAAAAAGATCCAACAACAACCTGCATAGTGCACTTTAATATTTACAACTCTCACTTTTCATCGGCTCGCTGCGAATTGTTGGTTATTGCATATTTTGTATTTATTTGCTTTTTTGTAATGTTTTATTGCTGGTTGATTTGCAACGGTATAGCATAGTCAAGGCTGTAACGAAGCCTTCAAAATTGCGTTGGCTGTATTTATAGATATTTCACATTAAATTTATTCACTTTGTAATGCCTACGAGAAATATATTTGTTGAAGCATTCAATGCCGCATATATGTAATTATATTTTAAACCGTTAGTTACTCATTTAATTAAATTGAATATAAATTAGGCTATGATTTCAACAACTTACATTTGCTTGAAGAATTTGAATTTTGATGAAAACAAGAACGAACAAGAACTAAAAGTGATTGCAGCAAACGATTTAATATTTGAAAGCCAAAAAAGTTCGATGCTCAGCACAAAGAAAATAAGTAACTGAAAAGAAGCACTTGGAGAATAAATTTCCCTTCACCTTCACAGCTAAAGGCAACCATTAAATACTATCAGCCAATGAACTGATGATATTCATTCATAGCCTTCAACCCCACAACATCTAGATAAAAGCTGAAAATTTTCGATTGCTTAAGGATGCACAAATTGTATTCAAATTTTTGTATGCAAAGCTATTGTGAATATGTGAAATATATATATGTTTTTACTTAAAGCAAGTTCATTATCCTTGAATGCAATTAAAGCTTTAAGCTAACAAGGAACTAGAAAGCCTAATTATAGGCAATTATGGGCAACAACATTATGGTTGTGTCTGCGTTGCATACAAGTTGGAAAGGATTGTGCTTCATTTGTATTTATTGTCAATTAACTGAGCAAGTTGCCTTAACGAGTGCTCAGCGAACAGCTCAAATTACACAAGTAAATTTAGCGAAAACAAATTTCGTACATTGTAATTATAACAAGACTAGGTGCAGCGCCAACTGTAAAATTTGTGTAGACTTTTGGCTCTATTTAGCCTAAATAGCCAACTATGTCCAAAAATATGTTGTGCGAAACATTTGTTAATTGGGCAATTTGGATGGATGAACTTACCATCTCGCCAGCGGGGAACTGTGACAAATAGTCGATTGCCAAAGTGCTCAACGCCAACGGGGAGTCCGTTCTGTGGAATATAATCGCCGCTGGCGATCGCCTGCTCCTTGAGCCTCTCATTTGGGAAGGCAAAGTCCAGTTGGTTCCAGCTATAGCGCTCCTGCAGTTTGTAGGCGGCTTGCGTTGAACCAGCAGCCAGCAGGATCAGGATGTGGATCAGGTACGGCAACATTAGCAGTCCGTTTTTCGATTGTCTTTAAACTTGTATAACAGTTTTATGGCAACTCTTTCCACGGACCACAATCACCAATAAAATGTATAATAACAAAAAAAAAAAAGGATCTTCGATTTTATTTTTTGTTGTGTGTGTATTTTCAGGCGTGTCTAAGGATCGCAGTTCGTTTTGGTAGTATCAGCTGCCGGGTGGCTGTCGCGTTAACAACTGACGGATATTATGTTGCGTTCACATTTTATATAAAGTTGCGTTTTGCAGTCGGCGCAAACAGCAGTAACAACAATCGCCGCGGCAGTAGCAACAACATTTGCCGAAGGCGCAAGCTCGTGGTTTCCTACATTCGGCATAAATCGTTGCCGCTTGCCGCGGCTCGACTTCGGCTTTGACCCGTTGCTTTTTGATTTGGTAGCCCATGTTTGATTTTCACGCACATTCAGATACCCCTTGCTTCCCTACCACTACTTGAGGGCTGCCGCCCTGCTGACAGCCGTAGTTCCCTTTAATGAATTTGCTTTTAATCAAAGCGGGGCTCAGCAAATCGCTGCTGACAAAACAAAAACAAAAAAAATTGGGCACCCGTGACCTAAGTGACCACGGAACCCCCGTTGCTGCCCCAGCGTCATCGTCATCGTCATCGTCATCATCGCCTTCGCCTTCGCCTTTCGCCGCGATTTTTATTGGCCTCAAAAGTTGTGTGCGCGATTTTTTTTCTTCATATTTTTGCTTTTGAGGCCTGAGTTTTTAGCAATGATTCATAGGCGAGGGTCAAATATGCGTAGTTTCCGCCTAAGGTGTTGTGTTCGTATTACTCGTGTATACCAATTTTCTATTCTATTGGATAACTCTTGTCTTGCATATGGCCAGAAACTGCTCTCTGCTAAAATTGAGTATTTAGCAATAACACAAAATATATATATATATATATTCATATTAAGACATTTTCTTTACAATCCCGTAATCTTTTAATTTTAAATAAATTGTTTCCAAATTGCCAATCACTTTAAGCAAACTTTTTCTTCCAATTTGTAATGGTGCTTAACCATATTAATTGAACTTGTCCATAATCGAATTGTCGCAGCCTATTTACACGGAGAAAAAATGTAATCTACCAAAATTAAAGAGTTTAATTTGATTTTAGTTTCTTTATTTCATAATAAACTGGTTCACTTCAACATCAAGAATATATATTTGGGACTTCAGTTTTTTGCCTCACTATTGATATGTTTTGTACTGCAATTTTCTACTTTCAGATTGTTGATTTTTTTCTGTGCAGCTTAGCAAGTGTTTTTTGGATAGTGAGGCTGACAAATCACATTAGTTTTGTCAGTAGTTTCGTAGCCTTTATTAGTTTAACAAATTACAGCACTAGCAAAAGAACTTCAGCAGTAACGAAAAGGATACAGAGTATATAGCTATCGAAATATGAATAGAGTATCTATGCTATGCCGAATATCGATACAAATCGATTTCCAACCATATTTTTGGCATCAAGTATGTATACTCTTGACCAAGACCAACAGCCGCATCGATTTAGCCATGTTCGTCTATCGTCTACCTGTATGAAAGAGTCGAGCAGAGAAAATAAAAGCTTGGTAAAGGTATCGATCGACTTTTGGTTGATATGCAAAATACCTTGGCATGTTGTTGACCAACTGAAAAGAATTTCGTTAAGTTCGGATACGAAACTCCCAAAAACCAGTTCTCATATTGATCTCATTCCTATCAGCATTCGCGTAATCCAAGCGAGTGTCAACATGCTTGTGTGTGTGTTTTTATTCTGCAGCTACCCGATTTCTAAGAATGCGATTTTACAAATACGAATTTATGCAACATTTTTGTAGATACGCGCTTGGCATACGGAGGCTTAGGCAGGGGGTTGAGGTGAGAAAATAACCAGTTGGCACCCATTATACGAGATCCGAACAGCCGTCCCTAAAAGCTGGGTACGCCCTTGCTCCTTGCATGACTTGGTAAATTCTGCATTAAAATAAAACTGTATTTTAAATAAATAATATATTTATTAGCTAAATTCAAAGGTATCTCGTGGTCCACCTCTCTAGTCTAGATCATTGTTATTGGTTACATGATTATTTTTTTTTTGGCATGATTGGTGTTTGAGCCCATGTTTAATGCCTTACAAAGAGATATTCAAAGCACATTCTCTAAATATTTACTATCTACGGATATAAATTGGAAAAGTTAAAAATCGATTTCGATGAATTCGATTTGAGTCAATTGTGTCAGTTTCAAAACAATTGAGCAGATACTGTCCCTGGCCTTGGGACTGTGCCGACTGCATGACGACCACGCCCAACTCGATCCGGAATCTCTGTGGGCCAGCCAGTTAAAAGTGTTGCGATCAACTTAAACGTGAGCTAAGCTGATTGCATTTGCCGAAATGCCCTTCCTGTTGGCCTGGCCAAAAGCCGATTCGCAATACGCATTTGATTGGCGGCGGCAGGCAACATTCAAAACAACAACATGTGGCAAGCAACAAAATAGTCACAATAAACCGCAACACTTAACGCATCGTGTTTCATGGTGCGTGTGGCTTATTAGACGAATCACTTAGCTGGCTGGTTAACTGGTCAGCTGCAAGGCACCGAAATGCAACCGAATGCGGTTCATTTTTTCTATTCAAATTGCAGCATATACAAATTCCACCTGATTTTTAAGTAGCTCCAATACCAACCCCTCCTCGCTCCGCTACACTTACACACAGTTACACATTATCGATTGGCATTAGTATTAGCATCGCAGTGCGACTGCTCCAAATGCAAATAGATTTATCATAACATACTCATTATTTTGCACATTGATTAACATACAACCTAAGATATTAAGTTCATTAGCGAATTTTTGCATTTATAGAAAATTACTTCTTAAACATAATGCCTTTTACGATTGAAATATAGCTCTGGAATATATAATTGAATAGTTCTTTTAAAATGTCTACTTTCATTTGCAATTACCGTACAAAAATATTCCAATCAATTAGATTGGTTTTATAAATATTTAATGACTTGACAAAGTAGTTCCCTTTGGTATAATTTTTCGAGGTGAACCACCCTAGTTCTAAACTTTCATTGGGCCTGTTCCTAATATGTCTGATTTAATATGTCTGATTTTAATAAAAATCAAGCGGAATATAGTGGAAAAGAAAGAATATATATACATCTTTAACTTTATTGCGGTCTCTTCGACAAAATAACGACAGGATAATCAAAATTAATAAAACAAAACATCAAATCGTAAAAATATATTTTCAATTTTAATTTAGCTAATTCGCCTGTTTCTGGTAAGCAAAACAAATGTTGTATCCAAGAATATAGGTGAGAAAGTTAACTTTTATAAAGCAACTCTACCTCTCAATATCTGATCTAGGGAATACAATTGAAACATATCGATATTGTACACTTTCGTTAACCAAAAATAACAACTGAAATTTTCTGGGCATATCTCTTTGGAAAAAATTACGTTATTGCGATTGCAATTTTCCTGTGGAATGTCATTAGAGAAACCTAATACAGTTGCCAATTCATTAGGTCAACCAAAAATAGAGATATTAGATACCTGGAATCTGGGATCACCTTTTTGTTGTGCGTTTTAATTAGTGAATTTAACATGAATTATGGCAACATTTTATCTAATTTTCTGGTTTTCCGCCAACTGTAACAAGAAACAAATATAATTTATTTCGAATGCATTGACAGGGACTCAGAAAGCCGAATAAAAACTAACACAAGAGTTATATCAACTAACTTTTGCACACCGAAGATTGCACACTCTTGCAAGGAGATTGGATCTGTCTGACATAGAATCTGTCTGACAATATTGATCTTTTATCTAATGAGGATACTAACTAATTGATACTCCTTATATGGTGTCCTATGGTATTCCACGCCGGGTCTAATCGACTGCGAAATACTTTGATACTATAAGTAATACCAACTGAAAACAGGTAGCAAAGAACATACCATTATTTCATCTACCGTTCAAGTTTTCCCTTCAAATTGCGGTAGATGTAAGTTAGTATCGTTCCTATTCAAATTTGGGGACTCTACGTTTAAAATTGTGGGAGATATGCGCATTTAGCGATTTATACTTTCCGAAATATCGGTTTCGGCGATTATGGGCGCAGGTGTGGGCGTGGCTATAAAAATTTAATATCGGTTTAAAGGCGGCTACCAGTAATATACCCAACAAATTTGACAGCTCTAACTCACAAGCTGCGGAAGACAGATATAATAAATAAATGTAAGCCGTGGGACTTATGGGCGGCGAAGGTGGGCGTGGCATATGGTAATCTTTGGAGGACATGGCCAATAACCTACCAACCAGATTTTGTGACTGTAGCCGTAAAATTGTGGAAGACATGTGGCCTTATCGACTTGCGATTATCGATTTTATCGATTTCCTAGCCTCCTAATGGATGTAGTGGACTGCAATTTGTACACTTCAAGTTCCAAGTCTCTATCTCTAAGGGTGTCGATTTGCGTTCATAGAGACGGGCAAACGGACATACAGGCAGACACAGACAGACACCATGCCGGACATTGCACAAAACCAATATACCGAAGATATCATAGTATATAAAAAAAAAAAACTGGATCTGAAACTGAAGTTGCAAATGCAGTTGCATTATTTGGCTGCTATTGGTGTTGCATTAGCTGTGGCACGGGGAGAGGGAAGCGCAGAAGTTCAGACATCGACCAGACGATGTTCGTTGATTAATATCATTGCAGTGATGTGCGTATAATTTGTGTGCGTTTATGCATTATTTATGAGTTGCACTTCGAAGTTGCAACGTTAACGGCAACGGCTTAAGCTTAGCCCAGTTGTATGGAGACTTTTCGCTGAAAATAAGATTGCAATCAAAGGAAATTAATATCGCAACGACTTTATCAGGTGCACATTAAAGTGCAGCCAATGCGCAAAGTTTCTCTTAAGATCTTAAGATTTAAATATGAAACCGCCAATAAATTCAGGAAAACAAAAATAATATAACAACAAACTTTGGATAGTTGAATTTTCAATGTCTTTTATATAGAGGAATATATTCGTAAATGTCGTAAGCCCATGCCATGTCAGTCATCTTGTCAAGTAATAATTTATATATTTTTTCATAAATACAATAATTGTTTCTCAATCGTCCGATTTTGACTGAGGCTTCATAAAAGAATTATTTCTTGAGTTTGTCATATCTGTGAAATATACATATAGATATTAATTAGCTGTAAATATGACTGCTATATTCGATACACACATTTTTACCTTAGTGTACCCTTGTAGATGATATTATAGTTATAACGTGAAGTTTATTATGCATTGAAGGAGTCGTTAGCTGTGTCGACATAGCAATGCTTGCCGGATCGGATTACTCTATCATAGAAAGAAAAAGCAACACAGCCAAAAATATTAAAATAGCGTTCATCTAATTGGATTACAATTAAAATACCACCAAAAAAAAAACGAGTTCGGTATTAGTGTCAACGTCATTTTGTGGGGATCTCATTTCCGCTTTGCGTGAGTGCGGTTTGAAAATTTCTCATTTCAGTTGTGAAGTCGGTGTTCGAATAGGACTTCAATTTATTGCGTTTTTTGCTTTGGACTCAGGTTTACTTCTTTTTTTCATTTCTTTTCTTTTGCTGATATTTATCAACGATAGTTGTTTGTTTTGCGATTTAATGGCTTTTTGAGCTCGATAATTATCTCATACGGGAAACTCGCATTGTTTGTTTGCTGGGGTCTGAAACTGGTCATCAGTTGTCCAAAACTACCGCTCCAAGTTGCAGTACGTCCCCGTTCGCTGTCAAGTTCAATGTCATTGGCCGTGACATGTCTATCGCTCTGTGTGTGTTTATGTGTGTATTGTATTGAATTACGAATTGTTTATCGTTGTTGTTGCTGGCCGCTACTGGTCTTGTTGTCTTTTGGCCACTAATGTGGCCAAAAACAATACCCAAAATACATCAACAACCACAACAGCAACATTGTGGCATTTTGTTGCACAGAAATTTCCTGCTCCGGTTCAATGAGGAGGCGGAGAGCTCTCACTTGGTGAACTAGCTAAACATTTGGTTAACTGCATGACCAAACACACACTTGAAATTTATGGCAATCTCAGGACCTGTTGGCTATGCTCATTAACCCGCTCGTGTTTGCGGCTGTCAGCCAGTTTGTCGCTTGTTATTTTGACACCGGCGAAAATGTTGTCAAATAGGTGGACAAGTAGAAAACGTACCAATAATATTTATGTGCCTAGATTGCGATTGGGTTTTTTTGAGTATTTTTATATTTATATTATGAAAATAAGACAAATAAGATGAAAATATTAGTACTGCACACATATGTTTTAAAAAATTTAAAAAAAAACACAGATTAATTAAATTATTACTTAAACTTATCATTATAATAGTAGTGGAATAATAGTACATTTTTCCCAGCATTCCCTTCAGCTAAGTAATATTTCGAAAAACTAGAAATGGATGTATTTAACTGCTTTTAGTATTTTGAAAATAATAGTATTTTAAAGCATTCTCAAGGGAGAAAGCAACCATTTTTTGTTTTGCTGACTTTAATTGTTAGTCGAAGCCTTATACCATCTATTTCAAATATAGGGAATGCTTCTCAAGTGTCTCCTTTATAGCACATACTAAATTAGTGTCGTGTTATCTCACTTAATTTGTTTCTTCACTTTTTACTCTGCTCTAAAAACTCAACTTTGTGCACGTAAATATTCCAAATTGTGTCTTATAAATGTTATTATTCAAAGATAACTTCTTTAATTTATTGAATATTTAACACTTGAATATTTTAATACATAATAATAAATGTAAACAAGAAAAATCTATCTATAATAGCTGTATTGTTGGTGTGTTCCTTACCACCACCATGGTTTTGGAGGTCGTTCGTAATCGTTGACATCAATATAGTAATCGTTGGATATCTCCGCTTTGGGCTCAGCGGACTCAACCGAGCCAGAGGTGTCTGCCTCATCGACAACCTCGACGGGCTGCTCAGCATATGCAGGCTGCTCGGCAGCGGCAAGCGCCTCAGCTTCAGAAAGTTCTTGCGATTCAGCAGGTGCGGCTTGAGTCAATGGGGCAAGTAACGCCATTGCAAAGACAACGGCCAAAATAATGTGGCACCTCATTCTTAACAATTACTCGACTACTCAACTGAGATCCTATGTGTGGATTTGCTTGACTTTCTCTAAACCGGCCGCTTTTATAAGATTCCTCCACCCACACAATGAATAACAATTATTCGCTTTGCCATTAGTACGTCTTACTATATATTTGCTTTTTGTTTTTTTTTTACCAAACCTAACTGTTTGCCTACTTAGGGGTTATCAGACAAATAATGTGTCTGGCGTTAGCCTCAGACGCGTCTGTATGACAATAATACTAGAAGAGAGAGAGAGAGAGAGACCAAAACTCTCTGTAAATGTGGGTTATCTAAATGAGGTTATTAAACTGCTGCGATCTGGAAATTTTAGCACTACATTTTAACAGCAAAGAGAAGAGCTCTATCTAAAAGAAATATACATAAGTACATTTCTGTACTCATTCGATGTTCGATTAATTGCTTAGGATTCTCAACAAAAATAAATTATTGAGCCTCAACCAACATCTTGTATTGAATAAAAAGCTTATAAAATTAAAATATACACTGTAAATCAGTATAGTTGTTTATCTTTCAGTTCCTAATATATGCAGAATATAGTGATCTTATCTTATCTAAATTCTCTTGGCGAGAGATATATTGGCCAGATATATTGTTTGTTATCAAGCAGATTCATTATCAAAGTGAGTTCTCTTAAGAGTGGTATATGCATAGTTATTATCACTTATTTACCTATTTCATTAAGATAACACCCATTTCATTTGAACAAAGCTATTATTCAAGTTCATATCCGAAAGCGATATAATATTATATCCTACATATAGCCACGAGCGTTTTATTTTCCAAGACTTCAATTGATTGACAGTTATAAATAAATGTATCCATCATTAAAGTTTTAACAATATTTTCGTTTTGCAAAGTTTTTTGTCGCAAAATCTCGTATGCAAATTCGATGGAAACGATTGAGATAAGGAAGACACTGGCCGCTTAGCAAAAAATGACGAATTTCGAAATATTTAATTGAATTCATAATTGGTTATTTTGCTCAATTAGCTGTCCGTCCAAATGTGCGTGGAAGTTTTCCTTCGTTGTTGTTTTATTTATTACTCTCAGTTTTTCCATTGCATATCTCTCTTTTTTGTTTTCTTGATGGCTTCCTGGTGAAAAGTTGTCATTACTGTCAGCTACAGATGGGTGCCGGTGGTGCTGGCAGCTGGTGGCATGGTGGCATTTCAGTTGCTTGGATTACAAATAACGAGAGACGATAAGATAGTTGATGTATCGCGTACATTTTCTTTCCTGTTTGGAACTTGTTCAGCTCAATTAGTTTCCATACAAATACTATTCAAACTATCCGTTTCAATGCAGTTGAATTGTCTGCCAAAACAATCGTCAACTATTTCGCAGGCTGTTTTGCGAATTTGACCTACACATTCATGTACTTCACCTTGAAATGAATAAATAAATATTTCAATTCATTATCTAGCCGGCGAGTGTGTTCGTTTAAAGATCAGCTCGCATAACATATTGATTAATTAGTTGGCCTCTCCTCTTGAGTAAGATTGGTTATTTCGAGTAGATATTTAGGTATTATTGCTTAGACAATGGATGCCCTGCTGACAATGCGAAGGACTTGAGTTAGCTGTTTTGTCAGCCATAAATAGCTTACATATCTAATTATGCGTGAAAACTGTGCTTCTTGTGCATTGTGAAATTCAAATTGGTAATTGTTATGAAGCTTGAAACCATAAGAAAACAATGAAACATAAATAAACGGCAAACATTTAATTAAGAACTGGTCCGAGGTATTGCTGACTCCGAGGTATTACTGCCTTTTGCTTATTGCCTGAACTAAGTGAACTACATGACAGCTTGTTTGGCTAATAGACGAGAGTCGGGTTGTTGTTTCGTCGTTATGTCGTTATGTCGATTCGTCGTCGTCGATTTTTGTTTGTACAACTGCACAACAAACTGCGAGCCAGCTAAATTATAAACTGTGTTAAATGAAGTTCTGGCAACCGCCCCGCGCTCATGTTACTTAGACTTGGTAAACTCCACACACTGTCTATGTATGAGACTGACTAAGTATATTTATCTATAGTTATACATATATATGTGTCTATGCTTATGTCGACCTTGCCACGGTTCTGCTCTGCTTGCTTCTTTTGACAACAGACATCGAAATCGGAAATCCAAATTTTAATGCGAACACAACTCTTTTTAATTCAACCGAAAAATGTATTAACTAGCTAATAAAAATGCATTTGGCAATTATTAATTGTTAAGCGCAATCCGCAAATTAAATTTACAGGGTATACGAAGCTTATGCCAACTATCGTTTTTGTATTTATAAATATTGCAAGTATTTCTATTTCTAAAAAAAAACATATAAAAATATATTAAAAGATAATTTCGAAATTTACTTGCGCTTGCCTAAACTTAGCAAACCTTGCGCAGAAAATCACAGGGTATCTGCTAGTTGCTGCACTCTTGATTTATTTTTTTTTTTTAACGAACTGATTACGTATACGCCCTAAAAGCCAAGGCTGACAATGAATTAGCAGGCAAAACAGCAGCTTGTTCTTTGATTTGTTTATGAATTTGGCATTTTTGTTGTTTGTTGTTTGTTGCTACACCTTAATGCCACAAGAAAAGTCCATGCCACAACCAACTGCAAATTGGCGAACAAAGTAAACAAAGTGCCAAACCGCCAATAAATGACCCGCGCTGCCCTCCACATGGCATTGGTTTCTTTTATTTTTTGCTGCATTGCACGAGCCTCCGATTTTTTCAATCAATCAAATAAATTCAGCATTTCACTTTGGCTAACCGCAAAAAAAAAAAAAAAAAACAGAAAGCTGAAAAAAACTCTTCACTCGAATAAAAGAATACCCTTAATAATTTGTGAGATATTAACTACGTTAAGCAACTAATCGAACTTCTCCAACTTGAATATCTGCATTATTTAATTAGCCTTCTCGAAGACAACGATGAACCCATTTTATAGATAAATTCCATGATTTTTATTTTATTTTCAAACAAATCTATTTCTTTGCGCACGCACAAAAGCTGCTTGCTATGTGCCACATGTGGTCGGTGTCTTGGCTAGGGCAAATGTAGAGCACAACTTTTAAACAAAAGGCTTAAAAAAATATTTAAAAAAAAAAAAAAAAAAAAAAAAAAATACATCTAAGTTAGAACCACCAGGGCAATGGCTGTGGCTCATAATCCCTAACATCGATATAGGAGGGATTCACATTGTCTTCCTCGGTGGATGGATAGGTGCCCGAACGTGACTGCGCCTCCAAGGCAGCCAATGCTGCCAATGCTGCCTCTGCTCGTGTGTCCAGCTGTTTGCTATTGGTTCGCCATTTCATCCGCTTGCTGTTGGGTCGCTGCATCGCCTCCGGGGTAGTTGGGGACTGTCGTTGGCCAATGCGCAGCAACTCGTCATCATTAATCACTTTAAAAGCAGCTGCCCACAATCGCTTTATATCTGAGCTATTCAAATTTTTAATGCTTGAGATGTTGTTGCTGTTGTCGTTAATGGTGTTGTTAGTGGTGCAGTTGGTGGTCTTGCAACTGCTTATTGCAAGCAAACCCACAATAATCCATTCGAATTGCATTGCTGAAACGGTTATTGGCTTCTATTCGCCGCTCGAAGCTACCACTTGACTTTTATATGCTAAGCTCTGGCGAGTGCGTCTGTGTGTGTGTGGGTGTTTGTGGTTTGCTGGGAGGTGTGCCTCAAACAGATAAATAAATAAATAGTCGTTAAAAAAAAAAGCGACATACTGCAATAGTCGCCAATGTTAGGCAAGTCTTGACATCATTCAGATCATAATATTTAAACTATGCGAGAATCGAGAACTGTTCCCTCTGCCCCTATTCCTCCCTCCCTCTCTATCTCTCACACTCTCTTCCACTACATCAAATGTATGTCGTTCGCTTAGTCTAAATTTCTGATTAGCTTTAGCATATGCGTAAACACTTAAGTTACGTAAGGTAAGACAATATGTTACATGTATTTCAACATTACGCCAGCATTCATTATCTACACAATAATAGGTCAAGATCATTCGTAGCACATGAATATTTCCCAAGATTCACCTATAAATTCAATTTCAAGAAATGCTCTTTTAACTTCTTAAGTCTTGTCACAACTAAGCCGACTTTCATACGCATTACATTTTTATTTAAAGTTTGGCATTTAGAATATGACTGAATTTAGCTCCACTTTTAATTGAATTTCATTCAAAAGTCTATCACAAAATATGCACATCTAAAAAAAAGCCCAAAAGTTGGCTACAATACTTAAATGGAAAATGCTCAAGCGCCAGAATAGTGGCAAATTTTCGAAATATTTCTTATTGCTTATAAATTGGCCAGAAGTGTTTTAGAAATGTATGTTTGAATCAGGTTGTCAAGCCGAAACGAATTTAAGTTCCGATTCCAATTTTGGTATGTAAAGTATAAAAATTATGCTACAAATTCTGATATTCTTCCAAACATTTTTACGATATTCGGTTGCGAATTGGTACCTTGATTTATATATTATGTTATGTATTATATTGAGATCTGCAAGGGTATATGATCTTCGGCGTGTTGACTTCTAGTCAACTGGAATACATTTTTGCAAATATCGCTGCCAACTTGTTATAGCTACTAAAAGGTCAGTTTTTACATTTACACATGACAAGTCTTTTGATTTTTATATAGTATATATTTATTAGGAGGAAATGCCCAAATGGTTGAGGTATGCTAAGTAAACTGCCAACCCGTTTGATATGCATATTTTCTGTATAGTTTAACCTTTTAAAGCCAGAAAACGGTTTTAATTGTTTCATTCGTTTATTACTCAAGCTGTCAATTTGCTTGCTTATTTTTATATTTGTGCCCAACTGGATTGAAATACACATTTTTCATGTTTAGTGTTTACTTATTTTCGTTTTTATTTAAAAACATATCGTTAAAAGTCGTTTGTTTATATTGTATCAAAAAAAAAGAAGGTAAATGAGAGAGAGGGAAAGGAATACATTTTATAATATATCTTGCTATTCACACACACACAGACACATGCCAGATCTTGAGCTTTATGTTCTCTGGCTAGCTCAGATGTGCGAGAGTTATGTGGTATTGTTTTATCAATCAATATTTTATTTTTTTTCAACTTAAGGATCTATAAGTGGCTTCGCTTTCGCTTGCAAGTTGCTTTATTTTCTTCTTCTTCATTTCGATCTTTATCATTTTGCTTTTCTTTTATTTTTATTTTTATTTTTATTTTCATTTGATTTTTGTTTTTGTTCGATTTTCTCATTTTGGTGACTTTATGTTCGCAAAGGGGGACTTAAATAATATTTCAATATTTTATTTTAATTATTGTATGTGTAAAAAGCTAATCGCGTTTTAAGAACAGTACATAAGAAAGGCGAATCCTATGAGAAATTAAAACACACAAAAATTTTACAAGGAGACGAGAGAGAAAATTGTAAAAATTATTATCGCTGGTTCGGGTGACTGGAAACCACCCAATTAGGAGAGTAGCAGCAGGACAAGGGACACAGTAAGAAAGACAGAGAAAAATAAAACGAGAGATAGAGAGTAAGAGAGAGAGAGAGAGAGAGAGGGAAAGAAATGGCAGGAGCAGTTGGCTGGGCAAGGAACAAGTGGAATTTTTTATTTTTGGGATCATGGTTGAGGAGAAGGATTAAGAATAACTGCAACATTTGATAGAGTTTCATTTCCATTCCAGCTTCAGCCACATGAAGTCTACTTGCTGGAGGGGTAAGGGGGCAGGAGGGAGGATTGTAGATGCTGCTGTTGTCATTTGACGGCGTTTCTTTTTTTCCCAATGTTTACAGTATGGTGCCAGGCTTTCGCAGCGGCAGACGGCGACGCTGGCCAAGAAGGCCGAGTCCTCGCGCCTGTTGCTTGGTGGTTGCCTCAGCGGCTTCAGTTGTATCCTGCTCCTTGGCCGCACTATCCCCGGCCTCATCGGAGCTGGCAACGGATGCAGCGTCATCCTTGGCCTCCTGTTCGCCGGATCCATCCGATGCGGCTCCACCCTCAGCGGGCGTCTCTGCAAAAACAATTTCAGAATTCAGTTGGACTCAAAAATAAGCGAGAGGAGAAAAGCTTTTTCTTTGCTGTCGTCTTCGGTCTGTAAGGATTTGGATTGTGATATTAAATTAAATTTACCTGTGGTCGAGGTAGCCGCTGCTGCCGCCGCGCCGCCCAAATGCAGACGACGCTTGGCTAGCAGTGGATTGATTTTGCGCTGCCCAATTGCCGATGAGGAGGGAGCGGTGGAGGAGGAAGCGGGAGCAGCGGCACCAGCTGCGCCGGCAGCAGCGGGTGCCCTTGGCTTGGCCGCCGCGTCAGTCTTGTGCAGCGCATTGAGGCGCGGTCGATTCTTGAGGCGATTGAAGCCGGGTGCGTGTCCGGCATGATTGGCGGCATCGGCCTCATCAGTCTTCTCCTCAGTCTTGTCGCCGGCGCCCGCTTCTGCCTCGCTGCCCTTGACATCGTTGTGATGGCTGCTATCCGCAGCCGAATCTTCGGCAGTCGAATCCTTCGGTGCCTCCGTGCTCACACCGGCACGTCCCAGCTTGCCACGTGGCAGCAACCGATTGCCACCGGCCCGATGATGCAAATTGAAGCGAGATGGACGCACTGGTGCCGGCTCAGCAGCTGCTGGCGGTGCAGATTTCGCCTCATCTGTGCCCTCATCGGCATTGGAGCCACCCTCTGCTGGCGGCGCCTTGGTTGTGGTGGTGCGACTACGTCCACGCAAACTCAAACCCGGGCGACCACGCAGCGTGCTGCGTGCCGTGGTGCTGGGTGCAGCATCGGCCGATGCACTGTCAACATCGGCGCCCTCCTCAGCTGCTGCGGATTTCTCGGTGGTGCTGGTGGTGCTGGTGCCGCGCAAATTGAAACGATTGCGTGCTAAAAAAAAGTTGTGTCGAGTTTTTGGATAAATTTCTCATTTGAATGGATGCTACTACTTACGCCTGCCACGTCCGAAGCCGGAACTAACGGGTTTCACTTCCTTGGCGGCGACAACCTCCTCCTCGACAGCGTGTTCAGCGGCGGCGGTGGGCTCGGGACTGGCGGTGGTGCGAGCTCCAGGACGAGAACGGCCACCAATTGAGGGACGCGAGAAGCGATCTAACAAACGATGTGATTAATCAATACTGGTTTCTAACAAATATGCCTTCCCACTTCCAACTTGAAGTTGCTGCTTAACCAACTCAATTAAATGTTGAGTTACTCAAACAGTAAAAGCAATTATAAAATGATCAACTTTATTGTTCTTTCGATTTCTTCGATTTATTGTTCTACTCAATCTGCTGCAGCTTTATTGTAAAGTCAAGTGACTAATTCCTGACTCCATATTAGTCTAGACAATGTTGTCAGAAAACAAATGATGTGTTCTTATGAAGTTAAATAGTCCATAGTCACGAAACTGATCAAATGTTCAACAACCTTAACCCTGCTCTGCACAGGATACTTCGCAGGCAGGAGTTCCTTCAAATTACATGCCCACAAAACTACTTAATCAGGCCCACTTTGAGGGCAGGGCTCTCGCTCGTATGTCGAACCAGAGGAGTACATTCAAGTCACCTTTAACCTTTAGGCTTTAAATGCCTTCCTTACTAATTTCTAAGCTTCTTCGGCAAGGTGCAGCTTATTGAACAAAAGTTTCCATATCCAGTGACACATCTTAAGAGTTCCCTTCAATCAAATACCCACAAATTTAGTTAGATTTGCTCCACTTGAATACACTTACTTCTGCCAGCTTTCGTGGGCTCTGCGGGCGCTGATTCGGTGGTGCTAGTGGTGCTGGTTACGGCACCGTCACGCAACTTGAAACGATTGCGTCCAGCCAAACTGCTGAGACCGGAACGTCTGCCGCCGTATAGAGATGGTGTTGCGGTCGTTGTTGTTGTCGTTGTTGTGGGTGCCTCCGTTGTTGTTGTTGTCGTCGTTGTTGTCGATGTTGTCGTCGTTGTTGTGGTCGTTGACGAGGAGAGTTCATCCTGCAGTGTGGTCAAACCATCATCATCATCAGTGCTTGCGGTATCTGGACTAATTGTTGTATCATCCACGTTATCCGCAACGGTTGTCTCATCATTGTTGAGATTCTCATTGGTCAGTATCGCATACAGATCAAGTGCTGCCTTCTCCATAGAGGGTGTCGTCTGTTCACCCTCCTCCTCTAGTTTGCCTGTGATCTCCCTTTGCATTTGCTCTTCCATTCGCTCCCTGGCTGCCTTTGCTGCTGCTGCGGCTGCGGCTGCTGCTGCTGCTGCAGCTTCCTGTTCGACGGCAATCACTGGCTTCAGCTCCTTGTCGCCGTTGCGTGAGCCCTTCAGCTGTTTCTCATCGGTGTTGAATGTCTGGCTGTCGACCAGCTCCAGGCTGGGTCGCTTAACGCTTATCTTCTTGCGCTCCGCGGCCGTTTCCAGCGAGTCCAGCGCTGGCGTCGGCTGCACATCGATATTCTTGCCACGACTTGGGAAACGGGTGTTCAGCGGCAAACGTTCCACCTCAATATCCTCCGAGTTCTGTTCACTGACCGCCGCATTCGAGGCACGTCCCTTGGCCTTGCCACTCTGCAAGCTATTCTCGCTGGGCGTTGCCGGCGTGCTCCGATCAATGTTCGAATAGCGCGTCTTGCCACGCGTATCTGTTGTAAGATCGGTGTCTGCTTCGCCGGTTGCCGGCTTGGCCTTGCCGTCGGCAGCAGCATCAGCGTCTTCCTCCTCGTAGTAGTAGACATACTCGTACTCGTAGTCCTGGCCATTGGGTCCCTTCTTGATCTCGATGCGTGACTTCTTGTTGTTCTCGCTGCCCGCGCCATCAAGCGCAAAATTCTGATTGACAAAATCATCGTGTGGATCAACCATCATTTCATCATCGAGATTGTCAATTTTCTTGATTGCGGCGGGCGCCACTGTTGTCAACTGTACGATTGGTGGCTCAGTGACAGCTCTACCCTTTTGTGCCAGCTCGTCGAGAGCAGCCTGCTCGATTTCACGACGCACCTCGGCCAGTTCCTCCTCCTCGATGGCACGCTTCGCCTCGATGCTCTTCATCACATCCTCGTTGATCAGCGCACTGAGCACCGGATTTAGTTCGGGTCGTTCCTTGGTCGCCAGCAGATTCATCGAATAATCAGCCGAATCTGCCGCACGAATGCTTATCTTGTGTGCCGTATGGAAGCCCTCATCACTCACGGCACTCGCCTCCGGCACCTTGTGCGCTGTCTCAAATTCACTTGTCGCAATCTCTCTCTTCTCAGCGGATGCGCCCACAGCCAGCTCCTCGCCGGCCACCAGCATCGCCAGGCAGCTCAGTAGACAACTGTAATAGTAAGCACATTGAGCGATATGAATTAAATTTCTGCTGCAAACATAAAAGTTGATTGGAAAAAATTAGAGAAATAAAAATGTTTATTTCAAATACAAAAGAATTCGCATGATTATATCTCAGTTAGAATTTGAATCTGAATTGGAATGAATTGGAATTCTTCCATGAATCTTCTTACATTAATAGAAAATGTACAAAATAATGGTCAAGTATAGCTGGCGATAGATTGAGAGGGAGAGAGATTTCGCATTTCTCTTAGAGTATTCCCATATCTGGATCATAGTTCTATAAAAGTTTAGTGAAGGTTCCACTCATACATAGTTGGTTAATCGGACTGAAGTTTGGTGAGCACAAAACATGTCTAATGAGTTGAAAATTTAAACAATATTATTGAGGGTCAAGCCCTTGGATATGAATAGATCTATTTAGATACCCCAATGACCTCAACAGATTTCAAACAAAGATTAATCGATATGCAACATAATTGAGTTATTAAATTTCAACGCGAAAGAAAGAAGGAAAAAATATATTGTATATAAATTTTGGTGTGGCTTGCAGCGTGAAGTGATGATTGATTTGGCTTAGACTGAAGATCATCGCGTGCTTTTTTCTGTTTTTTAATGACCGATCATGTCTGGGGCCATAGACGAACGATCGCGTTGCTTTGTGCTGCATCATTTGTTAATGTTGATTGTAGTAAACGAAAGAAGAAGAAGACAAACAAAAAAAAAACAAAAACCTTTCACAATTTCATTAGCCGTCTGCGAACTACGTTTTAGGCGCCTCTGCTGATTGCGCATGCGATCTCTCGCCCCATGTCTTTTCGAACATGAATCGTAAATATTGTGAATATTGTGTGGATATCGTGAATATCGTGGATCGTGCAATTGCAGCAATACATAGTTCATTGGGCTTTGCGAATCCGCATTGCGATGCATCCAACTCTTAAGAGATAGTAAGTATATATATAAATACATATATATATATATCTATATAGAGGCTGATGGAGAGAGGCGAAAGTGAGACGGGCAATTGCTCAAGGTAAACCACAAAATGTGAAACACAAACACAAACAGACAAACAGACTCAAGTAATTGACCAGAGGGCCAGACTCTAGTTGAGACAGGAATCGATGTATATATATATATATATATATATCTATATATATGTGGACATGTATATTGGCTTCAACCGGTTTATATATATGATTATTTTTTTTTAACAAAAGGTGTTAACCCATTTCGATTTCAGTTTCGATATCGCTGGCCATTGCAACAGAGCCTCAGCTTCGACTTGCAAGCCGAGCCCAGTCCCGTTAAAAAGCAACCAGACGCGACGAGACAACAGACAACAAGAGACAACAGAGAGACAGAGAGAGAGAGAGAGAGAGAGAGAGAGACTCCGGAGCCGGCAAAAATACAAAATAAAAAACAGCACACGACTGTTCGATATTTAAAGAGCAGACCTCTCTAACTAACTCACCCCTGTCCAACTCCCCCGACCTACTCCTGCTGTTTACCTCCTCTTCACATGCTTGGCGCTCTTGACGATAACTTTTAACATTTTGAATTATGTGCAGTTGGCGTAGCGTCGTTTGAAACCACTCGCTTAACATTTTTTTTTTAAGTTTTTGTTTCACTCAAACAAGTTTCGACAACAACAGCAGCAGCAGCTTGTTGTAAAGGTAGACAACTTCAACTTATTTTAATTGCAACAGCCAGCAACGGCAACAGCCCAAATAGCCCAAGCAACAACAATGGAGGAGCCCAAGAAAAGTTATAATTATGTCTACACACATCACACATTGCAAATTGCCAGCTGCACCAGCTGAATAGGGGGAACTGAAGGGTTAGCAGCAAAGCAACTTTTTTATTTTTATTATTATTATTTTTATATATATTTTTTTTTTTTTTGTTGGTTTTCGGTTTTTTGAGTTTTACGTCTTTTGGGGTCCGACTTCTTGGCCATGTTATGCATGAGGTGACAATGCGCACATCGCCTCTCTCGACACCGAACGGACGGCTACAAAAAGATTCGCATAATAGAAAAGCGAATGTGCAATATTGGCAACGGTGCACAGTGGAGCGACACACATAGGCAAAAAAATATAAATAAAAAATAGCACACACACGTAGCGTTTGTAACGCCCACAAGCTCGGAAGAAAGTTATAATTAAAGATCGTAAATGGGTTGAGTTGTGCGGAAGTAAAATTGGCTCAGAGTTGCTATTGGCTTTACTGACAAATATGTATATATATCTAAATATATTTATATATATATTATATATATATGATTACCTAATCGCTCGAATTAAAATCCAAATTGATGAAAAGCTTGCAAGCTCTATTATAGTGCATAGCTGAACAAATAATTTTTGAATTATTTTTTTAACTTTGAATTCCAAAATAGTCAGAAATAGAAATGGAATGGGTGTAATTGATGTTTATTTGGTGATCTCTTTTTATATACAGTTGCGGTCAAAATAATAATAGTGCAACTTTTCGAACTATTTACAAAAATATTACTCATTTTATGGTGATAAGATCGCGACCTCTGCGAAATATTCAATATGAAGAACATTTCTGAAATGTTTGATTTCTCATCTGGGAATATTTTACACCAACTTATCTTCAGCATCTTGTGTGTAAATAAATTTTTCATAATTCTTCAATTATATTTTAAATAAATTTATTTAACATTGTGCAAAATATGTGTGCTATAATAGTATATATTAACTATAATATGACAAAATAACGGAACTGTCCATCTGTGTATGTATATAAGTCGTCGTATACTATTATTTAATATTTTACATTTGCATTCGTCTGCCTAACATGGCAATATGCAAGGCAATTTCCATTTTGATTGATTCAAGGTTGAGCACGCCCCTTGATCGTGATTGATCAATCGACAATCAACAAGTTATAAATAATCGATGTTATGTGCATTACTTTCATTTCCTCTGACATTCTAATTCTTCCATATGCTGGATGATATAGGCAATTTCAGGGCACATTCTATTGGCCTTGCCCCACTGTGTCTGAGACAATGTCAGAGAGCACTTAACACAAGTGATGTGAATGTGAATGACTGATTAACTGCCTCTGACTCGGCCAAGTGAGTGTGTGTGTGTGTGTGTGAGTGTGTGAGTGTGTGCCAAGTAACGGAGCACAGATTGTTTTACGGGTACTCGTCGTAACTTTAGGCGAAGCGAGTGTGCAGTTGACTGAGTGAATGAGTGTGTGAGTGAGTGCATGAGTGAATGAGTGAATAAATGACTAAATGACTGTGACTTTAGCTCTTTAGACCCCAACTCCATTGTCTGCTTATTCTTCTTCAACCTGGTCGGCTGATCACATTTGGAAAGGCCAACTGCCAACTGGCAGAAGGAGGGGTGCTGGAAGTGGGCAGCGGGGTGTGTGGTGCTGTCTTTGCGGGTGTGGCATGCAATTTGTATTTCACATTTGGCAATTCATTTTTGTCTTCTTTTTTTTTGGCTGCGTTTTGACTGTTTTTTTTTTTGGCCATTTGATGCGGCGGCTGCGTTGGTGTTGGCTTTATGTGTATGTTTATAGACACCGCTGGAGGCCATTGACGTGGCGACAAGCGTTGCGAGCGCAGTGAAGCATACAACAACAACAACAACAGCAACAACAAGAGAAACAATCATAAGAGCCATGAAATGTAAAATACGTTTATTTCTGTTGCATTGTTGGATGCGTCTTTTTGAGCTATGCCCAAAAGGTTTTTGACTTATGCTTTTGGCCATGTTTCTTCTACTTTGCTTCTTTTTTGCCTAACCTTTTGTCACACCTTTAGCAATTGCCAATCAGCTGCTTTTGATTTGGCCTTTTGCATTTAAGCTGTGCGCAGTTGTCCCTCACTGCAGTCATAATGAAATTGATTGACTGACTAACTGGCTAACTGACCAACTGATTTAACGACTATAATGGCCAAGTTAAACTTGTTACCCAAGGCCAACAATCTGCATGAGCCGTTTTCACCTCCCTACACATACATACACACACACACACACATACACACACACACACACACACACACACACCCAGCTACGCCTTAAATAGCAGCAGCAACAGCACCATCAGCTCACATTTTGATGCTCCGCTTACAAGAGGAGAGGACACCATTGTTGTGCACACTTCACTTGTTTGTGTGTGTGTGTGTAGGTGTAGGTGTGTAAGCTGGATAATTGGATTGCAGATTTAACAACTTTAAAGTTTATCATATGCTGCGCACACGCAATGTGCATATTTTTGCTAAGCTGATCAACTTATGATCGCAATCAAAAATAATCCAATTATAAATATATAATATAAATTAATTAATATTAATACGTTCGGCTTTATGTATAATTTCATAATATTAAATGAAAATATCGACATACTTTTGGATCTCGGTATGAATATATGCATATATATTTTGATATTTAAATAAAAACCACTTAAAAAAGTTGAGGAAACATCCATCTGGTATTCAAATGTGAATAGTCAACATAATGCTGATTACCTTGTCGCGGGTATTAAAATATTGTTACGAAATTTGATGGAATGCAGGCTTTGCATATGCATAAGGCATTGAGTATATTATAGTCAGTCATTATTAAGATGATCAGCATTTTCGCTGATTATCTGCTAACTGATCTCTGATGTTGATTCGATTTAGGGTAGCTATTAGACTGGTTGATTGATATATGCGATCAGATTTAAAGAATATGCAGCATAAATAATTCATTAGATTAACTCAAACTTTGATGAATTTTCTTCTGCTTTTTAAGAGTAATTGGTTAAGACTATATTTAAGATTTGAATTGCATTAAAAAACTTCCTCCTATTTGGTTCAAAGCCGAATGAATTTATTTTTTTATTTTATTTATTTATTTATTTTTTTGCTCAAGAGATAGAATACTAAGCCAGACATAAATAAAGAATTTTAAATAGTTTGAGAAACTATTTACTCTACAGAATTTTCTTACATTTTACGATTTAAGAGATATGATATAATACTAAATTGAACCATTTTTAAGATTTTTAATTAGTTGGAAAAGACCTCCAAACCGAGTACTTTACGGAATTTGTATTTTTTTCCTTTTCTAATTTATTTAGAAAAAAAGGATATTTTCCTAACAACTTTTTATGTATATAGCCTATGTTGGCCATAACACAGATGAATTTTACTTTTTTGGGGATTTTATACTCACATTTTGAGCAGCATTTTTGCTTGTGTTGTTGTTGTTGTTGTTATTATTGTGGTTTCTTCAGCGGCTGTTTGTTGCCCTTTGTTGTAGATTATTGAATTTGCACTTTTGAAAATCAAACGTTCAACTATTCAGAAAAAAAAAGTAAATAAACAAAAAATAAATAATAAAAATTGAATTAAATTTGTGTTGATTTTGATTGCTAAGCAATTTGTTGCTGCTGCCAATAATATTGTTGTTATTGCTATTGTTGTTGTTGCTTGTTGCTTGCTTGTTGTTTATTTGTTTGTTTGTTTCATTAACTGTTTGTTGTTTACTTGTTGTTGCCGCAGTTGTTTTTGTTGTTGTTGTTGCTATATTCACATTGTTGCACTTTCACTTTTTCACTATTTTCAACAATTTTTTCTTCGACACAAAAATCAATTACAAAAAAACTTCAATTTTAACTTTAGCCCCACAGCAGCATTATTTGCATGAGTGTGGAAGTGTGTACATGTGTGTGTGTAAGTTACAAATTTAAATTGTTCCAAGTTGAATCAAAAACAAGAAAAAAAAAATTAAATAATTTAAATTTAATGTAAGAAGCAAATTTTTTTTAATTTATTGCACTTTGCCGCCTTTTTCGTTTTTTTTTTCTTTTTTTTTTTTCTTTGAGATATTTTAAAGTCTTTAGTTTTTTGGTATTGGGTTTGTTCGCGTCGCATATGCAATGAAGTCGCGGCACTTGTAGCGGCTGCCTTTATATGGCCAAAATACACACACACGTGCAGACACACACATATAAGTGTATATTTGTAGCTTTTATACCATAAAGAAGGCTGTTGGAAACGTCTTCGTCTGCGTCTTTTTTTTATTTATTTTTTGTTTTATTGTATTTTTTAGTTATTATTATTTTTTTCTTTTATTGGGTTTGGGAAGTGCTCTGTTTTTCGGGGGCTGCTATTTTGTCTTCTTCGATGTTCCAAAAAAAAAATCTTCAAGCTTCGATCTTCGGCTCGCAGCACACGGAGCAATCACTTTCGATTTCGCTGCCAGCTGAACGTGAAATGGCAAAATGATGAACGCAACAGCAGTCGAAAACCGTTGCCGTTGCCGTTGTGCCAAGCGAGCAGCGAGAAGCAGCAGCGAGCAGCGACGTCAGCAGCATAAAACGGAGCAACAGAGACAGCAACAGCAGCAGCAACAGCAGCAGCAGCAGCAGCTCGATTGGCAGGAGCACTTTGGCTTTTGGTTATGGCCATGTTAACACTAAATCATTCACACCTGCCCCGCTGCCGTTGTTGTAGTTGCTAGCTTCTAATTGTTGTTGCTCGTTGTTGCTGCTCGTTGTTGCTATTGCTCTTGTTATACTTTCTGAAACGCAGTCGTTTTTCAATGGCGCTGCAACGGCACTAGGAAGTTCAGTTCAATTGAGCTGCAACACTTGCTAACTATTGCAGTTGCTGCAGCTGTTGTTGCTGCAGCGCCTGCTGCAGCGCCTGCTGTTGCTGCTGCTGTTGCTGCTGCTGTTGCTGCTGTTGCTGCTGCTGTTGCGGCTGCTGTTGCTGCGGGCAAAACCCATCGACATTCACTTGCATTTTGGGGGATTCTCTGCAGCGTGCTTCTCCACAATACTGCTCTGCTCTGCTCTACTCCACTCTGATTACTCTCTCATGCCCGCTCTCTTTCTCTCTCTCCCTCTCTCTCTCTCTCTCTCTCTCTCTCTTTCTCTCACTCGCTCACGATCTGTGGCTGTTGCTCTCTGTCTGTCTTTCTTTACTGGTATTTCATAAGCGGCAAACTGGTTAACTGTTGCTGCTGTTGGCCTCAAGGCCGTTTGGCGTCGTCATCATCATCACCAGCAACAGCAGCAGCAGCAGCCGCAATAACATCATCATCATCATCATCATGATGATGCTTCTCATTATTAGCATTAGCATCGTTGATTAACCGCATTACACATACGACACGTTGGCCGCCGTCGCCGTCGCTTTTAGCTGCAATTAGCAGGGCAGCAAAGTGCCGAATGCCAATCGCCGAATGGCGGCAAATCCCACAAAAAATGCCGAACGAACTGGCCAACGACTGGCCAAACTCGTAACCACAGCCGCAGCCGAACCCGAATCCGCATCCGAATCCGGCAACAGGGCAATCAGCAATCAGATGATCGCCGTTGTAAATTATGCCAAAGATTTGGCTTCAACTCCGGCCGGCTCTCATTTTTTTTTTTTTTTGTTGACCAAATTGACCACTCGCGCAATCTACCAAAATGTTGTTGTTGTTGTAAATATTATTATTCAATCTTTTGGCTTATTGATTAACCGTTGTTCATTTGCCTATTTATGCAATTTTATCATTTATGCCACATATTTAATTTTTCTGAGTCTTTTTTTTATTATTTCTTGTCTTACTCGCTCTCTCTCTCTTTCTCTCTCTCTCTCTCTCTCTCTCTCTGCAAAATGCACTTTCAGCAAATACCTTATCGAGCATGTTTTATGTGTGAAATGTGATCCACACTTGAGATATTTAATCTGGAAATATTTACATATAATAAATGATCGATTGAATAAATTGCTGTGATTAACTTTAGCTATACTGCAGCATCAACAAAGTTTCAATCAGGCTTGAAGTAACTAATTATTATTATTTAAAGTGGGTTCATTGTTGCTGCTCATTTCCACTTTCTGTGGCTATTAATTTATTATACATATCTACCCACGCCCTCTTTCTCACAACTCTTTTCCTTTTACTATTGATAAATCGATTTTCTAATTAGCATTGATTGTCAAATTTGCGTTAGTTTATTTTTGATTTCCTTTTCCTCTTTTCCAGTTGAGTAATGATGATGATCATGGGAAATGTGTGACCAGTGTGTGTGAAAGCTCTTAAGTTAAGTATATTTGTTGTGGTAAGAAGCAGAATTAGGTTCGGGCCACCGAACCGGGAAGTGATCCTCGTCCAAACCACAACACTTGACAGCGCATCCCCCCAAAAACAAAATAAAACAAAGAGAAGAAAGATCAATATAAATATAAATATAAAGCTAAAGGGCAATTGAAATACCCGAAGCTGGACATGTAATTAAGGTGCTGGGGTTTTTACATCTTTTTTCATGTTTTTTTTTTTTTGCTTGTACTATAATATTCTCCCCTCGTTATTGTTGCGCTTTTTTTTGGTCTGGCTGTCTTTTTAATGGCCTTGGAGATGGCAACGTTGCCAGGCCGATTAAATTGCAAGTGATCGCCGCCTGTTGATTGCCTGCCCCAAATGGTTACTGTTGCTGTTGCTGCTGTTACTTGGAGCCAGAACTCGGCTCGACTTAAGTCGCAGTTGTGCCACGATGAAAATGAGTCAAGTCAAGTTATTCCGAGGTCGCGTTGATCAAGTTACCAAGTTACCAACCAGCCCCGAATCGCACCTCGTTAAACAATGGACAACGTATAACAACCAAAAAACAGAAATTGCTGTGGATGCCTTGTAAAATTACAGCAGCAACAGGTCAGCGAGGCAGAGAAAGGGAGAGAAACAGAGAGAGAGAGAGAGAGAGAGAGAGAGAGAGAGTGAGCAAAGAGATTGCCGACCCTCGAAGGACATTCGAAAAATGCTAATGATAAAAATTCTGTCTGCGTGGTTTGGGAAGAGTTAATACTCCGATCAGATTAGGGGCAAAATGGGACAGGTCAATTAATCGATGTTAATGGTTGATGACTCTAAAGATAAATAGACACACAGCTATTGAAGTTTTTCTATAATATGTCAAATGAAGTACGTTTAATTATAAGAAGTACTTATAAAATAATAATAATGACTCCCTTGAAGCCTACAGCTAAGATATAAATCTTCTTTATAACATATCATATATAAATACGAGATCAATTATAAGAAGTTCTTAAAAAAATAATAAAGTCTCAATTAAGGCACACAGCTATTAACGCTTTTATATAATATATGAAATTATAATTACAATTAGAAGAAGTACTAAAAAACAATTGACCTTCGAAAGCAATATAATTATTATTGTCCCCATATTGCGTAGCTCTCTTTGATGTTTTGTGATTTGTAGATAGCAAATATATTGTCGAAATTGATTTCAGCTTGATATAAGAAATATTTTAAGTGGACATTTGTTAGCTCAAATGACGTCAGATTTTTTGTTTAAGCCGGAATTGAGACTCATTTTCGCAATCTGTTGATGATTATGATGATTTGACTATAACACTTTACCAGACCCCGCCTAACCAGCAGTTCCTCCTACTCTTCAGGTTGGACAAATATAAAAAACTATTTAAAATCCAAAAAGCGAATCCAAATGACATTCATAGTTGTGTTTGTGTTTGTATTTGTGTTTGTATTTGGTATGCGATGTGTTGCCTGCCACCCAAAAGGAACACACACACACACACACGCACACACACACACACACACGCCTATTTAAATGCATACATTTAGAGTGAAAAATAAAAATAAAGTTGTATATAAAAAGTAAAAAGTACAAATATCACATAAAAATAAACAACAACTGTTATTCAACAGAGAGACAACAACATCTCTGTGTGTGTGTGTTGATGTCTATGTGTGTGTGTGTGTGTGTGTGTTGGAGTGTGTGTGGCGTATAAATAAACAGGAGTGGCCAACTTGGAATGTTAATGCGCTGCAATCGTTGGTGTTGCCGAGAGCCACTCCAAAAGAGTCGCACGTAGGCAACACGTCGCTGCCTCAGTCGCAGCCGACGTCAACTGTGCAGCCAACGCCAACGCAACTTAGACGCCAGCCGAGCCCAGCCCTGCAGCTGAGCCCAAAAAAGTTACGTGAACTTTACAGTGGAAAGAGAAGGGAGAAATGGGTCGAAGGCATTGGAGAGGGGGAGGGGGGGGGGGGGGGGGGTGTTGTTGGTGGTGGCGGCTAAACAAAAGTCAAAAGAATTAAATGGCCTGCAATTGAGAGACAACCTTCTGCTTAACTTACATACACCCGCCCCACACACACACACATACACACACACACACACACACTGTCTCATTGCATGTGTAGCCAAGTAAAATTTATAACTGTCAATTATTATGCAAGAGCTGTGAACAACAGCAGCAGCAGCAGCAGACGACGACGACGACGACGACGACTTCTTCGCCTTTCTCCCCGTCGACGCTGAAAGCAATCAGGAAATACCCGAATCCAGAAAAACAGCCGACTCGAGACGACAGAGACGAAGCCAACGAAAACAACAACAACATGCATGTTTAACCGAAATTGAGTGCCGCCTACCTGCCCATTCTGCTACTTGAACACAACAAAAAAACAAGTGAGAACATTGCAGTGGGGCGTAGTCGACTGCGAAATACACTGCAACCAATAGGTGATAAATAAAGTACCGATCTAGTAATCTCTTCTCAAAGCTTGGCTTTAAATAGCAGTAGATATGGGATATTGTGTGATTGGGATTTGGGCGTGGCTGCACTCCAAGTTTGGTCTCTTAATCTCAAAAATTGATAACGGCTTCTATCGATTTTGTGTATCCGCCTTTTGCAGGATGTTAATAGCGTGAGCTATATTATTGTACCGATTTGCAGCGTCAGTTTTGCAAGGCGGAGTGGGCGTGGCATATGCCGAAGGACATCGCCAACAACTTAACAACAACAATTTGCTGTAGCTTCAAAATTGTGGCAGAAACATGGCTTTATCGAATGAGATAGTCGATATTAATCGATTTCCTAGCCTCTTAGTAGCAGCACCCCAATCTTGACACTTTCTCTGAAGCGGGCATAGATCACTATATATGTTGCAAGATTCAAGGCTCTAGCTTTAAGTTGTGTTCAAACAGTTGGACAGACAGCATGACGGATATTGCACAAAACCAATATACTCGGGATACCTTCGATCTCAGCGTATTAGCGTATTAAAAAAAGCATACCGCAATCCACTCGCATAATCGGCACACGTACTACGCAATAACTATTCTACAATCCCTTACCCACTACCTATCCCACAAGCCCATTCCCATTCCCATTCCCATTCCCATTCCCCATTCCCAATTCAATGTTCTTTCCCGTTGCCAGTGAGAGCCGCCTTTGAAGAGCAGATTTTGTCTGTCGTTAAAAACTTCAATTCCTATGGGCCGAGACACATGCGTAGATACCCTGTAGAAGGCTAGTCAAAGCTTGAAGGCATTTGAACTTGAAAACGATTTCTAAGACATGCTTGTTTGTGACAGAGATTTTTTATAAACCCAAAAAGTACTCCTCCCATAAATAAATAATACTAAATGTTACATGTACATAAATAAAATGATAAATAAGTTTAAAAAACTACCGAGTATATTTTGTGCTCAACACTGCTATTTACATATGTTTACAAATATAATTTAAAAAAATTAAGAAGTTTAAAATTGTACAGGGTATTTTTTGTGCCGGCACACTCGCTCTTCTACCGATCACGTCAAATATTTGATGACTTTTTTTTGTATCTGCCTTACAACACTTTATAAATATTTTTGTTTTGCAGGTTTTTCGTTTTCGATTGTTATTGGGGAGTGGCTCGTCCAGATCCCGCTCCGCCCCTGGGTTCAATGGACGTCAACTGGCCGGGCCCGAAGAGCCCCTGAAGAACTTTACCTTGGCGGCAGGCAACGCGACGCATCGACTCAAATCGCATCAAATCGCATTGCGTGCGTGTTTGGGGCACCAATTGACAGCATGGCAATCCCATTATCTTCATCATGATGATAATGATGATGATGATTATGATGTGGGCTGTTATTAAATGAATCACTATGCAACAGTTTTTTCTTGGTTGGTTTTTTTTTATTTTTTTTTTTACGACCAGCCCAAAGCGTAAAAACTTGAAGCAGATTCTCAATTGGCAACTGATTGAAATGAGCGCCGAACTGTGACCTTCAGTGGCGTTTTCACGATTTCCGGTCTGTGGGCTTTTTTTTGCAATTTTTTATATATATATATAAGGTATTATTATTCAATCTTCACTCTTTAAAGTTCGAGTAGTGCATAATTAAGTTTTAAGTAGTTTCAGCTCATCGGGAAGGTCTTTTTAATCATCTACCCATTTATAGTGCAGCTTGCTGAAACTTGAAAACAAATAAAAAACAACAAAAAGTACATAAAGGAAACGAAATGATCTGCATACTTAACACATTTGGCGAGAAGGACAAAGATCCAAACGGCTATAAATGGAATGAAAAGAACTTCCTAAACTTAAACACGTGCGGTTAAAACAGATTAAGGAGAATGAATAATAAAACTAGAAATTAATGATTTAGCACCTTTAACAAGTTGATCATAGTTAATGGTCCACGAACGGATTAGATTATTTTATATCACATAATAATAATATAATAGTGAATAAATACCTTTAATTAGTATGAACGAGAATTGAGAAGAACGTCCAACATGTGAATAGAAACCCTCTTTGACAACTTACGACTTTAACGAAGGAGATATTTCATAAGAGCACTGAACAACAGCAAGAAGTTGAAGTAATCAGCTAATAAATATATAGTTAATGGCCAGATGATTACAAATTTGTGGCATTATTGAAATGGCAAAATTCCAACGTCAATTCGTAATAAATCGTCGAAATTCTTCAAGCTATAAAACTTGTAACTCAGTCTGTGTCTGTGTCTGTGTCTGCGTGTGTATGCAGTGTTTCATCTGAAATTCCTCAGTAATAATCGTCTGTCTGTCTGTCTGTCTGTATGTCTGTATGTCTGACTGGCTGTCAGTCTATTCGTCTGTCTGCCTGGTTACATGAATCATCCATCCATCAGATATGTAAGTGCGCAATTTTCTTTGGGTCAAGACTTGTCTGCAAAATTGTTGTTGTTATGTTTCATAAATCTTAAAAGGCCGCAACTGACTAACACTAAACTAAACAGTGGCCACCCCTTGACGCCTCCCAGTCAGTCCCCCTGCTGTCTAATGACTGTCCAGTTGCAGTCGCTCGTCGCTCGATCTGGCCATCAATCAAACCGTCAATCAATCAATGCGCCATTGAAACTGTGCAGCAGCAGCAACCCAGCCTCCGAGCCAAAAGTCTCTCGCAATGTCTCAATTCCAAGTGCAAAAATCAAAATCGACACCAACAACAGCTACAAAAATTATTATTAAGTTATGATCAAGTTTGAATGCGTATGTCTATATATATATATATATATATATATATATATATATTCGATTTTGAGTATTGAGTATTCGGTTTTTAGTATTTAATCGCGTTGTAGTTTTTGACCCACTTTAAGTTGTTGTTGTAGCTGTTTCCTTTTTGCTGCTATTTCATTACAAAATTTGTTTAATTTAAAATTGTTTAACTTGAAATTGAGTCACGGCAGCAGCAGCAGATATCGACGCCGACGTCGACGCTGGCAGCGCAGCCTCGAAGTTACATAAAATGGCATTAAAACGATTCAAAGATTGAGTTGTGGGGACCAAAGCATGACTGCAAATGAGAGAGAGAGAGAGAGCGAGAGAGAGAGAGAGAGGAGAGTGTAAGCGTCTCTGTGTGTATGCGTGTGTGTGTGTGTGTGTGAGAGGTACTGCAAGAAGAAGGGGTACTGCATCAACCACTCCTCACCACACCTCCCGCAAGGCGAAAAACCTGATGCGAGTCAAAAGACGAACGAGCCATTTGGCATTTGCATACTACAGACCCTGTGTGTGTGTGTGTGTGTGTGTGCGTGCCGATCAGGTGGAACAGCAATCAGAAGTTGTAGTTGTAGTAGTAGTAGTAGTAGTAGACACTGCAGTGACAAGACACACAGACAGACAGACAGAGGGACAGATCTGAACCAAAACGAATCGATTTAAGTGCACTGGAAAAAAACGTTGATTCACGTTAAAACTGCTAATTGATATTAATTGAATTCGACTTCAGCAGAAATGATTCAGTTTGAATAATTCCAAGAATTTATTAAATTCCATAGAAATATTTTTTTTAATTGACAAAAGTAAGTTTCAAGTTTGTCTTCGTTGAAATTGCTCTTTCTCTCTCTTTCTCGTTTTCTCCCTCCATATAAATCTCTTTCTCTATCTCGTTATTTTTCTCTCTTTCTGTCCCTTTTTGGTACTTTTTAATATTTACTAACTCAAATTTTAAATTTATTTTATTTTTAGCCTTTGTTCTTTTCACATTTGTTTTTTACTGTGTATCCGAACTCCGATCGAACCAGCTGTAAAAGGTGAACAACATTCCCCCTGCAATCTCCTACAACCACCCACCCATCACCCCGCACCGCCCCTCATTCCACTCCTCACCTCACCGCATCTAAGCAATGTGGAAATGCTGTTGACTTTAGTTTTTAAGTTCACTTTTCCCACTTTTATTTTTTTTATGTGCTGCTTGCTTTTAATGGCATTTACCACTTTGACATTATTATTGCCACAGTCACAGACAAAAGTGATGATAATTAGCAGACGACATCATCATCATGATAAACGAATTTGATTCTTCTTCAGATCATTTGCAGTGCGGTTTCCATCTCGAATTCCATGAAAAAACCCCAAAACCTAAATGTTCCCCTGCCTAGACACAAAAGGTTTTTTGTTTTAAATCTAGCAACAAGTTTATAAAAAATTATTGTGATTTTTTTTGTTTTTGTTTTTGTATGTGGTAATACCAGATGGTAATTTGCATTAGCTAGCTAACAAGAAAGACAAAAATAAATTAAAATAAAACAAATTCCTAATGCCCATCTTCTCGTGTCGCATTGTGGTCCATTTTTAATGGTCTGGCCAGGCCGCATTTGAATGAAGCTGATGCTGATGCTGATGCTGACGCTGAAGCTCAAGGCCAATCTCAAAACTCAGTCGAATCGTCAGCATTAGCCTTAGCAACCAGATTCGTATGCTAACTAACTAGTTGAGCTAGATTTGTATTTGCTTTGACTTAGTTTTTAGTTCGCTTCGGTTCGCGTAAGACAACGAAAATTTCAATTTCATTTTAATTCAGAACTATAGTGATCTAATCGTGTCCGTAAAGACCAACCAGTTAACCATAAAAATAGATTATAGAGCATACACTGGCGATGAGTAAGCCGAGATGGTCGTGCTCGTGATCTACTTGTCAACACCTACACGACTTTTTGATAATTTCGAATCAATGGTTCCGGTTTCCATTTGCCATTTACCATTTACCATATACCATTTTACCATTTACGATTTACCAGTTAACGATTCCCAAGTGCCGCTTGCCGCTTGCCGGTTTCCATTTTTGACGTTTCGGTTAAATGATCGCTGATCGCTGATTGCTGATCGTCAGTCAGGTTATGCATTTGGCATGCTGGCCATGAGTGTTAACTAATTAAGTGTGGAACGCACTTTGGAATTGGCTGCGGATTTGAATTTTAGCCACTGACGTAACAAAGAAATGAGGTGGAAAAAAAAACAAAAGCCAAAAAAACCAAAAACAAAACCAAAACGGCAAAATTGATAAAAATGATGGGCACCAATTTTAGTGTTGTTTATGGTGTTCGCCTTAGCTTGATTGGTGAAAAGCTCTTTCTTTGGTTTTCTGTTTATATGCATATAGTGCCGTGTGGAATGGAAAGTGCATGGGAGCTTCAGCGTCGTGTTGAAAGTCGAGAAAGATGAGCTAGGGCAATCAAATGACAAGCAATTAGCGACGCACAACTCATACTAATCGATTAGTAATCGCTGATCGATGATTGACGATGATTAGCGAGCTCATAAATGATCAATTGCCTTTCCAAAAAGGGGTCTTTCTTTTTTCTGTAAACCCAAATATATATAAATATAACAATTGTTATGCAACTCCGAAACTAAACCATATTCTCTGGCTTCGGGTATTGGTTAAATAGATCTTGAGTTGATCCCTTACCACAATCAAGTGTAAAGAAACTTCAATATAATATATATATTCTTCGATTAAGTTCCTATTATGAGCTTTAAATCTATGCTATCTATTATAAACTTGAGGCTGTAATTTTTAACTCACGGTTTTTCTTACTCAATGGAAAATTCGTGAGTCAAGCGTGTTTTTAATATAAGGTATATAATATATTTAGTCCAATAAAAAAAAGTCTTCAATTCTGTTGAAACAATTATTACTAATAATGCTGTATCGTGTTTTTATCGCCTTTTGTGAAGGTTAGTAAAAAGTTAAGGGGCTTCTGGCGGAAGGTCAGTCTTGTGCTATAAAGATTTTAAGTTATTTTTTTCTTCTTCTGCTTAAGCTAATGCAATCTGGTTCAAGAAGATACACAATAAAAATGGTAGCATATATATGCTAACCATCTTTTGATACACACACATATTTACATGTATATCCTCGCAGAAACTCATTAATTGTGTATCAATTAGTGCCTTGTAGAGCAGAGATGAAGAAATCTCGTTTTGGGCCGGCTTTGACTTTGAAATCGAATTGAAATTGGAAATGAAAATAAATATTGTGACTCGTCCACTTCCACTTCCACTTTTCAATTGAGAGTCAGGAGACATATTTTCATGCACAGAGAGTTGACCAAATCGGATAACGAAGCATTCATCGGCCAATAGAAGAAGATGAAAAGCGACTGACAATTTCAAGGCTAAAACATTGAAAAACAAATAATTGAGAGCGTGAGTGAGAGAGAGGCTGTCGTTTGCTGTTGATAGCTGCAACAAATTGTGGAAATGCTTAGAAAACTAGTTGCAAACAACAAAAATAACAACAACAATGGCGACGACTTTCATTATTCGATTGAACAATCGATGAGCGCTTTTGGAAATTGGCAAAAGCTAAAAGATTGCCGGCAACGAATATACAACAATGCCATAGATACATAGATGTCTTATGGTCGTACATTCATGAGTGTATTCATGAGTATGTATCTGCGCCAAAGCGAAAGAAATGCAGTTAAATGGCAAAGACCGTGAAAACAGTAAAAACCGTTGCGAGATTGCTGCAAATAAAAAAAAGAAAAAGGAAAAGAGGAAAAATAAATGGGGTTGCTCACTTTTCATATGCTGTTTGTAACGTTTTTATTTTTGAAGATCCAAAGTCTGTTTCTTTCTCTTCACTTTCGCTAACTTGATTTGTGGGCAGAAAAAAAACAAAAGATACCTAAAATTTAGAATATAGATTCTTGAATTAAGTTCAAAATTAAAGTCTCGAATTAAGAGCAAATATTATATTCGTCTTCATGTATTCTATTCGTTGATTTAGTTTATTTATTTTAAAAATTAACTGTTTTTAATCGAGTTTGTCATCCCTCATTATAATTCTCGCATTCTGCATTTGAGTTTGTAAATATTAATTTGAGGTTCAAATATTTAATTAACGAGTTTTCTTTCTGGATTTCATTCAAGATGGAAAATTCGTGAGTCTCATTTCATCTAATTTTCTACAGGCTTGCAGAAATTCTGTTTGGGTGCAAAAGGAAATATTCTCTTTTATTTTTTTTTAATTGATTTCAGGTTTTCTTTCAGTTCTTGTTTTCACTTAAAGTAAACAGGGTATTCAAGCCGCACAGTTCGGTTTGTTTGGCTTTGGTTTATTTTGTTCGTTTTCTTTCTGTTATTGGTAGTTGGTTTGGTTATTTTTGGAGCTACTCCGACGGCTACTCTCTGCTTACCATTCATCAATTCGAAACTGTGCGAAAACAAATGTTGTTAAACCAACAACAGGAACAACAATAACAACAAGTTTTATGAACACTTCACTGGCAGCCCTTTTCACTTTTTATTGGCACTCTTAAATTACAAATAAAAAACACAATAAAAAAATATATAAAAAAGATAATGCATTAGTTTATGTCATTTGTTGGTCAAATAATATAAGAATAATGGGAATTACCAACAACAAAGCAACATGAAATGTTGTCCAGCCTTATTAGTGCATTTGTTTATTGTTTAGGTTTTATTTGTTTTTTGTTGCTTATGCACACACACACACACACATTCCATATTTTCTGCATTTATGAGGTCCTATTTTCCACTCTCTCTATCTCTTTCTCTCTCTCTCTCTCTCTCTCTCTCTCTCTCTCTCTATGTGATGCCTTTGTGTGCTCTCTTTTCAAACGCGTCCAATTACCTCAACTGACTTTCCGTTAATGTTTTGAATTTCGAATTAAAACTGGCAACCGAAAAACCAAAAACACAAAAACAAATAAGTAAGCAACAAACTAAAAAACAAAAAAAAGACTACAAAAAAAAACTCCACACACAGACAAAAAATGAATACAAACATAAAATGCAACTGGGAAACTGAATCTTGGGATTTTGGAATTTGAATTGGGCTCTGGGATTGCAGTTTGCAGCTGGGTGGGTGTAGTGATGTGTGTGTGTGTGTTTGTGTGTGTATGTGTGGGTGCAGTGTGCCATGAAATTACACACACAAGCAAACATTAAAGAAGTCTGGAGACTGGGACTGGAGCGCAGACTGAGACGCCAGCTTAAGCAGAGACTTCAGCTGAGACTTGGTTGACTGCCTCAACGGACTCTTGTGGCAGCCAACAAACAGCTAACAAACTTATGAGCTGCTGGCAACTGCCAACTGGCAACTGGCAACTAGCCAACTGTTGCACACGTCGCCAACGCCAGCAACATTATTGTTGTTGTTGTTGCTGGCGCGACCAGAATTGTTGATTTTGTAATTGTTGTTTTGTTGCTGTTGTTGTCTTTGTTGTTGCTGCTGTGCGTTGCTGCTTTATTACCTCAGTTCTCGCTTTATTGCGGTTTCTACCTTACCTTTTTTTTTTGTATACCCATTATTGAAATCGATTCCCAAAGAGGGTATCCCTCAAGTTGTGCCAAGAAAATTATGAAAAAACACCTGACAGATATTTTCAATTGAAATGATCTTCATTTATTGACATCAATCTTACTTAGCTTACTTTTACTGAATGCGTTTAATAGAACTTCTACTTTTAGACCCCACTAGTGACAACCTTAACCTAAATAAGCTTAAGGCTTTAGACTGTAAATAAGCTTCATAAAAAAATGTTTACATTAAATAGTTGAGATATAATGACTTTGTTATTTTATGAATTCACACGAAAAATTGCAATATCTAGAAATTACTTTATTTTTAATTTCCACTTTCATTGGAACTTTTTTGTCAAGAGAAATTATGCTTTACTCTGACTTTTTCAGTATTGTTTCTCTAATATTCAGCTTCTTGGATTCTCCTAATTATGCTTTATTTTGTGTGACAGAAAAACTGCTTGAAAATTTGATTTGATGTTGAATATACTAATTTTTCACTATGGCAAACAAATACAATAAATTACCAAAAGTAAAAATAAATTCACCAAAAGTAAAACTAAATGTATAATTATTCATTAGGTTAAGAATACCAACATTAGTATCTATAGTTTGCATATATTTTACACAGTGTATTTCAAACGATGCTTCTCTGATTTTAGTTTTCAGGGTCATTAAGTAAAACTGGCTCATGAAAGTGGGACAGCCAAGCCTCAACTAGGCTGGGCTGACGAACCTGCGAATGATTCAGCGAATGGTCGAACTATTGAAGCCGTCCATACAGATTCAGCCGGTGGATACACATGCCAATAAGGCGATCCTGATGTGTTTTATATCACAGATAATTTTTGGCCGACCGATTTGCATAAAGAAAAAAAATAAAGCAGCAAATATAACGAAATGAAAACGAAAATTGCTTTTAGGTCAACCATATCTTTGTGGATACTATTTTGTGTCATTCGTCAACTATTTTGGTTTCACCATGGCTACAAAATGACCAAAGGACATCCAAATAATCCACGTAGAGTCGAAAAATATGAGCATGTTCTGTTTTCGACTCATTTCCGTTCGCCCTGAAACTTTGAACAAGTATTTGATTTCCCAGATGATCCCATAATCGTTGACTGTAGTTTGAGAGAGTTGGTGCCTGCGATTCTAACGCACCATTAATATTTGTAAATCAATGATGGAGCAGTAACAGTTTCTACGTGCCCCTCAAAGTATGCCATAATTTTTGTTTGTTTGATTTGGCGAATAAATGTGTGCTCCTAAGTGTATGCCCCAATTTAACCAAAAAAAATTCTGTGATTGCCTTACCATATACATCTGTATATGTGAATCGTATTTCGCGTATTGAAATTGCACGTAGTTCATATAGTATGTATTGAAATCTATTAATACAATATAAAAGAACAACGCCGTCATGCAAAACTGGATGCAGTATAAGCTTATTTCACAGAGCAATAATAAAGATACATGTTACTTGAAATGTTTTTAAAATATATGATTTTGTTGCTACTTATCATAATGTGGAAATGCCAATATAATACAATATAAAATATAATTGGTGTGTGCTCTAATTCGCTTCACATTGATGAGCTCATAACTCCCGTGACTCAAGTTTTGCTCGTGTTTCAGCAACAGGTGTCTGCTACAATTTACAAGCGCCTCTTTTGGCTACATTTTATATACTTTGCTTTGCTCTGTGAGCGTTTTGCGCCAATTAGTTGGGCGGTTCTGGGTGATATCACTTAAACAATCCCAGCTGCGTTGACTGTCCATTAAGTCGTGCAGCTGTGTGAAAAATTAAGACATCTGTTCACTAACTGAGATTCAATCATCTGCTTTTCAAATACTCAGCAGTCGTCTCTACATGTTTATATATCTTTTGCTTAACTAATTAACATTGAATGCTTGAAATTACATTATGCCCTCTAATTAAATTTATTTAAATATAGACATGAACTTGTAGCAGCAGATGGCCAGAAGTGATTGCAAATGTCTAAATTTTGAACCGGTGTCTTAAATCAATTTGTTCTCTATTGCTTTTTTGATTGTTCAAATGGGAGCTATCTGATATGGTGTGTAGTCTATCTATATGTGGAATATAATAACACATACATTTTGTGAGGTTGGTCTGAATATTTCCGTAAAAAAAGAAATGGTTTTAGCACAAGAACATTATTACATTATTAGTTCTACGCGCTTCAAACTACACAACAAAATTAGCATACACTCCACAAGAGTATACACATTTTTCAGTCTAAGGTTAAAGTCAAAATGTGATTAACACTACGACAGCTTATTGAGGAGGAATGGGAGTAAGCGCTTTATTGAGATGTCGGGTAACTTAATTGTTGTTATTGAACACAATTGAAATGTGAAATTCTCAATGCATTCATAAAGTGCTGCTTGAGTTAAAACGCAGCTTCAATCACAAATCAAATACTTGAGCAGAACAACAACAATGTGCTAACAGTTTCAGTATTTTTCCATAATTTCTCAAAAACAGTCAAATGTGGTCTTGGCGGTGAGCAGGAGGTGGTGGGGGGTAAAGGCAATGGCTTCATCTAAACATTTATTTATAAATTACAAATATTACTAATAATGTTTTTATATAACTATAACCTCAATTTGTACTTACTTGTTCATTTTAAGCATCTGCTTACATTAAACACGATATCCTTTTGAAATAAAAGCGTTTTTGCGAAAGAAAAAGTTATCAGTCCGTTTTTTTTACAAATATATCCAACAAAGGTATTTTTAATCACACTACACGCGTCGTAATAGCTTTGTTACTCATTTTGTATAAATAAAACTTATAAATTACAAAAAAAAAAAATACAAAAAAATGAATGGGAATTGCAATGTACGTAGACATTTGTGAGGTTCACATGATTAAGATCTGGAGGCCAGCAGCGCCAAGGCGAGTGCCCAGCCCATAGACGCCATCACCGCCCCCGCATCCGATCTGTAGCCATAGTTGTTGGGATAACCGGGTGGCGGTGGCATGGACTGGCCATTTGAACCGCCATTATAGGAATAGGGTCGGCCATGCTCATCGGTTCCGCTAACATAGTAGCCACCATTGCCGCCGGCACCGCCATAAGGTCCACGCGAATCAACGCCCGCATACCCATAGCTGTACTGTGGATCGCTGCTGCTCAAGCTGCCGGGCGGACGCATGCCCGCTCCTTGTGCATTGGACCAGGCACCGGCCCCGGCACCCCCAGCAGCACCATTACCAGCACTCCAGTTAACACCACCCATCTGGCCGTGCACTGCGGAGAGATAGAGAGACACATAATCACTGGTAATCCGCTTGGGCTTGGAGATTCACCGAGACTCACCCGACGCCAGGCAGGCGAACGCACAAATCCAGATCACAGCGAAACAGCGACGATCGGTTAAAGCCATGTTTGAGGTTTGATCGACTAGCTGCAACTAATTCGCTGGCGGCAACACGTCAACGGTTTTAAGCTCGTTTCTCAGTCAGGCACCACCCGCCCCTTCCAGAGCTTATCTCGCCCCGATCCCCCCACACCCCAGATGGGCTGACACTCCAGTTTGTTTTTACATTATTTTTTTTTTCTTTTTAAGCTAGTCGAACTGCGACCGCAAATGTTGTTGTTACTGTTGTTGTTACTGTTGTTGTTACTGTTGTTGTTGTAGAGTGGCAGCGAGTCATCATCGTTGTTGTTGCTTTATTTAATTGTTTAGCTACTCATTGTTGTGGCCTCACAGCGGGCATAATCGTTATGTCACGCAGCTTACATTTGCTTAAGTATTTCAATTGCTTTTGAGTATTTTGAGCATTTCAGAGTATGCAAACTTCGAACTGCAAAAGTATCTTTTTTTGTATTTTGTTTTTGTTCGTATGATTGCAATCGAGAACACGCAAATTTGTGTAAGCCTTTTCGGTTGTTATTGTAATTTGTACGAGTTTACGTGAGAGCCTCGAGTTTTTTTCCGGTATAGAACACGTTAATTTGCTGGCTCATTAATGACATGCATGACGAAGTGCTGAGAATATTGTCTTGGCAGCAAACGGCGACAGTCAAATGCCTGTTTTTTTTTCTTTCTCTCTGTTTTCATATATATAGCTGATAAATATGGAAAAAATAAACAACTGTATTACTTTTACTTTTATTTTGGGAAGAGGCGTGGGCAGCGATTTGTTAACACTTTCCGTTTACGATCGAAGTCAACTGGCAACTGGCAACTGGTGGCAGCTGGTAAACAATACAAACGCTTTGTTGTTGTGGAAATGACGCACAAAACAATGGCAAATATTTGACGCTGTTGTTACTTGCCACAATTGTCGACGCATTGTCATAAATGGGTCACAACATTACTGCATAGGTGATAGAATTCATATAGACAGTGTAGGCCAAAATATTAGTGGTGGCTCATCTTATGGTGATAAAATCAAGATCTCTTCAATATCTTTACTGTTTGCTTACTTTCAGTATTGATTGTTTTTGTTAAAAAAAAATGCATAATTTTTTAACTATACTTTATGTATTTAACATTTTCCAAAACATATGTGTGCACTACTATTATTTAGATCGCAGCTGTATACCTGACTTTCATCTAGCTGCAGTTGGCTGATAATTACACATAACACTTTGATATCTACACATTACGAGAATAAAATGAAACCAATTTTATCTACATTTATTATACGAGAACTTATGTTCAAAATTTGCACTCTTCAGCCTTTATAGTCTGTGAGATCCGCAGACCGACAGAAAATCGAGCAAATTTAGAGTCTACATATCTTATAGACGGACGGACTAGGTCGACTTGATTGGTGAACTTCATGGAATCTGAGATGATTTATTCTGTTACAAACAGTGGCGAAACTTTATTATACCATTTTTAATCATTTTCGATGTGTTCAGGCTATAAAAATAATTAGTAACTTCTCTTCTCTGTTGACATTCATTTAAAAAGAAATAAATTATAGTCGAGACTGCCCAACTAGTACACTGCCTTTTATTTATTTATTCATATTAACTAATATACATTTATTGTACAACACTGGAATTAAAATAGGTTTGAACAGCTTATATTTAAATCGTTATCATATATAAAGTTTTAAAATTTCAGAACGAATTAATACTTTGATGAAAAGCATAAAGAAAGAATTTGTATATTGAATAAAGTGAAATTCAAATGCATTTCTTATTGGGTACCTATTTTAAGGAACGCCATCTGGCGTATGGAACCGAAGGTAACCGATGTGGCAACACTGGGCGTGCTGCCACTAAAATGAGTATTGCAGCTGCGCAGTGGCGACACACAGGGAAGATTCGAATTGGTAATCACAAACCAGTAGGGCAGGTCAACCCCCCTTTCAACCCCCCATTGCCTGAACTAGGCAAGGGTAAGTCACTATGGCCACGAGTATATCCGTGTGTGTGTGTGTGTGTGTGTGTGTGTCACGGTGTGTTTTGGGTTTCGGACGTTTTTCCAGTGCACGCTGGGACAAATCACATTTTTCTTGTGGCTTCAAATTAATAACCCAAAGACGAAGCGCACTTTTGCTTGGTTTTGGCTTAAAAACCATAGAAATTAATTTTTAAGATATGTAAAAAAAAACATGTAAATATGACAGTTGTTATTTATTTGTGCTGTGCAAAGTGTAAGTAGATGATGCATTTCTGTTATGAGGGATAAATACGTTTCCCAAGATGATTTTTATTTACCATATGGAGGTAGTTGCTCCATAGTGAAATGATAGCATTTCAGAGCGTCGACTCTCGGCTGATGGCTTTATTGTGCGTGTGTGTGTGTGTGTGTGTGTGTGTGTGTCGGTTGGTTTTCGCTACTCGTTGTTGATAGTGGCATTGCTCGGCTCGTTTGCCATTGACTTAGCTTTCGGAGGCTTCAGTCTCCTGGTTCTGGTGGTGAAATTTCAGTTGCAGCACAAGCGCCAGCCAAAACAATTCGCATTATTATTTTTTGTTTTTGGTACACATTTGGCTGTCAATTAAGAAGCATAAACAAAAACCAGCAGACAGAATGTGGCTCAAATCAAATTAACGCTTTGTGCCAGCAGGCAGCAAAGCCAGCAAATTCAACATAAAACCAAAACAATAAAGTAGAAAATTCAGCATAAATAAGTGAAACTAAACGCACAAGCAACCAACAAAATTTAGCTGTATGTAGCTGAAATCAAACCAAATCACCACAAATTAGACAACGGCAACAGCAACAAGGAGCAGCAGCAACAAGGAGCAGCAGCAACAACAACAATAGCAACAAAGAGCAGCAGCAACAGCGCACGAAAAAAATCTATTGCATCTATTCAGGCGCATAAGGAAAATGAGCGCAAAGGTAGGCAAACTGCGAGAGCAGCCCTCTCTTTCTCTCTCTCACACACACACACTCTCTCTCTCTCTCTCTCTCTCTCTGTGTGAGTGTGTGTGTGTGTGTGTGTTTGTTTGTGTACTTTGCACTTATTTTCAATGCTGCACGCTAAACGCCGCTTCTGGTTGGCCCCCAAACACTTTGCACGCAGTAAATGAATTTTTTAATTGGCTTGGTAAATTTCATTAGCACTTGATGTGTTCAGCAGCCCCACAACTTAGGAATGTGTGTGCGTGTGTGTGCGTGTGTGTGTGTGTGTGTGTGAGGTAGACACTAATTGCATTGCCTGCATTGTCAATTGAGCCTGCAGCCATTTTGAGACAAGACATATGTCAAACATATGTCATACAAGTCAACGCAAGAGCTCCAGAGACAGAGACAGAGACAGAGAGCAAGAGCAAGATAAGGAGAGAGAGAGAGAGAGAGATAGAGAAGTGTAGGGAGTTTATTTGTGTGAGTGCGTCTCCTCCGATTACATTTATGTGATAGCAACAGCGGAGAGTTGAACTTGCCTCAAATGCAATTTGTCGCATGAACAGCTGCTGCTGCTGCCGCTGCTGCGGCTGTGGTGGGAATTGCATTTAAAATCGAATTCGAGCACTTGAACCCCGACCCCCCTAGATCAAGCAAACTCCCCCACCCCGCTCTCGTTTGCCTCCCACCAGAGAATTCTATGAATTGAAAAAGCGTTAACATTTTAATATGCGCAGTTGGGTAAACCTTTTTGGCTATAATTTTTATTTTTGATTCCGAGCAGACCAACGACATTGTTTCAAGAATGTGCTTTGGCTCAAAATCATTTAAAATACATATCAACCAAATGCTTTCTGAAATGCTTCCAAAATATATCATAGAATAAAAAGGAAAACAGAAAAGTGCTATACACTTTATCTGGAGCCAACGAAAGATATATTTAAATTAGAACGAAAATAGGTCACCAAACAAAAAAGAATTAACATCTTAAAATTGAGCGCAATGAAAGCTAAAAGAATTTCCTAAATAGACATCCACATAAGTTGCAAGTTGGAAAACACATTTATAGTGCGTGATTTTGATTTGCAAAATTATGATGCACTTAAGTAAAAAGCTTTTTCACACTGGGAACACAATTTAAACACTTCAAAGTAGTCAAAATGATTAGTGGGGGATTTATATCCCACTATAGATCTTCCGTTGGTATTTCTTTGTCTTTCCGACAAGATAATTCCCTTGGATCTGCCTGTGGCTTAAGCGACATAGTCTGCTCTGCTTTGAGAATTTCCTCTAATGGCTTATTTATTTTTAATATGATAATTCTGGAAATTAATATACTAAAAAGTATTCAATTTCTCATTTGTAATATTGGTATAGTTTTTAAAAACTACCGCTTTAGTCGGCTTGTTCAACTCGATGATAATCCCAAAAATATGGCAATAGTGTTTGCAATTCAAACGAAATTCGCGACAAAGTTGTGTCTCATGTATCTTCTTTTTACAGCTAATCAGTTGTTTCCGTTGAGCATATGTACACACATACATACATACATAAATACATACATATAAATATGTGTGGCTGGCTCAAGAATCTCACAACATATAACGAAGAATATAACTTAAATTATTCACTTCCGTTGCAGGTCGTGATTTGCCGGCTTCTGAGTGTCATTTAGTTCGCTTTCAAATTGTATTGCAAGTGCCATTTAAATTCTGTTTACCTTCAAAGTTAGCAGCCTTGAGTCAATATAACCCTTGTATACAGTAAGGATGACCACAGGCCCCGTCAGACATTCATGAAAACGCGCAAAAAGTAAACTGCGCAACAGTTTTCAAATGCGCTGTATGTTTACGTGTGTGTGTGTGCGTGTGTGTGTGTGTGTGTGTGTGTGTGTAAGTGATGGTGTTTGTGATAAATGGCATATTGTAAGCCAATGCAAAATCAATACAGTGGCTATTGCGAAAGTGACACGCGCTGCTGCCAGTCCAATTTCTTGATCATATCAAGTATACTGCATATATTTGTTCTTTCTTTTTAATGATGATTTCCACTGATTAATGATAATTACAACTTTTTGATTGATTTTGGATGTGTATTGAAGATTAAAATTTCTTGTTATATTTTTATAATTTATTTTTTAATTATAATGATAATACATTTATTTTTACTGCTTCTGAATTGGCTGATATGTGGTGCAAAATGGTTTTGTGTTGTATATAAAATGCTAATGTCGTCATTTCGCAAATACTTCCTGCTCGTATTTGAAATATTACTCATGCATAGATACATAGGCATATAAATAAATACATACATACAAATATATATACGATTGGTTGTTTGTTTGGAGATTTCGAGCATATTTACAAATGTTGAATAAACAATTGACGCACGAGAGAGCTAAAATAAAAGCGGCAATGCCATTTAATTGTTCGGCAATAACAATTCATATTTAGCGAATTCCTTCGTGTTGACTGTATCAATATTTATATAGAAAACACTGTTTAGGGAATGGGGGCAATGGTCTCACACACATTTACACAATTCACTCAATTAATTTGTATATAGTGCAAAACCATTTGAATACGAGAACCGAACCCAGGAGCATATGGACGCACATACAGACACATAAATAAATATATATATATATATATATATATGTATATAGTTGGGCTTCATTGTTTTTTGGTATCGCCATCGGCATCGACATTGAGAGCTGCTCGGTATCGTTGTTCGGCATCGTTCAGTGTATATTCAACGGTCATGGGATGAGCATCGGATATATCGTATATACGCGTTATCTCTGGCGCCCCACACACACACACACTCTCTCTCTCTCTCACACTCTTTCTCTCTCTCTCTCTCTCTCTCTGCTTGTGTGTGTTTCTCCCTTTCTCTCTTTGTCTCTTTGTCTCCCTACCTCTCTCGCTCATAGACCAAGATCTAGCCGCCCAAAAATTGTCGAACGCGCGCCAATATTTGTCCAGCAAATTAAGCAACAATACAAATAAACACAAATAAAACCAAAATAAGAAAGAGAAAAAAAAAAAACTACAAGCTCGGGAAATTTACGTTATGTGCCAAGTTCATTTTTATTGTTAAGTAGTTGTTTTATTTGCCGCCTCATTGCTGAAAATGTGGCTCACCGATTGTAGCACGGTAGGTGTGGAAGGCCGTGTGTGAGTATGTGTGTTTATGTGTGTGTGTTTTGAGTGTAAATGAATATTTGGCTTATCGCTAAACTGAGAAGAATTCCGATTTATATGGAAAAATATGGAGCGATAAAATAATAAAATAAAATAACCACTAAACAACATTAATGTACATATTCATCTACAAATATATAAATAAATATACAAGAATGTATACTTAAACTCTCTCTGATAGAGGCTTGCTTCCAAAATACTAGTGAAATGCAAGTTCCAAGCTATTGTGTAGTTTTTTTTGCTGTTCAGTATTATTTACGTGACTGCAACAGTTAGTCAACAGGGTAGGCAAATTTCCATTTTGGATGATATTAATTAAAAATTAAGAAATTTCGCAATTGCATTATAAGTGACCGCATCATACCCGAATTCGATGCGAATTTGAGATATATTGAAAGCGTCGGATGTGCTTGAAAGAAATTGAGTAATTAATAGATTCATTTGAATAACATTTGTAGCCACATAACAATGCTTCTATTGTCAAATTGCCAAAATTGTTCTATAAGTTTTAAAAACTATTTCGATTGTTCGTACTGAAACTATATGATATAGCAGTTGGAGTTCGATGATTTTGTATCTTCTTTTTAGCAAGCATAATTGGTGAGTTTGATTGGTACAGCTTGCAAAAAAAAAGGGCTTCTTAGAAGAACTTATCTATCGATCAGTTGTACTTATGGGTGCTATATGATATGTTAGGCTGATTTCAAAGATTTTCTGACATAATTTGGAGTTATGGGATATAGTGATCTGATACGGCCGGAGACTAGTTTGCATAGAAACAGACATACAGACTGACTAGTGTTGCTAATTAAGAATATATATGTATACCTTACAAACTTCACGACAAAAGTATGATAACCCCTACAACAGTATAATAATATATTTATATGCATTATTACTTATTTATTTTATAATTTTATGCCAGCTTAATGTGATATACAGTAATTTTCTTTAAATGCTCAGTGCGTAATTTGCATTTTAAGAATTGTATAAGTTGTCAGCTGAAAATTTCTTAAATATAATATTCATATAATTCAATTAAGCTTTTTCATACATTTAAATGCACATAAAGATCTTAAATAGAGATCAAGCGTTTCTTTTCATATGCAAAATAGTCGAGTTTACACAACAAAGGGTTAAAATTATTTGAAATACTTATTCATATATGTGACCGGCTCAAATGCCAAATATGAACAAAGGTCTAGGGTCTGTTTGGGGACAGTCTTTCTACAGACGGGGCGAGGCAAACGCAATGGGAGAAAAAGCACAAGTTATGAAGACGCCGCTAGAGAGGGGCAGAGAGACAGAGAGAGAGAGAGAGAGAGCTGAAAAAATATACAAATAAACATACGGGTGCAAGTATAGTGTATATCTTTGAGAATTTCAAGCTATTATCAGACGTACAATAAATATTCAAGTAAGCACTTACTGGCTACAGCGCTGGTCATTTGCCTAGCGACAGTGCACAATTTAATTTTCATCTTGAAAGTGGAAGTCAAATTTATTTAACATAATTATAAATAGCTAGTATTGCAATATTTCAACAAAAAAGAATATAGACCATACATAATTAGATCAATCGTTGGTTTCTCCTGTGATTCTCAATCAAACTCTAGTTTCGTTATGAACATTACTTACTGCTCTGATCTGATTAGATCTGATTTGACCTGAGCCATAGCTTGACTACAAATTTACATATATAAAAGTTGAGTTGAGGTCTTTGGCAACTGCATTGCTGATAAGAAGAATTTTCAACTATAGCCACTTGGATGTGTGGATGTTGCCTGTAGCAATATAAAGTGGATCATAACTAACAGCTTGTCATTGTGTGTGTATTTGTATGCATCTTACAGATGACACGCTATAAACAGACCGAGTTCACGGAAGATGATTCAAGTTCAATTGGTGGCATACAGCTGAATGAGGCGACGGGACACACCGGCATGCAAATACGTTATCACACGGCCCGGGTGAGTACGATCCATAAAATACACGTGCCGGATTCGGTGGATAGGGTGCGTGTCGCTTTATGACAATGATCCAAAAGGCGGCGTCGTAGATTTGCCAAGGTTGCCAGTTTTAAGTACATTTTGACTGTGTTTGCTTTAACTGCTATAATAGCAAATCTTATAAGTTACCAAGATAACCACCGTAAAGGCCTTCCCATTCAATACTCAAACTCAAACGCAGAGCCTACAAATTTCGAGCTTCTATTTTCCTTTAGAGCTCGGTTTTTGGCTTGTTGATCACAAGGCTTATATCTTAAAAATATTTGCATTTGGCTACAGGCTACATGGAACTGGCGATCACGGAATAAAACTGAAAAATGGCTGCTTATAACGACGTTTGTGATGACGATTATGATTTTGGCACTACTCACGATGATAATCTCAAATGGCTCTGACAAGACCAATCATGTGGTACACGTCCAACATAAGAAGGGTGAGTGAAATCATCTAAGAAAAACAAAAATGTATTATTTAATTATATATTATTGCAGACTGTGTGGGGGAGAATGAGATGCCCTGCCTCAACGAGCATTGTATATTTGCCTCCAGCGAGATTCTCAAGTCTATAGATGCCAGCATCGATCCCTGTGATGATTTCTATGGTTATGCATGGTATGAAAAGTCACTTGGGCGGTATTACTAAGTATTACAAGTCAAATATAACATCGTTAAAGAGCAAAAGAATATCGACAAGATCAATGAAAACCCATGATATTAGCTGGTACTCGACAGGGGCTGTGGTATGTAACCTCAGTCTGCGGTATTGCAAACCATCAGGAACATTTTTGATCATTCAGATATAAATATATATAGGGATAGGGTATATTCATTTTGTCAGTCAGTTAGGCAGCGATTAGAGCATTGCCAGCATACAAGGTTATCTCAAAGATAGTAGTGTTATGTGCAGAGCTCTTATGTGAACTAGAATATCAATAGGATAAATAACTGCTGGGAACGAACCAGTTTACCCCAATTTACACTATAAACACAAGCCAAATAGACTGAGAGTTATCTGAAATGAATGAAACTGAATAATACTTATTGAATACTTATTTAGTCGCACACTATTTGCCTTTGCAGCAATCAATGGATCAAGAACAATCCGATACCGGAGGGTAAATCGACGTGGGGCACATTTGGCAAGCTGGAGCAGATGAATCAGCTAATAATACGCAATGTGCTGGAGAAGCCAGCAAAAACCTTTAAATCGGATGCGGAACGCAAGGCCAAAGTATATTATGAGTCCTGCCTGGATGTTGATGAGCATATGGAAAAACTGGGGGCCAAGCCAATGAACGATTTACTTTACCAAATTGGTGGCTGGAATGTGACGCAGAGCGGCTACAATGTGACCAAATGGCAATTGGGCACTACGCTCAAAATATTGCACAACAAGTGAGATTCGATGGAATGCTTGTGATGACAATAACTTTAATGCTCAAGCTATTTTTTAGATACAATTTCAACTGTTTGTTTGGCTGGGCCATCGGCGAGGATGATAAGAACTCGACACGGCATGTCATCCAAATAGATCAGGGCGGATTGACGCTGCCCACCGCCGACTATTACAACAACAAGACGGACATTCATCGCAAGGTGCTCAGCGAGTATATTGAATATATGACCAAAATATGCGTGCTCCTCGGCGCCAATGAGACTGAGGCACGCATCCAAATGGAGGGCGTGATTAATTTTGAGAAGAAACTGGCCAATATCACAATACCGATGGAGGATCGACGCAACGAGGAGGCCATGTATCATCCGTTGGAGCTCAGGGATCTTACCCGATTGGCACCGTTCCTCAATTGGACGGATCATTTCGACAATGCCATGCAAATGGTCAATAGGCGTGTCACAAACGAGGAGGTTGTCGTCGTCTATGCCCCCGACTTTCTCAAGAATCTGTCTAATATCATTATGAGCATGCAGCAAACGGAGGCGGGCAAAATGTAAGTTTATATTGCAATACATACTCTGAACTGCTCTCAACTGATGTCGTTATGGCACCTGTCAATAGGATAAACAAACTTCATGTTTGGATAAAATTAATTAAGAGCATCGAACTCGATATAAATTACGAGCGATACGAGGATATACTTGAAAGAAATTGTGTAATTAATTGATGCATCTATTCATATTCAAATCATATAATATATATTGATCTGATGTCGTCACGGCAGCAGTTTTGATTTATCTATGATACGTGTTTTAAAACTGAGTTGTATTTCATCCGCAGAACGCTGAACAACTATCTGATTTGGCAGGCAGTCCGGACGCTGACCAGCTGCTTGTCCAAGCCCTTCCGGGATGCGTATAAGGGCGTGCGTAAGGCGCTGATGGGCTCCGATGGCGGCGAGGAGGTGTGGCGCTATTGTGTCTCCGACACGAACAATGTGATTGGATTTGCTGTGGGCGCCATATTTGTACGCCAGGCATTCCATGGCGTTTCCAAGCCAGCGGCGGAACAAATGATCGGCGAGATACGCGAAGCCTTCAAACTGAATTTACAGAATCTCAGCTGGGTGGACAAGCAAACGCGTGGGCGGGCCATTGAGAAGGCCAACGAGATTTCGGATATGATTGGTTTCCCCGACTATATACTCAATGCCGAGGAGCTAGACAAGAAATATGCCGAGTTGAACATTACAGCGAATGCGTATTTCGAGAATAACATCCAGGTGGCAATTTACAATCTGAAGAGTAATCTGAAGCGACTCGATCAACCGGTGAATAAGACCAATTGGGGCATGACACCGCAAACAGTAAATGCCTATTATACGCCAACGAAAAATCAGATCGTATTTCCCGCCGGCATACTGCAGACACCGTTCTTTGATATCAACAATCCGAAAAGTTTGAATTTTGGCGCCATGGGCGTTGTCATGGGCCATGAGCTGACCCATGCCTTCGATGATCAGGGACGGGAATATGATAAGTTCGGCAACATCAATCGGTGGTGGGATGCGAAGAGCATCGAGCGATTCAATGAGAAGTCCGAGTGCATATCCCGCCAATATGGCAACTACAAACTAAACGGACGCAATCTGAATGGCAAACAAACTTTGGGTGAGTTCTGCTCTTGATTTGGGCTGCATGACACAAATTCAAAATCTCTTTGCTTACTGTGCAGGCGAGAATATTGCTGATAATGGTGGACTAAAGGCGGCTTATCATGCCTATCTGCGCACCACGCCCGAGAAGGATGCTGATACCCTCAAATTGCCCGGCCTAAATTTAACACATCAGCAGCTCTTCTTCGTTTCCTTTGCACAGGTGCGTCTTGATTCATTAATTGAATGTGTTTGTCAAATTGAATTGTAAATTGTTTGCAACTTTTCACATAGGTTTGGTGTTCAAGCACCACGGATGAAACCAATCTGCTACAGATGGAAAAGGATCCGCATTCGCCATCGCAGTTCCGTGTCATTGGGACCCTGTCCAATATGAAGGAGTTTGCGGAGGTTTTCCATTGCCAGGCCGGCAAACGCATGAATTCGACCAAGAAATGTGAAGTTTGGTAAGGACACAATACGTAAAACAGATCTCAATACGTCATCGAAATACCAAAAATAAACAAAAACCAAACCAACTAATTACCAAGAAACCAAAAGAAGCCCTGTTAAACTGCAGCACAAGAAAACTATTGTAAGCAAACGCAAAATGCTATAGAATTTGTGTGTTCCATGGAATGTGTATTTAGCTCATAGAATTTATTGTTTTAACTGTAATTTGTCTTCTATAAATATGTATAAGCTTGCAGATTGACAAAAGCACTTCGAAATAAGTCTGTCTGTTGCCTAAATTACTTATCGTTAAACTCAACGGTTTCCCAACCACAACAAATATTTGAAAATATTAATTGATTAAGTAATTGAACCTGGCAGATGTTATTCCACTCACGTATCCAGCTTGGATTATCTAGATTATTGTATTGGTCTGTAATTGGATAATGTGGTATTAAGAACTGTGTAGATAGGTATTAAAATAATAATTCTGTTTTCTTCTTTTTTTGTTAAGAAGTTTAGTTTTTAGTATCTGCGCAATATCACATAGCATTTAAAAATGTACAAGGTAATTAGGTGCATCTAATAAGTCGTTGGCTGATGCTTAGTTACCAATTTTACTAACAGCCAAATCTCTTTAATCAATTTTTGTCATATTCAATAAAGCTGTGCCCATTTACAATTTGCAAGCTTATGGAGTGCTTCGGCTGGCCGAAATTTAATTAATTTAATTCGTATTATGTTTTACTGAGAAACGTCAGTCATTGTGCCTAAGTAAAAATGAAAGAATATCTGACGATAAATCCTTTGCATACTTTTGGGAGCGGGCATTTAACGACTCTAAGCCGAGCCTGGATCGCAACAAATACCAAAGTCAAACAATAAAACAGCAACAACAACATCAGCAAAACAATACTTAAAAGAACAACTCTAAAATTAACGCATTGCACACAAACAAACCAAAAAAAAAGAAGAAAATAAATGTTTTAAGTATTATATATGTATGTAGTAGATATAAACAATTTGTAACTTTAAACGGCGGTTCACAGTCAGTGCCCGCTATAGATAACTGTGTGACTAGCTACTTGTAAAACGATTAATGTATATTGTATGTAAAGAAGAGCTCGATTCGAACCGGCAAAAGAGGGGTTTACTATATATATATATATATATATATATATATATATATATATATATATAGATAAACAAAAAAAAAAGAAGAAAAAAAACTGTATTCTGTATTCTTATTATGTCAAAATCAAAATACACACTTATGTATGCTTGTAAGCCAAACTTGCCCCAAACAGAGTTGTGCTTGTGTGTGCCAATGCATGAGCGAGAGAGCTACGCTATGAGAGTGAGCGAGAGGGGCGAGTGAGAGCGAGAGGGAGAGCACATGTTTGGGATAGTACATCTGCCTTTTCGTTGCCAAACTCCAAAGTGCGAACAAAATACCAAAATACCAACAAAAAAAAGAAGCGAAAAATCAATTTGTATTTTTTTATATATACACTATAAATTTAAATAAGTTATGGGAATGTGGCAGTTTCATTCTTGAGTATGAAATAAAAACAAGTTTTTTTTTAATTACGACATAATCTTAAGGAAATGAAATCAAAATATAAATATGTACGTGTAGTCAATGTTTATGTTTCATATATATATATATATATATATATTGAACACCTTCCATTTATTCTTCGGTTTTTTTTAATGCCTTTGTGTGACCACAACACAAAACCAATACCTATAAAATGCATGGACATCTTATAGTATTTAGTATAAATTACAAACAATTTTCGTATACCGAAAACTAAAAACTGAAAACCAGTAAACGAATATGGTGTAAGTCACCGATGAAGCATTTGGCATATCACTTATATGTGCTTAGTAGTACCACTAATGATACGATACTATGCTATCATACAATCTATTTACAACCAACCCAAACACCAAATGTATGGAATTTATTTAATACGTAACTAGTCAGATTTCCACAGAACTAACATATACTACATATACCGAATACTAACTGGTTAATGTGTAAACATAAATAATAATATACATGTACTTGTCTTGTATGTAATATGCTCAATTGTACCAAATTCCACATAATTCATAAGTAAACTATAAAAGAAAAATAATACTATAATTATATATATATATATATATATATATATATATCTATCTATATAGATATTTGCCGAGATCTGTCTACAAACGGGTTCCTTAATTCAAAAACCACACGAAACGGATATAAGAAACTATATATGTATGCAAATTGCACAAATATTTGAATATCGATAGCATTGTTTTATTTTATCCTTTCTTATTTTTATAACAAATATATATACATATATATATATATATAAATATATATATATATATATTTATAATACATATAAAATGAAAACCAATGCATTTAATTTTGATTTGATTGTTCTTCAGTTTTATGAAATTAAGTTAAAACGAGCTATGGCTAAACAATTTGAGAGTCCAACATTTTATGATTATACACAGATACATATATACATTTATGCATAGGTAAATGCAAATACATATAGGCATGTGTATGGATTCCCATATATGTATGCATCAATAAACAAATAATAACAATATTATGCAATATGCATCTGCAACGTGCATGTGTGTGTGTCGAGATACAAATTATTTTTATTGTCATCCAACACATTACTATATACATATGTCAGCGTAATAAATTCAATAACTAAGTGTAACATAATTTATTGTGCATATTGCGGCTAGAAGCATCCGAGCCTAAAATTGCAATTGCGTTCAACAAAGTGGAACAAGTGCATACGTGTTTTATTCCATTCCATTGCTGCCAGCTTTGCAACAATCCTAATTATTGTTTAATGCGCACTAAAAGACAGCTGCCACAGCTGCCATCGTTGCCACAGTTGCCACAGCTGGCCCCGTTTACTGTGCCGTGTGCTGTGCTTGGTAGCTACAATGAAACTTTCTTCCACATGCAACATGCAACTTCAGTTAAGATCTCTTAAAAATCCAAAGTGTTGCATAATTTCATTTGACTTTACACATCTCGATGCTGCTATGGAAAAATGTGGTAAGATCAACATCATCTGCTTCATCGGCATCATTAGTAGCACAGATGGCAGACCAGGACTGCCAATTATTGTCACTTTTTCGCTTTGAATCTTTTCATCCTTAGAGTATATACATGGCGCTGTTGACAGCATACGTGGGAAGATTAACAAGATATCCATCTGTACATCGAACGGATGCAATAAGAACACTGTTCTGGCCATTGGACACAAGATACTCCAAACTTTATGCCTGGGTCAGAAGAACGTGCTGCATTATCAGTAAATGTCTTGGAACTATACTCCCAAAATTACAAAACAATTTTCGTTACTATTGTTTCGGCATATTTACGAGATCGATCTTTGAATGGTTGTAGCTAAATAACTAATAAATAACACGGTGTTACGGCAAATTGCTAACACATTATTCCACACATTCTCAAGATTGCATTTTTTTTTCTATATTTTTTTCCATTATATAGCTTGTACTGAATCGATATGTTGGCTTCCTTAAATTGTTTTACTTTGTTCTCTGAAGTCATTCCAAATGCTTAAACCGGCTAAAAAATAGGTTGTGCAAAAGTATGTAACAGGTAGAGTAAGGCTGCACTGTCCCCATAGAGGATACATACAAGTTCATATGTCCGTCTGTCCATCTGTATGGACAAGCTTATCTCAGAAACTATTGGAAATAAAGACTACCACATTTAGAATACAGTCTATTTCATATTATTAATTACTTACAGCGTGTTCACCATGTCGATAAACATCGATTAAGCAAACAGCTTTGACGATATACATTTCAAATCAAGATTGTATATATTTTCATATATTATCGATCATTTGTAAAAATTTTCGTATTTTCTTATTTACCAAATTACATATATTCTGTCCGATTTATTGGTAAAGACTTGGGTTCTTGGTATCTTCAAGTCGAGCTCTCTCGACCAAAGTATTCTAATTTGATTTTATGTGCTGTGCTGCCAAAGACTACAACAGAGAGATAAGCAGAGTGGGGAGAGGGAGAGAGAGAGGTAAGATAAGAAAGAAAGAGTAAGGCAGACGTAGTCAAATGGCGCGTCTGACAAGAGAACGGCAGTAAACTTTAAAGTTGTCGAACGATGATTTTGGGACAAAACTTCTAATAAACTTTGTCCGTGGCCAGAGTCAGACATATTCACACACACCCAGAGAGGGAGAGAGAGAGAGAGAGAGGGAGAGAGAGAGAAATGTATACAAATGCCTGCAAATTGCTTGTATAATAAATAATAATAATAGCGTGTGATTTTTGGCGCAATTTAAATTTATTTATGGCTCGCTTGTTTGGCTGCCGCTGCTCGCATTTTACGTTGCGACCAATTTTTCCAGTCTTTGGCGGTTTCTGGCCACGCCCTCGGCTATTGGCAGCTTAGACGTGGCGTGCGTCATGCTCTACATGAGGAATGTGCACATCTATATAAAATACACGAACACACATACAGTTGCGGTCAAAATAATAGTAGTGATTTTTCTCAAAATCTTCATTTTGAATTTGAAGACAAATTCAATTCTGCTGTTTCTCATCCGGGAATGTTTTAGAATAAAATTTTGTTCAAAAATACCAAACGTAGTAAAATATAACGACCAATCATATCTACTTTTTTCTCATATTAATTAGTCACAAAAGCTGAGAAAACATCCCAATTTTTTCACTACTATTATAATTATAAATTTCATTAATAATTTGAGATACAAAATATATATAAAAATTATTCAATTTTATGGATATGCCAACTATTAATGTGTACTTATCTTCTGTATTGATTGCTTGTGTTTTTAAATAAAACTTAAATCATTAAATCATTTTTTAACTTTATTTTAAGTATTTTATTTTGAACACTTTCTAAAACATATGTGTGCAATACTATTATTTTGACCACAGCTGTACATATAAGTGTAGGTATGGCTGTGTGTGTGTATGTGTGTTCAACATTGTCTTGGCGCCCTGGCGTATATTCTATTTTTATCATAGCGGCTGATCCTGGTCGCCTGGCAACCTGCGCATAAAGCATTTAATCTGCTTAACCAGAAAGACAACCCCCGTCCTGCTGTTGCTGGCGCTTGTACTGGCTATTGTCCAGGCTCCTCTTCTCAAACCTCAAGCCTTATCTCGTTTGCTAGTTATTGCTGCCGAGTGGCTGGGAAAGGCAGAAGTTTCACTGTCAACCCAAATTGTAATTATACAAGGTGCACTTACTGCCAGCCAACCAGCCAGCAAGCCGTAAACTCATTTGGCTCTTTTATGGTGTTACTGCTGAGGAACCAATTGCCAATTTGCTTTGCTTTTATTTCGCATTTTCCGCTTGCTCCGACTACATTTATTTGCTTTCATTTACATGAGATTGAGGAATCACGACCGTCTTTCATTTTGAATACCGCCATCAACTGAATTGACAAATGTCCTCTAACATTCGATTATTCGAAATATGCTAATCAAACAATAAAAATGTTTACTTTATGAGAACTTATACGATTTTCAGGAACAATGCCTGTTTGCTATTCACTTAAAAATGCTTAAAAGTCATGGGAAAATTCTCGACTGAGTGCAAGTTGAATCTTCCATTTGAACAAGCAATAATAATTCTAGTAAGCTTTGCAATTAATTTTAGTACATGTATTAAACATTTACTTCGTTTTTCTATTATGGCAGTCAGCAATATGTTAAACTAATTGAAGCAATCTCAATTAAATTTATTTATTTATATTTAAAGCTCAAAGTAAATGCAAATCAAAAACCAAAATCTAAAAGAAACTCAAACTCAAATCCCAATTGTAAATCTAAATCCACTTCTGAATCCGGGTTGTGAACTCCCCGACAAAAATGTGCTGAGTCAGCCGACCATTTGCTCGGTTGATGGCAATCAGGCGTGCATTATGTTGACACGCCCCCCTCATCAACAGTTTTTGCTGGGGGAGGGGGGCGGCAAACAATGGCCTGAAAGTAGTCGTATTCGTAATGGGCCCCTCCCAGCCGCCATGTGAAATAATTTGCCAGCGTTGCGGCATTTCATTTAAATATGTTAATCAAGGGCCAAGTAATTAAGTAAATTAAATGTTCCCATTCTCTCTCTCTCTCTCTCTCTATATATGTATATGTATATATATATTACCATTTCTCTTCCTCTTTCCGGTCACTTCTGCCCTTCTATCAAACTTGTCTGTCATGTCAAACGCTAATTTTAACATGTTGCTTTAAATAAACATGAATGGACACGAATTGTTGGCTGTGGACTACATGCAAGTGAGATTTTGTGTGTGTGTACTTCTGCCGGACACACATATATGCATATTTAAGCCACATTTATAAGCCACATTTAAGGCATGTGCCAGCCTCGAACCCATCTGCATAATTTGAATTGTCAACAAGTCATTATAAAATGCCCCTCAACGTTTACTTTTTCACACTTGTTCTCCTTGTGGATTTCTCAAATACCCCTGACATGCTCATTAGCCTGATATTGTTTTTTTTATTTCATTTATATATATATTATTTTTTTGTTAATCTTCAAATTCAGAGGCAACTCACATCAGCAAAAGTTACCAACATAAAAAAAAATAAATAGGGTGTAGAAATGGAAGGATTTCCATTTTGTACACACTAGCTTATAAACCTTTTTAACCCATTAATGATTTGGGTTTTCCTGATTTAATTAAAAAATTGCATACAAAAATATAAAATGTTTTCTCTTATTTATAACTTAAAAAATAAGACTAAAAGTTGAAGAAGATAGACATGGATGAATACAAGCAGGCACTAGAAACACAAGCTGAAGATATACTATATACTACTGCTACTATCGACTAGAAAGCTGTCTATAGTCGATAAATAGTAGCAGTGTTATTGAAAGCTCCTTAATTATTTTCAATTAACTACCATTATGATACTTATCTTAGGTATCTCGTTGCACGTATGCATCTGTAAATACATATAACCTGATTATTCCATCATAATATTTGCTTCGGAGAAGTCTTATTGCATATAGTTTTATTCGATATGATTAGAGTCCTCATTACACTTACTTATCATTGTACATTTAAAAATTGATAATATTAAATGTTGACACTAGTATATATCACTATATTATGGACAACATTATTATTATTTTTAATCTTTGCTAACTTTATTTGCGATTGTTTTGCAAATCTACAAATTACGTTTGTATTTATAGAGCTGGCTAGGAACAGGACATCAATATTATTATGCGAGCTGAGCAGCAATCAGTGCCATTACTTGTTGCATTGTCAAGGAAATTTAAGTTGAGTCCATAATTGAGAAGTTCGGAATCTGATTTTGAAGGCGTTGTCGCCTCTGGTTACTGCTGCGAAAGATAAATGCGATCGATGACTTTGAATTAATCAACGCCTAACGCGACACAATTAAAATACCCCTTAAAACGCACTTTTTTTTATATAATGTAGAACATTTAATAATCCTTACATTAGAATACAGGCTTTAATCGAAATGCTGCTCCACAAAATATTCTGTATGCACTACGGACTTGTTTTATTTATGTATAAATATAAATTGTATATTGTATATTCATACATTGGCAGAAAATAGTTGCAGATTGTATTTTGTGTTTTTTGTGCTCGCATTTTAATTGCAAAATGTTGCGCCAATTTTCAAGGCAAAGGCTGCGTGGCTGGGTGGCTGGGCGGTGAGGGCAAACAGGTTGTGTGTGGGTTATATTGTGGTATTGGGCTTGCACGACGAAATGAGATTTTAACCGCAAACAGCAGCAAACAATTTCTGCTTTGGTCCGTGACTCTCCATGCGCTGGCAATAAAATAACAATCAACGCAAGCCGCGACTGTTCCGCGGTAAAGGCGTGAGCTTTGTCGTGGTGCGAGGTGGGGGGGGGGGTAGTGGGGGTCATGGCCAGGCTAAAGTTTGAAGAGTTGTTAAGAGATGTGGAGGAGCAGCAGGAGCAACAGGAGCAGCGGCAACGAACCGGGTAACCAGCATAGTCGGCCAACCGGCAACAATGTTCAGCAAAAAAGCCACCCATAATCGAGGCAAACACACTTTATTTTGACCCAAAAACAAAGGCCCAAGCGCCAACCAACAGCCAACTCCTGCCCAGCTCATGCTCCTGCTCCCCTTCCCGTTCCCGCCTGTACTCCTGTTATACCCGCAGTTTCTGCTTGATTTCAACATTTGTGATTTTCATCGCAAAAGTTGTTCAGTTCGTTTGGCATTTGTTTTCACAAATTAATGAAATAATTGCAATCTCTTAATTGAAGTCAATTGTGCATGGTGCTGTTAAGAGTTTCGAAAAAGACGCCCAAATACGGACTATCATTTTTGGCATAGTACTTGCCCCTTTCCTCTAGCACCTAATCGAACACACATATGTATGTGAGCTATACAAATTTTCAGTTACAATATTCGCAAAGAAGTTGAGAGTAGAATAAAACGTGATTCTTCAAGTATATGGTGCTCTGTGGATTCAGACCGTCTATGTCAACCATAACATTCTAGATATTTATGACAATTGTGATGAGAGCAACGAGAATCTACAAAACAAATTGGAATATTGTAAGATTGTCTCAGCATTTGAGAAATGAGCTGGAAAAACTAATTTGCGATTCCAGTTCTGGACTATTAAAAATAATAATGACAATAACATTAATAATAATATTTATAATAAAAGAAAAAATAAATAAAAACAATTTATCACATTATTTTATTGCTCTGGTGATCCCATAAAATTTGCATGTAAATTTATTGAATTACTTAGAGAATTGCTCTTAATTAGTTGCAAGGCCAACTGATAATTGAGCCATAAATTCAAATATTTATTGCAATGCCAATTTTACAAATTGTGCTCCAACCACCAACCACCAACACCTACCCCTCTCCACAGTCTCATTTGGTTGGGCGAGTGTTAAGTGGCGTACTGACAATTTCAATTAAGTTCGACTTTGGCTCCAAAAGAGTGTGGAACACATCTTTGCACTCAGCTTGTGCTACAAGGCGCCAAACTATCGTCGTAAAGGACGCACAACTGCACATAAATATCGCATGACTTTGGTAAAAATGAAGGCAATGTGCACTCAGCACTTAAACACACACCAAGATGAAAAGCGTATGTAAAATATTTTCACGCGCCCCAGTGAATAATTCAAGAGCTCTGCCAAGTCCATCAGCAAGTGCTCCACCCGAAAATGAGTTACTTTACATAACTAAGTAATTGGCGGAGCCTCTCCGACAGCGGCTCAAATGTGAAATTATTATAAACAAGCCATTCGACTGTCGTAAAAAAACAGTCCAAAAACAGCGAAAACATCGAGAAAAGAAAGAAAAAAAAAACATTTTTTGTTGGTGGCAGACATAAAAAGCGACGGAAAATTTCTTTATTATGTTATGCAGTGGAGCGCCCGCAAAAAGCATTCCAAGTGCCAGTGGGAGCGCCAAAAGTATTAAATATAAAACATTTTTAAATGCAATAAAGCAAGAGCAAACATCAGACAGTCGACAGTTGACAGACAGACAAACGCCAGCCAAAAGCAGAGTCCACACATATCATCAGCCTTTTGGCAGAGTAATCGACACATAAATGTATATTCAATGAACCATTTAATTTATGCACACATTTCTTAAGATTCGAGGCACAACATTTCAAAATTTATTTTATTTGTGTTTCTTGTTTTATTTTTGTCTTTACTAGTTTTCAAGCAAAGTTATCTATGTCATATATGCGTTCGAGGATTCCTAATCATTATCACAAAATCAACAAACTCTGCGCATATCTTAGCTTGAAATATTCTAGGCGGCTACAAGATAGTATTATATTTGATTGGGCTTTCAATAATATTTTTTCAATATACTAAAAACAATAGTTACAAATTAAGAATATACTTTACAAATGCAGTTAGCTGCAGAATAAGTATGCTGACCGACTTATTTTTTAATCTCCATCAAATACTTTTATTTCGTCTTTAGACTAGCAAAATCCGAGCCTTTTTATTTTTATTTCACCGCTTTAATTGTAAAGGAGTCTCGTTAATTGCAAGTACGCCCGCTAGAAAAAAGCAAAAAAAAAAGAAAAGAAAAAGCCTTGGACAGCTTATGGTTAGTCCAAGAGATGAGGAGGTTCTCGAGGTTGTCATAAGCTGCTTTCCACGCACCATCTCCTTTTGTTGTCGGCGCTTTTTAAAAGACACTGGAATGGAGCCTGCCACATTCAATGATTGTCAATACTGAAGCTGCATTATGAGTTTGTGTTGGGCGCCGACATACATTTTATTATGTTCTCTTCACTATTCGCCACGAAGGCAGCAGTTTAAGCTACCTGAATGGAAGAGACAAGAGGTCAGCTTTTAATCTAAGCTTATGTAGCATGTCAACCGGCTGAATTGGATGGGATTCTGACAATGCAGCTGCGTCCAGTGCCGCACTTTCACCTGTTCAACTATCGTCTGTCCAGCAATCCGTCTGTCTTTCAATTGAAATACATTTTAAGTGAATGGCGGAGTTTAATTTGCTGACTGGTTTGGCTTACGCTTCGCATTAACTCAAATTGAATGGCATGCATTTTTGATTGAGTTGAAAAAATGCTTTGAAATTGTCTTTTGTGCTGTTCATGATAAGCTTTTTCTATCGCACACATAATTCGCACAACATGCCACATTGCTTGTAATTGCCATTTTCGTTGTATTTTTCCGATAAAACTTACTTAGTGAACCACATTCTAAGCATGCCATCAAAGTTTAACGATCGACTTTACTAATTGATAAATATATATATGTAATTGAATACTCAAGTGAATATATATTTGCTTAAAATTACTCACACATTTCAAATATTTATTAATTAACTAATCAATAGTGATTATTATAAACCATTTTAGGGAAAATTAAATTTTAATTCTTTTAGCTGTGCATCACTTGCTCTAAATTGTATTTTCTTATTCAATGAATGCAGACTCCACAATAAACGGACAAGCAACTTGTTGCTCAAATTTTAAATGGAAAAGATGTTGCTGCATTTATTTAGATATGTTGACATTATTTTAGTTGTAAATTTATATATTAAATATACCAAATTAACACGAAAAATCAGTTAAAGGCTGCAGCTGACACGACTTATTGTTGTAGATTAGTTCAGTTTATTTGGCAGACTAATTGCATTACACTTTTGCGGCTACACACTGAAATTAATTATGAGCATAATGGCAAAACTCTCTATGTGTATGTGTCTGTGTGTGTGGGAGTGAGTGTTCAGAAGTCTGCTTGTCTGTCTTTTAGCTGTCCCCCTGGTCCTCAGTGACATGAGAATTAATTATTCTTCATTAAAAGTAACAAGTCGAAATAAAATAATTAAATATAAAAATCTGATATGAAATATATGTAGATATAGGTATAGATATAGATATAGATATAGATATAGATATAGATATAGATATAGATATAGATATAGATATAGATATAGATATAGATATAGATATAGATATAGATATAGATATAGATATAGATATAGATATAGATATAGATATAGATATAGATATAGATATAGATATAGATATAGACATTCTGATCTCCTCTTAACAAACAACTACAAAAAAATCTGAAGACTTGAGGTGTATTTATAATATTAATTTAAACAATTAAGATAATGAATCTAAGCATAATGGGTTGTGTAATGTGTATGACTTTTATGAATATGAGTAGGTAAGCATATGCATGGATATCGGTAATCTGATGATGGCGAAGGATTTATCAAGCCGTGCAGAAACAGAACGCATTCACATGAAAGTGTTGCCGCTTCAATGACCCCAACTACAAAACTGCTGCAAACTCCAACGCGAAGCGAAAATTTCACTTCGAATTTCAACGTTGATGGATCGCCTGCACTTTGCAGAACCGTTCCAACATGTTGACGGGCACTTTCCCACCTCCCCTTCCACCAACCCCCACTCCTAACCCTCATCTACCCCACAAGGAAGGCGGAACAACTTTCTGCATTCTGCTGACGTCGCTGTGCAACATGCCTTAGAATCCTCGACTAACCAGCCATCCTAAAAAGTGGTGAGTGCGAACGCAAAATTTTAGCTACACACACACACACACACACACACACACACACACACACACACATACACGTGTATATAGTTTGATGTGGTTGTGAGAGTGGAAAGTCGGGACATCTTATTACGTTGTTTTATTGCAAACTAAGAAATCAAGCGGCAACTGAAGTGGCAGCTAACTAAGCAGCCCTCCAGCAGTGACAGCCACACCCAGACCCAGAGCCACACCAACACCACATTCATACACACCTACACACGCACAACCAGAGTCCCAGTCAGAGTCGGAGCCAGAGTCAGAGTCAGAGTCGGTCCCATTGACGACCCCTTGAAGCAGATCTTGTCCAGCAACTGCAACTGCAAAAAGATTAATGACATTTAGAAAATTTATTATTGCTGTTGCCGCCACAATGCAACGTCGTTGTAACAACGTAGCCCCACCATCTGCTTCTCTCTCTCTCTCGCGACTCTCACTCTCTCACACACTCTCCCTCTTTCTCTCTTTGTCGTTTGAAAATCGATGGGAATTTTCAATAAGGCAATAAATTAAACAAGTATTGCAGTTGCTGCCCCTGTAACCCTTTGAAGTCGCTCATTTATTATGCTATTGCAATCGCAATGTCGCCCAACCAACCAACCAACAGACACACACACACACACACACACACACACACCCCTTGCACACGCACACAATTTAAATAAAACAAAAGCAGCGCCAAAATTACGTCGTCCAAAACTGACATTCAAATTCAGCACTCAATTCCCCTGACGCACAGTTGAAATCACGGCTTGTCACGCTTTTATCAAGCCCCCAAGCTACACATAATTTATTTTATAGCATCAGCTAAATTATCACCAGAGAGAGAGAGAGAGAGAGAGAGAGAAAGAGAGAGAGAGAGAGAGAGAGCATTTTAAATTCTTTTTATACACATTATATATGTGTACTTATATTTATATATATATATATAAATATATGTATATTTTTTTTGTGCAAATATTTTTTTAGCTTTTACTTGATTTTAGCTTTGGCACCGTGATTAATTGTTGCAGCGATGTTTTGCTCAAAGAAATTCATCAACGGCTGTTGCACTAGAGGTGGCCCATCTTTGGTTGGACGCGAAAAAATATAAGGCCAATCTTTGTTCTATATTAACGATCGATAAAGTATCACGTTTGATTATGCAGTCTGTTAATATTAAAGTCGATTTTTTTATTCCTGAAATGAGTCTTCACATTTTTTAATATATATATTTTATGTATATGATTTTTTAAGTTTTTTATACTCCGATATAATTCGGATCCCGTCGGGAGGGAGTCAATAACTCTTCAGCGCAAGACATAATTTGAAAGCTGTAAAAAGAGGTCACCAAACAACAAACAATTATATGGATTGTCAATCAAGCCCAATATATTTTTATTGCGGAATACATGCCCAATACACAATACATATACAAATATATATAAATAGAATATTTTCAAAATGATTTCATTCAAATGCTGTGTGTCGTGCTCATAAACAGCCACCTCTATTCGGTGCTCAGGACGAATGTTAAAAATGGTTCCACAAGTCGCTTAGGGCGTTGAGCAGACAGCTGAGGGTCTTTTAAGGACCCATCGAGCCACATAACTGTCTTTTGTCCTTGACGAATATGAACGGCATTCCCATGTGTGAGGTAGCCTAACTTCTACTGCTTCTGCTCAGCCAGCTTCTACTATTTTGCCCTTACATATGTATAGTTGGATGTGTGTTGTGTTGTGTTGTGCTGTGTTGTGTTGTGCTGTGTGTGGAACGTACAAGTAGATAAAATGCATATCGTAAGAAATGTTTACTTGCATTTTAGCCGGGCTCGAAAGAGTTTTTGTATTGCTGCCGGTCGAGGCTTTGCCATCGATCTGTTTCTGGATACAACGAGTAGTTTGTTGCTGCTTTTTCATCGAAGCTTATGCCATACACACACACACACACACACACACACACTGGTGTAGTTCGTAGCACCCTTTTGGTGGTTGTAGCAAAGGGTTCAACGATTTTCAGTTAAAAAGCATTCGAGTGGATGAACAATATTTATTGGTTTTCATGCGCCTGGCCATGTCCGTGTCCAAGTACATATCGATGCCTGTGGGTGCGACTATGTGTGTTGGTCTGCGCCTGTATGGGAGAGTATGTGCTCAAGCTTCCTGCTTGGTGGTGCCAATAAACACACTGTGTATAATCGAATATCTGACGCCTGCAAGTATGCAAAAAAAAATGCATATATTTATATAAAATACAAAATTTTGTTCTTGAACTTAAACACATGTTTGCGTATTCAGCATATAAATATAAATGTAAGCATCTCAATTATGCCAAGCAATTAGTCAATATTAATGTGTGTTTCCTTTATTTTGCTTAGCATTTCAAAATTTGACTTACACTGAAAGTATTTTTGACTTTTATAGTCATATAAAGCATATGAATACTTCTATTTTCATAGTCATAAGTTTGGCCATTTTGAGCATTATTTGCAAATGTTACCCACTCAAAAATTGGGTGATCCGCTCAAGTCTGTTGGGTTCGTTGGGTGCCTCAGCAAGATGATGGCTTATTCACCTCAAATTTTCGTGCTGATGGCTGCGACAATCAGGTAACTGTCGTCGAGCCCGTCAAATTGTTAACAAAACAAAAAAACTTATTTAAGTCCATCAGGGAGGTAATTTCGATGATTTCATGTGGGAGCAGTGGGTTTTTTTCGCCAATGCAACGTGGCCTTTGTGACTGCGTTTTTTTTCTTATTCTCTTTTCGTAACGGCCTATTTGAGGTTATGTACGCATGCATGTGTCTGTGTGTGTGTGTTTGGGTGTGTGAGTGGAACAGGGTATGTGTTGGTGGGGGTGTCGTTTTACAGCATCCGTCGGCGTCAAAGACAACGGATTGACGCTAGCAGCACTATATAAAAACGCCATCCACCCACAGAAAGAGACACATATAAAAAATGTAGACCCAAATAAAAAAAGAAAATATCCCGAAAAGGAAACAACAACACACATATAAAGTTCAATCGAGTCAGTCAACAATTGGCACACCCACACACACACACACACACACACACACACACCCAACAAATGTGTGTCTGGTTGTTGTCTTTTTTATTTCGTTCCAACCAAAGTCAATTGGGGGGCTCTCATTCGGCTTCTGCTCGTATGTATTTGATTGAGAGTTGGGTGTGTGTTGGTTGTGGGTGTTTGCCTGTTTGACAGCTGCTAGAGTTGGAGGTTAGATTTTGGTCGGCTTGGTGCTTAAATACATTTGATTGTAATTCGCTTTTAAATTCGATTCTTTGTGATTTTGTTGCGATTTGTTATTGGATGTAATGGTGCGACATCTGAGCTCTGCTGAAGGCAACCGAAGGGTTCCCGTTTCGAGCTTAGGCTCCAGATCGGACACATCTAAGGGCAACAGCAGGGGCAAGGGCAAGGGCAACTGTACGGGTGTGGACTTACGTGATTAATGTGGGTCACGCAAATGCAGACAGTACCCAAATACAAAACTAACATACATGCACTCACAAAAAAGATCTAGCTGAATCTTACAAAATCACCCTGATTATTCAAAAAGTATTTTTCTAAAACGAAATCTTGTCTCTATCTTAAAGCAGGTGTATTCCTTGTTTGTTTTTTATTTGTATGGTTTTTTTTTTTATAAAAATAACGGTTTGCATTTATACAATTTATAACTATTTTCTATTATTAGAAAACAAATATATTTGAAAATTGGAAAAAGCCTTTTTAATTTTAGAACATTATTTTTTCTGCTTATTTTGAAATTATTTCTAAGAAACAAAAAATATTTTAAATTTATTTTTGCGGTGATTAAAATTAGTTTAGATTTTTGTTCTGAGTGTACATACACAGATATACACGTATGCATGCAAACAGACACACACACATTTATTTGTAGTCTGCATTTATTTTAGGTAGTTTCCTATGCGGACCTTTGCTTATTTGTTGATGCCGCCCATTGACTTGGCCAACTTGGGACACCGAACTCAACGGCGCTGTCTCAGTGTATCTGAAAAGTCATACTTTAAGAGCTCTCGCATATTACCGATGGGAATTTTAAATGCCAAATGCTGCGTGCTTAGAAGCTTTCCGGACAATAATACACATAGTATACTACGAGTCTTAAAGCACCTGACAACCTGGCCGGGTTTCTAGCTTGCCACAGCATATAAACATATTATTGTGGGCTTAACGGCTCGCTCCTACACTTGTTTATCTCGAGTCATTGCTGAACTTGGTGAATTTGAATTGGGTATTACTCTATTTTATTTAGTAGGTTCATTAAATTCAAATATTCGTTCAACAATACTGAACGGTTATTATACATATCCTTGTGGACTGGAGTTAAGCTGCCTAAAATTTCGAATCTACATTTTGGCTCAGCCTAGAACTAAATTCGTTTTATAACAGTCAATAGCGGGAGTCCGTGGAACAATGTGTTAGCAATTTTTATTAACACTGATTATTAATTATTTATATAGCTCATACATTTTACGATACAACAATCATTCAAAGACCGATCTCGATAATACACAGAAACAATAGCAAAGCAAATTGTTTCGTAATTTTGGAAGAATGGTTCCAAGACATTTACAGAGTGTAGGTGGCCTGAATATGGGAACCATGCTTGGCCATCGAATGCTTATGCAACTGATAATGCAACACGTTCTTCTGACCCAGGCATAAAGTTTGAAGTATCTTGTGTCCAATTGCCAGAACAGTATCCTTATTGTATCCGTTTGATGTCCAGATGGATATCTTGTTGTTCTGTCCACGTATGCTGACAACAGCACCGCATATTTCATCCATATAATCGAATACTTCGCCAATCAAGCATAACATCTAAGGGTGAGTTGACTCAAGACGGTGAATCGATAACAATTGTCTGATGATGCTGATGATCTTACCACATTTTCCCAAAGGATATCTAAGTCGTCTGTGCGTTCCTTATGGAGAGTGAGAACCCAGCGACCGCCATACTTATTGGCAGCATCCTCCCACATGGGGCGTATGTTGCTCTTGAAGAGCGAATAATCGCAACCCAATTTGATATCTGACGGCAGCTTGATATGATTATATACCTCCCAAAAGTCTTCGACTGTGGCAACGCTGGTGATTTCGTTTTGCATGTCCGGCCAGGCCTTGGTGCGATCATAATAGAAATACCACAGTTTCCATATATTTTGCGATGGATGCTTGAACAACGGGTTAACCGAATCATAATCATATGGCATCAATCCAAACTTGTTTGTTACTCCAGCTTCATCTAAAGCAACAGCTGACTCTTTATCAGCAGCTAAATCTGTAAAATTAGCCGAAGTTTTACCATCTGGATATTCATTTACAGCTGGTTTTTCTGGTACTAAAACTGGATCGGTAGCTAAAACTGCTGAAGGCTTATTGGTGGCTTCTGTGTTTACTTTGTGTTGAACTTGCTCATCGATTAACTTGCGTTTAACTGCATTTTTTTTGCTTTTAAAAATTAACCGAAGACAACAAAACATTTTTCACTCTGCGAAAATACAAATAATCAAACAATATCGAATAGTTACTCTGAAATTTGCACAATGAATGTTTAAATCTTTGGTTTTCTAGTTTCACAATTGCACTTTTGCAAATTATACGAAATATAGTTATTTAACAACGAAATACAATTTTCGAGCTTTTTAATTCAAATGAAAATCTGATCTACGAGAGTGTAGAAAATGAATACACTGTTCGATTCCTATAACTTAGCCTACTTCAATCCGTTGGAACAATTTTCATATTTCAAAAATTAAATGTAGTAAAACTGAATGAAACAAATATGTGATAAAAAGGTAAACAAATAAAATAAAATAAACGCTGACAAGTTATGACAGCAGGAATGCTCTGAAGTAAGCTCGACTGCGAGATACCCTACACCCAGCTTAAAAATACATTTTTCTAAGGCAACACATTTATTTCAACACAAGCCAGTACTCAAATCAACGGCAAACCTGCATATACAAAATATGTACAGTTAATCGTAATGAAAGATGTTAAGGTATATTATACATTAGTTCAAAGTCTATATCCTTAAGATGGTTTGTTGCTATCAAATATCGATTTGATCGATATTCGCAAATTGTTAACGTGAAATAAATGACAAAGGGGAGCTGAGATTTTAAATTTTAAGGCTCTAGCCCTTTTAGTCTCAGAGGTCTGCGTGTTCATACAGTTATCGATATGTACTTATCGATAATATATCGATATGTGAATGGTAATTTTAATGAATGGCGAAGCCAATAATAAAATAAACTTGATAGGCGCATTGTATACGCAAACTTACATTCCAAATTTGATGTTATTGTTCAGGCTACATCGACTCGCCTGTTGATGATAATAAATAGCATATACTCTAAAGGCTAAAGGATATGCCTTCGTCTGTCTATTAAATACGCTGGCACAATTTACCCAATATTTTTTCAATATTTCTCAATATTTACTGTCTTGTTTTGGTAATCCATAGTTGTCATCACTGATAACGCAAGTCTCTTTCAGCATCGAGCAGCAATTTCTCATGTTCAACTGCATGCAATGAATGGTGTCTTAAGAACTTTTTGTTAAGCTATAACTTATGCTTATATGTTAGCAACGTTTTACAGTGTGCACCACTACTTTCTCTCTCTTTCTCTCTTCCTCTCTCCCTCTCTCCCTCTCTGGTTGTCTGTCTTACTCTGCGTCATTGTCGGCACCATTTGGTAGCTCTTTCACTTGTGCTTGCTGTCTTTGTCACACAATAAAGTTTCGATTTGTTTGCTGTTGCTATTGTTGCTGGTATTTGTTGTTGTTGTTTTTGCTGTCGCTTGTTGGTTGTTGCACTATTTGGCAACAAGAGTTTAACGGCATTTCACCCATTTCACCCCTCGTCCCTATATAATCTAAAACTGAAGGTATTCGAGTATATTGGTATATATACATATCCGCATATCCGTCTGTCCGTCTGTATGACCGCAACTATATCGACACACTTAAAGTGTCAAAATTTTATGCTGCGTTCAATAGGATGCTAGGAAATCGATAAAAATCGATAATCGCTAATTGGTAATACCACAATTTTAAAGCTACAGTCATGCCCATTCCAAAACCGATATAGCTGTTGGTATAAGTCGATTTAACCATATATCTTACAAAATTTGAAAGTCAGAGCCACCAAATTTTAAAGGTATATTGCTAGTAACACCAATCATTTTGGCCTGTTCCCAAAAGCATATATCTGCCACATAGGCAAATTTTGAGGGTAGATTACTAGGAACCTGTTCCAATTATCGATATTTCTTGGCTACACTCAACCTGTTTTGTGGCACTTGTTACCAGATGGTAGTACCTATTGGTGTCAGAGTAGAATGCAGTCGGTTACGCCCGACTGCAACGTTCACACTTTATTCTACTTGTGCTGCACAAATCATTTTCAAATACGAAACTTTAGCAAGTTTGCTACAATAAAGTTTTTGCTGCAATACTGTCTACACACACCCACCCACCCGCACAGCCAAGCAACCACACACTCCCCGGGCTGGGAACTATACCAATCAATGGTAAGTCCGGGCTTCTGGCTGGCAACTATTTGGTTTTATGTAGCAGGTAATTTGTGTTTTAAAATTGTAAAACGTAAATTTAATGGAACGTTCTTGGTGCTGTAAGGCAGTTATTGTTTGCTGTATTGTTATTGTTGCTCTTGTTGCTGTTGTTGTTGGTGTTGGTGTTAGTGGTGCGTGACTGTGGCTTGACATGTGTACCAATAAATTTAACATTGCATTTTTCGAGCAGTGTGCATCGGAACTAAAAGTAAATTGCAATTCCTCCTGTATTTATTTTGAGATGCGTTTCCACAACAAAGACCTGCTTTCGTTTGTCAAATCGTATATTGAATACGCAATCACATGGTTTTTAAGTATTTCAAATTAGTTGGCTACGACTTATATTTAAAACGATGTGGACAAAAAAAAAAAAAAAAAAAACGAAAAGCTTTTATCAGAGACAGACAATTTTCTATATATCTATCGTACTAATACCCTTATACATATGCAGACACATTGAAATTGGCTTTGCTGGCTTCGCTATATACAAATGTACATATATCAGTTGGTTGCTGTATCCAGTTTATGTCTACCTGCAAGTGTGGCTTCTGCCACAGTTCGCCTTTTCCCATCATTGATGTCTGATGCTGTGCAAAATTAATTTGCAGCTTATCGAAGCCATAAAAATTTCTAATTCACTTTGCATAAATAATCATGAGCGTCAATTCAAAGCCAATCTCGGTGTATGTATGTATGAATGTGTGTGTGTGTGTGTGTGTGTATATGTATGGCATATTTCTTTATTAAGCAACTTTCTGCGTAGATGTCAAAGGGAAAATTATAACTTTTTATACTAGGTGCTTTTGCCGTTTTCTTGTTTTTAGAAATATTTTATAATCAGACGACAAAAAAAAATTCAAATGAATAAAAAAATATTTCCCGAAAGATAACTGAATAAAACTTAGTCAATATAGGACTTATTAAATGTTTGACATCATATGGCATATTCTGTTTCCAGTTGGCAGGTTTTTTTTATTACCAAACTATTTATGGCTTGACCTAGTGTTATTTATAGGGCATTTTTATATGCTTCACCCGTCGGCATTGGCTGGTTTTTGTGTGCTGTAGAGCTGGTAGAGCTAAGTGCTGCCTCAGTCAAAACAGTACGCGATAACAAGCGACAGGCGAGTACAACAATAGCAACATTTCAGACACAAAGTCTGAAAAAAATCCGCACATATTTGTTGTGACTGCCGCTTGCTGTTGGCTTTTTAGCGCGCTCAAATTGTTCACAGGCACAAGCAAACAATAATAACAACAATAAGAACAACAAGAATGTCGACAATGTTGTGGGTCTGCCACAATTTTTTGTTTTCCAAAGTTGTCAGGTTGTTTGCCAAAACCAAAAAAACGAACAACTAAAAGGACGCCGAAGATTGCATACCCTCATAGCCCGGAGCCAAATTACCGAAATTTGAACTAAATTTGATCAAGAACTGACGCCTTGTTCCTATATAAAACCCAAATGCTGTGGTGGTCTGATAATACTTTGTTTGGATATTTGATTAAACATAAAAACTTGTTCATCCAGAGGTCCTCTTTCGAACGATTGTTCCTATAGCAGCTTTAAGATATAGTAATCCGATCCGGCATATGAACTGCCGGCAGCACAAAATACAAATAAACATGCCAAATTTCATCAAGATAGCTTCAAAACTGAGGAACTAGTTTGTGGACAACGGACAGACAAATGGGCATACGGACAAGTTTATATGCACAGTTATCGCTGCAATATATGAGTGTGTGTTTTCGAGTGTTTGTTTAAGTCAGTTACAGTTTGCAGTCGCCAGGAAAGTTGAGCCCGAACCCAATCAGCAGAAGCGCAATTGCCAAAACGCCATAAACGGATTGCAGCTGAGCGAGGAGAACGAAATTGGCCAGAAAACAAATGTGGCTAGTAAGCCTGCCCTGTAAAATATACAACGACAACAACTAAGAATCCTGCAGAAGAGTGGGCCCGACTACGAGATACCCTGCACCCGGCTGATAGTAATTAGATCAATATGTGAACTCGTTTGAGTGTCTTGATGATTTCTGAATTATGAGTTTGTCAATTATATGTCAAAGTATTCTGCATATCAATTGAAAGTTTATATCTTCAAAATTGCAGCTTTGATTGCAATCGAAAATTTATTTGTATCGCTATTTGCGAGACGATGGCAGTAATCAATAAAATTCAATAACATCGAGGTGTCCAAATTTCTATAGGCATTCAAGTCTCTGACATCGACGTACAGTCTATACATCGACTCTATCGACTCAGCTGTTGATGCCGATCAAGAATAGATATATCCATCTGCCTATGACATACCCTTGCCCTCAGGTTATAAAAACAAGTCAAAAATATTCAGATATGAGCAAATGACAACTATTAAGTGTTGAATTGACAGCTGTAATTTGTCTGTAAATTACAGATGCTTAAATTAATTTCTTTTGGCTTTCATTTTCCTTATTCGTTTATCTGTCGTCGTGGAAAATAACGAAATTAAACAGAATATTAGAGAAAATATATGTATTCTGCTTGCTATAAATATTTTTTGTATGCCATACACAATAAGAGCGATAAACAAAACTACTACAAAATTGAAAAATTGTAAAAGTAAGCTGCACAGACTTTAAAGCTGTATAGAATTTTCATTCAAATGAAATATTTAGCTTGATCTGAGATGTAATTCGGTATAAAATTGTAAAATTGCACGTGCTCCAAATGCCAACTAACAACTTACGATTCTCGAAAGTTTTATTAAAGTTTATTTAATTGCGAATTGTGTTCAATTTAAGGTTTAAGTAAGAACTTTTTACACATGCTGAGCATCTGGTTGGCCCAATAAGTGCCAATGCCACAAATTACAGAAAACACACTCACACACACACACACACACACACACACACATACACAGGCACAACATTCTTAACTTGGTTTGTTTGTTGACTGGAAAATTTCCAAGTTTGTGTTTCCGAAAAAAAAACAAAAGTAAATAAAATGAAATTAAAAAATGTGCACAAATTTGTTTCTTGAGCGTATAACATTCAATGCAAATTTCTGACATTGGGTAATTAAATTCAACAAAAATGAGATGCACACTCCTAAGGTTGTCGCAGCAAAGGTTGTCGAAGGGAACACACAAACCACACACATAGCACACACACATAGCACACACACATATCGGGTGCAGACTTTGGAAAGAGATTTGCATTTTAGCCAACAAGTTTCGATGACAACAAGTTCGAATAGGAGAGCCGAGAGAGCTCGACTTGGAGATACGCAGTACCTAAATCGTGTAGCTTAAAAATTGTGGTTTTCAACTCAACTTTCCGACTCAGAGCAATACAATTAAATCAAATTTATTTACCAATTGTTGAGACTTATCGTCTTTAATGCTTACGTCACAGACGCGACCAAGAAAAGAACATACCATTTGCGGGGCATTCCAAAAATGTTGGTATCCTAACTAACTTTACAGTTTGCCAGTTACAGGCGCAAAAACAAAAGTGACAGCCGTAAAAATTCTTTAAAACTTGTATCCTTGAATGTGGACATACATGTGTATGTATGTAGTTTGAAATTGTTGTGCAGTTTGTTGTTGGTTTTATTAGACCAAAATTAATGCGGCGTATACGCAATGTAATAAAATGAAATTGAACTGATCTGAACGGAACGGAACGGAACTAAACTAAAGTAAACTGAGTACAAGGAGGCGCCTCGCCTGTCTATGCGCCCACACGTGGCCATAAAATGTCGAGCCAATTATTTTGGGATTAAAGATTTCAAGTGTGTGCATGTGTGCGTGTGTGTGTGTGTGTGTGTGTGTGTGTGTGTGCTGATGGGCAAGGCCTTGATTTGGATTTGGGTTTTCAATATTTCATGCTCAGCCCAGAGGCAGTTGTGAAGAGCACTTCAAAGTCACCAATTTTACACAACTAGCCCCACCTGCCACACTGCCCCAACATTGGCACACTCTTCTCCACACTCTGTAACACTGCCACGCTGCGTCCCTTGGCCAAGGCGCCTAATGCGTATCAATTGCAAAAGCGTCGAACTTTCGAAAAACTTGCACACTTCATTAGGCACACAATTTTGTAATATGTTAGGGGTAGTCGAGTAGCCGAGCACCCAAACTATATCGTTTGTCAACTTTATGCATACAAATTTCGCACATTATTTGATTGGCTGAGCATCGATTTAAGCTGACAAGCATATAAAATATACAAATTTCGTTTGATTTAGTTAACTGCATTTTTGGCTTAAGCGTTTGATAAAAATAAAATATCGCACACATTTTGCTCGAGTCACCCTAATGCATGCATACCTTTCATGGCCCTGAATTTTTGATAATTTTCGGTCTCTTTACTACCACTGGCTCAGCGATTTATCAAAGTGCAGTCGTATATATACACATATAGGGAGATATTTTATTTTCTATTCTCTGTTCGAAAATGTTCATTAATGGCAAACTCCGGTTTCGTCTCATTTTTGCTCTAAAGCGAGTATCTGCCTCTTTTTCCCTCTATCTCTTTCTCTCTCTCTCTCTCTCTCTATTTCTCTCTCTCTTTAAAAAAAAAACTTAGTTGATATTCCATTCGTGTTTGGCTTAACTTTAATAACTTTTCAACTTTTTGCAGCTTGACTTTCTTTTGTCTGCTCGGCTCGCGACATGCTTTGATTACTACTTACAATGTCTGAGTTGCGTCCGAGTCGTGATCCAGAACCCACTTGCCACGTCCACAACAACGATAGCCACGCCCATGCCCCAACCCTTAAGTAGCCTCTGCAGTTGCGTTTGATTGTCGCTTGTGACGTTGATGGCTGCTCTTGATGTTCGCTCCGGCCATGATTTGTGTGTGCCGAAAAATGCAAAACAAAAACAACAAAAAACTGCAAAACTTGTTGTTCTTTGAGTAAGGCAAAATTAACAAAAAAAACGTCAGAAACGATATGGCACCATTGACTGCAACACTGCAACAAAAAAAAACTAACTAACTAACTCAATTCATAGGCCACGAGTATCATCAGTTCAACTAATTTAAAATTTCGGAAAAGTTCAAGTTTTCTATTTTCAAAAAATTCAAGAAAATTAATAATAAATCCATAATAATATAATAAGCACTCTTCAGCAAACAACTGAATAAAAATCAAACGAATTTTGAATATTTTAAAAGGATTTCAATTCAAAATTGCTGTTAAAATTCAATTTTAATAATTGAACAAAAAATACAAACTTTATTCAAAGAAATATACGAATATTGAGTGTACAGAATGTTGTTGTTTACGGCAAAATGTACAGGCAACAATTTTACATGCGAGAATTTATGAAATGTGGATAGTGAAATTTGGAACATTTTATTTGCAGTGTGGCACAGCACAGCATTTACTATGAGCAAGTTGGTCAAGTATTAAGCGATAATGAAGATAAATAACTCAAAAAGAAAAATAGCTCAATTAAAAAGTTTAAGCGCACTACTTTCATAATCAAATGAGCGATTATCAAAGTTTCCACGACGTTGGGCCAAAAGCAGCTGTCGCTCAACTCTAAAACTTAAAGTGACAGCTATGTAAGTCATAAAATTTCATAAATGGCCAACGAAAGTGACGGAGCCACGTAAGCCCAAAATACTTAGTAGATATGGCAATTGTTGAACTTGCTACTTACAGAAAATTCACTTATATAAAATTCATGTTGGAAGCATTTAAATGCAGGAGTTAAGCAACAATCACTTCATGGAAAGTGCATAAAGTTGCTGCAGCTGCAGATGAAAATTAAGTTGAAGATAAGATAGAGTTGATAGATCTGAAGCTTTAATTCATCTTGTTTAATAATATATATCCCATTGCCAGACCACATTTAATCACTTAAACGATTTACTATGCTAAAGAGCTTGAAGTTCTTTTCGATATCAATCTGTGCTTTATTCATGAATGTACTCGGCTTGATGAGTTGTCGCTCGAAACAACCCAATGATCCACTGACCATCATTGAACTACTCAAAGTCTCCTTAGGCCGTGCATACTGCTCAATTGAGAAGAAAAAACACAACCTTCCGTTTTAGAAATATATTGTGGGAATAATAATAATAATCAGGTTGATTTTTTTCCTGACTGTGTTTAGAACAGACTTCTCTCTGCCCGCGTAAGTAAGACTACTTTGGGCAATTGCAGAATGAAGTGACACTTTCAGTCAGTGTCATTAGTAGATTTGTGTAGTGCCCTGTCGTCAGATCGTTGGCTCAAAAAATTTCGTAAAGCTCTCTAGTTGCAAGTACTTAAGTGTTGCAAGTTGCTGCTGCGGCACAAAACTAGTTTTGAGCCAGTTGAGACACAGGCAACACCTGCCGCAGCAGAAGTTTCTGTTTCTCTTGCTGTTGGCTGTTTGTTTTTCAGGCTCGTTGAGAAAAGGTGAAATTCGTAAGTGTGTATTTTGAGATGCTTTTGGACTGGGTCTATTTACTGTTGTTATTGTTGTTCTTCTTCTTCTTCTGCTTTTGCTTCTTCTTCTTCTTCATATTGACAGTGGCAGTTGAGGCTAAAGCTGAAACTGGGGTAAAAAGAAATCTATTACCGGTGTTTAACAACAACAATAAAATGCTTCGGAGCATAAATAAAATGGCAGGTGTGGGGCACCTGGTGGTAGTTGGCAGCAGTTGGCGGAGGCTGCGTAACAGCAGCTGCAAATGGCAGGCCATAAAAATGTTGGCAAGAGGTGGCGCAAAGGTGCAAAAAGGGGCAAGTTGCGCCCCAAAAAGCGGAAACATCGATAGAAAAGCAACAGCCGCCAGCAGGCAGAGCGGGGTCTCTGTGTGTGTGTGTGTGTGTGTGTGTGTGCCGCACAAGAACATATTTAAATAAATTCCAATTCACACGCACACACCCCAAAAAGCGAAGCCAATAAATAATGTTTGCTGCGAATCGAGTAAACTTGCAGATACAAAATTGTATTCCCGCCTCGCAGCTGCCGCTGATAAGTAAGTCCGTTGACTCAAGCATCTATTTCTCTCTCTCTCTCTCTCTCTCTCTCTCTCTCCCGCTCCCTCTCTCTCTCTCGCTCGCTGTGTATCCTCCTGCACAAAAGTCGTGCGGCGGGCAGCACCTGTACAGTGCTCACCTGTCTATCTGTATTTGTATACATTTTTATTGCCAACAATTTTATTTTGATAGTTTTTCTCTCCCGCGCAAGCAGCACGCAAAACTCAAACAAAATGGTTTTCACATAACAAATTGCGTCTTTTTCAACAGTTCTGCAACAGACAGCGGCAAGTTTTCTTTTAAGTTACCAAACGGCATGGGGGCAGGGAGGGGGCCATGTGGCAGCTTTGAAACTGCAACTGCGTTTGTTGTGTTGTGTGTCTTTCGTTTTGCTCATATTTTGGTTGCACGCATTCACATGAACACCATAATTCAAAGCTACACCCACATCTAACATCCTTCCCTGCTTCCGTTCACACCCCACTCCGCCAGCCACTGACTATTCAGTCATCGAGATGTGTTGCAACGCCCTTGTGGCAGGCAGCATATTGAATTTCGCGCATAACGAATGCAATTTGTTTGATTGACTGTTCGATTGAATGAAATGCCAACAAGCGGCGGCATCAGATGATGCGCACTTGCGTGCAACTCACCTTGCCCCTCTCACCACACTAATCACACTTCACCCGCCTCACCTCTCACACAAAACGTACGAGCTCGTTGCTGCCACTGCAGTTAATTAATACATATTTTGTATCCTAACTAATTTTAGACCAAATAATTTGAAGAAAAAAAAAAAATTGTATTTCAACACAACCTTTTATTAAATTTAGTTAAATTTAGTTTATTTTATACATTTGTATATATTTCATTATTATTTTGACTTTAGCTTTCAAATTGAGAGAGTTTAGCGGTAAAATACCTTCCAAATTTGGTAACACTAGCACACAAACTAAGCAGGATATAGCCGCCGGTGACTGTGGCCTTAAAATAATGGATTTTGCGCAAAGCCGATGAGTGCACATATCAATCTGCTAGTCTCAATTGGCAAGGCAACTTTGAAACCTAAGCCCAAACCCAAACACCTCAACTGCAAGCTAAATAGGTATATATATATATATATATATATGTATATATTTGTATGAGTAAACATTTGCATATATAATATATTAGTGTGTTTGTTTTATTGATGCACTCGAATATATCGCATTTGTCTTGGTTGCCCTTGCTTGCGAGAGTCGCATTCTGAGGATACCTTTGTCGTGTGCCTTGTCCTATAGAATTTCAATAACTTAATGTGTTAAGTTATAGTTTTGGTTTTCGTACTCGACAAAGCAATTGTCTTTGCATTGGAGAATTATTGCAAAGCATTCGCCAGTTCGTGCCAAATAGAGAAATGCACAAATGCAAATAAACCGAGATTCTATTTAGGGCTTAACTATTGGCCAGAGCAATCAAGCAGGCAATTCATTGCTGCAAATATATGTATCAGATATATAATTGGAAAATGTCTGTATAAACACCTAGCTAAACTGTAATCGACTTAAGAAATTCTTGTTTCTAAAAGCTGAATAGCATGAATAATTCATATTCATAGTACGAATTAAATAAATATAGTGCAGGCTATCTCTTAGTCAGACACTCTTGTCTTATCTATTTAATGACATTAATGCTTGTTGGCTTACTTGAGCCTCTGCACAATTCCGTCTTTTAAATTGCAGCCAGCAATTGTATTATCAATTAAAATGTATGTCGACATCTATTTTCACTGCTCTGTGAGTGGGCTTTCAATTATAGAATTATGGATATAAACTGCAGATGTGAATAAGTGCTTGGTGAATACAATTTAATTTAAACAATCCTGACGAAATTCTGGAAGTTGCTGAGAACAAATCCGACCTAAGCCAAAAAGTCGACAACATTCGGAGTGAGTGGCAAGTTCAAAGGCAATCATGCACAAATTTCGATCAATAAGAGTTCTTTACAAAATCGGGTCCACAAAACAACATTTGAGCTCCATTTACATCTCAAGCATCGTCTAGCTGGAAGCCTGACAAGTGCATTATCATGAATAAAAAGATATATTGAGTGCATCAGCAATATTGATGAAAACCAAACACATTATGTCAAATCGATAAGTTAGTTCAGCTTTTGGTAGTCAATACGAGTAGGAATGCTCGACTAGCCAGATAAATTGCACTTTTCAATTCTATATAATCTCTTAAAATATAAATGAGCAGAATGATTTTCTCTTATACACATTCGGCCAAGCTCGATGATAATCAAAATTTCATACCTGATGGCATGAAACAATTCGACTAGATCGACTCGGCTTTTCATGCTCATACTGATGATGCTCATCAAGAATATGTAGATGGGATCGGAAATGCTAACTGCTGCCTGTTGCATACTATTGCTGAACTGCATGATACACCGTTTACTCATTTTCAATGGGTGCAGGGTATTGAATGTCTACTGTAGATGCATATACACAGTTGTTAACTCAACTCGACTGCTGCCATTATGCTTAGGCTCTTTTGACAACACTGAACCACACTCATACGCATACTCATACTCGCACTTAGAGTCAGGTTCGCACATGCACTCATAACGCACACACACACACACACACACTCATGAGTGCAAGTGTCCGACTGACAAAACATGCAATATGCAACCCCAAAGTGGCCACACATTGAGGTCGCACTCGTCTCTGGCTAACCCCCTGTTACATATTTCACACAACGCTACCTAAAGTTGTGGCAAGCAACTGCATTTCTCCCTCTCTCTCTCTGCCTCTCTCTCTCTCTCTCTCTGTCTCCCACAAGCGTTGACAGCACATTTAATTAGTAACAAGACAAAGACGAGTTGCGCCTGATTTTGGGTTTGACACACACTGAGACCTGGGGCCCCTCAACATACATACATATTTGCAATTGGTTGCCTGGAGAGACATTTGATTAGATTGTTCAGCTGCATGGGTGCAAAGTTGAAGCTCACAGCAAGTGCAATTTGGTCAAATTTCTTAACATCCATTTACAACTGAATCCTCAATGATGACCAACAATTATTTGAGCATGTTGTCTTTTTCGGTAATCACTGCACATCAGTTGTCTTTAAATATTAAAAAACAATTAGGATTGCTGAAGTTGACTGAACTCGATTACAATTTACCCTTAACTTAATTATCCTGTTAAATGTTTTTTTTTTTTTTTTAGTTTTATTGTACAATTTCCCTTTAAGAAGTAATGAGATCAATATGTGAATTGGATGTTTCTATGTCAATACTATGCCAAACTATGTCATATGCCACCAAGAAGCCTCTGCCTTTAAAATTGTGACTGTGAGTGCTATCAGAAATGGAGACTTATCGATATTTTAGAAACTGACGAGCTTATCGATGAAATGAAATTCACATGTTTTGATCTCTAAATTTGTCACATACTTTTGCATAAAGCCCTTAGCCCCTTTTACTCAATTTTAATTTGTTCAGGGTATTTAAAAAAAACACATATTACATAGCTTAACGTGAATCTGTAAATGATTGCAATCCATTTCAAATCAGTTTGTGACTTTTTGCCATTTGTATAACAACAAAAACCAAGTATAAAAAAAACCAGACAAAAATGTAAAACGTTTGAGCTTAAAGTACTGATTAACTACGATTTAAACATAAGTTGTTGAGGCCATTGTTGTTGTTGTTGTTGTTGGTGCTGTTATTATTGTTAACTGAATGTTGAGGTTGCCACAGTTATTATGCCGCCTGCGGGCAAACAAACAACAAAAAAGTTGCATCCAAAAAACAAACATCGAGCGTGTCAAGAGGAAAGCCTGTTGTGACAATATGTTGGGGATTGTGTTGGGGGAATGGGCAGGGGTTGAAGAGAGAGAATCAGATGGGAAGTGGTGAGGGGGGGTAGGGTGTATAAGGGGTCTTGATGTACATATAGAGATTGTGAATATGGTATATGAACGTACATATGCATGTTTAACTAACGGTTCTGTTTACCACTGTCAGGTTTATTAAAAAGGCACAGCCTGCAAATAAGTGTGTGAATGAGTGTGTCTGTGTGTGTGTGTGTGTGTGTGTGTGTGTGTGTGTCGGTGTGTGGGTGTGCTCTTGCGTATATTTTGTGTTTTCTGCCTGTCCATTTAATATATTCATGTGCATATAAACAAATATAAATTACATAGACAGTCGCACACATTTTGCATTTTATGCAAATCTGTGAACTGTGAAGAAAAGCAATTAGCCGTCCTTTTTATGCCCTGATTCAATTCGAAATGGGATATATTGGACTTGTGCATTGATCTTGATCAAGATCAAAAGTCAAGTCGGTATGTATGAAAGAGTCGATTATAGACTATATACATAGTTCATGTATAGTTCATATGCCAAGCGCAGTTTAAATCTGTTTGGTTTTATTGATAACTGGTCCCGTTACGCAAATATCGGTATGTATATATATATAAGCCACAATTTTAATGAACATATAATATAAGTAAAAATATTATTTAAGAGCTGAACACATTAAGAATATAGATAGTAATGCTATTGCTACTAGCAACTGTACCCAGAGTCTCCAATAATCGGTTTAAAATATTTAACAGCTGGGAGAAGGGTATCTCTTAGCCAAACTCTTTCGACTAAAGCATTCTTAATTGCTGCCATGTGTGTGTGTGTAACTTTAAAGGTTGAAAGGTCATATCAACAACATCAATTATATACATCATCCCAAATCTGTGGGAAAGTTTAATACATGGAACAGACAAAGTCAATTCAATGATAGCCTTATTGTGGGTTGGACAATTTTAGCCAACTTGCAACTTGCGTCTGCTTGTTGCACAAATTTTGCGAGCTACGATTCTGTGACAGTTGCTAACACAAACTTCCATTGGCTGGCAAGCCTTGACAACCGATTGTTAACGAATTGAAAGCCATAAATTGATTGAATCCAGACGAACCCCTTACATTTACCGTAGTTGCAGTTGCTGCCATTCTTCACGCAATGCGGCTAATTACGCGCTTGTTTTGAATTTCTGCATTCATATTACGAGTATATGCGACAACACTATGCAAAATACTTTTAATTTTTCATTGCACACAATGGCCGACATCCGACATCCGACGTCTCAAGTCCCAAGTCGGACGTCCGACACTTTGGCGCCCGCCATCTGCTTCAGCGTCACGCGATCAAAAAGTATTTTGTATTTTGTGGCCATCTCGCAGCCATGCATGGTATGCTTTGGGGTGGACTACGCCCTTACATACAGTGACTGCAATAGAATTAGCATTATTATCATGTCAGAGTCATAATTATCTAATGTTTTTTTTTATGGATTAAGGGACTCTGGCACTTTAGCACTTTTCCTACACTCGGAAAAAGTTACTCGAAAAATTTAGAAGATCGCCTTTAATTTAAAATTTTTATTTTTAGATAATTCGAAATACGCATAACAAAATTTTTAAAAATAAAAATTTGTTTTGTTATTTTTTCAAAAATATATTTATTAATATTAGAAAATATTTGTAAGCCGTAGAAATGAAAATTATTAAGAATAATAAATAATAATTATATTGGCAGCAGAAAAACTATTGTGAAAGTTCTGCAAAAGAACTGGGTGTCAATTTGAAATGTATTTCATGTAATGGACTGTATATGGACAAATAATAACAATTTCGCTTTAAGAATTAGTTTTTAAAAAAATGTTGCGTTTTGGTTCTGCTTTCGGTTCTGATTTTAAATCGGTAAAATTGAGAACTGTTTATTTTGTCGCACAGCTGCTTAGATCCGGTTTGGCTTTCGGTTCTGATTGTGAATCAGGAAAGCTGCGATTAGGGTTTGAGATACCGTTGCTATCGTTTCATTAACTTAGCTCTCGAGTGCGGGTTCTGGTTCGGATATTTTATAGGTTAAGACCCTGTTTCTTTAGAAATTCGCCTCAAGGGATGTGTTAAAGCCTCTACATAAGACTGATTATATCTTTTTGTGCTATTTTTTTGTGCACAGCTGTAAATATATATATAAATATAAATATAAATATATTTATATGTGTCTACACATGAGCGTGCCTGGCGCACTTGTCGAGGTCTCGTTGTTTCTGGCTTCTGGTTACTTCTGCCTCTGCTTTTGGGTCTGGGTCTGGGTCTGGGTCTGGGTCTGGGTCAAAGCTGCTAACTGACTTCGCTGATTTATGCCGCTCATTAAGTTGAAGGTGTACGGTTGAATTGGATGTATGAAGTGTGTATGGAGTGAGGCCTCTGGATTATAACCAGCTTAGCCTTAGCGTGCAAGGTGAATTAAGCAACACGATACGGACGCAAAGGCCAAAGGCGTGCTGGCGTTTATTATGCACCTGGGTCAAGGTTTTTATTTTTTATTATTATGACTGTTTTTTTTGTTGTTGTTTTTTTTTTGGCTCCTGGCTGGCTGTTTGCTTGCCATTAAGCTAAGTCTGACTAATGTCAATTGCTGTTTGACTTCTAATCACACCGCACCACGTCGCGTATGCATAATATGCAAATAAATGCAAGCTAATGGCTAATGGCTAATGTCATATGGCAAATGGCTGGTGACTGTCAAGAGATTCCCGAGATGGCATGTGGCGCCATTGGCACTCGTACCAATTTCATTTAAATTGCACTTGAGTGCAGGCCAAACACCCAGTCACCCAGTCAACTCAAATCCTCCTGGGGGCTTGTGGGTGGGTTGCCTAAGCCGGCAAGAGCCAAAAAGTTGGTGTAATTAAAACAATGGCTTCGAGCAAGCAAACCGCATCGACCGCATCAATAATCACTTTATCGCAGTAGCAAATATTGCTCTTCAAGTTGGCCAACCAAATATTTGGACAGAGCCTTTGGAACTTGCCAACAGATGTCTATATTTCTCCCTCACTCTGACTCACTCTCGCCAAAAGCCAACTAAACGCAATCACTGGCAATAATATATATATATGTATTTTACTTATGCAGCGCCGTTTATTACAAAATCGTATTTGACAGACTCGAAGAGCAATAATTCCTTAATTTAGCATGCAGTTTTCCCATGTCTTTTTACAAATAACAATGCCAATAATAATTAGAAAAACCTGTGAATGCGAGCGACTTGCAGATATCCTGGATACAACAGTTATGGCTAATTCAATCAATTTAAAATAAATAGTAAATCATGTTTTAAGGCATTCATGGCTCTTGTTGAATAAATTAAATTATTGTTGACTTAAGTGTCCTACATACATATATATTCACACAATACTGCCGTCTGTATCTGAAGAAGCAAATAAAAAACCTTCTTTGCTAGCTGAGATTGGCTTTGGTTTTTCTCGAAATGTATTCTTATCAGTGCGACTCCCACTATTAATGGAAAATACATGCAACTAAATATAATAAACTTGAAAATATTCAACATATTTTAATTCCAATGCCTGTGAATATCGAAGAAAAAAACTGGGAGTGCAACAAAGTGAATTAGGGAAATCCACAACTTGATGCTGGATGTCGTTCTGGTTGACTCCAACAAGAAACAGGGTGTCAAACTGAATTGTATAACGGTTCCAATTTCGATTATGAACTATTTCTAAATTTTGTTTCCGATATTCAGTTCACCCATGGTATTATGTAGATAAATAATCTCGGTTTCTGTAGCTGGCTCTTTAAAAAAGGTTAAATTTAGTGTTCCTTTTTTTTTGGAGTTTGACTCTCTTTTTGTAAAGGTGACCTGCAGGCTTATGACAATAACTTTTTACACATTTAATTTAGTCACTAATATTAATACTAATAATTTAATTTCATATCTGTCATTTTTAAATTGTTTTCCATATGCCTCTGTTATTATGATTGTCGATTACAATAAATAGTGCTTTGTAGAAATAAGTCCTAAATATACGAAAATGAATTTCATAAAGAAGAAATGCAAACCATTAATTTTCGATAAAAGCCATTCGAGTTTATTATTCAAATCAACTCGCGAACAACTCGAATTACAGTAAAATTGTAAGTTTCTTCCCCAAATTATGTGAATCTATAAACCAAGAAGCCTTTTATATAGTTTATAGTTAATTACAACTAGCAAACATTTTTAATAGCATTAAAATTCCTACAGCTTACGATTAAACTTAAATTCTTGAAATACTTATTTTAAATAATAATAAATGTAACAGAAGAGCCAATGCCAGATTTCTTCGTACACATATAAAAAACACACTCTGCAAATTAGACACCATTTTTTGCACATTTTAGGAAAATGTAGAGAAAAACCAAAAGTTCATTTTACTTGAAATCATCCGCTTCACTGACGCATGTTGTTTTGTGTTGTGTGTGTGTGTGTGTGTGTGTGTGTTGTTTGTGTGTGAGTGTATTTTCCCCAGTAATGGTGTCGCAAACATGTGGCAACAATGAGATGTCATCGCCCGCAACAGCAGTTAATTTTTCGCACTTAGTCGATGTTGTTGCGCGTTGGGCGTCTTAACGCCTTTTAAAACTTGGCTAAAAGTATGCCACTTGTTTGTACGCTTAAATGGGGCACTGACTATGCCTGCTTCATAGTTTACTTGCCACAACAAACATATGTCTTTGTGTGTGTGTGTGTGTGTTGCCTTTAAGTTGTTTAAGTATGCGTGCGCTGGATTTTAGCGCTGGTTTGGGTTTGTGTTTGGGTTGGGCTGGGCTGGATGTATGTGTGTGTGTGTGTGTGTGTGTGTGTGTGTATGTATGTCGTCAGCTTTCCCATTGACTTGACTGTCATCTAGCCAGGCCTATTAAGGCGCCGAAGAGCGCTAAAGTAACGCGCATCAGCCACAACAATAATAACAACAACGGCGCTAAGAACAACGACAGCATCACCAAAAACAACATTAACACTTGTGACACATTTGCGCTGGTCTATTTCTTTAGCTTTCAAGTTGAGTGCCTTACATTGTCAGCACCCACCCACCCTCCAACCACTCACTCCACACGCCATAACCACACCCTCAACCCACATCCACAACCCGCCAGACCCATTTGACAGCACTCATAATCCAATATGAGTGCTTATTAACTTTAATCAGTTGGCGCACGAGTAAGTAAGCAACCTGTGTATGTGTGTGTGCGTGTGTGTGTGTGTGCGTGCGTGTGTATGTATGTGTGTGTGTATGCTAGCAGCAGCCGTTCCACTTAGGCATTTTTAAATATGCGCTGCCAGCGCATGCTGAATTTAAAGTCGCGACAACTTGCGGCAACTCATGTCAATACCAACACAAATACGCACACGCACCACCCACACTCCCACAAAGACACTACCCTCCCCAAACACACACACACACACACGCACACACAAAAGCAGCAGTGGAAGAAAAAGACGAAGATGAGGCAGCAGCAGCAGCAGCAGTCGCAGCAGCTTTTGGGCTCGGCTGCGCTGCAAGAATATTTTGTTGAGAAGACAACTTGGCAGTTTATGTTCTCGTTTGGGGACGTCTTGAATATTTCAATTTTATTTGGCCTACACGTGACAGGTGAGTGAGTGTGTGCGTGAGCGTGTGTGTGTGTGTGTGTGTGTGTGTGACAGATGTTTATACGCGTATTTGTCACTTGAGCATTTCAATTCATTAGACACTTTTAATATTAATTTTTTGCTGGCATTAACTGCTGGATTTTATAGGGTACATTTTGATACTCCAAAGTTTTCTCTCGTTTTTTCCTTCTGACTGTTGCCAGCTGAGTTTATTGATCGAAGCTCCTAGAATTAATGTGTCTTAATCGAAAATCACATTTGCACTTGTCGCCACATGCGCCATTATTCAGATGGTAAATTTCTAAAATTTATGGTTGTACCTCCTAAAGTTTCAGGCTGGTTTTTTCTTCTATATTTAGAAAAAATATATCCAATTTCCACAGGGTGTTGTTTTCCATGTGCGTGCTTTGAGGAATTGTTATTTTTGCTTCTTGGTTACTCGCATTATTAATAAACATTTGCATTTTAAGATATCACATATACAAACATACATACCAAGTTTTTGGAAATTATGGTTTGAATTTCTAAATCTTAAAATTGTTTTTCTTTCTATAAAAAAAAGGAGAAAAAATCTACAAGTTTTTATGGATTGTCGATTTAGGGCAAGCCTTTGTAAATTTCAGAAATAGTTTGCCTAATATGTAGTAATACTGAAATGAAATGCTTATTTTTTGCGTGTGTACATTTGCAATACTCTAACTGTTAATGTGTAAGAAATAACTCTTAAGCTAAATTATTGCGCGTTTTGTTTATGTTGCCAACATTGAAAAGAAAAACCCTTTGAAATGGCTGCAAAATTCGGCACAGGGCGGAAAGCGTGAAAAACGTTTTCCGTCTTGTAGCTAAACAAACACAACGACAACAACAACAAAAACAATAACAACAGGAGCAACATCAAAAAAGGAGAAACGAGGGAAGCTGCGAAATGAAATTTGAGTGTCTCTTACCACAAGAAAAAAAAGAAAATTATGAAAAGAGAAACGCAAATAAATGTTTAACTTACGCAATAAAATATTAGACGGAAAAAATTTTCATTTTCATTTTCATTTTGAGTTAAAATGTTTAATTAGTCGACTTAGTTGCATGTGTATGTTTCCACTACTCCCCCCACTCCGCCTCCTCCTCCACATTCCTTCCCCCATCCCCTAGTCGTTTGCGCACCGAGCTGAAAGACAAACAGAACGCATTAAATTTGAAATATGAAAGAAGAAAACCGAAATTCTCACGAGTTGAAAATGCTACGCTAAACTGGGTCGAGAATCAAACAAGAAACACAAAGAATCAAAACAAACAAGATAAAAATGTTTACTTATTATTTTTTTTTTTTTGGTTTGCGGCAGTTTTCATAAGCTCAAATGGGGAAAACTACAAGGAACTCTAATGGTGACTTACTACTATGAGTGCGAAGAAAACGCAGCGATAACTAATTAAAATAACAGAATACTTTTACAGTTATTGCATAGTTTCTGAATGCCAAGTGCCAGAGAACTGAGCAGCAGCTGCAAAAGCAAATACAATTTGTCCAAAGAGTGTTTGAACACAGGAGAAAAATATAATAATGAAATGAAAAATGACAGATATCGACATATACATATCTGACGTTGGGGAATAGGTTCGATTTTCTATTGCATAAATGTCGAGTGTCTACAAAAAAAAACTTGGAAAAAGGCAGACTGAGAGTATCGAATACTATTGAGTATAATGCAAGATAGCTTAAGAAATAAGATGAAAATAAAAGAATCAATAATATATTACATTAATTTGCAAAAGATATTAAAGATTAATTGTTTTCACGTGTCCAAACACTTTCTAGACTTAGTGCACATACTCGTATACATAAACATAAGCATATGCACATGTATGTGTGTAATATACATTGTGTATCAGACACACACACACACATCTCTCTCTCTGTCACTCTCTCTCTCTCCCTCTCCCATTGTCCTTTCACCAAGCATTATTCCCCTATTTACACTCTTTCAATGCATTAGCAGCAACTTCTTTGTATACCCTGAACCCATTGAAAATGGGAAAAAGGGTATAATGGTTTTGTATAGATTTAGGTGGCAGATGTAGGCAAAAGGAAGTATATCCGACCCCATAATATATATATATATATATGTATATATTATATATAAATCGATGAATATCGATTTGTGAAAGCAACAAAAGTCACAATTTTAAAAGCAGTTGCAATTAGTTGAAATTAATATGTATATTAAACAGCTGGGTTTAGGGTGTTTCTTAGTCGAGCTCACTCGACTTACGTGTTGGCTATTCGTGCTGTACTCTTAAATCCCTTTCTCTATGCCGTAATCTCATATCACGTGCAAAGAGTGCATGTAAAACTGCGAAAAATCGCACCTTCTGCTTTGGAGCACAATTTGAGTATTCAACTTGTATCCAAATTGCTTTCAATTACTGCTTGTTTGTCTGTTGTGGGTGGGAGTGGTGCGGGGACATGTAACGAATAATCAGCGGAACATTTTCCACATTTTTAATTACATTCTAAGCCAAGTCAACGTTTGTTTGTCTGTCTCCCTCTCCTTTGTCCGTCCTCTTCTCCAAAGTCTTTTCATTGTTTGCGTCTGCTATTTCGTCTGCAACAAATTTGTTCTTTGGCTTCTTTTTTTTTCTGTTAAGCCAATTTTTACAATTGCCAAAAATAAGTACATGCTAATGCCACGCCGACTCTGACGCCCCCTTTTTTTTACTGTTGTTGTTACTGTTTTCTGTTCACTAATTAACAAAGGATTTCTGTTTGCGGAACGTCGCGTTAATTTTCTTCCGATTTGCGACGCATTACAAAAATGTAATCCAACAAAAAGAACAAAGTCAACAAAAAACAAATCAAATAATGTTGATTTTCACGGCCTAACAAAAAATGAAATAAAATCAAGCAAAGAGAGCAAAACTCTTAAGGCTGTTAACCCAGCAGCGAAAATACCTCGCAAAGATAAGTTTTTGCTTGACTGAGCAGATCCTGCATACAACTCTGCATCGAAGTGTTTTACTAGATCATGAATCACTTTGTGCACACAGAATGCATTCGGTAAGGAAGGTTCATTCACGAGTTCGCTGCTGGGTTATGTCGATAGCACAGAGAGGCAAAAAGAAATAACGTCTTAAGAGAACATGGCCTGTTTACGATATCTTCGACTAGCTTGTTTTTATTTTATATTAGTTGATCTATTTTTGTGCAGCGACATTTAAAGGAAATTAACAAATATTTTCTCATTTCCTTTCGTGAGGCGTTCGCATGCAGCTTCCACCCTCCCCCTACCTACCATCAGTCTCATTGCTCAACTTAAATTCTAAATGGTAAATGCCATTTGCAGCTTGTCTTTGACTCCCTCCTCCTCTCTCTCCTCTCTCTCCTCTCTCTCTCTCTCTCTCCCTCTATTTGTCTCTTAGTTATGCAAATGATGCGTTAAAGTGTGCGAAAGTTTCGAAACTTTTGGCCACTTGCGGACATCAAGTTGTCGCCGCTGTCAACAGACTTATTATTGTCATATTATAGTGTGTGTGTGTGTGTGTGTGTGTGACCGTGCTATCTTCACTTACCTTAACGCGTACTCTTTGTCAACGGACACGCGTTGTTGTTGGTTAAAAAAATAAAAAAAAAAACAAGAAAAAGTTAGGCGTATTTAGTGCTAAATGTTCTAAGTACTTGAAAAGAGCAGAATGCTGACACTGACGATGACGATGACGATGAGGATGAGTATGATAATTATGTTGTCGATGTTGATGATGAGTAAAGAACGCCATTGCCTGCAACATTTTTAACCTCCCTCACTCACTCCTACTCTCTCTCTCTCTCTCTCTCTCTCTCTGCCTCTATCTGTATCTGTATCTGTAGCAGCTGTCAGGCTGTCAGGCGCTCACCTTAACCGCGACACATTCTGTCTGCAGCCACTATGTGTAGTTAGTTGGTTGTCTCTTGTGACAAAACCCCTTGACAATCACCTCGCACCCTTCCCACCCCCCCCCCCTCCCATTCCCCTCTCCAACCACACACCACTGCAAACACCTGCTGCTAGCTGCCTCCCAATAACGGTAAACACACTCAGAAAAAAGAATATGCCTAAAATGAAAATCGCCCAAATAGCAAGTTTCGCTATTTTTATTTTGATATAATTTCTGAATATGGTCAAAAATATTTCTATCATTTGGAACGGCTTGTCCAGAAATATGGCGTTTCTACTTTCTATTATTAGGTAACACAATTAATTTATATTAATTTAAAAATTATTTGTAAAATGTTTAAAATGTTATATTGGAAGATGTTTTTGACGAGTGCAGTGGCAAAAGTGGCAAGTTGTCATGCAAAACATTTAAGCCAGCCTCAGTGGGTGGAGTATTTTTAGCCATGCTCTTTTTGCACAGGTCCACGTAATTGTTGGCAAAAACTTGAGCGTTGAGCAACTTATGAAAGAAAAAATGTGCCTGAAAAACCTGATAGCCTGTCCCAAAAACTTTCCGACAACCGACAACCGACAACTGTACGCAAAAAGTCACCGTAAGGCATCCAAATCCATTACATGACCCACCCCAGTTGAAAACTGAGAGATGCAAAATATCAAACAAAGTAGGCACTTCTTAAAAATGCTCACATTCAATTCGTAAATTTCATTTACGTATATCATTTGTGTGCCTAAAACTTTCAAATCTGACCTGAATAAGTATATAAAAAAATAATAAGTATATAAAAAAAAAGCTGAATAAGTATATAAAAAAACTATCAAATCTAAAGCAGCTGAATAAGTCTATAATAAAACTATCAAACCTGAAGCAGCTGAATAAGTCAGTCAATAAACGAAATCTAACTGGAAGTGTGCAATTTGGACGGAGGTGTTGTAGTCAAAACAACTATTGCAAAAGCTGCACTGGACGCCACCGATTGCTCATCCGATAGTATCGACGAAATCCCGAACTAAAGACAATACTCAGAAACCGTCCCAAAATGGCGTCCAAGATAGATCTCTCCGAAATTTTAAAGAGCGTGGTCATCTACGTTGAGATGCGCGATGACCATTTGAATACCAGCCAATTCATAAGGACAGTCATTGAAAGGCATGACGTAAAAACGGGAAGGACTCTGTCACGTTACTTTTAGAAACGGTATTTTATCTACCTACAAGCGCGTTCACAATTGGAATATACCAATTGTGAGCATGATGTGGTTTATAGCTGGCAAGGAACAAGGACGACTCTGTGATGCTAGCCAGTTTCCCATCAACAATATCGCTCTATATGAATCTGGTAGAGTACCGTACGTTCGTTGCTGGAACGTGAATACTGAAGGCGAAACGCTCCAAAGACAAAAAAGTATCTAATACACACAATAACTAAAAAAAAACCAACGTAGCACGCTACTTCAACAACTAAAAACATGTCACTGAAGACGAGCACCCAACAAGCACCCCACAAGCAAAATTGTTAGTTATCAACAGGACCAACTACCAAGTACGATCGATAAGTTGGTCCGATGCAATCAAAGTTCGAGAGCAAGGATGAAGCCGCAATGAAGAAGACCAAAGATTTGAGCCGGACACAAATTATTATTCAGGTTATTGGTAATAGCAAAAAAAAAAATATTATTCAGTTAGCACTCATTGCCTTAGGCATTTTTTTATTACTTATTATTTTTTGATTAAAAGAAAAATACTTCACCTAATAAAAATTTAATTAGTTGATTTGGTTCTGGTTTTGAAATTGACTTCTTTTTTTATCCTGAACCTGAATATGTGTAAGTGATTTATTTGTATTTATCTATCGATAGACATCATTTTTTGATAGGAAAAAAACACAATTCCTATTATCGATAAAGAGTTTCAATACGATCGCATTTCTATATAGTAAATGTAACAAATATAATATGTTATGCCTTGCCTAGCGATATAATATAGCCAATATATCGCTCAGCCGGCTAGCTATCGGCTCGGGGGTGGTTCGACCGCGATATATTGGGCGGCAAGCTAACAATAATTTGTATTCTCTTATAAATAAAAAATAAAATATTTCCACTCGCTACTGTGTTGGCTGTGTGGATGTTGTCCTAATGATTCCTCATCTAAATGCACTGGGGAAATTCCCTTTAACTATTATTCTATTCACGTTCGGTTGCTATACCCTCACCTCACCCGATCACATTAATTTAACACTTCATCTTCATTCGATTTGTACTATAGTCTATTTAATTTACAAAACATCTTACCCGCAATATGTGCTTAATTAATAATTGAACATTGTGATTTCTTAATATTTTGTTGGCCAACACTAAACTCTCTTATACATGTAATATATTAATAATTATCTACTTGGATTAAAATTTACAACAATTTATGATTTTTTTTTTTTTTATAGGCTGCTAAAGTGTGCATCACTGATGGGCAAAATTAGCATCACTGTTGCAGGCATTGATCATCACTGTGATCCCTTAGGGTTAGAGACGATCAGCTGTGTCTTCGAGCCAATCCGCTGCAATTAATCGGGCGGGGACAAACTCACTGGTATGTTGGGGGGATCCGAGTCGTCTATGTGTTCCCTGGATTCCACTTCCTGGTTGCTGGTTTGTCCCTGGTGGCGACGTTGGTTAATTCCGCCTGTTGTTGTCGTGTGTTTATTATTTATTTTATTGTTTTATTTTTTATTTATAATTAATTCGTTACTTTTTTATAACTAAATTATGCACATTTTTTTTATTTAAATCTTTTTTCTTCTGCGCTCATGCCCATGCGACCTTTTCTTGTTTGCCCTCCTTCCTTTTTCTTTTTCTGTTTTTTTCTCTTTTTCTTTCTCTCCTCTCTAAAGGTGGTCCTCTATCCGATAAACAAAACCTATCGATATATCTACCGACTATTACAAATAAATATGTGAATGTATGAGAAAGGGACAACACGATATTAGAACTAGTATCTTAATCGATTTAATATACATATTTAAGATCTGCGTTCGGAGCATCGAATTCGAAATAGGGTATGTGCTAGTCGGACACTTCTGCACAGTGCATTCTTGCTTTTCTTCGGGCTTGTTTGTGGACATGAATTCAACGTGTTTCTAAGTTGGAAACCCAAAGGAAAAGAGTTTTGCTTGTGACAGTTTTGATCTATTTCTTGGCAATTTGGAGTGCTAGCCAATAATTGAAAATTTAAAATTTCTCCTTTTGGGAGATGATAACCCACTTTAATTTGAGTACCATTCACATTTATATTCACATTCACATTCAGGCGAAGTGAATACTTAACTACATCGGCGGCGATTACGATTACGAGTGCGAATTTTTGACTTATTTTTTATTTTGTTTTTTGGTTTTGTTTTTTTTTTTATTTATGTAGCTCGCGGCTGAAGCACAAAGCGAATGAAAAATTGTTGAAAAGTAGCAATTTCCTTGATTGACGCTCATCAGCGGAATGGGCGGCAGAGCGAGAGAGAGTGAGAGCAAGAGCGAGAGAAAGTGCGTTAAGAATATATGTATATGTATTGGTAAACAAGCTGAGACAGAGACAGATTGGTCAAAGACAGAGGCAGTTGGCACAGTTGCGTTTTGAGCTGTGATGCAGCATCACTGGGTAAGGCAGTTGGGAATCATAATGGGATGTGGTAAGGAATGCGAAAGGAGAACGGGGAAATGGGAAATCAGGGAATCGAATGGGGAATGGAAAGGAGACGGAGAAGGGGGCGAATGGAAATTGGCCTACTTCAGCTTCCACTTGCAAAAACATTTCCGGCAGCCATTTGGCATCTTTTTGTTTGACTTTTAGGAAATATATATATAAATATATAAGTGTGTGTGTTTGTGTGTATGTGTATATTTCTGATGTATATATTTTTCTCTTCTTTTTCTTCTGATTTTTTGTTATATTTTGAATGACTTGGCAGCTTTGTTTTACTTTACTTCGTTGTGCTCTTGCTACATTTTTGTCTTAAATGATTGCCATAAAAAATAAGTGCACATTATTGTTACAGAGAGAGAGAGAGAGAGAGAGAGAGAGAGAGAGAGAGCTGCACACACAGAGTTTGTGAAAGTGAGTGGGAGAGGGATAGGGAGAATGGCACTTTACAGTTATCCATACGCGTAGTGTAACAAATGATTTTCACAGCATTTTGCTTTATGTGCTTTTTAGAGCAGCTACGTGGGGCGAGTCGCGAACAATCGTAAGTGATTTACATGGCTTACTTTACGGAAATGCAATAAAAACCAAGCCAGCAACAACACCAAAACACAAAGCAACAATATGCTCATCTTTTCTTTATTATATTTTTTTCTTTTCTTATTTCTTTCAAGTTCTCAACTTGCTTTTTACTTATCGTAATTTAATATTCATTCATTTTTGCTATTTTTAAGCGTGCTCCCCTTACATATAAGCCAATATTTGTTTATACGGGGGAGAGGGAGAGAGAAGAGACGGTGAGGGAGAGAGTGGTCCCCTCGTATTTGTAGCCTGGATGTGTACATATAGATATATATATATGTGTGCATATTGGTGCGACTTTAAAAGGTTGCGACACCCGTTTATAATATGTCACCAGCTCAATAGTTTCTATACAAGATCTTTTGCTTAATCTTTGTGGGTTAGATATGTGTATATAAGTTCTGTTTTGTGAATTAACATTCGTTTTGCATAAGCATTGATTTCGGCTGTCATTTGAATACCTCAAAGTGTAAAACCCAACTGCTTTCCTCAATAAAAAGCCCCACACAAATTGAAAAAATTTCGAAAGATGATTTTCATTTCTGGACAATGTGGCGTCATCAGCTGCCTTCAGCTTTAAGATCTTTTGCACTAGATCCTTAACAATAACAATCCTTAACAATGTGAAAAATATCCATTAATATCGGTCTGCTTTTCTTCGAGGACTTCCATTTGAGCTGCGAGCTAAAGTTCGATTTTGTCCAATTTAGCCTTTGGGTGCAGCTAACAAAAGGGGAAGCTTCCATTTTAGTGAATATCGTTGAAAATCTCTTACTGCATTTTGGCTGCAGTTATGACCATGGCGCAATCATGCAGTACACTGAGCAAAAACTCATCGACCTGACGTTGAATACTGATTTTCTTTATTTTTGGCAACAAGAGCAGTTAGTCTAGCGAACAATACGTGGGTCGATTTTTTCTCAGTGTAGGTGCGTACATACATAATATAGACGTAGTTAATAATAGGCTAACTCCGGCATATTATCAATAAGCCCCAGGTTCTCTGCTAGCCTTTTGGGCCAAATGTGCTTGCCAGCAGCCTGCTGTCGCATTAGTTGTGCAACGTCACTCACATTAGGCAATTCAGCCAAATAAATTGCCTCGTTCTGCTGGGCTCATTTGAGAGTCTTCCCATTCAGCCAAGCTCAGCAGGCCAATCTATCAATCGACTTCGTATTGTACTCATTGCCAAATCATAAGTGTATTCAACTCCATTCAAATGCGAATTCAAAGTGCAATTTTTAAAGCTTGCAACATGTATGGAGGATGCAGAATATTACGCATATATTTCGTTAGTCGATCGAAACACTAAAATGATATATGAATAAACAAGAAGAAAAAATAACTTAATTGTATTCAAGAGAAATCCACGGAAATAGAGACATACACATATACATACACACACACACACATATGTATATATATATATATATATATATATATATAGATATAGACTGATAAATAAATATTGGTTGCACAAATAAATCCTCGGATATCGATTGAATTAAATGCGGACATAAAACTGCAAAATTTCAATAGTGTTTTTCTGTGTGTTTGCTGTCAAAAACATATTAAACATCAAAACAGAAACACACAAAACACAAAACACAATGAAACGTAAAAACGACAAAACCGAAAACAACAAAAAGCGAACGAAAGGCAAACAAAAACGGCAGCATAAACAATATTTGTGTTATTTTCAAGTTAGTTTGCATAATGGCTAACGGCGAGCAATCGATATGAGCTAATAAAACTGCCACACACACACATACACACAGACACACACACACTCGCTTGATTGTGTTTGTGTGTGTAAGTGTATTTATTAATATGCACAACAAAAGCGGAAAACGTGCAAAGTTGCCACGCAGTGGCGCAGTCAAGTAACAAGAACACACACTTATATTGTAAGTATGTGTGTATGCATGTGTATGTGTGTGTGTGTATGCATGTGTATGTGTGTGTGTGTGTGTGTGTGTGTGTGTATGTGTGTGTGTGTGTGTGAGTGTGTAGGCCGACACATACATGCATCTAAACGTAAAAAACAAATAGCAAATATTCGCACAATTCTTTGAGCATTGAAAATGTCAGCTTCAGCTAAACTTAAATATTTTATACCACACACACACGCACACACACACACGCACACGCACACACACACACGCACACGCACACAGCCACACACACATTTTCACCTGTAGCTACCTAAAAAAAACAATAAGCTTAAGATTTTTCTCTGCTTCAACGCCAGCTGAACAAAAAATAAAATAAAATATTCTTGGATGTTTTTATTCGATTTATGTATGAACATTTGAATCACACAACTAAATGTTGATCAAGCAATTACACAAAGAGAAACAACAGTAAAGAGCGAGGTTTTTCTTTATGTGTACACAGAACTTTCTTAAATTAGGTCTTTTGTTACTTGCATTATTACAAGTTTTCAAATTTGTATTTTAAGATTAAACATATTCAAGCATTTTAGATAAGTAATAAATTGTCATAATTCGATTTGAAAAAAGCGATTTTATTGGGAATCATCCAAAAAAAAACCCTTTTTCATGAGTTGTGTTGAATAATTAACTCTAACATATCATTTCTTGTTATTTTCTGAATTTTAGAAACGAGTTGTTTTTAAATAATGTTCTACAGTTGTAGTTTTCGAAATGTTTTCTATTATTAAGAAATATATTTCTGAAAACTAGACAATAAGCTTTTCTAAGAAGAAATTTTATTTTATTTTTTATATATTTCGAAGTTATGTCTAAAACTAAAAATCTTTCTAGTATTTAGCACTAATTTCTGTAAGTGTAAATATCCTTAATGGCCTTGAAATGGGGCTGCTACCATAAATGCATTTCACAATTTATGATACATTTATAATAACCTCTTAGTCGAGGGACTCCCCTTGTCTCACTCTAACTCCCTTTCTCTCTATCTCTTCCACTTTCTCTCTCTCTCTCTCTCTCTCTCTCTCTTGCTCTCAATCTCTCTCCCTCAGTCACTCTCAGTGTGGTACTTCAGTTGCTTACAAGCTCGTGGCTCGGTTGCCAAAAACTTTCTGTTGCTTTTCGTCTACGTGTTCTGTGGTTGAATACATGTGTGCATTAGTATTGGTATTGGCAGTAGTATTACTGTCTATGTGTTTGTATGCGTGTTTTTTTACTCATACATATGCGGGTGGTGGAGACTCGAGCCGCATGCGATCACGAAGCGCATAAATGGCGTTTGACACGTGACAAAAATTTTGAATTTTAATATTTTTTGCCAATGTGCTTGCCTCAATGTAGATGTGCCTGTGTGTGTAGATGTGTGTGTGTGTGTGAGTGTGAGTGTGTGTGTGTGTGAGTGCGTGTAAGATTGCGTTGGTTAAACTGAATTTCATTTGGTTTTTGCAGCCGCTATTGTTTCTGCCAAAATTTTGACAGCGTTTGTTTTGCACAGCTCTAAATATATATATATATATATATATATACATATATGTGATATGTGTATGTGTGTAGTATGGAGCTGGTCATGATTCAGTTTTGTGTATATTTATTTTTATTTTTCTTTTTTGGCACTTTGATGCCGTTACGATGCGAAAAGCGGAACTCGAAAATCGCTTCAAAATTCGCAGCGCGCTCGAAATTTGTTTTCCTTGCATGTGCCGCCATTTTGTTTGAAATGATGCGACATAATAACTGCCCGGACCACTGGCCATATATGCCTAGATGCCTAAATGCGGCCCACGTCCTTCCCCCCCCCCCCCCTTATCCAACTACCCCTGTGCCTATTAAATATGATTGCAATGCAAACGAATCAGCAACATTTCTTGCCGGCACCTTTTGCATTGGCGACAATGGCGAAAATGGAAATATGCAAATGTGCCGGCAACAGCAGCAACAATACAATACAACAATCACCCACACACGCACACACACACAACATCCACACTCACTTATCGAAAGCAACAACAATAATCATATAAAAAATAATATCTGATTTTTGCAAATTTGATGATTAACTCAGTTGGCAATCAGCAAAAAGATAGGCAAAAATTCGAAAATTGAAATTCAATATGATGCTGAAATTGCCTATAAATATGGTGTGGCTTAATCGGCTGCCCGACAAAGATATACCCTGTAGTAGGCATAAGATAATCGTTCTTACTACATAATAAGTTTTATTTTTAATAGGTTCAGTATGCAGAAGTCAAGCTGTACCATTATGTTTGAATCTCATAAATATATATTTACTAACTTGAGAACTTAATTTAATTACCACATTCCCTTCGGTGATGAGAATGCTTTAACAATTTTTAAGCCCATGCTGAATAGTAAGCAGCTGAACAAATAATAATATTAATGAGAAGTGATAGATATATGGACTTCCATGTTGCAATAGGCATTTGTCGAGTCAATCCAAATGCAGATCGTAACTGTTCGGTTCGGTGAGAAGTGTTATCGATAATTCTAAATATAATTGGCGTGTCTAGAATTGTATTTAGTTATCTCGGCCATTTGCTTTGTCCAGTATTTCAGCCATGCTTAGCACCTTTCGCTCTGATTGCTCTTGTTGCAACATGCATTTATTCAGCGACTTTAGCTGTGGCTGCGATTTGTTCTTCTTGGTCTCGTCGGCAAAGAATCCCTTGAAGACCGCATAATAGTTGGCCTGCGCAATGGGAGATGTGAGACGATAGTGCTTGGCCAGAAAGGACATCATCTTGGGCGAGGGTCGATCCACAGCACATTGTGGCATGCTCAATCCAAGGTCATCTAGCATATTATCTATAAGTCGCTTGCCAAAACCGCGGCGCTGCTGCGATTCATGCACATAGAAGTCCAATATGGCCGGCGTATTGTGGCTACAATGCAGCTGGCCGCCCTCATCGTACAGATAGAGATCCTTGCGGCCTATCTTAAGCAGTCCACTGACCACAAGCTTGTCCTTGCCACTGCCATTGGCATTGTCCTGCGATAAGAGCAAATAGATGCATTGTTTGCTCAACACTCGCTGGGCACTGGTCACCGATGTGCACAAGTTTTGGGCGACAGCCGATAATTTGCCCATGTTATTGATAATCGAGGCAATCTTCTTCTTGGCATCCACACACTCGACGGCATCGCCCTGATAGCCCACCGGCAGCAGATCTTCGTGCACCTTGATTATGTCGCTCGCAAACAGCGGCTTGAGGTCAAAAGTGCACTCCATAATAATATATAATTGTTTTTGTTGATAAACGTAAATCTCGCAAAATCCGATTATTTGTGTAATGGCACACTTGGATTTAATGTCTTTATTTGCTTCCAAAATATAATGAGTATTATTGTTTTTCGGTTTTTAACACACATTCCCTACTAGGATATATATATATATTTTTTTATATTTCTTTGATTTGCAGCTATTTGCTCATTATACAATAAGTGTACCTGTTCTATTATTATCTTTTATATTTAAGTTTACTCATAAATGGTTCTGCTTCTTGATTTCATCTCTTACCTCATTAAAAACTGATTCATCGGCGCTACAGTAGGTTTAGTAGTGATTTTAATTAATGCCAATATTTGTATATATTATACACACAGCGATTTTCATATCAAACTCAGTTTTGCTTTTTGCCCTTAAGGTTTTTGGTTTCGCATTTTAATTTGATTGATTCCGGCAACTGCAAGAATGACGCACAAATACAAATTTTTATGAACAATATATATATATATATATATATATATATATATATATGTATGTATTCACAATTCCAATGTTTGTCTTCTTTTTCTCGGTGTACATTTGACTCGAGGATATTTACACGAGTCTTATTTCGAGTCAGATGCGTGCGAATTAACTAAAATATGAAAAGCTAATTGGCAGAATCAGTTTAATAACACGGCGCTCTGCCACTGCGAATCGTATCCTTGGTTATATGACAGTAAAAAGAAAAAGACAGAGCAACTTAAAGAGTGAGTGTTAGTGAGGATAATCACAATTACTGTGAATATAAGCAACATCAAGTATTTCTGTATTTCTTTGTGCACATTATCATTCGCTGCTGCTGTTGCTGGAAACTGCAATTAATTAAACAAAGTCAAGAGTTCAGTCCCCTCTCAGTGAGTTTCACTAAACTATTATATTATCAATATAATTCCTTGACTATGTGAAAATCGACCGAATTAGAAATGCGAAAAGACCTTGATTTTATTTGTAGAGCACTTGGAACGCAAGAAACAGTAAATGAGGGCGCCGTTTTTTTTATTTTTTATTTTTTTATTTGCAAATAAAGTGAGGGCTGACCCCTCTGATGCAAACACTGTCCATAACCATCCACACACCCCTCCCTCACCACCCACCACCACATACTCCTAACAATTTTCAGCCCTAGGTCCACTTCAGGCCCCAATTTTGTGTGTTAAACTCAGTGTCTTGTTGCCAACATCAATTTGCAATTACTTAATGTGTGTACCGAGTGCCAACGCTGATAAAGTATATGAGAAGTAAGATACTGCTCGACTCACACATATCCTTCAATAAGTCTAAGCAAAAAGAGAGAGAGAGAGAAAGAGAAGGAGAAGGAATACTCTCGATACTCGAAGAGTAACTCTGCTTGTTGAGAAATGTGCGGAGCTACTTTGAGATGACTTTGAAGTCAGGTTTATTGAAAACTCTCAAATGATCTTAAATTATTCTTCTTAAAAATTCTTCTCCCATCCAGGTCCTTATCGATGAACATATATATATATATATATATATATATAGATGTATATTATATTAATATATTAATATTAAGACTTAATTATACCCTCTAAAACATTTTTAATTCCAAACACTGAGCAACCAAAGTGGAACAATACACAAATTGGGCGAAAACAACAACCAAATTTGGAGGGAAAAAACCGAGAATCAAATCAAATAGAATTACTAAGCACACATTATTAAAAAGTAAATACGTTTGACGCAGGGCAACAAGCGGCAGCGGCAGCAGCAGCAGCAGCAGCAGTAGCGAGCACTTGCAACATTTTTGGGGCACATATTTTGACAAAAGAGTTTGCCAGGGGCAAGAGAATTGGAATTGGGCTTGGGAAAAAGGGCAGGAAGTGGTGGAGGTGGAGGTGGAAATGGAAGTGGAATGCTAACAAAGCAATAAATTGCCACTAAATCTAATTTGTGGCAGTAGCAGCAGCAGCAGCAGCAGCAGCTACTGTACAAAAAAAAAAAGATACTGCCACCAACAGCATACATGATATACCAGTGGTTGGGGCGGCTGAATTGAAAGTTGGGGCTAGGTTGTGGGGCAGGTTTATTTTGCCGTCGAGTTGATTGCATTAAAAACAACCAAAAAACGTGCCGAAAAATCATGTCATGACCAACTGCAGTTGGAGTCGAGACGGAACTCTCACTGAGATGGGGCTGAGGTGGGCTCTGAGGGGATTCGACTCTGGGGTGGCGGTGGGGGTTGTGTGGTGTGAGTTGACATTTTTGTTGAGCTGATGAGCACTTAATACGTACACTTTTGCCGACTTCCGCCGGAAGCGAGCTCCAAAAAAAGTTAAGTTGACAGTTGTTGGTAAACTTTTTTTTGTCCGCAAAACTTGCAACGGTATTTGGTGGCATGTTGCAGGCACTGTCACGCGCCCTCGAGCCAATGCCACTTGGAAAATGTGCTTGAATTTTATTTACCGCTGGCAGACAGTCAGGCAGGCAGGCAGCAAATAATTAATATGTTTGCGGCAATTAGTTACCAATTAGATGGAAGTGAAATCAGCCAGCAAACAATCTCTCTCTCTCTCTCTTTCCCTGTCTCTCTCTCTCTCTCTCTCTCTCTCTCTCTTTCTATCAATCACTCCCTGCAGCCCTCTCATTCACTCTCGTGTTTTGACCATCTACCAACGATCGCCAGCAATGCATCCAATACCAGGTAAAGCTACAATTATTATGCCACAATATCCTTGAGAAAAGTGCAAAGTGGGTGGACACAGGTGCAAAGAAGGAACTGGTGGGGGCGGTGTGGATGTACTCGTTGCTTGGCTATTGCAGAATTGTGGTGCCACGAGGGGCCAGCCCGACTACAGGTAAGCGGGTAAGTCGTAATGTTTAAAGATACCCGACAAAAAATATGTCCAACATTTTATTATAATAAATATTTAAATTGTTGCGAAAGTGATGAGCTGGTGTGCAAGGATGTAAGAGGTGTAAGAGGTGCAAGAGGTGTGGGTGGCATTTTTCACAACTGTCGCCATTTCTCAGTGCCTGAATCAGCGATAAGCCAGCGAGAAAATGACAAACCCGAAAATGCTAAAAGTGTCAACAACTTGGCGAGGCTCCACCCGCGGGTGTATGTGGGTGTGCGTGTGTCTGTGTGAGTGTGTGTGTGTATTGGTGTGTGTATGTGTGTGTGTTAGCAAAAATACATGCCAGCAAATCAGCAAAGTAGCACCCAAATAGAAAGCGGCACAAGAGCAATAGACAACAGCAAAAATAAAACACACACAATCACACACACACACACACACACACACACACGGAGAGAGGACAATAAAGAAAGTCAACAAGAATAAGCGTTAAAATGTCAGAGTTTGTGTGGCAGTTGAAATAAGGGTTAGACACCTAATTCAATGCGATAAGACAATCTGGGGGCTTAGCTTATTTGTTGCATGCGGCTTCCAAGTTTCCATCTTTGCCGCGCCCCACTCTCTGTGTGTGTGTGTGTGTTTGTTTATTTGTGTGAGTGTTTTATATTTTGCATGCGCCTTGGTGACTTCTTGCTGCCCTGGGCTAACCACCCCCACCCCTTCCCGATCTCCTACAACCAGTAACCCCTAATGACCGCCTCCCATTCGTTTGTTGTCCTTGGCCTCAGGGTTGAGTTTCGACTTTGGATACGGGTTTGGACTTGAACTTGAGTTGGGTTCCGCTTGATAGGGAATTCGTGGTCAATTTTATTTTCAGCAAGTGCTTCCTTTTCTTTTTGTGCACATTCCGAGCTTTTATAGATCTATGCCTAAAATCAGCTGGAGAGAAGCGTCTGCTATCTGGATGGGAGCTTTGTTTCATCTTTGAAATTAAAATTAAAATTAAAATAAATGAAGCAAACTGTGCTATCAAATATCATCGATTTAATTAATTAAACGCAAATAGATGAATATGGGAATTATTTTGATTTTGAATGCTTACATTTACAATTTTAAAACTAGAGTTAAAAAACTTGTAAAGGGGATGTATTAGTAATCTCCTCGTAATATTGGTAAGAAAAAGTCATGGCCACGCCCGCAAAAATCGCAAAAGGCCATAGCCGATGTAATTTTTTAGCTAGAAGTACACATATGGGAAGGCGTATGGCGTATAGAAAACTTCTCCTAAAATTGATGAGAACATTTTATGGTTTTTCCCAAACTGGCAATAAAAATGTATAATGCCAAAAAGTCGTCCGCAATTGTAGAACCAGATTTAAACGGCACATTAATGATTATTTAATGATTATTATCAGCCGATACGATTGCAACGTGCTTACTTGTGTAATTAACATTCAAAGAAACATTAACATTCATCACAATATTATGAAAACAATCTGAGCATAGTTTACATTGAGAAACGTTTCTACGCAAATCGAATTTTGTTTTTAGACTGATGTGTGCAACGGGCAACGGTTTGCAGAACGTCTGTTTCTGAATCAACAATTTTAATGCAAGTCCGTAAATCGGAATGAAATATTCGTGATATTCGGGAATGGCAATCAAAGACAACCAATTGCCAACAGCTGCTGCAACGATTGTTTGCAGAAGGAGAAACTGTGACAACAAAATGCGCTAACAAAACAAAATTCGCTCAGATATGCAAAAAGATAAATTTGAATTTGGAATGAAACAAACATCAAATCCAAGATTAATATCGTTATTGTGATTTTGCCTTGTTGAACGAAATATCTATAAGTCAGTCTCGACTTGATTCAAAGTTCATTTCAAATATATTTTGAGCATGAAGCAACTTGAATTCACTCTGCAATCGCTTAGCCTTGGCGCATATTTCGATTTGTGGATGGGCAAACAAAATAGCGAGAGAGTTGAGGTGTGGTCCTTGTTTGGGTAATACATTGAAAATGTAAAATTGACTGAATACCACACGCCAAAAGCGATGGCGATGATGATGATGATGATGAAGGTGAAGGTGAAGTTGGGGCGAGGTGTGCCCTTTGGTCCTGTGGTCTCTGGTCTCCGGTCTGTGGCAATGCTGATGGGATAACAACTGGAGTCGACAAGGATATTAAAATTAATAAATAATAGTTGGCACTGTGCTAGCACAGCTCCAATACACTGCCACAATGCGAAAAGTGACAAAGCAACCAGTTGCAAGACACTTGAAGCTGTCACACAAAATGAAAACGACAAAGCAGTCAAAAAACAAGGCGGTAAAAAAAAACTTTTAGTTTTTGGTCAATTCACGACTCTGTCCAAATCGCATTTTAAATGTACAACATGCGGTTGCAAACGACACCCCTCCCCCACCCCCTTAACGGCACCAATCTGTTACCTATTGCACTTGCTTGTGCAACAACATTTTGACTTGATGATTTATAGATTATCATGTCGCCAGGGTTAAATAGTATATGCATTCAATTTAACGCAACGGACTGCAACTAATATTAATAATGCATGCAATCAATTATTTGCCTTCTCTGCCGTTTAACCTGTACTCAAGTGTAAGCTGCCCTCAAATCACTTGAATCGCTGCGAATTTTAAAGGACCCTGTCATAGCAGTATAATGGGTTTCTGACGCTAAGGATAACTAAACGTATTATTCAGAAAGTATGTTTCTAAAGCGGCAGATTTTGTTCTTCTAAAACCGAGGGGGTTTTTTTTCAATTCCAGGCTTCATTTTTTTTAAAATTAAATCAACACATGTCTTATTTCCATTATTATTTTGTACACAGAACTCTTAAAAATTCATGCAATTTAATTTGAAAACAAAAAAATTCTTATTTTACTCGACAACACGGCAGTCGAGAAAACAAATGTCTTTAGTTGTCTCTGAATTTTAGGAAAGCATTTCTCTAACACACTTAACCTTTTTAGAAGTTGTTTTCTTAATAATAAAAAACATTTCATAAAATAGAATTATTAAAAAAAAACCTTTATATTTGAAGGCGATTTTCATTTTAGAAACACGATTCCTTTAATTGATTTTTTAAAGAATTTTGTTTGTGAATTTTAGAAAAACAAAAAAAAAAACGTATAGTTTTCAGTGTGAAAAATAAAGACTGCATCAACTGAATATGTCTAATGGTATACATGTAGACCTGTTGATGTTGATGTAGTATAGAGGAACGGACATCCATCAGTACCATGCAAAAGGGAGGACAAAACTAGTGTTGTGGTGCGGTGCGGTGAAGCTTCGTGTCTCTGGGTTCGAGCAACCGCAGAACATCAATGCAAAGTGAGTGCAAACGTTGGCAAATAACAAACATATTTGCAACTGTTCATGTATGTGTGTGTATAGTATATCCGTTACACACACACACACGCACATGCACGCAGACAGACACACAACACCTACATGAAGAAGATGCAAAAGAAACAAAATTAATTATACGCAACGTATTTGCTTGGCTGGCAAAACTTTTGTCTGACCGCATTATGCACAAACTTTTTGGCAATTCCCCGGTGTGCAAGAGGGGGATGAGGGGGTTGCGGATCAATCGTCTGCCCAGACAGGTGTTGTATTGGTGGTGGCTAAATGCAGAGACCGCAGCATTATGTGTGCCTCCTCTCGTTGTTGTTGTTTTTGCAGTGGCATCAACTAAGTTGTTTTGGATTTGTGCTTATCGATGTGAGAAAGGGGGCGTACACTTAGCGAGTTGGATCTATCAATGCCACAACTAGTATTTCAGATAGCTAGGCAACCATTACAGTTCAGCTTATCAATCAATCAATCAATAACATTAATGGTTATTCGGTGTTCAATCAGAGGCTGTGATCAACAAGCGGCTGATCAGTCGTCAATTAATCAAAGAATTTTAATCATACAATAAGCACAATTCTAAGAAAGCCATCTAATGATTGTGACTCAATGGGAAATGTGATCTGAGTGGAATGAAGTGATTGAACTGAAAGCACATATTACATGTCGAGTTGAACTTAACTCTAAGCCCAACTAATATGTAGATATTATGCCTAAGATAGACGTGTTTTATTGTTTTTGAATTGTACATATAAAGTTAAAACAAAATAACATGAAATTCAGTAAAAAAAAATATCTATGTAAATGTACATATGTATCTGAGTGATATTTGAATATGAAATCAGTATGGCATTTTAAAATATTATAAGGTAAGTAAACAGACGCCGCAGAGGCTGACTTTGAATAAGCAACCGAGTACGAAAATATTGAAATACACACTGGTACATACTCAGTTCTGCTCGTATCCATATTTAACTAGAAGTCAAAAATATACAAAGCACACACGCACAGCTGTGTGTGTGTTTTGCGGCAAGTTGAGATGAGCTGGCTGGGCAATGAAGTATAAAGACAAAAACCTTTTAGGCAATGGGTTCAGAGTTTGAATTTTTCGTCTCTATTTTTTTTTTAATTTTATACCCATTGAAAATGTGTGATAAGGTATAATGGAGCTGTGCAAAATGATGTAACAAAGCACTACAAAGCATCTCCAATCCGAAAAGGTATATATACATTCTTCATCAGTGTCAACAGCCGAGTCGATCTAGCTATGCCTGTCTGTCCGTCTGTGTGAACGGAGACTAGAGACTTCAAATTTTGAATCTTATCTCCATTTATCGATAACTATTTTCATTTGCGAGTTAAACATAAAAATAGATTACCGATTGCAGCAAAAAGGTAAATTTTGAAGAAAAATCTTTATTATTGGTTATGTATCTATATAAATTAAATAATTTATAATGTTAGATAGTTTTACAATTGGGTTTCGAGGTATCTGCGAGTCTAGCACTCTCGCCTAGAACATTCTTATTTGATTCACTGTGAAATTTTATAAATTTGATGGGTGTGCAGTTTGCTGGGCGTAAAGTTTTTAAGCGTGAAGCTGGAACGGTTTCGCAGTAATCCACATCCACATGGAGCCATGGTTGATTGCGCCATGGCCCCCTGGTCCCTAGACCTTAAATTCCCTGCGGGACCCAAAAGTCGCCTGTCAGCGTCAGCTGAATCCCAGCAGTTCAACGAATATTGAGAAGAACAACTTGCGCAAGACTTTCGTTTTCGCATGCTGCACGCTCCGAAAATATTTGAGTTTTATGGGGCAAGAAACACACACACACGCACACACATCTGTGGGTATGTGTTTAAAGGAGTATATGTGGACATATTTCTACTAAGGATTATGCGCCGCTTGGCCAAGGAAGCATATTAATATTTTCTCAATATTGAAACTATTTTTCGATTTAACTTTGGTCCGCTGAAGCCAGTTTCCGGTTGGTCTGAGTTTCCGTTGGGTCTGCTGATCAGGCATCTGGGGACGGGGGTCAGGGGGCAAAGGTCGGGGCACATACATTTTCCATAGTGACTGTCCTTGTTTGCTTAGGCAGACAATTTGTAACTTATGGCCAACTGGTTGTTGGCCTAATCAAGACCCCAAGAAACCTGCGGCAAATGGCTTAAGCAACAACAGCCGCTTATCAGGCATCAGGACTGTTTAATATTTATGCGGCTCCTTTACAGTTATCCAGGACTCTTCTGCTCCGCCTTCTTTAATTCCTTCTCTTGCTCTCTTTTGTTTTTCTTTTTTTTATTTTATTTCATTTTATTTTTCTGTATTTTTTTTTTTTTTGTATGTTAGAATGAAATGCAATCAAAATAAATGCCAGGAAACAAATTTGACTCGATGTGGTTGCTACTCTGTTGTTGTTGTTATTTGTTGTGTTTGTTGTCCACTTTCTCACACTTCCAACGGCCTGCGCACAACCCTAGCTTACAAACCATCGTTTATCCCTTAGTCGCTCTTAGCCATTTACCATCATTGTCAACGTTGCTATTTTGCACCTGTAATGCGAGACGTCAACAAAAGTTTTCTGCACAATTTTGTGAAACGCATTCTAAGTTTTTTTTCCCTCTCTCTTTCTAGCTTTATTTCCAGCTTGTTTGCCACTTGCTTGTTACGCTTTGCAGTTGAGCTGTTATTGTTTTTGTTCTTGTTGCTGTCGTTGCTGGATTTTCCCCATTTTGTGTTGTGGCTTGAAACATTTTTGATAATGTCACGACCGTGGGCTAAGCAGGGCCAACTTGTGCCGCTTAAGCCGCACAATTGTCGCACTTATGGCCAAGTGCAAATAAAACACAGATGCTTTCATAACGATAATGATAATGACGACTTACTTGCTATCCAGTGTTAACTTACCCAGTATTTGGATATATAGTTATATTATTCAAAATTCATCCGCATATTAAATTTATTTTATATATTCATTTTGTATATCTTGTGTGTAAGGTTGCCCACAATTTTAACTACAGATTTTCACGTCAAATTCCTTAAGATAAAATGGTTGTCTTTCAGTCTTCTTCTTCGTCACGCGGTATTCAAAATACTCGAGCGATTTTTAGTTAATCAACTTCTTTTTTTTGTTCTATATGATTATAGATGCAAGTAATAAGCAAATTAAATTTAAATACTCTGCAATATTGCGCACTTCATTGCCGACCTTTGTCCTTTACTCCTGGCTTATGATGCTGTTGAGTATTAATCACATTGACTAAGACGAGCAGCTTATGCTGAACAGTGATGATAATATGGTTCAGTTCGACTAATCCGCTCCAATTAAATAAATTCTAGTTATTAGGCAGCAGCAGCTGCTGAAGAACAACAAACAGGTATGGGTCTAGGAACAAAAGTGTGCGCCTTTTCAATGTTATCCTATTAGGCCTGCTTTTATGGATGCCAGTTGTCGGCAAAGGCATCGCACAAATTGAATACGGCCTGTGTTTGTAGATCGAAGGGGATTTGAGAAGAGAATATTAACTGCAAATGAATACACTGTATACATAAAAGGGGAGCAATTTGATTGTTCTTCTGATACAGAGGCAGCATATTTTCAGCTTACGGATTTCATTGTTGAAAATTAAAGTGACTGACTGAAAATCGCAATCACCAACATATTGAACTGATTTCAAATTGTGATAAATTTGCGAAAGTGTATTGATTTTTGTAATGGCTCCTAGCTTTATTAATGCTAATTTTTCCCTCTTTTTAAATAATTAAAATAAGCTATGTACTGGCTTCATTTTTATTTTTACATAGTATACAAATATATATATATATATATATATATATATATGTATATACTCCCGTAGAGCTTCACAGCGTGCGTTCAGTCAGCATTTGATTTTGAAATACATATGTCGAAATTAATTTCAAAGTTGCTTTATGTGCTATTTTTTATTACCCTGAATCCATTAAAAATGGGCAAGAAAGTTATAATGCTTTCGTGGAAATGTATGTAACGGGCAGAAGGACTCCACAAAGTATATATTGAATGGAAAGGATCATCAGTCAAGTCGATATAGCCATGTCCGTATGTCCGTCTCAGAGACTATAAGAGCTAGAGACGTTAAATTTCGAATATAGGCTCCCGTATACCCCGCACAGATCGATAACTGCCCCCGTTTCTGAAATATCGATGTATTTCGGTTTCCGAAAGCAACAAATGCGACAATTTTAAGGGCAGAATCTGAATCGACCACATCATTCTTACTTCTTACTTGGTTTTTTTTTTTATTTGTGTTTGCTTTCATTATTTCTCCTTGTTGCCCATTAAACTTTTTGCTTTGTTGTGGATGACACATCAATTACTCAGAACTGTGATTTGAGCCTAGATTCGTATGGGATGTGGTTGATTAAATTGATCGAATTAATTATTTGGCAGGAGGTGTGTTTAATAAATAAAAATGTTCCTTGCTCTCGTTTGCTTTGATGTGCCTCCAACAAGCCAAACTATCTTGCATCTCTCTCTCTCTCTCTCTCTCTCTCTCTCTCTCTCTGTCTCACTCTCTCTCTCTCTCTCTATGCTTCTGTTAGAGATGCCAACAAAATGACTCTACGCATGACATTTCTAAATCAATTGCAAAATCCCAAATCTCAAGAAGATGTACAGCATTCAAAGTGAATGCCAAACTGCCAAAGGCAGTCAAAGTATGTTGAAATGGACTTTTAGTCAAGCCAAGGATTGAGTTCGCTTTTGGGTTGGGATCGTCCAGTGGAGCTGAGTGTAGGGCTGATATGACTTTAACGGCAACGCTTTTAACCTTAACCCATGCATGTGTAGTGTAGAGCTGTGTGTGTGTGTGTGTGAGTGGCTATGTGTGTGCGTGTGTGTGTCGTTTTTGCTTTTGCTACTTTAGCTTTTACAATCGAAACGTTAATGGTCTGTCAATTATCGCCACCCAGTGGATGAAACGATAAGATATCGCCACAGGCACAACACATTGCTGACAGCACACCCCAACCCCCAACCCCCAACCCAACCCCTACACACACACACACACACACGCACGCACACATATGCATGCCAGTATTTATGTAGACTGCTGTACCGCAGCAGACTGGGAATGATGGCTGCTGAACACTTTAGTACATCATTTAGTGAGAATTAGTTATGGACCCAAGCCCAAAACTCACACACACACACACACACACACACATACATACGCAGAGAGCGCTTGGAAGTCAATGCTTATGAGTATTTGCCGTCAGGGTTTAGGGTTGCCACAGCGTCTCTGTTGCGTCTGTTGCGCACTTGAATTAACTTCTTGGCTTGGGGCTTGCTCGACTGACCAGTCGCTTGCCCTTTTTACATTTGTATTTATGAGCAATGGCAGTCGAGCATACAGATGATGGGTTGTGTGGGGCTACTGGTAAGACGAGCTGTTAAGGACACCATAAAATGGCCATAGACAGACAGTCAGACACGCCACACTGACAGAAATGTGATAATAATATCAATTTAAATTGAATTTGCAACTAATATTGCAAGTGCTTCTACATTCAATAAGAATATCGTAGCACTTCAATTGCAATTTAGTTTCAAAGTTCAAATTAAATAATAAAACTACACATATTAAAAGCCATATTCCAGAATCAACATTTCTGACATTATCGAATGTTTAGCAGTATGTTGAGTACGCGGTTGTTATTTAAATCAATTTTAAGTTTAATTTTTGCAATTCACACGTTAACGACTAACGGACACTCATAGTGGAGTCGCGAAATGTTAAGATTGTGAATGTATGAATAAATTGGGCAATAGTGGAATCCGGCTATTGGTCGGATCATCCTTAAGCCAGGCTATAATAGTAGTCGTTACTATTTTTGTGTTGTGTGTGAACATACTTTAAGTATTGAGTATACACACTTATACTCATCCTTACACTCATACTTGTACTTGTATTTATACCCAAACTAACACTCGTAGTCATACTCGTACCGTTATTCGTATTCGCATTCGAATTCGGCTGCTGAGTGCCCATTAGAGTCTGACGTGGGTCATAGGAAAGGGCGAGGGAGGGGCCGTAAGAGATGTGGGCCCTGCGTGGATACAACAAAAAGTACTATGAATTTATCTATTTAGACGCTTTTAGTTACGTTACGGTTTCGGATTTTTCTTTTATTTCTGGTATTTGTTGCCTATGTGTGTGTGTGTGTATTGGGGGTGGGGTGGGGTATGGCACCTTCTTGAATTGATTTGGAGCACCATTGGTGGCATGGCCTTGGTCCTTTTGCCAGTTACTTAAAGCTTCGCATTGCCTTTGCTTATTTCTTGGCATTGTTGTTTTTGTTTGTCTTGCGTAAGTATTTTTATTTCTTTTCATGCTTATTGGAATTTTATTATCAGCTCATATAAATGCAATAAAATCTTGATGTACACACATACATATATGCATGTTCATTTGTTGTGTGTGTGTGCGTGTGTGTGGTTGTGGCTGTAAATGACAAAAAATCAGTCATGTATTGCCAATGGCATCAAAGCCCTCAATGACCATATAAATATGTAGAAGGATCCCCTCTCGTCAGCCCCTCTAGTCATTATATCACACTGCATCTGATTTAAAATGTAAATTATATTTGTGTCTGAAATCAGATAATGAATAAAATGCAGCTGATATCTTACATGATATATTTGCAGTTAAGCAATAAATATATAGATAAATATATTTAAATATGTTCTATTTGCAGCCCAAAACTTATTACAATCCCCACCGAGAATTTATTTCAAACATTAAAAATGCATTGGTGTGTTTTTATTTTTTTTTTGGTTTGAAATATTTTCATTTTTATGTTTATTTGATGTATATATTTTTCACTTATCATTTGCTCTGTGCCATGGTTCATCGATTTTCTTTGCTTCATTCTTTTTATCTTTATTTCTGCTGACTACAATTAATGTTATGGTAGTTATGCTTGCATAAAGTCGAAATAGTTTGCTTTTAATTTTATTTCGGGTGATTTTCTTTTCTTTTTGTTTTGCAGCCCGTTTATATACATATATATATATATATATATATATATATATATATATATATACTTTGTTTTTTACTTTAATTAATTTATGTTCGATTAATTCTAAAAAAAAAACCAACATTATCATTGCTTTAAAATAGTTTCAGTTTCTGTTTTTTTTTTCTTTAGTGTTTTAATTTATGTATTTGCTTTTAATAATTGTTGTGCCTTTTTTTTTGTTCTCTTAGTGTACTTACTTATTTCTATTTTGTTATATTTTATATGTGTTTTAGCCTCTTTGTCATTGCAGTTGCCTTTTAGGGTTGCATTACACATTACTGAATCATAATCATAATCATAATCATGATATTGATACTGATAATGCGGAGAGATCTTAAATGTATGATTTTCTATACCTAAGCAGGTTTGTTTTTATTTGTATTATTAGAAAACAAATGTAACAATCTATAAATATACAATCGAATATTTCATTGATTACTATGAACAAATTGAAACAAATTCGAAACTCAATAACATTATTTATTTATATATTTATGTAGGTATTATTTAATCATGATCGTTTACTGATTCGCATATTCACTTCATCTATTAATTAGTTTGGGTTCCTATTTGTTTAAAGTGAATATCTCATGAATCTCCGCATTCGACCTCATTATAACTAATAAGCGTTTTCTTTGGAAGAACTTAACTAAAGCATTCATTTGGATACTTTTTCTTGTTATAAATGGAAAATTACTGATGCTCTTATTCTTCATCTTATTCGTATTACTTATAGGATTTCTATTACCTAGCTCACCTAAAAGAATCTCGTTTAATTTAGAATAAAATTGTACTAAATACGCTTACATGAAAAAAAAATTAATAACAACACTTAAATTTCCATTGCATTTTTGGTGGTTTTCTTATTGTTTTGGTTTTTTTGTTTTTTTTTTTTTTTTGTTATAGGAAAGTATAAAAATTTGTTGAGCTTTTCCTACAGGGTTCCAAAATTATGAGCAGGAAACGACTAGCCTACACATACACATATAACTTAACTGTATGTGCGTGAATGTATGTATGTTCTTCATTAACTAAATTCTTAAAAGCTATTTTTTTTCGCTTATTTCGCTTTGGTTTATTTAACATTATTTGTCACATAGAAGCAATGAAGAGGACGGTTGTTGAAATCAGGGACCAAAACTTGAATGGGTGTGTGTGTGTGTGCTAGATGCCGATTTAAATTTGATTCATTTTGATTTGTTTATTTCTTTGATTGTGAGCAAAGGGGCATACTCCAAGCAGTTCGAAATTAAGGCTCTTTGCTTGCACTTTTTGTTTGTAATGTTTTCAGTTTCTTTTTCTTTTTTTCGACACTCCAACTGATTTGTAGTTTATTCGCGGATGGGTAAGCGGCACAGTTCGTGGAAAATGCCTTGCTTAGTATTCAAGTGTAATTGTGTTCCAGAATCTGATCTGATCCATTTTGCGATCAAAAACTCTCAGCCAATTTTGGTTTTTGTTCTGCTTTTAGAGCACTTCAGCTTCAGCAAATTCAAGACGGCATCATTTTTATTCATTTTTCTATTTGTTTTTTTTTTTGTTTGTGTCGGTCCTTGTTTCAAAACAAGTTGTTCATATAATATGTATGTATATGCATGTTAATATATCCTTTTTACAGTTACTTTGCTAGTTTTGGTACGTAAATAGAATTTAATGCCTTATGCGTTTGCTGCCTAGCTTACGTCTAGTAATTTGTAAGCCTACGCTTTAGATACCCTGATGCAACTTATATTGTAATTCTTTGATGTACCAATCCATCATTGTAGTACGTACGTATAAGCTTCGGTTTAATATTATTTCTAGTGCTAAGTACTTGATCGGCATGTGTGCCTGGCATGTCCCTGGCAAAAATACTGAACGAGTATTTTTCTTCTTTTCATCTTTTTCTTCGCACTCAGTGCGCTTTTTTGGTTGCTTCCTTATATTATACTACATTATAAATGTCTATATATGGAGCTTAGGCTAGTTTTAAATGCGCTTACATTTTAGAAATATTTCTACTTACACATATAGGTATTTAGGTGATTTGTTGTTGTTTGAGAATCCAAAACAAAGGGTGTGATTTCAAGCAGATGAGTCAAATTCAGCGCCGATTGAAATATGCTTTTGCTTTTGCTTTTTATGTGGGGCTCATTTGTTTCAGTACGTGAGTATGTGTGTGTGTGTGTGTGTGTGTGAGTATGTATCGAAGCTATCGATAATTAGCGCATTATTGTCAAGTAGCCAAGAATACTGGTGAAAAATGATTCCGTATCTTTTATCTGTATATATTTTTCTAGCTGAGAGAAATTGTGGAGTACAGGGTTTAAAGTTTAATTCAGTAATTGAACTTGTAATATCGATTTATGTAACTGGTTCTAAGAAAAAAGTTCAATTTCGATATTGGTTCGGGTTTTCTAAATTTCAAACGATAAAGTTGTAGTTCCGCCTCCGGTTTGGCACCCTTAAGCAAATTGTGGACTATATTGTTATTCTGGCATTCTAGTTAGTTATTTCATACAAGACGTATTTAGATATATTTGAATTGAGTCTACTTGAGCAGCTAATTTATCGATAACTTTCGATTAACTCTCTCTGTTTCTCTTTTTCTGTTTCTCGCTCTCACTTGCTTAATCTTATAAGAGAAACGTGTTAAATTTGTGTGGGGCGCTGAGTTTGAGCCACTGCTTAAGACTAACTCTACATACAAGTATTACGAAAATCCAGATTCTGGAACCGATGGACGCACGTTGTCACTAGAAGGGACCTACTAACATATTATCAAAAGGAAAGCATGTGTGCCGTCGGTTAACGATTTAATATTTATTCTTAAGTACAATTCAAGCAGCATTCAAGCTAAGTATCAAAAAGGGGGATTGGGGAGCAGGTTGGTGGGGGAATCAGCATAGTGGTTATAGTTGATTCTGGATAGGATATGCTCTGCCATCGCTGGATTTGCCTTACAGCTTATCAACACGTGGACTAAGATCTCATCGGGAGAAGATTCACAGAAACTGAATGCGTGATATGTAAAGTAAATATCTAGTAACTTTATAAACTCTTGTCTCTCTTTAAGTAGAATTGTGAAAGTGAACAATGTCGACTTACTGCCTAAGATGATCTCATATCGATTAACGTTACAACTGTATTTTTAAACATGTATACATATATATTTATATATATATATATATGTATGCATATGTATGCATATATATATATTCGGCAATTAACTAGAATTTTATGTTAGACATTAGCTAAATGTTAAAAATTGGTGCCTAGCCTACAGCTCAGAATGCTCAACATACACAATAGAATACAATACATACAACAGGTTTGATCAAATCTTAGTTGCTATTTACAGACCTATATACATAACGATTATATATACTTACTTAGCTTAAACATAAACATATGTATATATAGATTTCTTTTATATACATGTATGTATCTACATATATCTATGTATTCGGTTGATACCACCAACAATCTTATGAGTCTAATTGAGTTTTGAGCTTTGAGTTCAATTTCATTTGGTTGCATTTGGCACAGTTTGAGTTTTGAGTTATCGATTTCAGACACCCGATAGACGTGTATCAATTATCGATTTTCGAGTACTTACAAATTGATGAGCTTAACACAAAACAAGCCTTTTTCAACACCCGTTTTGCTTCTCATTCTGTCAATTGTTATTGTTGTTGTTATTATAGTTGCTATTTTTGTTGCTGTTTTTGTTGTTGATAGTAATCACCCCATATGCATAATCTTTTTGAATGCCTTGCGAAATTCTGGATTGAATATCGTGTAGATAACGGGATTGACAAAGCTATTGATATAGCCCAGCCAAGTCGTCAGCATAAAAGCCGTCAGACCCGGCCGGCAGTCTTCGTTGAATTTAGCGCACATAGCATCCATGATGTTGCAGGTGAAGAACGGCAGCCAACAGAACAGAAATACGCCTTTGATGGCACAGAATAGAAGCAAAACAAAAATATAGAACAGAATACTCAGTTAATTATCAAAATTAAGACGCATATTGAATGCAATTCAAAATAACAATGCTATACACGAATATTTGCTGTATTCGACTTACCCAAGACGATGGCCAATGTTTTCGTGGCCTTGCGTTCCTTTTTCGCCGACGATTTCTCGCGTTTCTTTTTCGAGGCCTTGTGCACCTTGTATATCGTGAATCTGAGGCCACACACGCAATCACCGGATGGGAAGCCGCAGTAAATTGCATTCCATGTTGCATGCAACAGGAAAAAAAATAGCAGAAGAAACAGCAAAACAAGCAGGGAATGAAAGAGTTTATTATGCGACGAGAGTTGTTCGCAATTGTTGAAGCTATTAGACCAGCTGAGCTGAGCTGAGCTGTGCTAATAATCGAGCAATTTACAAACATGGCAAATTTGACAATTTGACGAGGCAACGCCTTGCGACTCACCTTGACGCCTGCGAGTTTTTCTTATCCTTGCGCGAGGACGTTTTCGATGTGGTCGATAGCGTGGAGTCGTTGCGTGCCAAAGTCATGGCCTCCTGCACTCCGTAGCGTACAAAGGACAATGGCTTCATGGCGACGCTGCTGCTAAAAAACACAAGAGCAAAGGAGCAAACGGAAGCCAATTGGTCAGTACATGATTCACACCAAGCCACCAGGTACAGGCAATCTACAAACACACAAACACACACACACTGTCTAAACAAATGAAATGCTCTAGTCGAGAGGGCTCGACTAGCAGATATCCTGCATTCAAATCCTCAATTATCGTGAATCCCACAATCTATATTGTTGTTAACTGCATGTATGAATGAGTCGCATTAATTGAGTAAATATGGAAATACGATTTCTTTCTGCATTTCGAAAAAAATCGATTTCCAGCTGAAGTAACTAGTAAAAGATAATGTATGTTAACTGTGTATGATATTCGAAAACTTATATTCCAAATTTAAAGTCTCCAGCTTTCATAATCTCTAAAATCAGCGTTATCAGACAGACGATCAAGAATATATCTGAGATGATTCCTGCTGCTTGTTGCTTACTTTTGCAAACCTTTATTATACCCCATTTATCCATTTTCAATGGGCGTATGATATAGACATAGACAGTTGCTGTCCAAATAAAATGCTGCTTCTCAAAGCATTTAATAAAAATTGAACCCATGTCATAGTGATCAACTCGTGGCCTCTTCAAAATCAACACAAGAAATTTGTGGTTTTTGTAATCTGGGAATGTTTTAAAATACTTTTATTTTCCATATACTAACGCAGAAAAAACCATCATATCTAGTTTTTAGAAATATTATTAAGCCGCAGGGAAAGCTGGGAAATGTCACTATAATTCTACTACTATTATAATGATAAATTTCAATAAAAAGTAATTTAAAATAAATATAAAGCTTTCAATGTAAATGGTATCTTCTGTATTGATTGCTTGTGTTTAAATACAATTGTCATAAGTATTAAATATATTTTAAGTATTTTTTTTTGTACATTTTCCAAAGCATATGTGTGCACTATTATTATTTTGACCGGAGCTGTGTGTATACCACTATAATAAATTAAATACAGCTTAATGATGGTTAAATACTTTTGTGACTTGAACGGAAGTGCGCCACTTGATATATATGTATGTGTGGCTATATATATAGGATGGGAGTAACATACCTGAGAGCTGGCTCAATGCGCTTGGGCGAGTCCTCGACGGTGTTGCGGCGACTGCTGACACTGGAGCGCTGCAAGGTGGTGCCGCTGGGTATTGGACTGTCCGGCGGCGTTGTGCTGCTAATGGCGGCGCCAACGCTCACTCCTGCAAGGACATCGTCAACGTTTGATGCTGCATAACCAGAATCATGATTACCATTTGGATCGGCAACGACCAGCTGCGGCTGTGTGGTGATCTGCGCCACAACGCTGCTGTCACAGGAACGATGACCATCATGTTAAATAAAACGGGCAGTTCATCATCATCATCATGATGACACCGATGATGATGTTGATGTTGATGTTGAAGAAGACAATCAAACGCAATCCGGTCATGGTAATCAATCACGGATAGACAGCAGCAGCAGCAGCATCCAAAGGAAGACACAAAAAAAGAGAGAGAGAGAGAGGGAAAGAGAGAGAGAGAGAGAGAGAGAGAGAGAGAGAGAGAGAGAGAGAGGGGGAGAGAGAAGGAGCCAGGCGGGTCAGATGATGAGCGGTAATGGGTCAACCAGGGCGCAACCGGGGGCAGCAAGAGAAAAAAAACGATTCGCAATGTCAATTTAAAAACAAGGCATAAAATTGAATTTTAATTAAGTGACGCATTAATGGAATTATTGAGATTTATTTTTCTCTGCCTCTGTCTGACGACCCCAACAACTAAGTGAATTGTGCACGACTGAGACAGAGCGAGAGAGCGAGAGCGAGAGAGATAGAGAGAGAGAGTGGGACAGACAAATAGATTGTGTTTGAGGGGTGAAGTGAGGCAAAGTTTTGCTTTTCCCAATTATGTTCGGTCGCATCAGCCCTTTGGTAAAAAGTTTTCAATATGGTTTGCTGGTTCGGTCGATTGTCGGCTTGACCGCCCCCTTCAATATTGGTTTCATTTCATTTCATGTCCTTATTGGATTAATGCGTCCATCAGTTTGCTAATTGACTGTACTTAACGCTCTCGCTGCGCTCAGCTGCCGTATTCAAATTGACGATATGTACCAATAATAAAATTATCAAAATAAATAATGAATGAATACATATAACATTTAAATACAAATGGAAAATATATAATAATAAAGATGAAGACAGGCCATCTTAAGCATAGACTTCGTAGACCGAAGTTAATCTGTTGAAATTGGCAGTTCGGCCCAAGTTCGAATAATTATTATTTCAGAAACTTTTAGCTGAACAAAATAAGAACATACAAGAACTCATCTCTCGACCTATCGTTCCTATGGCAGCTTTATCATATATATTTATATACAAGTTTCTTGCAGATAGCTTTAATGCTGATCTATATCGATAATAGTTTAATGCTTGAGGTCCATATTCAATAAATGCGTATTCAGCTCATAAATTTCAACACAATAACTATGTAAACTATGTAATTAACTTGCAACATGATGAGGCATAAACTCAGAAAGGTTGACTTATTGAATTTTCTAGACCAAACCGATTGTTTTCGATTTCTTGTTGTTTTATATTTATGTCCCATTTCAAATGGAAGAAGGCATACGTAATTTGTACGATTGCTACAAAGCTCTGTGAGATAAGCTGCATGTGGCATGTAATTCCCAGAACTGATTAGTCATTTGCAAATGTGGCAAGCACATTTATTGTGAATGTGATTGTGAATACCAGTTGAGGGAGTTGAAAGTTGCAATCTACGATGCAGTCGTTTCAAATGCTTCAATATTAATCGCTTGCCTTTACTGCAAAGTCAATAAAGTGCCGCATCTCCAAGCGCGACAATTGCAATGGAAGCCAAGGGAGCTAACATTGCCAGATACAGACACAGATAGAGATACATATATAAATCCAAATAGAGAGAGAGAGAGAGAGAGAGAGAGAGATATGGGGGCGGTGGCCGAATGGGAATGCTGAGTGCTCATTTTGGATTTTCATTTTATTGCAGAGCGTGTGAATTTAAATGAGCAGGCGTTGAATCGAGTTAGCAGCCAGACCTGAAAGATGAGCAGCGCCAAGTGCCGAGTGCCAAGAAGTTGCAATTACGAAGTACTTTGACAATTTGCCTTGGCCGCCACTAAGTGGATGCTGCCACTAAATGCATTTGGGAGTGCTTCCAGCTCAAACTCAAGTTCGACAACCAGCCATTGCCAGAGACAGAGCCAATTTGTTGAATCAGCAACTGTCCGTGTTAACCATAGTCATACTCTGCTTTACAGTTCTTATCTTTTACGTTCAGCACGTGGCACATTGACAATCGCAGCCAACAACTGCAACTCGTCTAGCTGTGGTTCAGGTACTCATCTTACTGTTTGCAAACTGCTTAAAGTGTCCACAGCTCAACTCAACCAAAAATGTTAGGAGTAAAAACAAATTTATATACGAAAAAGTTGCAGAAGCTTAGTTTAATTTGTTGTGATTGGAATACTTGAAATATGAACTGATTAAGCCTACTTGATACAGTTACAGTTATGGCTCTGGCAAAATTGAGGCATCGAAATTGGTAATCAGGCAAAAAGGGACTCCCAATATGAGAAAGCCCAAACTATTTAAATTGTGTAACCTTTTGCATGTAAATTCCATTAGTTGTACCTACATCAAACAGTTGTCAAACCCAAACTAAATGCTCCGCTCCCAAACCAATTTGTATTCTTTTTATCTGGTCAGGGTCGTCACATAGAGAGAGAGAGCGAGAGAGAGAGAGAGGGAGCGACAGAGAGAGAAAGAGAAACAGCAAATATCTCGCACAAAAACACAAAGTGGCAAAAAGGGGGTATAATTGGTATTGGCAGCACTTTGTTACTTACTTGCCGGTCTCCTCGACAACTGTGGCCAGCATGAACTCCGTCGACTTATCGTTCACAATGACGTGGCAATCATCGATATCGGGCGATATGGCATTCTCGTCCTCCTCCTCATTGGAGCCGCTGGCCGTGTTCGTTGCCGGCTCATCGGGCATTATGCGGCTTGGATGCCGGCTGCTATCCAATGCCGTTTCCGCCAATCGGCGTGTCTGTGCAATGTTCTCGATGACGCTGCCTCCGGTTAGCTCCGACAGATGCGGCTTTCGAGCGGCACGTTGTTTACGTGCACGGCTGCGAAGCGCCTGAAATGCAAAATCAGATTTGTTGTAAGTAAACCCAAACACCAATATATATACATATATATATATATATATTTTTTTTTTTATTATTTCTATGCTGTGCATGCAGTTTTAAGCACCAGCTTTGCCAACTTATTACATGTTTAATCGTTGGGAAATTTTGCATAAATCAGCAGACTGAATAAGCAACTGCATTCCTTGCATTCAGCAAAAAGCAACTGCATATATATACATATATATATATAGATATATATCAACTAATTCAAATGGGTATCCAATCCAAATGTAAATCCCTTTTTGATTAGCTCGCTGGCAGACTGATGTTTGTTGTTGGTTGTTTACTCACCTTGAATATGTTCCAGTAGAGGAATACCATGATTATGCATGGTATGTAGAAGCTGCTTAGCGATGAGTATAGAATGAAATCAGCATTGTAGAAGGCGCAGACATCCGGCTCACGATTCGGTGTGTTGTTCAAACCGAGAACTATTGGTGAACCGATGGCAGCAGATATCGCCCAAACCAATAATATTGTAAGGCAAACGCGGCGACTATTTTTGTGCTTTGCATATTTTATTGGCTGCGTCACAGCGATGTATCTGCAAAGTATGCACAGATGCGTGGAATGTCAGCAATATCAAATCGAATCGAATAGAGAACAGTCAGCTGAGAATTTGCTTACCTGTCTATGGAAATCGCGACTAAATTAAATATCGATGAAGTAGAGCATATCACATCCATGGCTATATAGAAATCACAAACAACATTAGGCAATGCCCATGCACCATTCACCTAAAATAAGATGGAAGGAAGAGATACACAGAAAGATACTTAAAATGTATTAATTAAATTGATTGTACTTAACTATATAATTTTATTTAAGAGCATAATAAAGTTGTAGGTGTAAAAATATGTAACTGGTCGATCTAGCCATTTCTATCGCGCCGCCTGTAAAAGCAGACTCAGTCTCATAACTATAACTTTAACTCATTGTATAACATATGCAAATCATTTCATTTTATAGATAACTGCCTCGATTTGCCCAATATCGGTAAAAATCGATTTTCAATAGCAATAAATGATACAATTGTAAAGATGTTTCTTTCTTGTTTGTAAATGGGCATGGGGCAAAATCGTAGCCAAGTTCTCTCATTTCTTGGATAGTCGTTTATTGCAAAAAATAACAAATGAAGCGATAATTATAATGAGAAAATTTAATTTTTAAAGAAGTACACAAATAAGCAAAGAGCGAAAGATATATAAATAATTTTTTTTACTGTGGATGATTCACTGAGAGCCGCACAAAATGTCTTTTTATGTTTTGCAATGCTTTGATCTTTTTGATTCCGATGTGAAAAGGCTTATCTGAGGCAACTGAGACCCGCGGCCTTAAATCTGAGCAAGGAGCTTAAATCAATTTGCCCACTGCTATGTGGCCTGAGATGACTGGAAAGGTCATTTCTTTTATTAGTATTTTTGCATCATTTGAGTGAGTAACAATATTCGCTATTCAAAGACATAAATTCCTATTGCTTGCCATTTCGGACAGAGCAGCAAAGATGAATGGATTCCATTTTGCAGCCGGGAATTGCTTTGGCTGCCAACACAAATACATTTAACGATGTCAATTTGAGCCTAAGTGTCATATGGAAAAGCAATTTAATTTCCAATTGCCAGCCAAGTGTCTGTGAGACTGCGTGCAAGAATCGCATTGCTCGCACAGTTACAGAGCTTTAGAGCTCCGCATACAGGACGACAGCTCCATTGTTGGTGGGGGGGAGGTGGGGGGTGGTAAGAGGCAAACATAAATCCTGGACGGCTGTCGACCATTGTCATCTATCAATAACAATATTCTTTCGTGCCCCAGCTACAAATTAGTTTTTCGAGTCTATCTTACGGTGCTCATCTATGAATTCCAGCTCACTTGCAGCAAGCGCCATCCGCCTCCTCCCCCGCTGTTCGTGCCACCAAGTCAAGTCCATAAAAACCTCAACAATAACGCAAGGAATTTCGAAAGCCAAACAATTTGTAGCACACACAAAAAACATAAAAAAAAGCAAGAGGCTGCCTCAGCAAAGGATGATCAGGTCTGGGTACGATGAGGAGTACACGCTGTGTATCCTGTGTCCTATATCTATGTGTGAATCTGTCAGGCCCACACAAAACACCCATATAAGCATACAATCGCACACATACACATACACACACACACACACATAGAGAAAGATACATTCCTGCATCCATAGTTCCAGCATTCCGAACAATGGTGGGGTAAATAAATAGAAAGCCGATCGGTTTATGTTTAAAGTACACTCAGACAAAAAGAATCGGCGTGAATTTTACAAAAAGCTCCACACTTTTGGCACCAGTGGCAGCTCTGTTTATTGTTTAGAGTATATAATTATAATATAATAATATAATTTATGAAATGTTGTGTCTTTCTATTTCTTTTTCTCTTCAATAAATAGGGAGAAAAAAAAACGCAGAAAAATAGAAAATAAGTTAAAGAATTTATTTTGAAAAGAAATAAAAACTTTCTAGTTTTCTGATCGAATTTTTTCTGAGTGTAGACAAACAAACTTCACTTGCTGAGCACCACCAAAAAGTACAAAATATTTTTAGAGCCCGCACACACACAGAGCGATATACAAGGCATCAAAGTTTCGCAGTGAAAGTGAAAGTCAGGCGAACCATTGAAAAAATGTACAAAAATAGCTGAGCTGCGTGAAGGGAGGTTAGTGGTTGATGAGTGCCGCGGAAGGGCGGGGAGGGGAGCTCTAAGGAGGTGAGATGTGGTGTGCAGACGATGGAGGGACTAAGCGAGCATAACAAAAGTTGAGCAGCGCTAAGAAAGTGGCAAAAACTTTTCGATATAAAGACATACGCACGAATGCTTTCTTCTACACACACACACACACACACACACACACACACTTATAGCTATACATAATGTAGCACGTAAGCTGCTCAAGAATTTTTACAGCGTTTATTTGCTTCCTGTTCTCAATTGTCGCCGCAGTTATTTCCTCACAGCCGTTGGTTGGCCCCTTTGCGTGCCATTGTATGGCAGATTACGTATACGCCGCGTTAGCAGCTCGAGAATGGCTGCTGCTTTGCCCGTGTCTCACTGAAATCCAACTATAATTTATAATGTATTGGCATTTTCGATGGGCCATGCCACAACAATAACAACAACAACAAAGGGACAAATGAAAAGAACTACTTTACCATTCAAATACTGAGCAGACAGCCGCCGCTTTTATTTGTGGCGCCAACTACTCAACAACTGAATCGATTATTCGATCGTCTTAGTGAATCAAATGTGTTTATTTGTGCTTTCTGTGTGTGCCCTGTGTAAGTTAATGCAAATTTAATAGTCAGAGTCATACCAATAGCACAGCACAGCACAGTCAATGTGTCTACGCAAAATACATATGCACAGATTATACGCGATCTGATTTAAAGCTCAGCTCAACTGAAAATCGTCGTCAATCGAGTTGGGGCAAAAACGTTGCCCGTCTCAAAATATTCAATTTTCAATGTTCAATGTTCAATGTTCAATGGCATTGAAAATATATAGATTGTGCGCATAAGTAAAGAGAGGCATCTGAAGTTAGTCGGACGTTTAAAACGATGCTTTGACTGGCGCTCAAATGCATCCATAACAAAATTTCAAATCCTCACTGTTCCCCTTTTCACCTCCCCCCCGCCACCTTTGACTATTTGTGCCTCTGTGGGTTTGTTTTTGTGTGTGTGGCTTTTACAGCTGCCGAGCATAAAATAAATAAATTTATCTATTTGCACAGTCAAAAACGACCACAGACACAAAAACCCAAAGGGACAAAGCCCCCAAAAGAGGCGACTGCGGCAGCAGCAGCTCCAATGCCAATGACAATGGAAATGCGTATGCGAATATAAGAATACTCGCCATAGATGTGCCACACACATCCCAACACACACACACACACACACACACACACACAACAAAGCACACGTAGCATTTTGATAATTGAGCTTCTGGTTTTTATGGCTTGCACGCAGATAGAGTTTAGAAGTGTGTGTGTGTGTGTGTGTGTGTCTGTGTATGTGAGTGTATCCCCTTGTGGTAAGCAGCTGAAAGACTTAAGAATTTGTTGCCGCTACTTGATGTAAATAACTACTTGTATAAATCAGTAAAATCAGCTACTCATACAAGTAACCAATATGGGAGAAATAGAAGAAATAGAGTGAGACAGTGAAGGAAAGACGGAAGGCTATAGAAATATCTGAGAAAGAGAGACGTAGAGAATTATGCTCTAGATCCATTTAGAAAAGGACACTTCGCTAAAATACATTGATAATTTATTGATCAACTGTAAATATTTTATTAAGATCGGATGAGAAATACTGAAGTTTTGACCCAAAAGCATAGTTCGATATTGGACTTATCGCTGCTAGATAATATTTTTAAAAACTAGATATGATGAATTATTATATTTTCTCGGTAATCGAATGTATATATGTCCATGTCCATCTGCCTGTTGTCTGTCTATGCGAAACACAATTGTCACTCAATTGTGTCATGCAATGATATGCATCAACTATCAATCAATCAACAACTATCACCATCAACCATATTCAATCAATGATTGAAGTGATTGACATGCACAACAGTAATCGCTGTAAGCGTTACAGATGCTGCCCCAGTAACCTTCATAATTCCGTTATACTGCTCCAATAAGTCAATATACCTTCGGCGGTTGCCGGGCTCTGGAGTTTTATGGTCTCCATTGGAAAATTCACAATTCGCTTTTTTATTTCATTTCATCGGTTTGATTTGTTCGATTTTCATTTTCATTTTAATTTTCTTTTTTCATTTTTTTTTTTTTTTGTTTTCTTCGCTTTGCTTTCGTTTTCCTTGTTGCCGCTGGTATTTGCAGTGTTGACTGTTCAGTCTGCCAGCTGGGCAGATGGAACAGCTTTTAATTAAATTCTACTATCGGAGTCAGCGATGTTTATTGCTGCAGACCAGAGCGACGAAGAACAATTTCAGATTTGTGGTGCGGCTCGGTGGATTCCTATCGGTTCGTTACGTTACTTTACTTTACGTTACGTTACTGTGGCACACCCAGATCGAGTGGGTGTGGCACACAAAAAAGAAAAGATGAAAAACATGAGCCAGCGGCATTTTTTGCCAATTTGCTAGGCAACTTTTGCATATTTGTCTCACTTTTGCCAAATGGAAAATGCAATTGTGGTTGTTCGTTGCTCATTGTTGTTGGTCTCGTGTTGCGGGTAAAATGAACGGGACCAATGCTAATAATATATGACTACCATGCGAACTGATGCTGCATTGTGTGGCGGAGCCAACATTTTTGGCAATTGCCTCTAATCCGATTTGTCATTAATTAGCCGCAATTACACGGATGTCGCTATATAATGTGTCAGACTCTCTCTCTCTCTCTCTCTACATGTCTCTCTATCTCTTTCTATTTGTATCGTTCGCCATCTACATTTGATTATTTGTTTATTTGTATTTGTGTTTGTTTATCAACATTTACCACTGGTAACTGGAGTAGCGACGCGCATGATGATGATGATGATGATGGAAACGTTTTTGGTTTCTAGCTGTTTACAACTTGTAAGAGCGTGTGTGTGTAGGTGTGCGTGTGTGCGTGTGTGTGTGTGTGTGTGTGTGTGTGTGTGTGTGTGTGTGTGTGTGTGTGTGCAATTTCTGTATACTCGTCTGCTGCTATTTCTAATTTGTGCCCGTCAATTACGCACTTTATTGCCCAGCTACAATTTTGGTTTTGTGGTCTTTAAAAATAACGTATGTTCTCTTCTCCTGATATTTTATGAGCACAGTTACGAAATATAGTTACTTTTATATATAGATTTGTGCACTTTTGAGCAGAACAGCTCACGAAATCATTTTCGTTTTATTTTTCTTTTTAACAAACTTGATCAAAAATTAAGTGGAAATCAATTTGAGATGTTTGATAGACTGATAGAAAGTCGATTGTTAATGTCTATCAGTATCATAATGAATGTAATTGAGAGGGTATTTAATTATCGGTGCTTGTTCACTCTTGCTTTTTCTGTGTGTGTGTGTGTGTGTGTGTGTGTGTGTACTTAGCGGTGCTGAGTGTTCCTTCTGTCGGCTGGAGTAATGAAGCGGAAGCGGAAACGAATTGCTTAACATCACTCGATGGCGCCTTGACCTTGTCTGTCTCATTCACACTCTTGCGCGCAACCCTTAACTCAACTCTCTCCCTCGCGCTGTATGTCTGTGTGTGTATGTGTGTGTGTGTGTGTATGCCATGTTACCATGTTGGGACATGTGCGTGCTTTCAGTTTTATGCAGGACCACAGCTGCAGGATCTCAGGATACAGCGCACGTGTCATACATTTTTGTTGCTGTTCTTCTTGTTTTTGTTAGTCTGGTTTTTGGGTTGTGGGTATTAAAACTTTGAAAGCACCAGGCGTCGTCTCTAATTGTAAGTGCCGTGCGAGTGCGTAGCAAAAATGAAATTCAGTCAGCAGCTTGACGAAGCATTTAAAATGTTAAGCTTACAATATTGTAGATACATATATTTATAAATAGTTAGCTTCGAAAGGAAATGGAAAACAACACTCTCTCTCTCTTTGCTCGGGTATGAGTTCCAACACAGCTTTTCATCGTGTAAATGGAACAAAATTGCGCTCAGAACATTCTGTAATAGAATTTTTTCATAAAATTAGAAAGTCTACTTTTCGAGACCTATTTTGTACTGATTCGTATTCAAAATGTGGTACTTATGTGGTTTGATGAAAGTGCGTTGGCCAAACTTTTAAGACCAGTTAAGTACTGAATCGAATATCTAAAAGTGGCCTAAGATCTGTTATCTGTATAAGCGAGAGTTTTGTGTTTTGTATTCAACAAACAGAGAAACGCAAAGGTTTGACATTTAACTGTTACTCCTACAATGACAATGCATAAATTAATTTAAAAGTTACTTTGTAAAAGCAAATAGTTATCACATCAATTGAAACGAACGCCAAAAATGTCTAACCCTTTCAGTGAGTACCCGAATTTTATTCAAATCTGTGCCTTGAACCCCTGTTTATTTTGCGAATTTGCATTATTATAAAACTGGGTGAATCATTTTCGTTGCGCATTGCAAAAGTTGCGGGAAAAGTCGAATTATAAAATTCGCCAGCTGAAAATGAAAGGTGTTTGCTGTTTGGTGTTCGGGTTAAATTCATCAGACTGATTTCGTATTCAAAAGATGGTAGGTAGCTGGCCAAAAGCGTTTAAAAATAGTTGAGCCATAAGTCTAATTAACTGCCACAAACATTTCTGCGTGTGTAAGTGAGCCACGCTCTGTGCCACGCCAAATTGGCGTGCAACCACATCGTTTGGCCAGGCATCTTGGCCAAGACTGTAACCAACACGGAGTGGCAGCAAGCAGCAACCGCTTGGGCTTCCACGTGCCACAAACACTTTGACCACACACACACACACTCACACAACACAAATGCTGGTATACAGTTGTAGTCAAAATAATAGTAATCATTTAATAAAATTATTACTCTACTCTCTTTACAGTGATAACATCGAGAAACCTTTTGAAAATCTTCAATGTGAAGGAAAAATTCAACTCGGCAATACAAAAAATTGTTGGTTTCCCATCTACGAATGTTTTTAAATACTATTATTTTTCAAATACTAAACGTAGTAAAATATATCCACCCATCATATCTAGTTTTTAGAAATATTATTGAGGCGCAGTGAAAACTGAGAAAACTTCACTGTTATTATTACTATTGCAATAATAATAGCTTGTATTGAAATAAAATATTCAGAATTTCTTAACTATACTATGACTACTATTATTTTGACCGCAACTGTATGAGGGTAAATTGAAGGATTATGGCAAGTGTAAATAAAAGCAAATTAAACAAAGGCCGACACATTCATTATTTAAGTTTGCGGCAGAAGTTTTAACCTTAAAAACCCAAATAACAGCTACAAAAACTAAGCAAAAATGCAAAAAAAAAAACACAATGACAGTAAATAATGATAATGTTGAATGTTGGATGCTTGACGTTGATGTTGATGTTGATTGTGATGTTGCACTTCGAACCCAAATCAAAGAGCTTTGCGCTCAGCATGTCAAAAGTAGATGCGAGCTAATCTGGAGCCAGGGCTTGGGGCATGGATGTCCCAACTATTTTATTCGGCACATAATGACCATAATTTGTATACATATGTCACCTCCTCCATCCCACGCACCCCCCCCCCCTCCCCATCCACCCCCCTTCAGCCATGCACCGCCTGCGGTTGCCCACTGAAGTATTCAAAATCTGTTTGAACTTGAAAGCGTTTTTGGCCAACATTTCAAACACAGTTGTCCAAAGCAACGCTGCCAAGCATGCAGCCTTAACTCACCAGTGGATGCTGAAGTGGTAAGTGTACAGTGGGAGGTAGAAGCGGTAGGTGGATGTGGGTTGATGATGTACCCCAAAAGGGTTGCCAGTTAGTTGGGTTAGGTTCGTTGGCTGGTTGTGTTTTTCTTCAAAAATGTTTGCCTACTTTTGGTTTTATAATTAATTTTAAAAAGCTTTTAATAGCTGGCACGCGTTGCCCCAAGATGGCTAAGCATCCGTCAAGCCCCCGACGACGGCAACTCTGTGTAAGTGTATGTGTGTGTGTGGGGGGGGGGGGGGTGTATGTGTTATAGGCCTTGGCTAAAACTGTCAGAGCACTTCCCTTCAGCCACTGCTGCTTGATCCTTGTAGCAGCTAATTGGCATGCCAATGTGTACGGCTCACTCAAATCGCCATTGGCCTGGCTCTTAAGTGAGTGGAGCGTGGAGGGGGGTGAGGAGAGGCGAGCAGACGCAGATGAAGGCATTTACTCTCAGACCGATATATGTAAGCCGTAATTTGCTTAAGCGCCCATCTTTATTAATCCCACATAATGCATTATCCATCAAAAAGAGCTTATAAAATTTATAGATATTCTTATATTATGTATATCATAACCCCAATAATAATAAATTAAGTAAAATTGTCTTTGAGCCTTCTATGGTAAGGTGTTCAGATTAACTTATTTCTATTGTATTTATTTTTAATTATATTTTGCAGAGGAAAGTTTAAACTATGCAGTTTGTAAATATTTAATTGATATGCCGACCTATTTCCTCAATTTCTTGAGTACTGAAGGGCTCAGCTTTTTTTATGCCCATTAACAACGAGTAAATAATGTGGAAATGTAGAAAACAACCAGAGGGCTGCAGATCCGTTCCCATAAAGTGTATATATTTTTGATAAGCATCAACTGTCCGTCTGTATGAACACGCATATCTATCCGACTTATCAATATATTGTTAAAAAATAGATATGAAAGATGGTTATATTTTCCCTAGAAAATAATAGTATTTCAAAACATTCCCAGATGCGAAACCAACATTTTTTGTTTTACCGAATTAATTTCTCACTTCATATTGAAGTTTTTGAAGAGTTATCGATTTTATTACCATAAATAGAGTCATTTTTTTATGAACTGCTTTGAGGAGCAGCATCACTATTTTTTGCACCGCTACTGTATATATATATTTATATGCAAACGATTGTCGAAAGATTGTCGGTGATTTGAGTTCGGGCATGTGAATAACACACACACACACCTCACACATACCTAAGACTAAGCTCAACTGTCATTTCATAGTACGACAGAGTCGGCTGTAAGCTGCTGCATTAAATGTCAACGTCAACCACTTGAGCGAAGGCTCATCCGCTTCTATTCCTTCTTTGACATTACTCCAACATAGTCCACCTAGTTGAAGATTCTTGCTCGTTCAGCATCTGTGGTGGTGTTGTCAGTTTTGTTGACGCTTGTCGCAGCGAAACGACATGATAAACGAGTCAGCGTAAACGAGTTTAGTTGGCAAGTGATAAACCAAGAAGCGGGAAACAAGAAACAAGAAAAAGAGCTCAAATTGGCAACACTCGCGACACTGCTGCTCGCTGCTGCTGCTTGCTGCTTCTTTGGCATCGGGCTCAAAGTATGCCATAACATTTGGCTTTTTATGAATTTTCATAATTTGGCGCATTCGCTGTAATGCCAATGATGCTGGAGCTGTAGACGACTTGCCGAGGCTGCTTAGCATAAAAATGTCACAACAGCTGCATAAAAATGCTGCCAGGGATTCTTTTTTTTTGTTTTTTGTTTTTTGTTTTTTTCTGCTCTGGCGTCCCTTGTTTCGGTTTTTATGCGGCACGCATATTACATATACATATCTATATATAAACATCTATATATATATGAGTATGAGTGTGTGTGTGTGTGTGTATGTGTGTGTGTTATGGTCGGTGTATGGTTGCAAGGATGTGTGTTTTCTTTGGTCTGTGGCCGATGCTGCTGGGCGCGGCTTTTGCCTATTTTATGAGCATCATAAAAGTTTACTTAGTGGCCAAGCATGGAATGGCCGAGACACGAGTAAAGGCATGGGCGAAAATCAACCACAAGCTGAAAGCCAAAGCTAGCGCCTTAAAGCCATCAAATAATTTGTTTATGTTGCCAAATGCTGCAGGGCAGCCAAGCGTTTCACTCCTTCTCTTTCTGCTTCAATGCGCTTTACGTTTTTATGTATTTTTTTTTATTTTTTTTGTTGCTTTCATTGTACACATATAAGCATAAAAAACTGCACAATAAATTCTGTCAGCAGCAGCAGATATTATCAATGCAATTGCCATTAGCTGCAACTGGCAGCAATCGACAACGTTTATTCAACTTGAGGCTGCTCACACAAAAAAACGTTGCATATTTTCGTGCGCAACTCAAGGGGAAAAACTGTGTTTCCTAATTTGGCCGACTGTTGACATTTTGCATAGACAGCAGACAGGGTAATCAACTTACAACATACAACTTACTCACACTCACACTAACACAGCAACGACTATTAAACGAGTTGCGCACACACATTTTGTTATGCCAAAGACAAAGTTAATTGAACTTGCTGCCCTAATAGAGTAACATACACTAACTCGCACACAATGGAGTAAAGGATAAAGAGCAACACACACTCGCACTCACACTCACACAGACACACACAGCTGTTGCTGGTTGCTGTTGTTGCTGCGATATCATATCAGGCGCGCAGGGCAATTAATTGACTTATTTATTAAGTTTATTGTGTGCGCCCGGCTCAAGTATGTGTGCCTGTGTGTGCGAGTGTGTGTCTGTCTGTGTCTGTGTGTATGTCTGTGCTGGTAAAAGTACCATCCTTGGCTGTAACAACTTTAGTGTTCTATGCGCCATTTTTAATAGCCTCGGACGCCCCCAAGGGCGATGACGAGGGCAATGCCTGTTTATATACATATTATGTATAAATATGTACGTTTGTGTCTATATATATATATATATATATATATGTATGTCTATATCTGCAAGTACTGTGTATGTGTGCTACTTGGACTGCTGGCGCTACCGTGTGTATTGAGATTTTAGCACAAATTAGTTGTCATTAGCGTCGGGGGAAATTTTATTTTATGATGACATTTCCTACACCAAGTCTACATATTTCACCTTCAAATAACTTAGACTCCTCTCTCTCTCTCTCGCTCTGTTCCTTTCTCTCTCTCTCTGTCTCTTTCTCTTTCTCTCTCCGTGTTTTTATTGCAGTTGTATACATTTGTATTTTGATATAATGAGAGCTTTGCATAAGCCTGGTGCGTTTACATGCTGTCAAGTTTTGTCATCGAATTAGCCATTGAAATTGATTCTGGCAAATCAATCAAGTAAACTCTTATTTTTTGGGGTTGGAGGTCAGTCAGTCAGCTTATGTGTATTAATTGCTATGCATTAAACGTTCCAGACTTGCCGGGCGAGTAGGAATGTTCTAGTTGATAGAGGGCTCAACCAGCTGATACCCTGAGCCCAATTCTTCACGAACTCTATAAAACAACATGCTGAAAAATGTGAGGCAGAATAATAGATATATAACAATTTATCTGTGTTAGAGTTTTTTTCTTTACCATTAAATAATTAGCACAGTTTATGATAATTTAAAAGAGAGAATGTCAAACTTCGCAACTGACTGTGAGTCTCTCTTCCGACGGGGGTTCAAAATACATTGGAGTTCATAATGATATAATAATTATAATTTACAGAATTGAGCAGTTAACTTAACGCCTAATAACTGTGGTATTTATGAAAGAACCTTACCTCTGTTGGTAATAACAGCCTAGTATAAAGCCGTCTAATAATGTATTGAATATCTTGATTCATAACTTCAAGACAATAGCCAAAGGTATCTTAGGGCCTTCGTGTTCAATAATTTTTAAAGTTATTTGAGAACAGATTTTTTTTCGCAATGACCCTAAAGTTATTTCAACACATAAATCATTACGGCCAATCTCAGACAACTAATACAGGATTTACGATTGTTGTTTTGTTTTGTTTGCCCAGCAATAAAAGCAATTTAAGGTCTATAGCCTTTTAACTATAATAAAATATTCCCTTACATATTCGAGCTCCCTTGATTACAGTATTCTTATTTATCTTCTACGTATACCCAATTAGAGTGGCATAAGGAAAACTTCAGCATTAGATAGTTGTAAATTAGGTTCGACCACTTTTCTGCCAGCCACTAAAAGCTGCCTTTGCAGTTGCAATCCCACCCATGTTGCCAGTTAAGCAAATTGTGAAAAGCGAAACTTTTTTCATACTGTTCTTAAGCTATGCAACCGGGCGGACCCACGGTTTGATTAAATGCCACTGTGCAGGAGGAAGGGGTGGATTGAGAAAGTGTGGGAGGGGATGGGTCGGGTGAAATGGGTGCAAATATAAAGTATTGTTAATTATTGAAGTTGCCCTTGAGCAAGGGGCGTCTTGGTGGTATTAAATTAGCTAAATAGCCCGGAATGGGCTGCCACAACCCGTGAACAGGACTTACGCACAGCTTCACACACACACACACATACACACACACATCGCTGCGGTTCGGCAGGAAGTACGCGCTTTAACTTAGCTGGCATGTGTGGGTTTTGTTCGAGAGGAGCAGCAGCAACTGGCGATAATTTCGATAGCAGCCATTTACCGCTTCTGTTGTTGCCCCTTTGCACCCAAAGAGCCTGTGCTTATTTCTTCTCCTTTTTTTATTGTGATAACCGCAGAATATAACGGGGCAAGGGGCATATAGAGAGTACGGCAGCTGAGTGGTTGCGCTAAGCGTATGAGTGCTGAAAACTTTTGTCGGTGGCCAATTTCATGCTGTTGGATTATTTATTTGAATTGATGTGCGGCCTGGCCCCCGCCCCTGCCCCTGCCGCTACCACTGCCGCAGCCTCTTTAAACTAACCCTGGTTGCGCATGTGACTCTGCCCCGTGTCGCTGGTTTTGGTACTGATTCTGGTTCTGGTTCTGATTCTGGTTCTGGCTGACTGCCACGGATTTATATAAATTTTCTCGTCGCTCAACTCAAGTGGCTGGCATTTAAACGTGCAGCCTGTTGTTGTGTCAGCCTCGACTCCTTTGTGCATGCGCCTCGTGTTTCGCATTTTTTATTCACATTTTGTTGTCAGCCTGTTTGCACATTTCTCCTAGCTTGGCCAGCTGCACTGGCATTCGTTTGCAGAATTGCATAAAACAGCCGCATTAGCATTCTGATTTGAGTTCAACTTTTTGGCAGCACATCTTTTTTGCTGTTTGCCATGTTGCATGTTCAATTTCGCTATATTTGACAGCGTTGCCTTTCATCATAATTGCCACTATTTACAGTGAGTAAGCAATTAATATATTGGGTCAGACGCTTGTTAACCAACTCATTTAAACCAGAATTGACACCGTGCGCTACCCTAATCGAATATTGCTCCCATTTTGTTGATACTGGCTGATAACAACTTGATGAAAAAATCGTCTAACCGGATTCGTTTATAATTTTCGCACTTTTGGTTAGTTTTAGACTTAATGTTTGGTCTGCTTCGCTTTTTTCTTGGTTAATTGCTACAAATGTGAGACCAATTCTGCAATTAAATACCACAGAAATGTTAAACATAAATATTTTATTTACTCCTCCTAATTGAATGTTAAATATTAAATTTAATTTTTTAATTTGTTTCAATTTAAATTCTTCTACTTCTTGTACATTTTTGTGTTCACTAAATAACTATGTTTAAATAATAAACTTTTTATTTTTTTGTTTTGTTCAAACTTTAATCTGTGTGTTTTGTTGTCAAGTTTGTTTAACTTTGAAATCATTGCCAGATTTTGACAGGAACATGTCGTGGCAGCTCAGCTCGCTGCCCTGTGGCGCCGCCTTGTTGCCTTGTTGTTGCTACCTTCTAAATGGTTACTTAAATTAAAAAACTTTGTGTTCAACTCAACTCTGCTTGCAGTTAACAGTTTGTAGCAGTCTCTTCTGTGTATCGGCTATCGGCTAGCCGAAGCGTAGCTGAAACTGAAACTTAAAACTTTAAACTGAAAACTGGAACTTAACTCAACCAACCTAAACAAGTTGCAGCTGGCCAATGCTGCTTTTATTGCTTGCCATAATGAAACACTTTGGTGCCGTTTGCCAGCTTCGCCCCCTCTCAACTATGCTTGTAAAAAGTTGTTCTTTCAAGAAAACATATAGACAAAGTGCGATTCGCCAAGTTTTGAGAAAGTAAAATGTATTACATTCTTGTCAGTTTTGTTGTTTACTGATAAATTCCGATTCTTGACTGTAATTATATGTATTATTCAACTAAAAACTTAGTTAGGTTAAGTTAGACCCCCTAGATAAAGTCTCAGCTGCCACACCCAACACGATTTGCTTTTACCGCTGTAACACTAGATCACTAAACTTGGGACAATTACCATGGTGATAAATGGTAGAGGTCTGATATAAAACTGAACAAAAAAAAAGATCTAAAAGCTAATACTGCAAAGATCTTTTGTTCAATTTCCACGAATCTCATTGTTCAACAACGAACATTGGCCTCTAAAGAGAGTATCGATTGTGTAAAGCATTGTCAATGATTCATCCACTTCATCCACGTTAATCTGACACCTTTTATGGACGTTGGTAATTGTTCTAATTTTGGCTGGAAAAAAAAGGAAGAATAGAAGCTGCTATGACGTAATTGAACGGGTCACCTAACCCACTCCGGCCGCCGCTTTGAGTTGACATCTTTTTTTCGTTCCTTCGTTGGCTACTGCTGGCCACTTAGCTCCTCAACCCATCAATGAATGAATGAATCTGCTTAGCTCTGCTGCCTGCTTATACTAAACAAATCCAATCCAATAATTTCGGCTCATGCATAATAAAAATGCCACGGACAACACAGGGTTTGAAGAGGGTCTCACAGGGTAAGAGATAAGCGCAAAGCAGTGCGACAAAAAAAATAAAATATATATATATATATATAAATATCTAAGTATATATAGATATATGGCAAAAAAATATATATATATATATATACATATATATATATGTGAAATTGGAATTGAAATGGAATGGGAATCGGTGAGCTGTGGCTGTGGCTGTTATAGAGTGCGACACTTGGCTGTCACTGCCAGGCGACTACGCGACTATTTTTGCCAAAATATTTTTCCTTTTTCTGCACCAAATGCTGACTAAGTGCCGCCGTCGACGTCGCTGTTGACTTCGCTCTAACTCTGTCCGTCTATCCGTCTGTCCGTCTATCCGTCTGTCCGCCTGTCCCTCTGTCTGTCTGTCTGTCTGTGTGTGCGTGTGTATGTCTGTGCACCCTTTTTACTTTCATTGAAGCGCAAATAAATAAATTTAATGCGCCAACTGTCAAAAAAAAATATATATATATATATATTTATATATAAATATCTAAGTATATATATATATATATATATATATATATATATATGTGTATATATATATATGTGTGTTGGCTCTATTCGGACACTTGTGGCAGTTGCTGCGAGCACAACCAAACCACTGAAATGCCAACCAAACCCCACTCCAAACCTCAATCCCGTCCAACTCCACTCCAAGCAACTCGCACACGCATCCGGCCAGGATTAGGTACAGTGCCAATGGCAGTACATTGACGCTTCGCTTACATTTGGCCAGCTCTCAAGTGCCACTAACTGTGTGTGTTTATATGTGTGTGTGAATGTGCGTATATGTGTGTGTGTGTGTGTGAGTTCCTGTTTGTGTACATTAATCAGTTTATTTATTTATTCGCTGAACTTTATTCTTTTGGCTGCAGAAGACGAAAATTGCTGTAAAATATAGCGCGATTTAAAGTATATTTTAATGTTGAAGTACAACTACAATTTATATCAACAAAATATATATATATATTTTTTTTGTATTGGAGCAACAGTCTTTGTTGGCAAAAATGCCGTTGAATTGAAAATTAAACTGAAATTCCAATTGAAAAATAATGGAGTTAATTAATAAGAAGGGTGTTATTAAGTTTTTAAATGATGTTAAAAATATAAAATATATGTCTTCTATATATATGATATTGTCAAATTCGTTTGTCCATCTATACTAGAACTATGAGAACTGGATAATTCAAATGTGGAATACAAGTTCTCGGGCAGGTCTAATATGATTATTTATTTATTATTATTTTACCGACAAGTGAACCAGTTGCCCTAATATCTGTACAAAGCGATTTCCGATAGCAATTTTAAATGTAATCTTGATCTGACAAGAAACACCCAAAAATGATGATGCTTCAACTTGACTATTAAAATATACCTGACGAATTGTATGTATAGTTTTGTTGTTCTTTGTTCTATGTTGCATGCACTCAAGCCTTGGGCTCGCACAATCCTTGCCTCCTGTCGACTGGCAATGGGACTTAAGGCAAAGTTGAGGCTTAAGCGCTGAGCGAGGTGCTTGCAACCGCAACAACAGCCGCAACAACAACAACAACAAATGGCGCATACAAGAGCAATTAGGAGCGTCCAACACGTGTAAAGCACAAATACACAGACACACACACACACACACACACACACACACACACACACAAATGCACTCATGACATGATTATGGCAATGAACACTAGGAGAACTTAAGGCAACGAATTGTTTGACTTTGCGATGTTGTTCACGCCCACGCCTCATTTGTGACAGCGTTGGCTCAGCATCGTAGCATGCCTAGCACTCTGGCATCCTGGCATTCTAACTTCCTGGCATCCCAGCACCCTTTGGCCATACTCTAGGCTCACACGCTTTGCACGCTTTTACACTGTCAATGGGCACTTGAATGTCAACAAAAGCTTTCAACTGGCATATACAACCACTTAAAATAGAAAACCTCTGGCCACAACACACATACACACACACACACACTCACACAGATGTATGTGCGTTAGTCGCGAGTTGGAAGCAGCAACTAGATTGCAGATAACGCCTTACCACATGGCGCATGAGTAACATGTTGAAAGAACGAACCAAAGCCAGTTGTTGCCTCAGCTAACAGCATGACTGTCTCTCTGTCTCTCTGTTTCTCAGTCTGTCTGACCGCCTGTTTGTCTATTTGCTTGTTTGTTTGTTTGTTTGTCTATTTGTTGGTCTGTGTCATAAGCAATGCGCCCCAAACAATAATTCGCATTGTTGGTTGAGTCGCCAGCTTGGCCAATGGCTTGGTGCTCTTGTTGCTTTCTGAGCTGCACACAACCCTACAGCTGCCTGGGTTGCCTGGGTTGCTGCGGAACAGCCTTTGTCAACTGCTTACACACACACACACACACACTCACTCGCACACACAGAGTCACTCATTTATATGAGTTAAGTGCTATTACTACCTAACCCAAAGTTAGCGCCAAACCACACTTGGCCAACCCATCCGAACGCCAAGCTGGCACCCAATCCACAGTCACAGTACCCAGTCACAGTTCCCAGTCCCCAGTCCCCAGTCACAATCGCAATCACAGTCACCAACGCCCAACGCCCAAATGTCCCGTGTTACTGCCCACTTATTGTGCTGTTGTTGACGCAAATCCTCTTAACTAAATCAATTTTCATTTGTGTTTACGTGTGGGCCTCTAGCTTCCTTCTCTCCCACCCTCTCTGACCCTCTTTGCGTGTGTGTGTGTGTGTGTGTGTGCTTTCAAACACAAATGCCCATGGACTCGGGCCGAGCTAAATAATTGAGCTTGTATTTCGGATTTCTTTATATCGTTTGTTGGCGCGCTGAAAAGTATGCTATCATTTCCGTTGCTCTCCCTTTCGCTCACACACACTCACACACAGACGCATGGCATGATAAGCAATTGTGTGCGCTATATTTTAGTTATGGCTTTCGCATCTGCAACACGTGATCAGATACATTCCATTATAATTATAGCTATGCTCAGATTTTTCTCAATGAGATACACACGAAGAAATCTAACAGTGCAACGCGTTTAATAATTTAATCTAGTACAGTAGGTATATACAGCTGCGGTCAATATTATAGTTGTGAACACATATGTTTTGAAACATGTTAAGAAATAAAAGAATTATGCGAATATTATTTAAACACAAGCAATCAATACGGAATACTAAGTAAACTTTCAAAGTTGGTATAGCTATACAATTTAATAACAAACAAATTAAAGTCTTTAGTTTATTATATTTCCATTTATTTGTATTCTATTTTTATTTGAATTTATGATTATATTAGTAGTGGATTACGAGTGAAGTTTTCTCTGCGTCTAAATAATATTTCTAAAAACTAGATATGATGGGTTGCTATAATTTACTACGTTTAGTATTTGGCAAATAATTGTATTTTAAAACATTCCCAGATGAGAAACCAACCATTTTTTGTTTCTCAAAATTGAAATTTTCCATCATATTAAATTATATTATTATTACAAAGAGGTCTGGATATTATCAGCAGGTTATTCATATTTTCATTAAGTGATTTCAGAAGCAATAATACTATATATATATATATATATATATATATATATATAAGTTTTTTGAATAACAATCTAAATTTGGTCTTTAACTATATCTATGAATTACCATTAAATATTAAATGATGCCATTATATGGAGCGATATCACTTGAAGCTTACATTAAATGTAAATACATATATATATATATATATAATATATATATATATATATATATATATATATATGTCAGTAGTCCCTACCCTTGGCTATTCAACCCAATTATATGTATGTGTGTGTTGCTGTGTTGACGTGTTCAGCACGTCGCAGTTGCTGTAACACTTTGGCAACGATGCCTGGCGGCGGTGTTCGCAATGTTCTTTGAATGTTCACCGAATTTAGTCTGTGAATGTTCTCTCCCGATGTTTTTGGCACTTCTTGTTGTTGTTGAACCTTATAATTGATACAATGCCCTGCTGCTGCTGACATGACTCGGTCCGTCCGTCTGTTTGTCTGTTTCTCTGCTTGTCTGCCAGCTTAATTAGCACCTGACACATGCACAGAGGCAAGTGCAAAGTCCGATTAGAAGGCAAAGCGCATTTAATGACAAGTTAATTTGCCCCTGTTCGTGCCTACGTAGCTTTTTGTGTGTGTATGTGTGTGTGTGTTGTGTCCCTTTTGGCATTAGAAAATCAACATACAAAGCAAGCAGTCAGCCGTTGACAGGCAGCGGTGGGCAGCGAGTGTCAATTTAATGATGAAATTGAAATTAAATGAGCTGTCTAACCGTTAACTGAAATGTGGGTTCCAGCGCGTATGGGTGTGTGTGTGCGAGAGTGTATGCAGGTGTATGGGTGTGTCCCTAAATATTAGTGGCTAGTCAATAACAACTGGCATATGCTTGGAGCAAGCAAGTTAAACTGTTTACATCCAGGAGTGTGTTCTCTGTCGTTCTCCTTCTCTCTCTCACTCCCTCTATAACTGTGTATCCTTGTAGCTTTCCCTCTCTTTTTCTATCTCTCTCATTATTGCTCTCTAAAGATTAAGCATTTTTTCTCTCCTCTTCCCTATCTCTCTCTTTCTCTTTCACATAACCTCCATAACCTGCCTTCTCTCCATAAATATCTCTATTTATCAGAATATGTTGCTCAGTCTCTCCCTCTCTCTCTCTCTCTCTCTTTCTCTCTTTCTCTCTTACTTGGCTTTTCTTCCCTCAGTCCAACTGCTGATGGCAAATATGCTAATTTATTTTAGTGATTATTTCTAGTCCCATCTCAACGTAATATTATTCACATTCTGCTTGATATTATTTTGTAGGGACTCATCTGAAGCTCTGCTTTTTTAACTTATTTCAAGTTTCCCTCATGCAACAGTCTTCGATATAATTCTTATTATTTTGCCCCCCGTCGTCCTCTTGTCCGATGTGTTGCTCTCAGTTTTGCGTCTGGCTTTTGTTGCCATTTCATTTGAGTTGTGGACATTTTAATTATGTTGGGCGCCAGTCAGCTTTTCACGAACGTAACAAATGTCGCTTTACATCTGCCATTGCAATTTCCGATTTTTATTTTACATTTTGCATATGCCATCTGTTTTATTTACACAACTACACGCAGCACTGTGAATAAAATAAACACCCTATTAATTGTGGACACCGTGACAAACGTTGAGCTTGGCAACTGTCACAAAACTGCCAACAATTATGCATTCAGTTTTGCAAAGTGCATAAATATTGAAATAACTGACATGTCTTGACAAACAGTTTACTGACATATTCATGGGCACATGATGTGCCACATCATCCTATCAGTTTTGACAACTGCTTGTTGACTCAAATTTCACCAGTTAAGTTAAACCATTTGGATAACCATATTTTTACATATTTATTTAAGGCACCTTCTGCTGCTTTATTCAAGAGTTTGTAATGGTTTTTTTTTTTTTGCACGCATAAAATAACTTTAATGCGGCAGTCAAAGTTGCAATCGATTTAGTGTGAATTCTACTAAAAGTTGAATAGGAAAATTGAGAAAGCACTCTCTCTATTAATCTTTCTTCTTCAACTGAGCTGTCTGCAAAACTCAGATTCAGACATACAATTTAAAGCTTGGATATAGAGAGAGTTAGCTAGATATATAGGGAGCGTGAGAGAGAGACAGACAAAAATGGGCAGGGAAGGTTGTCAGTCATTCAATCGCACAATCAATCATTTGGAATGACAGCTACAGCGACTTTAGTCAAAGGAAGTGAGCACAGACAGCAAAGATAGCATTTCTCTCTCTCCCTGGCTCTCTCTCTCTCGCATTCTCTCACTTACTCTCACTTTCTCTCTGTCACACTGTCTTATTCGATTTGCTGATTTGCCATTGCCATTTACCATTTTTCCCCCTTATTTCCGTACGCATACATGCACACATTGATTTATAAGATTGGACCGCCAAAAATTGAATGTTATTGCTTGAATGGCCGCAATTTACTAAAAAGCCTCGCCATAACCAACACCCCCTCTCCCCAAAGTCCTTAAGCACTCGGCTTGCTGTTATTTATGTGCATGTTTATTTATTAGATGGCCCCCAGACACTTGATAAAATTAAACGCAAATGGCCGGCAATTTTGCATTTGGCATTTTGATTTTGACACCGTGGCCGGGCCAAATGGAGGAGCAGAGCCAGGTGCAGGCAGGGGCAGTATGGCTGGCCATATATCTTATTGGGTGCAAGCAAGCTAAGAGACTTACCAGAAAATAAACAGCAAACGGCATTACGACTACGGCGACCAGCAGATCGGCTATGGCTAATGACACTATAAAATAATTCGTAACCGTTTGCAGCGAACGCTCGCGACACACGGACAGGATGACCAGAATGTTGCCGAATAGCGTTAGGATTGGGAACAGTATCAAGATGAGCGCCCAGTAATTATGATCAACTGCAAATTGAAGAAAATACGAATCACACGAATTATATATAGTTTAGATAATTGTATGCAAGAGTTCAATTTTGAAAACAAAAAGTTCTGTCTGCAAAGTTAACAGGTTTAACTAGGCCAACTTAAGATAGAAATAAAAGTAAGAAGTAAAAGTAAAAACTATTGGATCGGAGTTTATCTGCGGACATCTAAATTTTAATCCGGAGTTTGAAATATTATTCTGCTTTTGTACGATTTAACTTTGAACTGAATATTCCACATTTGTTGACGTTTTAGTCTCTAGACTAAAACTGCATTTGAATCTAAAAACGTACCCAAAACAATTAAATATATATCATGTCTTGAACTCTATCAATCGATTCCGCAACTTGAAACTTATCCTTCGACTGATTGATCTACTCATCGCGTCTACTCGTTTCTCTCTCTGGTTCTATTCCAAGAAAGAACGTGAATTGATCACTCTCTCTTATATATATCCAAGTTTCATGAAGATACTGTGCAGATGAACAATTCAATATCGGACACTGATTAAGAATATAATTAAATTAAATCCTAATACCCACTATAACAATAATGTTTATATCCCTGAACATTGAAATGGGGAAATGGGAAAATTGGTAAATTTGACTTTTAATGTGCAGTTACTCACCGATTCGGAGCTCGTGACAGGATTCCGTTGTTAGATTCAGCGTTGCATTCGTGCAATTGGTTCGATAGTTCTCAAAGTAGAGGCTCGTCAGGTTCTGATCGAGTAGAACGTTGCTCGTGGTGACTGTTGCGGTGCTGATTGTGGTGCCCGTCACACTGCTGCCATTATAATTGGGAAAATAATCGTTAAAGTTCTCAAGCAGCAGCATGAAGGAGCTGCCACCAGCACCAGCACCCGCACCAGCACCCGTACCAGCTGTTGCACTCGCACTACCGGCGGCAGCACCACTCAACCAAAGGGCATCCTCCGTGGCGCTGGTGGTCGTTCGATTTGTTATCGTCGTCGCCGTGCGTTGCAAGAGATCATTGCTAGCCACATCCATATCAGCAATATCCAGGCTGGCACCGCTGAAGCCACCGAGAATGCCATAATCGGCATCCCCATCGGCCACACTCTCCAGCGCACTCTCCTCCGCGCTATCGATGAGCGCAATATCCTGCGCAATATCCTGACCCGATTCGCCGTTCAATTGCTGTTCGACAAAGTTGCGCAACGCGTAGAGTCCACCACCGTCAGCATCGGGGTCCGCATCGAGATCATTGGTGATGCTGCCGTTGGTGGCGCCACTGTTGCTGCTGTTGCCACTTCCATTCCCACTGCTAGCCAGTGTGCTGTTCTGCAATGTCTCAGCGATGTCCAGCGTCAGCCAGCTGACCGTTTCATTGGGGCTAATGAAACCGGTGCTGACCATGCGGCCGATTGCAGCGGATGGGGTTGTCTCGCTGCTACTGCTGCCGCTGCTCAGGCTGAGATTGTTGCCACCGGCGGCGCTCAGCAGCCATTCGCTGATGTCATCAATTAACGCATAGCCAGCCTCCTCCGCCGCCGCCGCCGCCGCCGCCGCTTGCGTCTCATCCTCATACAGGGACAAGTAGCTGGTGGGTGTCGAGGAGCTGGCGATGCCCACACTCTCGCTACTGTCTCCATTCCCCCCTCCATCCGATACAGCTGATGCCGTGCCCGTTACCGAACCCGTTCCGCCCGCTGATGCTGCTGCTACAGCCTCTTCATGCCCCGCTGTTATTCTCTCCACATTTGCGTGGGTGGTGCGGTTGTGAAAATGGCCGAGCAACTTGCTGGCCAGCGCTGTTGCCGTTGTTGTTGTTGTTCTTGTGGCCTTGGCAATTGTTGCTCCCGTCGATGTTGCTACGGGACCAATGGCTGCTGCAACCATCATGCCTTTGCCTGACCAACACACACGCGCACACACACTCCCTCTAGTGGGGCTGAGCGGGGAGCGTGGTGCACTTTGCACGCTGTGCGCCAAGGCAACGTCCTCGCTGCATGCTGCCACCGACTGTAAGTAGAGAGAATGCAAAAAGAACCACAACTGGTTGTACTCCGTCTGTATTTGTATCTCAAATGTAACGAACATGTATGCAAGTTGTCATGGCTTGTTCAAGCCGACAATGGCTATGTTCAACTAAATTATAATAACTGAAAAAAAAAAAAATTAATGAAATTAAATTAAATAAGAAATGTTTTCGCAAACGTATTAAATACATGATGATTATGATTATTTTTATATAATAACACCATATGTTCATCAATGCTCAATGTTATTTTTTTCTGACTTAAGAGAATTTGTAAAGAAGTTCTGAGACCGTCCAATTGATGTGGCTGTGCAAATTTTGAAAGGGAAATCTGTACCTTAGAGCTTAAAATTAATATTATTTGATCACTGTCCAGCTCAATATGGACTTTTAACGAAAGTCTCTTTGACTTCTTAAGCCACTTCCGATTTTCACTAAGAAACAATTTCGGTAAACCTACAAATTAATATATTGTTGAATTTTGTTTTTTTGTTTTTCTGTCTGCTTAAATTTAAATAATTTTAAAATTTTAAATAATTTGAAAATTAGTTGTAGTAAAAGCGTAAATATCAAGTGCAGGGCACACAGCTGGAGGCGCTCTGCAAAGTGTGATTGAAATTGCACTTAAATCGCAGCACATACACACATACACACACACACAGACACGCACACACAGTTGCCCCAAATTATGGTGCCCTTTGCGCCAATGCAATTATCTATCCATCTATGTACTTTGGCGGCCCCCCGCACATTTAATTAACTCTTTAATCAATTTATTGCCAATTATTCTACAAAAAGCGCCAGCGAAAATGTTATAATTTAATTAAGTTAGCAAAAGGTTTTGGTGTGTCGCCTTACCAGCTGACTACCACCCAACCACCAAACCATCCACCAACCAACCCAACCATCCAACTTTCCCCTCAGTTTGAGAATGAGAGCCTGCTATCGTCTATTTGCTTGCTCTGTCCTGCTTGAACTGCTTCTATTGCTTCTGCTCCTTCTCCTGCTCCTTGTCTCTTTCTCCTGCCACTGTTCCATTCCTGCTGCTGGTGTAGACACTTTGCAATTTTCGCTTTTGTATTTGCCAATTGGCGCTGATTAAAGCCCTCTTGGTCATTGGCCCATAATTAAGAGATGGCTCGTTGTGTTCTAATCAAAGCAAGCATCGACTGAGCACCTTCGAGAAATGTGAAACGAATGCGCCTTGGCTCAGCTTAATCGGTTCAGTTCCAAGTTCCAGGCCAAAGTCCACTCAAGTAAAGTTTTCTGATCGAATCTCAGCACTCTAAAACCAAATGAGGCAATTCAAATTGGCCACCTTTCGAGTGTGGCATTGCCTCATATCGATGTTCGAAGCATTTAAAACGTTTGACAAATTAGCTTTATTCACCCGAATTAAGTCGATTTGTCGAATCTTGCCATTTAATTGTCCTCTGACTTAGCAGGACTTGAGTAAAAACTTGAAATGAGCAGATGAACTCTATTTTACTAATCGAACATTAATTGCAATTTTTTCCTATTTTCCTGGCTTAGATTCATCTTTATGCTAATTTATTTGGAAAGTAAAATATTTGCCTCTAAATATTAACAATCAATTTATATTTTCTATATTGTTTATTCCAAAAAACCAAATAATTTGCGAAGAGGAGTGTGCATTTTTAGAATTTTTCTGATTTGACAACATAATGTGAAATCAGCTGGAGAAGCTGGAGACGATGTAAATAAAGTTGTATGGCGTAAATATAAATTAGCCAAAATGAATACTAGAAAATATACAACAAGTAGTAAAGCAAATCATTTCGCTTACTTTAAGAAAAGACTCCTTTGGTATAGACTCAAGATGGCATCGAGGCTGAAGTTAATTCCACAACATCCAAGTGTCAGAATATCTTGTCAAATACGCACTTAATGTGATCGTAAACGTGTAGTGATGTGCGTGCTATGTACATATATATATATGTATATGTATATATAACAGTTGGGGCTCGTTGTGGCTCAGATGCAGATGAGACAAGATAGTGGATACCGTTGCCTTTACCACAGATACGTGCCACTCAAAATTCGTGCCAGCTGCCAGACCCAAAATAAAGAAATGAGCAAATTGTTGGCTCTAATGAAATTTTGGCTCAAGCAAGACGCAAAAGAAACTGAGAAAAGCACGAATAGTTGCACAATGGGAAAAACCAAGCGAAAATCTTAAATACACCAAGAAAAATACCCCCAATCATAGTGTGTGTGTGTGTGTTTGTGTGTGTGTGCTTTCGCGATTTGGTTGCCCTTTTCATTAATTACGCCAGCAAGTGGCAATAAGAACCGACAATGCCGAGGACTCAGCACAATTCAACTTGGCACTGAGCTGAACTGGACTGAACAGCACAGAACAGAACCGAACAGAACTCAAGTCGAGTAATTAATTTCACTTTCGCTTGAGCGATGATTTTGAATATGCGAGGACCGCACGCAATCCATACAATCCCTGTCCAGTCCCCCCCCATCCGTTTGTGGGTGAAGAGGTGCCACTACTTAAGGGCGGCAATCAACCTCAGCTTTGGCTAAGCAGCTGACAGTGCGACTGAGACTGAGACTTAGAGTGCGAGGTGAGAAGGGGTGAGAGTGTCATTTCCTGTCGCTGGCACACCATCCGTAACCGACCATCCGTATCCTATTCCATTGAAGAACCACAAAAAGGCTAAATGGCATGTGACCACATAATTTTGGACTTGTTTGTTGTTGTTGTTGTTTTTCTTGCTGTTGCTGTTGCCTGAGATTGCTTTGTCTCTGTCATACTAATCAGCATTATAGGCACACTAATGGCATTATGATGGAACTGCTTTGGCTTCGCCCTCAGCTTCGCCCATGGCAACTATCAAATCCCATAAATATATTTGATATACTCAAGACCTGTCTGAGTGCAATGCACAAAGTGGCATTAGCATTTAGCCAAAAGTATTTAACTCTATTTTTTGCAGATATAAAAAGCGTAAATTGGGAAAATCAAGGACAAATTTGAGATTTAATTTTATAACGTTATACTATTATATATATACAACTATTTTATATATAGAAAATATATACTATAAAGTCTAATATTCTATACACAAATTCAAAGCAAACATATTTTAATCTCCATCCCTTGCTGCAATCACAATGGCGACTCATTCACAATATCCAGTAGATGCGTGGCGGCAAGGATATTGAATTTTTGGAGCAGGACTTCCGCTACTGCCACGCCACAATAGCCACGACACTCAATAAATCAGCGAGTATAATTATTGGCGACACCAAGGCACGCGAATTAGCTAAGCACAAGCACACATCCACAAACACACACAACACACACACACACGTGCACAGGCTACTAGAAACAAGAGCGGCCACCACAAAATATAGCCAAGCAATTGAGAAAACTTTTGTTGTCAGCAAATAAAGAAAAGAACACAAAAATATGCTTTTAGGTGTGCCTTCAGCGTGGCCGTGGCCCAAAGTTGCAAAGCTGCAAAGTTGCAGGTAATATTGCCACGAATAAATTCCATTGCCTTGGCCCTTTGGCATTTGTTAGCAATTAATTTGTAATATTTTTGGTCTCATTTTGCTGCATTGCGTCGTATTTCGATATTTATTTATGATGACGTGTGACGTCATCGCACGCTTATAGCTTAGCAATTCCCACACACACACACACATGGCTGATAGGTTAGCTGCGAAAAGCAAATTGGTTTCCGATTTAGTTAGCGCTGCGTTGCATGCAACTGGGACACATAAAGCCCACAGGCACATTCGAGTGTTCCGCCCCACATTCACTTGCTCACTCGAACTGTGTGTGTGTGTGTGTGTGTGTGTGTGTGTGTGCAACAGCTGTCGCTTGATACATTTTATGGCATTGGATGCTGCTGCTGCTTTGCTTTCGGTTAATTCAATGTCCTCTAGCAGATTCCCATGACACACGTGTGTGTGTTGGTGTGTGTGTTTGTACGTGTGTTTGCAGCTAAAGCCAAGTGCGAGTATCATCAGCAATAAAGCAATGACTCAAAAGGTAATGAATGGCAAAGCTTAAGCGCCCTCCTCAAAAAATACCTGACAACTGTCAATAAACACAAGTCCGCGGGTTGGAGGCAGCTTCAGGTAGTTGGGGGGGGCTTGTGCGTGAGCTTTAGTGGGCAACAGCAGCACCACGGGAGAGACACCTTGAACAGGGCCACGTATCGACGCTGAATGCGGTTGTCCACTTTTTTGACATAGGGCCAAACATTTTATTGTGTGTTCTGTGTTGTGTGTGTATTGTTGTTGCTGCTGCTGTTGTTGTTCGTCATGTGAGCAATGTGAGTCAGCATGACGTTTGGTTATTTCCATTTGTATGAGTCGTCGTCTCCGCCCGGGCGACAAACGTGCGAACAATTGATATTTATGCGTTAACTTTCAAACGGTGCGTATGAGTAATATACCAGACCATAGATCAATTTTATACTAGATGCGTTGCGCATACGCAAAAACCATAGCAAAAACGATCTGACATTTGCTCTCTTTCTCGCTCTCTCTCAGACTTTCTCTCTCTCTCTCTCTCTCGCCTTTGGTTAGCCTTTTAATCTCGACTATATTGAAATGCCTCAATCAGCGAAGTGCGTCCAGAACGGCTCGTTGGTCTAGGGGTATGATTCTCGCTTCGGGTGCGAGAGGTCCCGGGTTCAACTCCCGGACGAGCCCGCCGGTATGACGGACGGAGTGGACGGACGGACACTCGCCCCTTCGTCTTTGCCCATTTTTTTTTTGTGTATATATTTTTTTTGTATACATATTTTTTTTTGATATATTCTTTTTTGCATTTAGCTAACACCGTGCACACGTTGTGTGTGTGTGCAGTGTAAACGGATGCCCGACTAGAGCAAAATATATATTTTTGTATATGGGGCAAAAAGCGCTTATCGCTTCAAGTCTACTCAAGCGTCAACGGAGCGATTCATTCGAGAATTTCTTATGCTTCAATGAACCAGAAGTGTCGTCGTCGGCAGCATTCGCGTCGCGTCCATATCGCTTCTATATATATTTATGTATATACATATATATATATATATATATATATATATATATTTAAGCGTGTACACATATTTGCCCATATGAGCTATGGCTGTTGTTGTCTGCTACGCCCCATTTATCCTTAGCCCTTTTATATATATATATCTATAATCTATATATATATATATATATATATATATATATAGATTATATATGCTGTTGTTTGAGGCATTGTCTATTGGAGAATTCTTGAAAGGAAAAATCAAATTGCACGCTCAATTTTCTGCGCCACTTTTTGCCACGATTTTAAAGCATAAGCCTTATAATCAATTTATTAAAAATAAGCACATATCATCAATGCAAAATACAATAAAGATTGCTCTCTCCCTCGCACAGCCTCGACTTGGCCAATGCGCTATCGCTCCTTAAGCCACGGTAAAAATCGATCGTTTGAAATACAGCGAACATAGCTCATAAGCCAGAAACGAAAGGGGAGGAAACTCAGCTGAAATGTAAGAATTATAGAATAGAAGCAGTTAAAAAGAAAATAATAACAGAAAGAAAAGAAGATTTTTCATAAAATTAATGTGAATATTAAGTAATATTTCGTGGTAATAAATATGTATGGAAATATATAGAACAAAGAAAATACTCTCTGACTTGACAATAACTTTTATCAGTGTATATTTGACTTTGACATTCTACTATGGACTTAAATCGATTCGTTTTGGTAGCTTATGAAGCGAGAATAACTAATTAACGAATGGGATTCGAATCTAACAGAAGAATGTGGAGTGCATATGTTGACTGCTATTGTAGCGTGGCATGCAACAAGGACTCAGAATGCTGCTAGAAAAAGGTGATTCCCTCATGGATGACTAGAAAAAAAGAAGCTGAATAAAGGATAAATGCAATATAAAATATACATATATTCAATAATTTATTGGAGCAGTGGCACTTTGAAAATGGGGAATAAACAGCAACGGTATATGGATTGAAGACGGGGAGTCTCGGTGCCAGTTAAGCTTATAATTTATTCAAGCAAAACATTTTGCAATACAAAAGGGGTGCAGACCACGCAAGTGAGCAGCAGCAGAGGAGTGAGAGAGAGACTGCGAGTGGGTTAGGGGTAGATTTGGACTGTAGAGACAAAGAGAGAGAGAGAGAGGGAGAGAGAGCAGCGAGTGGAAAGAAGTTCCGGAATTATGCAGCAGCATTGCTGCCGCTACTGTTGGCACAAAGAAAGTAGCAGAAAATGAACAGCGAACGGCAGAATTGCCAAACAAAGGCTAACACGATTGACGTGGCAGCCATAAACAGGGTGCTGCTTGGGGAGTGGAGCTGTTCGCTGCGAGGGCTTCGAAATTGTGGGAAGAGGCAAAAAAAAACAGAAAAAAAGGTCAAAATTGCCGGACAATGAACATGCGATAGCTGAACCTTATGCATAAAATTAAGCATTGCGACATACACTGAGCTCATTTGTGGCGACAAACTTGAGCTAGGCAGTGCCTCAAGATAAAGGGGGAGAGAGAGAGAGACAGAGAGAAAGACAGAGAGATAACAAGAGAGATGGTTGTAAGGGCTTAGTCAAGTTATGAACCACAAAACATATTCAGGCAGCAGATCGCCACAGCTGCCATTTTGAGTAATTTTCGCTCAGTGTTTTGAAACCGGGTGCGGAGAGGGGAGGGGTAGGTGAAGTGTGTACCAAGAGTAGACAAAGGAAAATATCTTTCATTAACTAATTAGCTTACTTTTTCATTTGGCTGCCTGGAAAATCTCGTCTGCTCTGCTCAGGCCTGGGCCTGTGCTGTGCTGCTTTTGTTTAGCCTCGTTCCTTGCCACTCCTCCACACACACACACACACACACACACACACACACGTACACAGGCAGAAGGGATAACGTGTAAAATTACAACTACCAATACACTTTTGGCCTCGCTGCTGCTGCTTTTACTTTTGCTCTTCCTTGTCTTTGTTATTTTACGCTTTACAATTCTTTTTGGGCATGGTAGCAAAAATTTGTTCAGCAAACGTTGGACCAGCCTGCGTCCTGCACCACTAACGGTGCCTGCAGCCTCCTGCCTACTGCCTCCCGCCCCTGCCTCTTGTCTGCTGTCCCTGCCATTCGCTTTGATTAAAGTGAAAATAAATGAGGGTCCTAGACAACTGCTGCTGCTGCTCGGCGCAGCCACCACAGCTAAACCCACTCCCATTTCCACCACTTCCCCTTCCTCACCCACAAAGCAAACCCACTTTCAGCATTCGTCTTTTTCAGCCCGGGAGGGATCGCTGCCCGCTGCCTGCTGCCGCTCCTGGTAACTTTATTAGAAGCCACTAAAAATACAAGCACCCACCACCAATCAGAACCCACCCACCCCAAACCCCTCTCCGCCTAAACTAGTCCATTGTCAGATTCCTCTTTTCGTATGTATCTATGTATATACAAATGTACGTATGTGTGTGCTTGTGTTTTTTTATGCTTTCTATTCAGAGTGCCTCCATCATATCGTTCTATATTCATTATCATCGTCATCGTCATCGACATCGACATCAAGCGCGTTGACCAAATAATCAGACGCAAATTAGTTTAAAAGGTGCGGGTTTCAAGGGTTGCCTTTATCATGTGATTGAAACTGATTTGGGGCATAGTCATCAGATGTGAGGCACTGCAGCAAGTCACTCAATATTGTACGCAAATATAATATTTAAAATATAAAAAATACAATTCAAATTAGCAAAATATATTTGACTTATACAGTTATATTGCGATCTTTTGTGGGGGCTTGCTTTTGAGATTGAGAAGCAAACTAGTTATTTGATGTACTTATGAATTCTTGCAATAAATTTGCAAGTTTTAAGTGTCTATTGGGTATTCGCCAACCGAAACACGATAATTGCTTGATGGTGCGTACATTTTTAGGCTAATAAAAACCACTTATCCAACTAATCAAACTTATGCAATTATTGCAGCTTATTCAATTTAACTCGCATTTGTCGAGTACCCAAACACATGAAGCACAAAACACGCGAAAACAAATCCAGCAACAAAAACTCCAATTAAATGCGCATAATACGCAAAACCCATTACACAATTTGGCTTCGGGGCCCTGTTCAGGATGCTGAGTTGGTGGCGCGGTTGGAGCGGTTGGAGCGGACGGTGGGGGTGGTGCGCATGGTGCGGCTGGTGCGGCTGGTGGAGCGTGTGGCTGCTGATTGAAACTGCGTTTTGGTTACTACAGCAAGTCCTTTGCACAAATACATATTTCATTAGGCATATGTAAATGTAGTCGAGTATTTGTTTTCTATATTTATAGCATGTTCACAACACACACACACACACACACACATAAACGAGTCCCATGTTAATTAAAATTTTCTACACTTTTGACTCGAAATGATATGAAATTAATACAAAAATAGCTAATTGCATTTATTCTGTTTTATCACTAAATTATGTGTATTTGACATAATATTAATCATCGGTCAATGATTTACCATTATCAACTTAAAAGCACTGTTGAAAATCATATAGAGCAGCTCTTGAAGTAGATCCCTCTATAAAGTTAAAGATTTAGCTTCCTGATTATTAAAAGTGGCAAATTTAACGTAACTACTAATTAAGAATATATTCCACAGTATATATATAATGGAATATATATATAAATAATTCGTTTTATTCCACTGAAAGAACACAAAAACAAACTATTTGAATTGAATTATTTGAATTGATTGAATTGAAAGAATGCGCCATTTTACATTTAAACGGTAATAATTTAAATCATTGGATAAATGTCAGGCTTGTTATTAAAAATGTTTACCCACTTTTCAATGGGTTAAGAAATAAATGTAATTGATGTGCTTTTTGTTGATTTTCACGGTCCCTACTTGAATGACTCAACAAAATCAAAGTGCTGAAAATATGCTTGACTCAAGCGTTAAAATGCAAATGTAAAATTTTTGTGAGAAATTACAAAAGAAATAATAATAATATTAATATTAATATTATCACACAAAAGCAAACATTGAATTGAAACGCAATCGGTGAAATCATACTGAAAAAAAAAAAAAAATGAAAATCAACGCTTCACGTCAATGCTCAGCTATGGATGAAAAAAAGAGATGGACTGGGGGGAGGAGGGGCATAAGGTGAGGGTGGTGAAATGCGTAACAGGACCCAAAAGTGAAATGAACTGTAATCAATTCCGAGGTCCAAAAGTCGGTCAATGGTCGGGCACGGGAGCTGCCCATCAGTACAACTGTAATTTCCGAAACAATTTATGAAACGCCACCCACCCAAAAAAAAAAAAAAAAGAAAACAAAAAACACACCCACCATTCGCGTCCAGACCTCCACCCACCATCCATACATCCGTTACAGCATCTCGCACAGAAATGCCAATTATTAACATTTTTCGGCACAGCACAAAAAATAAAAATATATATATTTAAATAAATATATATGTATATGTTTATGTATGTCGGTATGTATATGCCTCAACCACAAGGTAGAAACAAAACAAATTATTAACAAGGAGCAGTAGCAGTGGGGGAGGAAAGGTGGGACTATGCGTGATGTTGCTGGAAAATATTTACAATATTTTTCACCATAACCAACCGGTAGCTAGCGGTAGTCGTAATTTATTTTTTCTTTCACTCCCATTCTATTATTTCTTTTGTTTTTAAATTTTAATGCTTTTTGCGAAACTTTCGAATACAAAAACAAATTTTTTCTCCCTTTTTTTTGTTGGTTTTCGCCTTTTAACGATTCAACTTTCTGTTTGGCTTTACAGTGGCCGATTTTTCTTTTTCATTTGGTCGGGCGATTAAAATTTATGAAATTTTACACAGCTACTGATAAGGGCGCTGATGGTGTCTGTGGGCGTGACAAACGTTGGGCAAAGCATCATTTGGGGTCCAGTTGTATCCGGCCAACTGCTAATTAATTGGAACTACGCCCTAAAGTGCCTAACAGGTGCAAGTTACCGCATGGTGCAAGTTAACAGTGCTTGCTAATTGCCAGCGTTCCTTCCCAGACCAAGTTTCAAGACAAACTCAGCCAGTTGGCTGCCTCTCACATTGGCCACGACATGCAGCGCACTTTATCACTTTGATGTTGATGATAATTGCATTAAATGTAGTTGCCCTCAATTCAATATATATATATATATATATAACATAAATGCATATCATATTAAAAAGTTGCCTGCAAATGAAGTTCTTGTTTGTACTTGAAGCGGGCAAATAGAACCGGTAAGTATTCTTTAGTTGAGAGTGCTTGACGATGTGGTACTCTGTATAATTGACATGCATTGTGTCCTCGTATATAGAGTATACCTGTATTTTTGTGAAGCTGGAGAGCCGAATTATAATGATATCTTTGCTTTTAGTCGAAATTTTAACCAAGAGTTAAATTCACTACTTGAAGCAGTTGAACTATACAAAATTTATAAAAATTCCTGTATTTTTCCAAAAATTTTGAATATAAGTTTTCGTAGTCAAAGCTTGAACACAAAAACATTCTCAAACACACACCTGAGTAATGGGACGGAGCACGATATTTTGGCATTTTGGTTTTAAATAAATTTTGCTTTTCGATACCAATTCGGATTCCGGTTCTGAATATTAATTAGTAAAAATACGGTGCCTAGCAGAGCTTCACGATACAGCCCGTTTCGTGTGAAGCGGTTGTAATTAAATGTAGTCCTTGCTGACAATTCTGTGAAATTCCCATTAAGCCGGAGAAGAAAAGGCTCTGCAGTAAAGTGTTGCCATATTACGCCTATTTGGGTGTGGCGCTGGAAAAGCACACCAAAATGAGATTATTGACAAAGAATGTGCCACGAAGGTGTCGAGAGTGGGAGCGGAACAGAGGAAAAGAGAGAGAGAGAGAGAGAGAGAGAGAGAGAGACATGGGCACATTACACCACATGAAAATGTGACAACAAGCGAGCACATAAGAAATTGAATGCCTCGACATGCTCGAACGCGTGAAGTGTGGAACATGAAAATGAAACGACAGGCGACAGGCGACAGACGACAGACGGCAGCAGCAACAACTGCAACAGCCAAGCGACAAACATATCCATGTCATACACACATACACACACACACACACACACACACACACACACATACACGCACACGCAGGCAGGCAAGCAGGCAGCTGCAGCTGCAGCTGAGGATATGATTGTGTTTGGTCCTGTTGCTGGCATGTCCTGCGCACACACAAGATTTGTACGTTCCGCTGCTCTGATATCGCAGCACCTTTTGTGGGCGTAATGGGCGTGGCGAAACGAGTTGCTGCTGTGTTATTGAATTAAATGTAAAGACACTCACACACGCACACATACATATATATATTTATGTGTGCTCGTAGATATGTATGTATATTTAATGAGTAAGGCGGCTTAGCAATTTATTGTTACTTGTATTGGCCCCACAACAAATGCCATCCACACACATACGCATATACGTATGTATACATACAGCTGCGGTCAATATATATATATATATATATTGCATGTGTATTTTGCCATAAATATGGCCACTGTCCAAGGCAAGTGAGGCTCATTTGCGCAAGCTTAAGACAGTTTAATGTCACTTTGCCATCCCGAAAAGTAGGCAATGCCAACTGATATACGATATATACTCAGGCGAGAAGGCGAGCTGGCCAGAAAAGGATCAACAACTGATTTCATTATACTCGTAGTTCAAGTCAACTCTGGCATGCAAAATGCATAGCGAGTGAACTAGTGTAAGCATATCATTCAAAAATAAAATGTAAGTCAACTTGAATAACAACGATAATTAATGTATTTAAAATATACTCAAGTATTTTGCACATATGCCTTCAGAGCAATCATCACCAGTAAACAAATACATATACTCATATTAAATATATATATATATGAACTCTGATTTCTCAAAGCTCCGAATATTCATTTACTATTATATATTAAGAGAAGAAATGTGTTTTTTTCTCTCCACTGGTTACCTCAAAAAGTCGCACCTATTTGCGCTTAATCCCTGGGCAGAGTCATTTGACTTAGCACATGGAAATTATGCGGCTCAGCGGCTCATTTAACACTGTCGCAAAACCCCAGATTTCCCTCCGACACCCCTCCAGTGAGCAACAGTTACTGATTAGTAGTGGATTGTTGCTGTAATTAATCGTGGAGTGGGAATTGAGGATGGGGCTGCTGGTTAGGGTTGCCAACGCAATATGCGGTAAATGTCATAAATGGCACATTCGAGAGTGCCGAAAAATGCAAATCAAAGTGAACCTTTTTTTTGTGTATTCCTTTACCTTTTTATACCGTACAGTGGGTTATTTAAGGTTGTCACGACGTGCTGAAGCAGAATACACGATATAACCATTTGAGTCCGTACTTTTGCTGTCTGTCGGTTGCTTCTGTTTATTTAACAGGGTATTTGCATCACTTGTCATGCGTATTTTAAAACATGATTTCATAACAAAAATCAGTTGATTTTTTTCTTTAATCCCGGCTAGGGTATGTTATCTTCGGTGTGTTCTTTCCTATTTGTTGTGTACTTTTTTCACTTTCTCTCTCACTCGATATTTTTTTCATCTGCTGTTTTGTTGGTAAGCCCGGAAATATGCGCATAATTAATTTTCCGCCTGGTTCTTATTTGGACTTTGCGAGTTCGAAGCTGAGTAGATTAAATGGAATTTTGTCAAAGTGTACTCCGTATTTTAATTAACCCCGAACCTACCCTGGTCAGACGGAGGGCTGTCAGTTACCCAGTTACTCAGTTGCTCAGTTCTCGCAGTTGTAACTCCCCCGCATTTTCAAGTTATTTTTTTATATTGTCATCGTCGTTTTGGTAGCGTTTGCAAGTACTTAATGCAAACGATTTAATTTTAAATCAAACTCGAAACGATTATTGTGTATATACTTACCAGTTTTTGTGTCCCTGCTGTTGACGTGATCAACACAACGCGAGTGAATTCCAAAGTATTTGTTCTGCAAGCACATACAAAATATACCCATTTTTAGATACATCTTAATCAAAAGCAAAGTTTCGTCCTGGCCAAATCAAACAATGTTTTATGATTGCATTCAGACAACAGAGCTGAAATCAAGTTGGCTAATCAACACATCTATTTTTGCGGCTTTGCAATTGCTGCAAGCTGTTGTATAAAGAATCAAATCAAGAAACAGTCACACACTGAAAAAGATTTATGAGAGGTTTGTTCTATGCAAGGTATATGTTTATTATTAGTGTATTATTGTCTGTATATCGATGACTGCGGTACAAAGAAATGAGTGCAAACAGGTTTGTCAGACAGTATTCAAATGGTTCAAAAGGACTGTAATGAAATTCATTAGAAAATTCACTAAAAACGAGATATTGGCTTTGTGGTTATTCTTTTAATATCTTATTGCCACTCGAACCTTGCAGCACCAGTTGAGGGAATTGCATTCAAGTTCGAAAGGGTTGGTTTGGCTGGTCACAAGTAATGCAATCCAATCAGCGCTGCATAGTTCTTTTGTTCCATTGTCCCAATTGAAACCTCAAAGCTGGGAGTATAACCAAATTTCAACTTCGCACAGTTGAACGCCTTTTTCCAGTTGGAAATCCGCACCACCAATCACAAAAAAAAGTACAAATATAAATATATATGTGTATATATAAAAATATATATATGCATGAAGCTAACTAGAAAAAGTATTCGTGCCAGGCATACACGACAAGTTGGTATTAAATAAATTCGTAAACATATTCTTGGTCAAGATCACTAGTCGAAGATACTTGAAGTCTATACATGGTTTTGATCGAACTACTTTATCAAAAAGCTGCTATAGGTATAATCGTACTGAACGTTTGTTTTTGTATGTAAAACTTTGTGGTCTAATAAGTTCTCCTAATCACACTCCGCAAAAACAACAAACAACAGTTATTTGAATTTAAGTCTTAGATGACAGCGGTATATAAGGGTATTTAATCTTCGTTATTTCCTGTTTCTTTTTGTTTTCAAATGTGAATTAACCTTAAATTAATTTAATATTTGACGCAATCTGCGACAACAAGAGACATTCAAAGCTCTCGTGTAATCATATTGATTCCACTGGAAGATACTCTGTATTCAAGTCATACTCTAATTTGCATTTGGAGCATTCAACGGAGTCTCGTTCCTCAAATCTTTTGTTTTCTATTATTAGATTCACAACTTGTAAATACTTGAAACTGTTATAGGTATTATTTGATTGCATTTTATTGCCTGAGCTCTGACAGCTTTATTATAACCCACTTTACGCGATGACATAAAAAAGGCGCGGCCAACTTTTGACTGAACTTTGTGTTGAAAAAACGTAACTGAATTTGTTCATTATGAAATGCAATTTCGTTGCTTACTTTGTTCTCTGCAAGTAATCTCGAAAATTAATTTCAAAAATATTTTAAATTTGTAGGGCTTGTCTCGCCCAATTCAAGCTTATTACTTTTATTAAATTATATTATCATTATATCGTTTATAAGTGTCCCTTTGGATAGAGAGGGACAGATAATATAGGTAATAGTCAAGTGCTGTTGTCTGTCTTTCCCTCAGTCTCTTTCTCTGTCCCCTTTGCTTCAGTACCCATTATTATAATTTGTTCCATACCAACTGCTATTATCATGTTGTTAACTTGTAGTACTATTAAATAACCTACATTTTCGGTTTACTTAAGGAAGTTTCCATATTTGTTAAGTTTTCTAATAGGAGACGAAATAGAGGTAGAAAAGCAGAGAGAGAGAGAGATAATCAAGTGTTGTTGGCCGATCGTCTAATTTGAAAACCTGCTTTGCCTCTCTATTTATATATAACTCCCTCTCTCTCTCTCTCTCTCTCTCTCTCACTCTGTCTCTCTCTCTCACTCTGTCTCTCTCTCTCTCTCTCTCTTTATCTACACCTCTTTCTATCTGTTTGTGAAAGCACATTGCCATCATTCTCATACACCTTTAAACAATGCTATTTTAAATGCTGTGGAGCTGGAGGCGACTGCAGAGATTGGGCGGCCGTTGGCCATTTCAGTATGCCATCTGCTATTATATAAACTTTTTATTACCTATATCATTTGTCCGTCCCGTCGGCAGTTCGTCCGTCGGCCCGCTGTACCGTTTTCTTCTGCTCGGTTCTGGTCTGTTCTGTGGTGCTTTTGTTGTATTATTTTGTTACTTTGTTATTTTCTGGTCGTTTCGCTGCTGTCGCTTGTACTTTGTACTCTGTTGTTTGACTTCATTTCATTCAGCTGTACCGCTTTTTATGGCACTTGGGCACTTGGGTGCTGCTTTGCTGCCTGGCTGCAATTATGCAAATGTGCCACGCCCATCAATCTTTGAGGGCAGGGCGCAAAAGCAGCCAAAGCCAAATAAATGTATGTATATGAAAAATGTCATGTTTCTCTTTTGCCAGCTTTTCACGAGCGCACGACGGCGACAGTGAAAATATTTATGCATTTAGCCGTGAGGCATGTTTAAAAACTCAACTGATGGTGTACCACAACACCCCCCCCCCCCCACCTCCACGCAGCCCCCTCCACATCACCCCCCTTTCATATAAGCGACGCGTCGGTGTCAGTGTCGGTGCCACTCCACACTCAACATTTCTCTCATTTGCTCGTTGTTGGGCTCCAGTTCAAAACTTGCGCGTAGATAAAAGTCATAAAGTTTGCTCAGCACCCTAGTTCCCCGCGCACTTCCCTACTTGCCCCATTCCCCCTACACTTGCCCCGCCAATTGCCTTTGTAAAATGCTATCAGCCAGCAGCTAAGGCGCGGCTGTTGCTCTCTGCTCGTATTTAAATAAATATAAATATAAAAAAAACAAAAACAAAAAAAAAACACGAACGAACGAAGAAGCGTCATTAAAGCGTTGTGTAGGGTATCTGCCCAACCCCAACCGCAACCCCAACACCACGCACCACGCCCCCTCCACGCGTCTTAGCCTTAAAAATAAATGGGCATAAATTTGCCTGAGTGCATTTAATGAGCAACAAAATGATGGCAATGTGACAGTGCCAGTCTGTACCCTAAATGGCCGAAAGTAAACGCCGGCCCCATTTTAGCCAGACAGGATGACAATATTTATACACTTTATGGTAGCGAAAAATCAATGGGCAGATCTTGTGGCGGTCATCAGAACAGTTTCATTCGTAATGAAAATTAGTTGGAATTTCAATTAATGACATAAGAGATACAACATGTGTGTTGGGGGTAGGTGTGTAAATATTGTAGTTACTCTTCAATTCACATATTCTCTCTGCTTCTTTAATTAGGTTTCCAATTTCAATAAATCTCGGGGCAATTTCTGACCTTGTTTCACTGTGGTAAGTTTAACTAATTGAGATATTTTTCTATCTCTTCTTTCCTTTCCTATCTCTCTCGTCCTCCCTCTCTTTCCTTGTTACTCTCCCCCTCTTTCCTCTCCCTCTAATAGGGATTTCCTGGTCTTCTGACTGTTTTAGCATTTTTAATAGTCTCCGGTATTTAATATTTCAGATTTTATTTTATTTGTTTAATTCAAATCTTGAGCTTGAATATTCCCTTTCATTTAAAATCATTTATTATTTGTTTTTTTTTTAATAATTGAATTATTTCTTCGAATTTCAATCTTTTAAAGTCTGTGGACTGCCTTTAGTCAACATTAAGTTATTTTCATTTAGGAGACTGTCTATTTATTTGAACACAAAGAATTCGACAATCATTTTATCTGTTTTTTTCTGATGCAAATTAGACTCTGGAATTTTATTTTCAGAGCAGCCGTTTCTGAGAAATTGAGGCTTAGATCGCGAACATCGACGTCGACAAAGTTGCTTTGCTTCAAATCGGATTTATTGCAAAAAACATAAACACACGCAGCCCATCATGTGCTAGAAAACATTGCAATGCGATAAAGTCGCAAGAATTATTTGTCATGTGTCTACTTTAAAAGTTTCACCGGGATTCTGCTGGTATCTCGAGTCAAAAGTTTTGGTGTCCGGAATTCATATTGAGATAGTATTCTGGAGCAGTTGGAGACTGCTTCTGCTATCTGCATTTGCCTTGCTTCTCAAATGCTGGGCTGAGAGACACCATCTCAAATTTGTGGCCTTATGCAAATTTCAGAATTTGCAGTTGTGGCAACACAAGTCGGAGGTCGGGACAAACTTTTGTGTTAGAGACCAAGGCAAAGCAACGACTAAAACTTTAATTAAATATCAATTTCCGTTTGAGCGTCGGCCATATGTATTCAACTGTGAGTGTGTGCGTGTGTGAATGGGTGTCTTTGATCTAACTGTTTGCTAAGAACATGTCCGAAACAAAAGTGGAAAAGCCACAGGAAAGCTCATTTACTTGACCAAGCACGCATTTTTAAAGCTATTCCCAAAAAAAAAAAAAAACAGAGGGAAAGAGAAATAGGGTGAGGGGAGTGGAGGGAATAGAGGCATGGATGGTTATTTGCTGTGATAATATATGCAGCTATTTAGTATACACATATCACAAAAAGATATATGCAGGCAAACTTTGCGTGTTTGCCTTGCCCTTTGTCGTTTGCTGCTTGCAGGCAAATGGTAAAAGTTTTCTGTGCCAGCTAAACCAACACCACCTTTACCTCCCACCATCCCCCCAGCACATACCCTTAAACTTTTACACCCTGCGCCCCTGAAACGAAAGTGAAATTCGAGCTTGGGTTTGCCTTTGACTTTGGCTTTGGCCTGTGATGCTGATGCTGATGCTGATGCTGATGCTGATGCTAGCCGCTGTCTTAGCATTTGAAATGCTAATGTCAGTCGACAGGGATACACATATAAATAGGAAAAGGAGCCATAACTGATGTGAGTGTTGGAAAAGAGACATATATCTTGTGTATGACAGAGATGGAAACAGAGAGTGAAAGAGCGGAAGAGCTTCGGCTCATAATTGAATGTTTGTTAATGCAGCGCCGACTTTCTGTTGCCTACTTTTTGGAGCGCAAAATTCACAACGGCTGCGTTTGATGGCCAACATACACCAACACACACACACACACACACTTAAGCACACTAGCACCCATTGACAAAAAGGGACAAACTGCTCGGCAACTAATTTAAATACATGTCATGAATTTAACATAAATAAATAAAATACAAAAAATAAAAGTTGCCCATTTTTTATGACTCTCTTATTGTCGTTGTTGCTGTTGCTGTTGCTGTTGCTGTTTGCTATTGGCAAAAACAAAATGCAAAGCGCAGGCAGACATTTACATGGACAAATAGTGTAAAAGTTGCCTAACATTGCTTTTGCACTCGACTGCGTTGGGGGTAGAGGAGCGGCTTGTGGGCGCGGCATTGTACGTGCCTGCTGCGTCAAAACTTTGAGTGAACTGGTCACCAACTTTTAACCAAAAGTCTGGCCAAACTAGATACAGAGTTGGCTGCCACAGAGAGAGAGAGGTGGGAGTGAGGGGCAGGCATTGGTTCGAGAGTAAGGTCGACATATCAGCAGCAGATAATATCATCCAACCGGATTTTTAATCAAAGGCAAAACGATCCCAGTGACCGCAGTGAGTCCATTTTCCACAGATTTTGGAAAAAAAAACAACTTAACTCGGTTTGGTTTTTTGTTTGTGAGTGTTTCGGAAATTATTATTACGCGGATTCTATGCGTATGCGCTTTGAGCATATATGCTAAGGCTTAGCTCCGATGTTCCGATGATATTGGTCTAAAATAATAATCTAATAATAAATAATAATAATAATCATCATCTTGAATACATAAAGCATAAAAATATAGAGAATATTCCTCAATCATGAATATCACAATTTGAAATAAACCCTCATTTAATGAAAATAGTAATAATAATAGGATTATAGAGGGTATTAAGCAGTAATGAAAAATAAACACTCTCTTTAAAAATCAGATTCACTGACAAGAAGCGTATTGCTATAAATAATAATAAATCTGCATCTGCATGAAATGTATGTGTACACTCAATTATGTATATGACAATTTGAAAAAAACTATATTTTGATGATGATAATAGTACGAATAAGAATATTGAGGCGATTATGAATATCACAATTTGAGGGAGGGTATTCCTTAGTTAACATTGAAAACAATTCCATTTGTTCGTTCGCTCTTCATATCAAATATATAAACTTTTGTTTTTGCTGCGTTGACTATTTTGCAGCGTCAAGGGTTTCCCGGCAATGGGTGGCAGTGGCAACTCGAACTCACTGGCTGATACGCATTTAGCGGGGGGCTGGGGGAGGCAGGGATGTGGGTGATCCATGGGCCCACCCGTCAACATGAATTTTCTTTTTTGATTGCCAACGCCGGGGCAAATAAATAATTTTGTCTCTGCCAGGGCTTATTGGGTTTGTAATAAATTTAAAGTTCGTCACTCCCCCCACTTATCTCTGCCTCTTCTAGCTGGTTGGCTGGTTGTCTGGATGTCTCTTTGCCAACTGCACCTAATTTTATTTCAGTTTATTTCATCGTACACCACTTTTAGACCTGGCTAAGCCGGAAGGGATCAAACGTTTTGCATATTCCGATTCCACCGAAACCCAAAAACCAAAAGAAATAATAACTCGTCGTCGTGTTGCTCACTGATGCTGATGCTGATGCTGATGCTGCTTTCAACATTTGGGGGCAATAAGCGTGGGTCAATGAGCAGCGACCGGCAGCATAATTTATGATCATAAACAGTGGGCGTGGCACGCTTGGGGGTAGGGCGTAATATGATAACTAATGACTTTCGTTACTGCAAATGCATGCAAATTGTTTCGAATCTGCTCACAGCTGCTAATTGGAAATCCGATACATAATTAAACGGCCATGGAGTGTGACCGTGGCTTGTGGCCGTACTGGTGTGGCCAGCAATTTTTTTCTTTTTTTTTATAACACTCTATGGAATTGATAATATACTTTGAGGGAAAAAATGATTGAAGTGAGCAACATTTTGTCATTATTATGGCAGTACAATTCAACTGTTTGGGCTGTTATTTATACTATCGATTACAATGGCAGATCAAATTGACAGCTGCTATAATCACGCTATATATAGCAACTTATTCTCAAGGGCTACAATAATTTCGAAACACACCTTGTACATCGCAGAATAGAATACAAAAAGTGGTGCTAAAACGACTTATATATGTGATTTGAAATCCTCTCGAAATGGTTTTACAAGTTAGTGTAGAAAAGCTTCTTGAAAGTTACGGATAGTTAAAAGTTAAGCCAATTGTAAGTAATTGAGATGTCGCTGCCTATTTTTAGTGGTTTAACATTTCCAATCGACACTCAAATCCATCATTAGGCTTCAAGTATCAATTTCAGACCCAAAGGGTTTTAAATGCCCTCACTCAATCTCTCTCTCTCTCTTTCTATTTCTGTCGATAGTTGACTTAAGTCAACATCACTTGTGCTGTTAGTTCTAAGATATTACGAGTTTTGCTTTGAGTCAATATATCAATGGGCCCGCAGCGTTTGCGGTTCTATTTGCAAAAAGCGAGGGGTCAAATCCACTTATTATACGCAGAGAAAATACACTTTGAGTGGAACTAGAAATTCCACTCGGACTACAAGTAATGGTCTCTCTCTATCTCTCTCTCACTCTCTCTCTCTCTCTCTCTCTCTCTCTTTCTCTGTGAGTGGTGCTGCTACTGATTTGCCCAGCAACTTGATGACTGACTGAAAATGTATTTATTCCAGCCAGATGATTTCAAAAAGCGATAAATGCCCAGCAGCCGCACAACAGGGGCGAGGCAAATGCAACAGAATTCTATGAAATTTAACTGCCCGTCCATTGACAGTCAGCCGGGCGGAAGCAGCTTCAGCGCCTGACTGGGCGTCAATTGACAAATTGTCGGTGGGTTGATGGGTTCCACGCTGGGCTTGCCACGTCCACCAGTCTCAGAGTTGCTAGCTTCCTCGTCGTCACTGAAAGTCAACGTAAAGCTAATTTCATTTCGTTTCACTTGTGCCAAAGTAAGCTCAAACCAATTTGGTTATTATTATTCATACTCTACTCGCTCCATCACTCCCCCCCCTCCCCACCCCTCCCATCCACCGTCCCCTAGCCTGTCTGCCTGCTCTTCTCGCTTCTCAGTACTTTGCTCACATTGCTCTTTGCGTTTGCTTTCTTTACATTCCTGGATTGTTTATGTGAGTTGTTTTGGCTGTCATCTCATTTTTTGCCTTTGTTTTTTTTTGTTTTTGGCACGCGTGTGCGCCCAAAAGTGTGCAGTGCTTTTTGCCATATACGTATTTTACCAGGCGTCTTCTCAAAATAAATTACGTATACGTAATGCTAAAAAAGAACGTAAAAAATGTATAAATGTTTTTCAGTGTGTCTTAAGCAAACAATGGCCGTGCACAGCTTTTGTTTATTTTGCTGTATTGTTGCCGTTGTCATTCACGCAGACACACGCACATGCACACCCACACACACGCACCCTCACCCTCACACACACACACTCACACACACACGCACATGGGGCCAGTTTATATTGTGCGTTTTTGCTTTTTGTGGCCCATTCGCAGTTTATTTTCGGTAGCACTGATAAAAATATTTTAAAGACAGCGTCGAAACTCTACCAGCCAACAATCAAGCATACATATATATACATATATATATATATATATATATATATATATATATGTCATTGCAGTGCTAAAACATAGCCTAGTTGAAATAAACAATATGACAAAGACTAATGCGTTTGCCTCATATTCTATTCAATTTATTTATAATCTGCGTATACTTATTTCATTTTATTATATTTCCTAGCTTTCTGAGTATGCCTTTAATAGGCTCCTTAAGCAGCTGCATAGATTTATTCACACCTCACATTAATGTTAAGCAACAATTTAGACAGGCAACATTTGATGTTGATTCCCAGTTAATTATACCCTGAACCCATTGAAAGAGTTTGTATGTAACAGGCAGAAGGAAGCATCCACAACCCCATAAAGTATATATATGCTCGATCAGCATCAGCAGCCGCGTCGATATAGCCGTGTCCGTCTGTCTAGACAGACTACAAGAGTTACAGACTTCAAATCGATAACAGCCTCCGTTTCTCGAATACCGATCAATTTCGATTTCCGATATCATTAAAAGCAACCATTTTAAAATAGTAGTCTTCCTATTTATATTTAATTTCTTAAAGATGAGCTTACAAACACCCAAATATAGTCGAAAATATCATTATCAACCGGCACAAGTATTTTCGGCATGCATAAGTATACGTTCTGTACCTGTACCTGTCTTTTAGAAATTAAAGTAATTTCACGCAAAACTTTTAATGTGAAATTTGGCAATAAAACAGGAATATATTTAACAGCTGGATTCAGGGTATATAATAGTTGAGCTCATTAGACTATGGGACTACAGCATTTTTAATTGTCCTAATTTGGATTCGTTTGAGATTATTGTTTGCAACCTGAAGCCATGGTTCACCAGCTGCTGAACCGCACCACGGCAATTCAATTCAATCTAATGTCAGATGAATCGAGTTAGCTGAAATGTCAGATTTGCGTGTTGCGCGAACTGAGAATGCAAAAATGTGAGTTCGACACAAAAGTCAGTTTGGCGCTGATGTACAGCAAATCACGCACCCTGCCACGCCCACTGACGGAACTATGGGAAGTGAGCTAATTAATTAATTAATTGGCAGCTCTTACGCAATGCCACAATCTAGCAATCGTGCAATCCCGCAATCTGTCAATCGACGCTGTTGGATCTGTTGAGGCTTGGGGCTGGCGTGACACTTTTGTGTTTGGCACGCATTATTTTGGACAAAAAACGAATTGTCAGCGAAAACACAGTAAGCAATTAGCGCTTGCAATCCCTGCAGCTGCCCCTTAGTCACCACTTTGCAACGCGTCCACTTAGTTTATCTTAAACAATCGGCGGCACGCACTTTCCGACTGCCTGACTCTTGAAATTTATGCATGTTGCTCATGGTACTCCATTCTAATAATTCATAATTCGCAACTCAAAACTCAGCCGCATTACTTGATTGCCGCTAAAGTGAGGCATGCCCAAAGAGCCACGCCCATTTCACAAACTGAGAGCCATGTCGTGCTTGACGGCGACAAATTAGCGCAAATGTTTGCCAAATGTTGCCACACGCGAACACATTCTCTGGGGCAGAAACAATAAAAAAAAAAAAACAAAAAAACAGGTGGCTCAATAAAAAACACCTTGTCTTAATTAGTCGATTTCGCTTTTATGAAGTTTGGCTCGTTGTCATTAATATCTAGCAATAGAATGTCAACAGGAAATACTTTTGATAACTTCATCAGCACGAACAGGAAAACATATGAAAATTGCCGAATAACACAAATAGTGCGTAGCTCGAATATTAATTGAAATAATTCAGTAATATATTTTATGAATAAATAACAAAATAAAATCATATAACCCAACACAGGAAAAGTTTGAATATTAAGTTATCAACCTGAAAAAAATATATGCATAAAATATAAATAAATATTGCAAACAAATATACAGAGCAGTATACACCAAAAATGATTGCGGCTGAGCATCCAAAAAAATATAAATAAAATAAAACACAGTGAGAACGTTACGGTCGGGCGTAAGCGACTGCGGAATACACTGATGCCACTGTAGTGCCAAAATAATAGTAGTCTACCCTCCAACTTAAAAATTTTGTGATTCCAGCTATTCCAGCTAGCATCAGCTATATCGGTTTTGGGAGGCTGAGTGGGTGTGGCCATCCAGTTATCGATCACATTCTTCCAAAATTTGGTGAATCTCGCTTACAAATTATGGAATTCTAAGTTTGGCGACTCCATCTTTAAAATTGTGGGAAACATGTGCTTATCGCTTTTGGCGACTAAGGATGCAGGCGGGGGCGTGGTCATTAAATTTTTCTTCGATGTTTAATGTCTGTTGCCAACGGTAACAGAGTATAAAAACCAAACAAATTTGAGAAAAATCACAAAAAACAAATTGCAAATATGCAAAAAACCGAATAGATTTTTAGCTGACACAAAATATAAATAAATATTGTGAATTTGGTTTTGACTACGATTTTTCTTTTATTCTTTATTTTTTTATTTCATAGGACTAACACGTCGAGAATGGATCCGATTGCATTTTGTACGTGGCATCAATTGAAAAGCGCCGCAAAATTTATTTGAAGAAATTTCGTTTTATATATTTTTTATCTTTTCTTTTTTTTGTGGGGGGGGGGGGGGTGGAGGGGGTTGGTTTGCCAACTTGTTTGCAAGTATTCAAACATTTCTTTTATGAAATGCACGCTGTGTGTGTGTGTGTGGATTGTGCGTGGGTGTCTATATTGTATTGTTTGGCATTGTTTGCCTGCTTTATGAACATTTTTAAGCACTTTAAATTTTTATTATTTCTCAACAAGTGTGAATGTGTGTGTGTGTGAGTGTTTGTGAGTGTTTGTGAGTGTGTGTGCATGTGTGAAGGTATCTTCTCGAAAGGCAACTGGGTTTTCAGCTCGTCGACGTCTGTGGGCCTCTTTTTGAGCAACGTTGGCAGCTGGGATTTGATTGTTGGTTCGCAGAACACATACACACAGTGCTTTGTTTATTGCTGTAGCTGCTAATGCTTTGTTGGTGTTGTTGTTGTTGTTGTACTTGTTGGTGGTGCTCAACATAACCTGCAACATTTATATACTCAGTACATTGAGTTAGAGGTGGGCATGTTTGCTTAAATAATAAGCATAAGCAGCTGCTTTGAGTGAATCACCACAGCAACTTAGACAAAGGCTTACATACTCAAAGTATATCTTTGACCAACAGATCTACACAGTGCAGGGTATGTTCGGCTGAGCATTTTCCAACTTGTTTGGCAATTGTAAAATCGTCAGCATGAAAGCCACCTGACTCTGCTCTTGTGTGGCATGAAATTACACGAAATGATTGAGAATTGATGCGTGTATTAAATAATACTCATATCAACCCCATGTTAACATATATAGGTATATATATGAATACACATCTAGTTTAATCACGTCAAGCGTTCCACATTTGCCACATTTTGCTTTTCTCTTTTCTTTTTCTTTTTGGGACGCTCCTAATGTTTTCCGTGTCAATGGGCTCCTGTGTCCTGTAAGCGGTTCGACTAGTGTTCTAACGACTGAAATTTGTTCCGCAAGGAATGCCACAGAATGCCTGCAGTTGGACTCCATACAGAAGTAAGTTTATGGACTCGCAAACTGTTGCTCGCCTTAATATATAAATATAGATATGGAAACCCTTGGAGATTTTGTATGCTATTTTAGGCTCAAGGCGAGTGTCTTAAAGAGTTTCCGTATTGGAACAATTTGCGGATTTCAAGTTGAGCGCACGCAATTCCCAAAATATCTAAGCACATGCCACGCATTTACCAAAGGCAGTGGTGTACTCTCAACCCTTTTGTATTTTTTGTTTTTTTTTTGGGGTTTTTTAAAGTGTAGATACAATATGCTTGCTAATATTTATGCATACTATTTTATTATCAAATTTATTTTGAATATTTGCAAGCCAAGTTTTAAAATTGTTTTGGTTGAGGTTGATTTAGTAACAATCTATCATTTTACGGTCGTTCCATAAGTTTTAAGAAATTATTTCTCACAAGTTTTAATTACTTTACTTTCAGGGGCACTGCAACAGCTAACTATGTAGGCCTGATTTAGAGAGGAATATACTGTTAACCTGTGACTGGTAAATGGTAACTGGCCAACGGATGTATCTTTCTTTCATACCCAGCATGGCTGGTTGTTCGTTGTAGTCACAATGTTGACCATTGGACACACATACTACAATGCTGAGTTGGCAGCTACTCCAAGTTGTTCGACTGACTTGTCAGCGTTGCCTCAAACACAGTGACATTGATTTTCATTTCAGAAGTGAACTCACATGTTAGCTCTGCAATCCACTTTGTTGCTTTTCTTTTTCACTTTCTCCTCCCTCCTTCCTTCACTTTTATTTTTTTTATTTTTTTGTTTGTTTGTTTCTTGCTACGCTTTTTGGTTCGGTTCGGCTTGACTTTGGCTTTGGCTTGACTTGGTTTGGTTTGGATTTCTTGTCCTTCTGCTGCCATACGTCGCTGTTCAATTTTCAAAGCGAGTTACCAACAGCTGCTACTTAATTGGAATTTGTATGCTGCTGCGAAAAATGTGGCATGCATTGTCATTTATGTTTGCTTTGCCGTTTTTGGCTTCTCAGAGGCAGAATCTCTGAAAGCTGAAGGCCCCCCCAGGACCAAAACCAGATGGGCTCCGTTGTGGCATCTGGTGTTCATTTGAACCTGCATGCTGGCAACTTTTTATGGAAATTTTTGACCGTCCACTCAGCATTCAAGATTGAGATGTCAGACTGTTCGTTCCCCAGCAAACGGCCAATGGACAGCTGAAAACTGGCAACTGGGAACTGGCAACTGACAGTTGGCCGGGAGCATTTATTGCTGCCAATTGCAAATATATCGAATCTGGAGCATCAGCAGAAAATGAATAGTTTGGATCAATCATGCGCATTCGTTGGCATTCATATATCTTGTGCAGATATTTTTATTTTTTTTTTTTTTAGAATTTTGCCTTAAATTAATCAATATTATTATCAATATTATCATCAAGACGGCAGTCAACTGATTGTAAAAAGTGAAATATGATTAAATTTGTTTGTTCAATTGTTCAATTGCCAAAAAAGTCAATCATCTTAGACAATTCGCAATTGTCTTCAGGGTAAAAGAAGAAAAATAAGAATGAATGTGCTTTGGATGTGTAAACATACAGTTCATAATTCAAATGTTTGTACATAAATCAATGAAGCAATTGTAATTTTGGAATATTTAATTTCTTAAATATCTGTTGTTGGATTATTTTAATAATAAGCTTTCCTCTCATTGGCTAAGGCATAAAATATAAGCAGTTTATTGTCGCTTCGTACAGTTGAGTTGGAACCTAGAACCTCATCAGTCTCAGAATGTTGACATTTATCAGCTAGTTGTCTCCAGTTTAAATGCAAATTAAATGCAAAATGTTGTTTGCAAAATACCTGTAGCATAAGACCCAAACACCCACACACCCACACACACACATACACACCTGCATTTACATACGTATACAATAATAATTATGCAAATGTGAAGCCGTAATGGAGGCAAGATTCTTTAAGCCATCGTCACAGTCTCAATCTGAGTCGCAGTTGGAGTTTGAGTAGCAGTCACAATCTCCACCATCGTCATCATCATAATCATCATCTGCATCTTGAATCTTCATCGCCATCTCTTCATCCCATCTTCATCTCGGCTGGTATCACCTCTTGTCTCCACTTGGCTGATTTTATGTAAACAAAATGACGAATGCCTTGAGGTTTTTCACGTTCACTTTTTGTGCAGGATACCTTTGCGCCTCAAAATTCGGCTTCAAAAATGTTCTTGCGCCTGGCAAACGGAAAGGAAATGAAGTCAAAGCTAGCAAAACAAAAAAAGGAAAACACAAATGGAAAAACACGCGACAAAAAGAAAAATAACAGAAGCAGCAAACAGCAAAAAGAAGGCAACCGAAAACTCAACACAACAACAAGAAAAAGTGAGCAACGCAAATCTCTCGGCTGGCGGGCAAATGCGCATAACTCGTTTGAGCAGAGAGCAACAGCATCAACATCATCAGCATCATCAGCAGCAGGATAAAGCTGTGGATGAGACTAAAACTGAAGCTGTGCCTGTTTTGTGGGAGATGAGAATGTCATTTCTGGCCAGGAAACGACTGCCTCCCGTTGGTGGCTGCTTCTGTCGCCTCGTTAGCAAATCTAAAATTCTCCCATCTGCTGCGAGCTTTCTTCTTAGTTCCACACATATATATATATATATATAAATATTTTATATATGCATGTATATATATATATATTTTTATTTTATTTTTTTTATCTTTCTTATTTTTTGTTGCCCGAAGGCGGCTTAGTTTTATGTCTATGTCCAACTAACTGGCTTGTTGAAAATGAGCTTACATAAGTAAATTGTGCAGGCAGCTGCGATTTAAAACAGTGCGGTTGCTGTCAGATCTATTATCTGTCGGTCGTCCATTGCCAGTAGTGCTCCGCCTACCTCCTAAATGACAAACCCCTCGCCATTGGCCATGTTTGTTGTTGCCCAGACAAAGCACAAACAGCATTCAAATGCGGAAACCTTTTAAGCACCTAAAACGAAAACTGGGTTACCACTAAAATGCACATGAGTGCACCCAGAACGGCCGAACAGCTGGAGCACAACGATAGCAAGGATGCGGAGCATCAGCACTGGTTCACCCGTTGGCTACTGGGTAGTGGGTAATAGGTGGAAGTTGGTGTGTGGGCCGGTAGTGGATGGTGGGTGGTGGGTGCTAGGAAATGCAGCACACCATTTAACCAAATACAAGTAAAGTGCATAAAGCTGTTTGTTTCGGTGTGTGTATGTGTTTGTTTGTTTGTGTGTGTGTTTGTTTGTTTGTTTGTGTGTGTGTGTGTGTGTGCAAGTGTGAACGACGAGATTTTTTAGATGTATTTTAAAAGATTTAGCGCACTTCCCTTGGGCGCCAAAAATGCTGGACACACAGATAGTGGCATTTAGAGCGAGAGAGAGAGATGGAGAGAGACAGACGACAAGAGAGAGATAAAGCTGGGGAGATGTTCAACTGAGCGACAAACCAAGCAGAAGAAGAGTACAGGCGCTAGAGAAAAAAGAGAAAAGCACGGATAAGCTGCAGACAAAGCTTCAACTTCAGTAGGTGCAATGGGGCAGGGTCTGTGCCAAAAGCAAAAGTGAAACAATTCCGCTAATTGCAAAAAATTCTAGAATTTGAGTGTGTGTGTGAGAGAGAGAAAACGGGTAATATAAAGTCGCACGTTTCGAGTCAAGTGCGACGCTTTGCTAACCGCAGAGCGTAGGGGCGCTACACTGTAAGAAAAACAAAGGAACCAAAATAAAAAATTAAATATTAAAAAAAAAATAAAGCCAACAATGAAGCACAAAATAATAAAAATAAAAATGAAAAGCAAAGGCAACGGCAACGGCAACGCCAACAGCAACAGCAGTGGGGCAAGCGGGGCCGCAGAGCGGCAAGCAAAAAAGTGTGCAACACTTCTGACACCATCCCAACCAATTCCCTGGTTTCCTTGCGTAGCGTCACTAACTTTTACTTAATTTGACTTTACTCTGCTGATTTAATTTAGGTTGACGTTGAAGATGGCGAAGAGTTTTCCCATGTTCTTCAACGCAGATTTTCTTGCAATTTAATTAATTAAATCTGGTTTTGGTTTTGGCTTACGCGAATGGCGAATGGCAAATGGCGAATGGAGAATGGAAATGCTTGCGCAGGAGGAAACTGGCGCGTTGCAACGTGTAACGCGCGTGGCACGTTGCTCACCATGGTCACTTCACTTCACTCGCATGCAGCTCTCTCTGGCTAGCTCAAGGCTCAATTCTCACAGTTTGCTCCTTGAGTGTTGCATTTTTCGCACGCTTTTAATTAAACGTCGCACACTCTCTATGCATGTGTGTGTGTGTGTGTGTGTGTGTATTTGCAATGTTCATTGTGTGGCTTATAAGTTTGTTAAGTTGTTGTGGTTGAAAAGTGTGCGCTTAACGCGTTAATGTTGCTCATTAAGTAAAAGACGAGTGGCTTTCTAATTTCACTATTATAGATTATAATAATATATGTATATAGATCATAATACAATATTTATATTGGACACTTATTGATAATGATATTACACTTCATCTGTGTATATAATATTGTTAGGTTTTTACTGTCAATATATCTAAACTTATTCAATTCAGATCTTTTAATATTTGAAACAGACCACTTCATCTCCCATAAAGCACACTTATATATTCTTGATCAGCTGAGTCGATATAGTGTGGCTAATCTTTCCATCGGAAACCTTAAAGATTTGCTCCTCTTTCTCTTTGCATTTATCAAATTGCAAACCACAAAATCACATCCAAGCTTTGACTGTCGTATCTTAAACAATATTAAACTGATTTGATTCCTAGACTAATACTATAATTAAATTAAGAAACACGATTTTTTAATCATCCAAAAAGCTTTTGAGCATTACATTTTCTCTATATATAATATTATTACAGAAATCTTTCATTATGAATCTTAAAAGTCCTGAAGAAGGAAGTAAATTGCTGTTACAGTCGACCACAATCTCAGTTGAAAACCATTTAAAATTAATAATGCAAATAATGAGTGCGGAAAGCGCAATAAAAGCAATTTAGAACAGTCGCTTGGCAATTGAAGATATCGTAAACCGCAGGAGTCGCAGTCGCAGTAGCAGTCGCAGTAGCAGTCGCCGTCGCAGTCTGGAGTCCATAATTGAAAATGGGACCCACTGTTGATTAATGGGGCACCTATTGTCATTAAACAAGTCGAGTGCGAGAGATTTGCCGCCGCTGACTAATTTGGGCAATGCATAATCGTGGACACAAAATGACAGAAAGCCAGCCATAAAGCGAATGCTTAAAAAACACAGGAAAAATAAGTCGCAACATAACCGACGATGAAAAACTTGATTGTGATGATAGTGATGATGATAGTTTCGCGGAAATTCGCTTTGTGGGACATTTGACTTTGCTGACTGGCGCTCACTAACAAGGATAATTGCCAAAGGAAGTAACAATAAACTCAATGTTATCGAATCGTATCCAGTTATAGTCAGAACAACCAGCAACCAGCTAACAGCCACAAGAACTCTGTCTCTCTCTCGCTCTCTGTGTCTGGCCTGAAAACTAGGGGCAGTTCACTGCCAGGCAAAGGCACAGATACAAACCGAACCGATCCGGGTGTCCTGTCTGGTTGGATGGCTGTCGTAGGGGGAGGAAGGGGGGTGTAGGACCAAAAGCAAGCAAAATGTTTGCAAAGAACGCGCAATCAGCGTAAAGTGCGCGACGCTTTGTAAGTGAAACGATAAAAAAAATATAGCTGAGAGGGCTGGGTCCAACTGTATGGCGAAGCTTGGGCAGGTTGTCAGCAGGCAGCAGAACGGAACTGAGAACTGAGAGCTGGAGGAAGAGCAGAGCAGAGCAGGGCAAGCGTTGAGAGCAGGCGAGACAAACAAACGCCAGCAAACAGTTGGGAGAAAATAATAAAATGTCGTTTATTGGCGGAACGGCGAACGAGGGCGATTGTTTTCAGGTTTTTCCGTTTGCACCAATGCCACCCAAAACCCTCCACATTTCCTTAGCATGCCCTCCCCATTTCTATGCTGCAAATGGCTGATGGCTTTAAGAAACTATCTGTTTAACAGGTATCTCAGTTATCCAATTGACAGTCATGTTCTCAATTAGCAAATTAAATTTTGAATGGAAAGCTTACTTTTCTTTCTGATTCTATATTCTAGACTCTGTTTGTTAAGCAACAGTCTACACTGGAAATATTTGCCAACAGTTTAAACGGATCTTTTGAATACTTGCGCTTGTCAGCTAACATGAACTTTAACAGGCGCAACAAAAATCCAACAAAATAAAAACAAAAACTATTGCAAGCTGGCGACAGGCAAATTGGAACAGAGCCAATCGCGTATTGTTTTGTGGCCGAGCACAACACACACTCACGCTGTCAGACACACACACCAAACACACACACACACACACCCAGGGAGGAACAGTGTGACATAAATTTACTGGCACATTGCTCGATGTGAAACACACCCAATCACTTGTTACTCGCTGTAGTTGCGCCTTCTCCTTCTCATTTTCTCCTGTTGTTGTATGTTAGCCTTGTTTGCTTTTTTGTTGTATTTCGCATGGATCGTATCTCTTACATAAATGTATCTTGGTAACTGGTACACAGAGCGTATGCGTATTTTTAATTACCAGCCATGGCATTGTTCATGCGCCGCGTGTGACAAATCAACAGGATATGCCAGCGGGAAACACAGTGTTCTATTGCTGGCATGGCCATTTGTTGCGTGCCCATCCACACCACCACACAAAAGTTGGCCCCCTTCCCCCCTCCATCCCTGCCTACCCGTTTACCTATTTACCCATTTACCGCCTCCATTGCCTGCAGCACTCCTGCAGCTCAATCAGCCCCAAAGCAACTGGGCTTCAGCTGTTGTTGGCCCCATTTTCATGCACATTTATCGTGATTAGCTATTAATTGATAATAATTAACTTAAGCACATGCCACAGATGTGAGTCCCAGCAATAGCAGCAACAACAGCAGCAGCAGCCGCAGCAGCAGCAACAACTAAATGGCATATTAACAACATTTGCGTTTGGAGATTTGCTGCTTGGCTGCGGGCTCTTATCGATATGACCATTTGTTATTGCCATCTCTGCTTTTTGCTTGTGCCCCGTCCACTTTTCAAGACAATTCTCGCGTCTTCGTCTTCTTCGTCCTATTTTTGCTTTTTATCAAAATATACTGCTGCATATTAGCATATTGTTGGTCTTGCTCATGCCAAGTAAACAAGTTCAAAATATATATTTTCGAATTTATTTTCATTTAAATTTGAATTTTCATTTCTTATGTTTTTCCTTTAGACAAATATGAAGAATTGACTTCAATTAACTTTCAACTGTAGCTTTTAACCCTTTTGGCTAGCTGCGCTTCAAGTTTGAATGAATTAAGTTTATCTAAACCAAATTTTGCATATATTCCAAATGTATACCTCGATCAAAGAAACTATCCCTAAGCATATCTAAACACAGTTTAAGTTACGCTAACAGAGAAACAGAGAGTTTTCAATCCTGAAATGTACTTTATTTTCTATAGCTTACAATTTTTAATCACGATAGACAAAAATATTTCTGTGAAAAGGATTCCAAATCGATGCCCCAATTCAAGTCTAACACCATTTATAAATTCATAACGCAAGCGTTTATCTATTAAAAAAAAAATATATATATAAATATTGTGTCAGCAATTTTAAAAATCTTAAATAAATGTAGTTATACGATTATTCAAACATATAATACACAAATATAACTCCTATCCCATTATAATAATAGCAATCACATAAATACTTACATTCCGTGGTTTTGAATTTCACTCAAATTTGCGTTGATCTTTCAGCTGTGGCAAATGCAGCAAATTCCAATTCAATTTCTTTCAAACTTTCTTCTTATTTTTTCTTGTGCAGCTTTCAGTGCTTTTGACTTATATCATATAAATATTCAATATACACATCAAACACATTCATAATTATTAAAAAAAAAAAAAAAAATCTATTAACACAAGGAGTGATTTTTAAATCAACCGAAAAAAAATTGCCGACGGTTTTTATAAAACTCGTAACGTTTTTTTTTTATTATTATTTATTTATTATTTTGCACGCAGCGTTATGAGGTTGACTTTGATTGCGGTGAAAAGGACTGAAGATATTTGAAAGCTTTGAATTTTGAAAAGCATAAGACACGAATTTTTTTAAACACTTTACAGTTTGTTTTTAAATTTTGAGTTTTTTGAAATCTATTATTTTTTTTATTTGGTTTTTATGGAGGTTTTTTTTTTTTTTTTTATAGCTGAGCTTATATTTTTTAAGTTGAATGCGGTTGATGTCTGTGGGAGTTTGTGATGTTTGCTTGATTTGATGGCTGGTTGGCTGCAACTGCGTGCTCCGTGCGGCACGTGCGAACACGTTGAGAATTCATAACCAACTGTCGAGTCTCGCCAGCCGAGTAGCCGACAGGAGCCGCGCCACAGTCGATAAACGACAACCAGCTGCCGAGAGCCGAGTGCGGAGCCGAGTGTCCTGCTGCTGCGGCGGCGACTACTGCTCGAAACGAAAACCTTTCGAATTTTGGATCGGCTGCCTTTGCTCTTTAAAAGATGCCGTCTTGTGCAACAACAACAACAACAACAAGAAGCAAACAGTTCCCCTTAGGCTTGACAGACTTCCGGGCGCTGTTTCTGTTGCTGTTGCGCCTTGGACAGGTCAGCATTGTCAACATTGGTCTATTGGCTGATAAGCAGCGACTCGAATACGCTCTCTTAAGCAGCACCCGCGCTCTTTCTCCATATCTTTCTCCCTCTCCCCCTCTCTCTCTCTCTATCTCTCTCTCTCTCTCTCTCTCTCTCTCTTTCTGTGAATGTGTGTGTTTTTTTAATGATTACACGCTCTCTTTGTGGCACTTTTATAACGCTGGCACTTTAAGTGAATCGCGTATTAAAGCGAATCGCGAACCGTGAATCGCATGGAAAGCCAGCTAGTTGCTGCTACTTGAGGGGGTGAGAATGCCTCAAGTGTTGCACGGGCATAAAACTTTGACCATTAGCCGGCATTAATGTGCGCCGCGGCAAATTCGTCAGCTGGTCAGCGGTGCATTGATTGTGCCTTCTGCTGCTGCCCTCCACCCCTCACCACCCCCACCACAAGGCGTTGAGTGGCTTATCGCAAGCTCTATTGACAACTTTTTACCCCAGCGTCAATCCCAAACCCCAACCACAACACCAACTCCAGCAACAGCTACAGTACTGCCCCCATTGGAAGTTCTCAGCTCTCAGTTTCCATTTACACTTTAGGATTTCCCATTAACATTGAAGTGTTTGCCAAGTTTGTGGCCATTTATGTTCATACTACTTATTATTCTTGTTCCGACATCGTATTTACAACTTTTGTTTTTTAACTTACACTTCACATATTATATATACATATATATATATATATATGAGATTTATTCTCAGGTTTTCCATTATTTTGTTTTTGCTTAAATTTTCACTAGTGTGGAATTAATAACTTAACTTAATATTTAAGTTGAAATTTCGCAAAACTTTAGTATGTCTTTGAATATTGCTGATTGTTCGAAATGTTGTCGTAGTTTTCCAACATTAATTCGTCTGTCAACCTTTATCAGCAAAACTTTGGCCATAAGAAACATATATATAGCCGAAATAAAAAATAAATAAAATAGAAATTATAAAGATGGCAGACAATAGCTTTAATTGAACAATTCTACAAGTAACTGAGAAATTGCTTTAGTGAAATTTTCAGCTGAAATCAAAACAAACGAATGCAGTGGCAATTTCGCACCCCGATCCAAATCATCAATCCGCAATCCTCAGTCCCCAATCCGCAACCAAGTCCAAGTACAATTCCAAGTGTGACCCTTCCGCACGTATAACTTTAAGTGATTGTTTTAGGATTTGCATGCCAACTGTGACATGGCTCGCAAACACACACACACACACACACACGCGCAAACCCAGTGAAATACCCTCCGATACACACATAAGTTATGGGTGGCAGGTGCTGAGGCTTGGTACAACAGCCCACAGGCAAGTGGACCTTTGGGTGGAAAGATTGGGGGAAGCTAAGCTTGAAACGCAGTGGGTAACAGTTGGCAAAGAGGCGGGGTAGCTCTCAGCTAGTTTTCAGGGGCGGGGAATGCAAAAATTTATGCGCCTCACTTGAGGCCGTAAGTGCTGTCAACAAGCGCTGCGCTGAGAGCAGTCCGTTAGTCCTAACCACTCCTTACCAACCCACCTCACCTCCCCCCAAGAGGTATTGGGTAGGTACACGAATGACACATGTTACTCCAAGTGCTCCGGCGGCGACTGCTGCTCCGGCAGTGGCACTCATGTGGTGCGCGGAGCTGGGAGCCACTATGACATATTGTATCCACAGGCGGACGTGCCTTGTGTGCCAACTAAGAAACTTTTCTTTGCCACAGTGCCTTGGCCATGTTGTTGTTGTTGTGGTTGCTGTTGTTATTGGTGTCACTTGGCTTGTTTACGGCCGCGTCCGACTCACGTTGCTGGGCGTGGTGGACTTTGGTTTCGGGTTTTTATGCGGCTCACACACATAAATTATATGAAAGACATATTAGTTGGTTGATTTTGATAGTGGCCAAACTTTTGCTAAGCAGTAAAAACAGCCAACCCCCACAAAGAGGCCATTTCAAAATATGATCACACAAAACTAACCTGTCGCCAGCGGCGTTGATGGGTAGCTGGTTATGAGGGTTAAATCAGAAATATAAGAATAACCAAAAAAAAAAAAAAAAAAAACGTTGCGAAACTTTTAATTATTTAATTAGAATGTATGAAACGTGGTAAGCTTTAAAAGCAAAATAAAATAAAAATTCAAAGTTCCCCTCTTGCGAAAGGCTGTCGCTCTCTCCCCCTCTCTTTCTGTCTCTCTCTCTGCTCGCCCCTTTTTGGGTTTTGGGGTGTGTGTTGGCATGTTGCAAGTAATTTTGCTAGTTGCAATTTGCTTGCTGTTATGTTGAGAGAATAAGGCAAACTGCAGAAAACCTGCACACAGTCCATATGAAATCTTACTTATGCGCACACACACTCACACACACACACACACACCTGCCGCAAATCACATTTAGTTTGTGGCCTAACCACATGTCCACGTGCTTTTGGCCACCGTCCCAAATCAATCAATTATGTCAACTAGCCCGCGGGACGCGCATCGAAGACCTCATTCTTCTGTGCGACAAAGCGACAAAAGTCGAGTTTTGTCACCTGGGAGCGCAAAGTTTGAATGGATCTGCAACCGGCAAGGTGGCAGACAAACAGACGGACAGACAGCGACTTTGAAAGCGTAAACATTTGAACCAGCAGCGACACTCTGCGGGACTCAGCAGCCTCAGCCTCAGCTGAACTCCGAACTACGCAGCTGGCATTGTAATTGTGCATCCGGAGATTCGCACAAGTTTGGCACATTTGTAACTTCGGACATGGCAACAACAAAAACAACAACGTGATACCCTGTAATTAGAGTAATCTCAGATAAGTTGCGATTGGCATAAGTTAAGTTAAGTACATAAAATAAACAGTTTTAAGTAATCGATATTGATCGACATTTTGTACGGTTGTTAATTTCAACTAAAACATGTTTCAAACTCCACAGCTGACTGGACACACTCTGTGGATCTCTATGTAAAGACAAATCCAGATGAGACTCCACACATATCGGAGTACATAAGAATTAAGAAGACCCTTGACCCACATCCGTAGACCAGATGAACACACTTTAAAGTGTTCATTCGTTTTGGGATACCCCCTGTTAATCAGTGTGAACGCGAATGGGACTGGGTATACGAACACTGCATACTGAGTGCAATAAAATGTTGCAGACAACACACACACACACACACTCGCACACGCACACACAACAATCACAATCCCCCACAACCTCCTCCCGCCCTCCCCCATTCCTCGTTCCACCAACCACCTCTATTATTCAAAGTTAATAACGGCCTGAGGCCAGCCGAGGTGGCGGGAAAGGAAAAATTGGGGGCTGGAGGCCATTGGAGTGAGTGCTGTTAGGCAGACGGAGGCTTTTTCCATTAGTTCACCGCTTTTTATAGCTCTTTGTCTCTCCGTGCATATGTGCAGCGTTATCTGCTCCGGCAAAACGCCTGCGGCACTCACACGCCACAGTGCCGAGAGCATGTCAAAAGGTGCGTCGTTGTCCCAACACGCCAGCATTCCACAAGAATCTGTTGGAGAGAGGGGTGCATGTGTGTGTGTGTGTGTGTGTGTGTGTGTGTGTGTGTATATGGCACAGGACATGTTGTTGTGTTACTGTTGTTGCTGTTGTTGTGCGTGCGCCGAGCAGAGGGCCAACTTTTTCCGACAACTACAATAATTTAGTATAGTTCAAAAAAGTTCCACCTGTCCGTATCCGCATATCCGCACATTCATGTATCCGCATATCCGCATATCCGCACATCGGCAACCATGTGTGCGTCTAAAGTTTATTGGTAAAATTTTATTGCAGATTTTTGCGCTATGCCAGCCAGACGATCCATTTTTGTTGGCCCAAAATTCTCGGAGTAAAACCACGTTTTAGCCCCTAATCCTTGATAGCTAGAGAGCTAACGTTTTTTTTTTTTTTTTTTTTGTGCGTCGCCCTTTGCGTTCCTCGTTTTCGTCCTTGTCGGCAGCGTCTTGTGAAAATATTTGGAAAAACTTTTGCAATTTATCTGTTTCATAGCCAGCGACGAAAATCGCAACGGCAAGGCTTGTCCAAGTGTCTTTAGTATTGCCCTTGCCATTACCTGTCGGTGCCAGGCTCAGCCACAGGCTCAACTACATGGCACACGCACACACACACACACACAGACATGCACGAATATATAGTACACCACACATGTGTGTATGCGTTTAAAAAGAGAAGGAAAAAATGAGAACAGAGAGCCGCATGAAAACCAATTGCAAAATGAGTTAAGTTAAAGTAATTTGGCAGTAGATTAAGCTTACCCCTTGGCCCACTTCAACCCTATCACAAAGAACCTTTTGACGGCTAGTTGCACGCTGTACAGATGCCCAAATGCTGATAAGTGACTGCCTTGGACATAGCACTCTGCTCCTTCTCCATAACCGACTTCAGACTCACTCTCGTTTTCTGATTCACTCTCCACAAATACAACTTGGTCTTTGACTGCAGCTAAGTTTAGACCCTTGAATAAAGGAAAGCTGTTATCCGATTTATATTGGTTTTAGCTCTCAACTACAATGACTTTTTGAGTAGAGATTTATAAGTTGAATACACGTAATCATCTTATGATAATACTATATTTAATTTGCTTAAAACAACTTTTATTTTGAACAAAATTCATATTAACGTTGTATTACTCTATATTCTTAGATATATCTAAGTGGCGCATATTGACAGCTTTATTTACCATTATCAGCCATTTTTTTTACCGCATCCCACTGCCCCGTCCAATGTCTCCAACAAAATATATACATGCTTGATCACAGTCACCAGCCAAGTCGATATAACCATCTGTCCAACTTAATCTTAATCTTAATTTTCGGTTTGGCAAAGATACCCCTTCGTCCTTGTTTTATACCCTTGCGCATGTTATTATAATTTTATATATATATATATATATACTAGTATACCTGCCATAGAAGCAAAAAAAAATAAAATAAAAAATATATTAATATTAATAACAACAATAAATATTATTAATAAAATGTGAAACTCTGGACTAAAAGTAAGATGCAAACTGATTAACTACGATCTACAAGTGTATGTCGTTTTCGGCGTGCCAAAGATAATCGTTCATACTTGTTCCTTATTTATTAATAATACTTTTCGGCTTATTTGGTTTTTTGTTGGATGGGGGGGCTGAAGCGGCTGCTGTAGCTGAGAATTAATGGTCGCTTATCCGTTGCCACGCCCAGTGTTGGTAACCGCAAGGCGAATGCGGCAGTCGGGTCGTAAAACCAGATGTTGCCAGCACAAAGCAGCTGCTTTGTCGATGTGTGTGTGTATGTGTGTGTGTGTGTGTGTACCCACTTCAACTCATTAGCGCGTAAAGAATCTTAACGCTTCAAAATGAATTAATTTTCATCCAATTTGACGTTGTCACACACTCACACACACTCAGAAACACACACACAGGCACACACACACAAGATGCGGAACAGGAAACGGGAGCAGCAAAGAGCAAGCAGAGCTTCTCGCAATCTTCATCTGGCGAGAGCATGCACCTGTCTGACATTCCAACCCACCCACCACGCCCTCCCGCCCTCCCCCCCCCCTTTACCCCTCCGCAAACAAGCGTCTCTACGGCTCTTTGCCACGCCCTTAAAGCACTGTTTGCTGTTGCTGCCTCTTGGCAGCCCATAATTTTGATTTTTTGCTCTCTTTTTTTTTTTTTTTTTTTTTTTTGGCCGGCGGCAACGTTTCTGCTTCTGCTTCTGCGTTTCGCTGCCACAAACTAAAGTCTGTCGAGCCGCTTCTGTGTATGTGTGTCTGTATTTAAATCCGATTTGAATAATTACAAATTTCAATTGTATGAAACCAACGGCAGCAGCAGCAGAAGCCGCCGTCATGACAGCCAGCAATATGACGCCATATGGAAATGGCAGTGCTTACACACCCACACACACACACACACACATAGCAACACACACAGACACATACCTGCTGTGACTGTGACTGGCACGCACACTTCCCGTACAATGGAAACAGCAGCCATGCTGTTGTTGCTGCTTTCACAGTCGCTGGCCACGACAACGGCAACGGCAACAGCGAGGGCAACAGCGACGGCAACAGCAACAGCAACGGCAACGGCAACAGCGACGGCAATGGCTTCTGTTTCTGCCGAGTTAAAGATAAGATTATTACCCGACACATACACACACACACACACACACAGGCACACAGACAGAGGGAGGCACACACCTAGTGGCTTGCGCCTGGGCTTGGGATTTATTTTTGTCTGTGCGCATTTGTTGCCAGCATCGCTTTTTATTTAAGCTTCACTCTGCGGTCGTAGATTCGACGTGCTGCGTGTTGCAAGCACTTCTCAGCCCAGAGCACACACACATTGTGGCACTTACATTTTATTCATAATATTGAAATAATATCCGCACTTGAGCCAGCACAGCACTGCTCAGAGTCGGTCTGGCGATGCCCACATTTGTCTCTTCATATTTAATTTTTTCTTCTGTTTATTTTTATTTTTTAACTTAACTTTTGGACTCTGGCCCCCAGGGTCAATGGAGCTAAGCCAGTTGAAGTTCATTAAAATTATTAAGAGCTAATATGACACAGGAGTAGATGCATATCAAAATGTTGCATATTGATTTTTGGGATCGGCTTATTTCTGGTTTGTTTTGGTTTTCAATTTTTAAATTATTTTTCTACAAATACATTTTTTCACCTTTTTTATGTAACTAGTTACTCTCATTGCTTTATAGAAATTTAATTTACTCAGTTAAGGAATTATGCTTGAATTGATCACATTTAGAATAACACATTTCTGTGTGTGAAATAAAAATAAAATAGATTTAATTTTGCATATTAGCAATTATGGGAAATACCCAAAAATCATTCACAGTCCCTAATGAGCTTGCAAATGAAATTGAATAAATTTGTAGTTATGGGCAACGGGACGTATGCGCAATTTGAATAGCTATAATTGAAAAGCTGTCTGCCACTTAGCGATGATGATAATCAAATTAAAATAATACTAAAAACAATAATAACACTCGCACACACGCACACACACATGAGCACACGCAACTGTTAAAACAAGAAATGAAAAACATAATAATTGTCTAATTATAATTCCAACTAATGAGTTTTCAAGTGGTTATCTTCATCTGCGAGCTAAGGCTGAGCTAACTGGCTTGTCCATGTGCACGTTCCCACTCTCAAGCTATTGTTGTTATTGCTATTGTTGTTGTTGGTTTAGACTTTCTTGTCGAGCAACAACAACAATGATTTTTGTGTCTTTCTATGGTAAATTTTTGCGGTGTTTCTATTAGCGGAGCAGTTTGCGGGACAATTGCGGGGGACATGGTGTGCTTGGCATGCTTATCGCTTAATTGCTTGACGAGCAACAACAACAACAACAACAACAACAACAGCAACAACAACAACAACAACACTTGCCACAACACCAGCCAACTGACAACCGGCAACTGGCAACGATTGCCTCCCAAAATATACAAAACAAATACAAAATTTATCAAAATTTTGTGCAGACAAACTTTAAAGTGTTTTTAGCTTCGGCTTTGGTTGAGGGGCGACAACAAGCGGAGGATTTTTCAATGAACTACATAAAACCAGAGGGAAATTTACCACAAATAAATTAAGACGCACCCAACAATACCCTAAAACGAAACTATTTTAGACATAGTTGAACATTTTATTTAAGCAATATTAGTTTGAACCTTACACATACCAAAGAAGAAAATATAATTAAAATTTATGTGAATTTGTTTTCAATTCCAAGAAAAGTAACTTATTGCAGCTATAGAAACTTCACCTTCTCTCTCTCCCTTTCTCTCTCTTAGTGCAACAAAACAAGTTGTTGGTCGACTAGCAAGTTGCAACCAATGTGGTCAACGTTTCTCTCTCGACTTTCCCAAGTCTCTGGGAACCCATAAATCAGCCCCGAGGCATCAGTCCATGGCTTAAAATAACCAGCATCACACCTACGTCCGAAAAAATCGATGGATTCTTTAATGAGCAATGTAAATTCAGTTTGCTTGAGCATGGAGCAAGTTGATAACTAGCATGCTATTTTATTGTGTATGTATCATTATTTTGCCAATCAAAGTTCGACCTGAGGCAACTGAAAAGTGATTAAAAACAATAAAATGCGCAGAGTGAGGCGATTGTGTCATAATTTCTCCAGTCAGGGTGGGTAATGGGGGTGTTTGGGGGGTACCAGTGCCTAAAACCGGATGACAGGAAGTGCGCATAATGAATTAGCGGGACGGAAGCAGACTGAAAAGCTGGCCAAAGCCTGTCGGTTAAGCCATTAAAGGAACACCCCAAACCCAACTCTGATGACTTGCCACATGATGTGGAGCACTTGGAGGTGGACGCTGTCCATTGCCCGCGGATCGATGGCAAAATGCCGTTGGCGCTGCTTATTATTATGGCCCAGCTAACAATTTATGCATACGAACGATTCCCGGCTCCGGCAGTGGACGATGTACGATGGCCGATGTAGAGCTATTCACGTGCGACGAACCGGCTCCACTCCTGTGTTCGCAAATAGCTGCGCCACAAAATTAAGAACAAAGCCACTGATTGAAATGGCCCCAACAGCTGCGACCCGCTCACAAACAAGCCAGATAACCGTCTACTACTTATGATTAATTCGAATCCTCTACGTGAACTCAGTGCTCAACTGTACTTGTACTTAAGCCTTTATTGGACATTAGTCTAGTCTCTTTCTTACTCTGTATTGAGTTCATTTCGTTTTCTTCATTAAGAAACTACAATTAATATGAATATTTTGCATTCGTTGTGCCAAAATATAAAAAACCAAAAGAACAGCCATTCAAGTTGAGAACAGGACACTTGAAACAATATTATTTTAGATAAATATTTACATACATACATGTATATATTTATATATAGAGATTTATATATATATATATATATATATTTATGTATGTGTATGTGTGTGTGTGTGTGCTTCTTGCTGGATTTGCTCATGCAGGAAATCAACATATCAAAATTAATTTCCCATGCATAAATAAGTAATATGAATGTCAATTTAATGCATATAAAAGCGAGGGGCTCCACACACATACATAAATATGACATATATATATATGTATGTATATATATCTACACACACACACGCACACACATTTATTGCGTAAATTAGTATTCGTGTGTGTGTGTGTGTGGCTTTTCTTTAGTAGGTGTAATTTTAATACAAACTGCCCTTTACCATTAATAATATTCGTTTTTTGCTTCGGCCGCCTCACAGATACAATCGCACACACACACACACACACAAACACACAATGGCTGTCGTATGTGCATTTTGCACACATACACATATGTGTGCTGTGTGTGTAAAAAGAAAGCCAATATCCCGAGCAAATTTCAGTGAATTATGGCAAATTACATTCTTATCGATTGGACCATTTTTGTATTTTTTTTTAATATGTTTTTCTTTTGCCTTTTCCGCTGGCGAACACGATAGAAGAGCGAGCGAGCAGTGGATTGCTTTTTGCTTGCTGTTTGCCACAACGATGCGACTCGGCTTACCTGCAAATTACCGTATATAATAAACACGCCCTGCAACACACGAAAGGTGGTGCAAGAGCTGCGAAAATATTGCCATCGCCATCACCATTGGCCAAGGTATGTCATTAAAGCAGCCACTTGCTGCTTACCCCCAAATGGGGCAAGCCAGAGGCAAGAGAGGAGAGGTAGTAACTGTGCTACTTTACAAATCTGGCGTGTTCTGTTGTTATTGCGATCATCAGATCACTCACATACAATATCATATACATAATATCATCAACATGTGCGATTGCGATTGCAGAAATGGCCTCAACTTTCAAATAACAGTTGATTGCTCAGATTGCACGCAATTGGCTTAAGACAATTGAGTTGGCGGTATTATTATTATATATATATATACAGCTGCGGTTAAAATAATGGCTTTTGAATATGTTAAAATATATTTAAAAATTATGAACATTTGATTTAAGCCTTTAAACAATCAGTACTGAAGATAAGCACAAATTAAAAGTTGGCACAGTTTTACTCTATGTATTTAAATGCATGAACAGAGTTTTTATATTGTTTTCTTTCAGCTGAAAGAAATATTAATCTACGAGCCAAATTATGCTCAAAGAGGCAATTGCATTTACAAAACGTTGGCATTGGCATGTTTTGAGCTCCCCTTAAGCCTTATTGCATGCATTCTGGAGTTGATTCCAAATTCAGACAGGTATTTTTTCATTTCACTTGAATCGTTATTCGGTTACTAAAAATTTCAACACAAATTGACAAAAAAAAACCAAGAAAAAAGGCGGCAGGCAGTAAAATTATCTGCTTCGATTTACTGCGAGCGCATTTTGCGCTCAACTGCGGGCCTGTCAACTGCCGCTTCCTGGAAAATACACCCAAGACCACCAACCAACCACCCCCATCCCAAACAATAGCCCCCCGCACCCTCAACAAGAGTCCGCTTTACCCAGAGCGTCTGTTTCTGTGTCAGCCTCCATTTCTTTGCTCTGGTAATAAGATAACCTTATTGCATATGTTTATATTACAGACATGCGTGTGTCGATGACTCTATGCGTGTATGTATGTGAATGTGTGCGAGTGTGTATTGTGTGTGTGTGTATGTGTGTGTGTGTGCACTTGAAGATAAAACACCTAACTGCCGTTGGTGCTTAAAGACAACACCGCCTCCAAAAAAAGCAAAGAAAAATATAGAAGAAAGAAAAAACCATAAAAAAAGGTCATCTTAGCACACAGAAGATCAAATGCCCTTGTAAACCGTAGTTAATCTGCTCACATCGAAATATTTTGAGCGTTTGTTGCTATATAGTAGCTGGATCCGGTCGTGCGCCAACCGCAACAAAGCTTTAACAAGGATACAACTTATTCAAATCGCGGGTGTAAAAATGAGGACAAACACACAGACGGTCAGACAGAAATGGATATATCTCCTCGTCACTTAATGCTGATCGAGAATGTATATAAGCTTTGTGGACTTGCAGATTCCTTTGGCTAAGTGCATTAGAAGTTCGGGATAAAATTAGAGTACCACCAGCAAGGGTATAGAAATACGAAAGCCAAATATACTCAGAATCAACAGCCCACCTGGCTGTCTGACAGCCACGCCCATAGCCCATCGCCCGCAGCCTAACGCCAAACACCTTGCAGACCCAAGAGGGAAGTAGGGCGAGATGGCGGAAGGGGGGAGGTGGTGTTGGGTTTGGTGAAGGCGGGGCTGTTGCTGTCGTATTTGTGCTCAGTGCTGCCTAATAATGCGATTGCCTTGTTATGGTTAAGCCATATAATGTAATATGTTTGTTTGTGTGTGTGTGCGTGTGTATATGTGTGCGTGACTGTGTTTGTAGTGTGTGTGTGTGTATGCGTGTGGGATTCACAAATTCATTTTTATGATCATGTGAAATTTATTAATATTTATTGTTGTATCTGTTTGCCTCTGCCATCGACCACATCGGCAATGTGGCTGCTGCTGGTGCTGGTGCTGTTTTTGGCATTTTGCTTATTGTTTTTATATGTACTCAATGGCAGCAGCAGTAGCAGCAGCAGCAGCAACCACAATAACAGCAGTCAGCAATGGATGGAAATACATTTGCAATAGAAGCTTGTATCTATTTGCAACATTGTATCTGTGACTGTCAATTGAAGGCGGCAGTCGCAGAGCAGGTGACCTAAGGCCAAAGGCCACACCGAATGCCAGGCACGGATCCCCGACTATTTGTTGTTATGCATGTGTATAGATATACATACATATATATGTATATGTATATGTGTATGTGTATGTGTGTACGTGCCTGTGTGTGAATTTCGCTTTACATTTCGCACACGGCACATGGCAAATGCGCGTAAGTACAAATTATTATCCTAGCGAAGCGTTGCATACTGGTTACCAATATCCACTCGAATACTAAATTACCCCGAATATCTATGTGTATGTATGTATGCATGCATATACCATATCTATATGCCAGGAATTGACAGCAAATGCCAAGAGAAAATATGTTTATTGCAGCGTTAGCATCTCGGCATAAATGGGCAATTTGAATGCAAGTCAAATGCAACAGACTTTTATTGAATGCTTTATCGAAGCCGCTTGTAATTCGTTCTAATATCGCATGACATGTACTTATTTATAAGTGTATATATTTATATTAACTATAATACATGTTTTCAAATAGTATTTGATATAATTATAATTGAAAAAAAGATAGAGCTTTGAATTTCAAACGTTTACAGATAAACTCAAAACTGGTTTACAAGAGGAAACAATTTATTTTTGGTCCCCCTTTAATTTTATACAATTTAATTGGTAACTTTAATTCTAAATTTTTATTAATAAAAACCTTTTTAGAACTGTGAACTGTTTTAGTCTATAATAAATAGGTAAATTAAAATAATACAAGTAAGAGCACTTTCAGTGTATAAGCTCAAAGTTAGTTCAGAAACTGCAACACTTCCGCAAATACAAATTCAAGGCACTAAAGCTCTAGTCCTGGTAAGAAAAGAATGCATTGTAAGTGAACCCGCCCTGTTTGTTATCTGCAGCGCTTACGCACACACACACATGGCCTAACCGTAAAAAACATTAAAAAAAAAACTCAGACAGACATAAATACATTGCATCAACACTTAGCTCTTAGCAGAACTTTCTCCATTCGGCAATGGCTCAAAATCAAATCTCATGCAAAATATACGCCTTTTTATGCATTTACGCAATGATAGTGATGGGCGAGGGGAGATGGGTGGGATGGAGGGCTGCGTAAGTTGTGGCAGTCGTCGAGTGCTGATTTGTTTTGAGTTCCTGAGTTCTTTTGCCATATTACAAGACGTTTTGCGCACAGGATGGGACAAGAAGGGACAAGAGCAGAAGCAGGAGGTTGCTTCATTTAAATTTGCCTTCAATTGCTGTGAACTGCGTATTTCGAGCGCTTCTTAAAAGCTACAGCCACTAAGCCTTAAGATGATCGACTCTGATATGCCCCGTTCGAAAATTAAAAGTGGAAAAATTGAACATTTCGAAGAATTGTAACCGCAGTCAGAAAAAAATCAACTAAAATTTTAGTTAGTTGCCCTAAAATGAAATCGACCCCAAATACTTAAAGTATTTTTATTTCTTACAAATAATGTCTAAGAATAACGAAAAATATTTCTACAATTTTGAATATCTTGCGCTTAATCGACTTTCCCAAAAATATGGTGACTCTTTCTATTATTTATAAAAATGTTCTAAAACAATGGAAATCTAAACTCTAATTTTTATAGGCAACAACGATAAGTTTTAGACATTTTTTCGTATTTTTACTGGCAAACATTTTATAAAGATGATGGCATTCTCAAAAGCGAGTCGAATTAAAGATTCTGACTGCGAATATATTCTTATAAGCCCAATGCCCGCCATACAGGGTATAAAGACAAGAGCGTTGATAAAGCGTCTTCGTCATGATGCCGTCATGGTAATGCGAGCGAACAACATTGAGCGGGCTGTATGGGATTCAGGGGCATAAAGCTTGCGTCACATGTGCTCCTTCCTGCTGGGATCTGTTGATGCTGCCACTGCCACTGCCTCTGCATCTGCCGTCTCTCAACCCTCATCTCGCACCTCCTGTCTACTATCTCCAATCTCCAATCTCCTGCTGCTGCTGTGGCTCTCGTTTACATTTTACATTTCATATCTGATTTTTTGTGCGTGGAAATTTAATTTGTATTTCATCATACGAGTACTCTTCTGCCGTGCGTCGTGTGCCCTGTGCCGTGTGCCCTGTGCTCAGCCCGTTATGCTGCCAGCTCCTGCCAGAGCACTCAGCCAGCCAATGCAAAAAAAAAAGAAGTAAAATACCAAACCAAAAAAAAAAGAGAAGAAAAAAGACAAAAGTTAAAAGAGAAATTCCTTGGCAAACGAGCAATTGAACGGTAAGCTTGGAGGCGCAACGGGGGCTTGCCACACACACACACACTCACACACACAGATAGACACAGGAAATAAATAAGCCGAGGGCCAATTGATGGTTTCTGATTCTCTCAGCACCATATTGAAAGCTGTTAGCAACAATCTTGTCTTGTGCTCTGCTTTATGCCTACAGCTAAACACAGGTAAGAGCAATCTTAACCCCAGTGCATGACTGAAAGATATCCTTTACACAGCATTACTCGATCTGTGGATCGAACACAATTCATATAAAGTATATAACAAGTAAAGGATAATATAAATATAAATATGAACCAAGTTATGTGAGAGTTATGATTTGGCAGCACAAGAAATCATAAATAAAAACAGACCGAGAGGGAGAGAGACAGAGGGAGTGGAGAGAGAGAGACGAGAGTGTGAGGAGAAGAGGAGAGAGAGTTATGGGAGTAGTGGTGAATGCATGTGTCATCCATTTTAAAAGCGCGAAATATAGTTCATCAAGCTATTAGTCCGCCAAGACAGGCCACCAGCGATATAGAGAGACAGAGTCAGAAAGAGAGAGAGAGAGAGAGAGACTGATATAAAAATAGACAGGCAAATAGCTTAAGAGACAGACTGAGTCAAATTGCGAGATGCACTTAAGTGCACACACCAACACACACTTACATACTAGTGATGTGATGTGGCAAATGCAAACAATAACTAAACGCGAGCTGTGTGTGAAGTCATCAACTTTGCTACCATCAGAGACGACGGCAGCTACGCGACTTTAGCAAGGATGCAAGGATGCAAGAATTCGTTGCCAAAAAGAAACTGCAACACACACAACACCCTCGCCGCCGCCCTGGCCCCTACCACTTCCATTGGCTCTATTCCTGTTAGAGAGCAGCTGCTGGCTTCCAGCAAAAATAATATAAATAACTTTAAGTACTTTTGATTTCTCACAATTTTGCTGCAATTTGTAATTGCTGTTGTTGTTGTTGTTGTTTTTGTTGTGACGAGATGTGAGACGAGCGACTTTATAGTTGCAACTAAGGGTGGATGATGCAAGCACAAATAAATTAAGCCAAGTTTGCAACTCCAGACATGAAATGAAAACTGTGCTCGTAGCTCGGTGCTGCATACACGTCGTATGCATAATATGCAATTATTTGCACTCGCTGTGAGGTGTGTGTGCTTATGTGTGTGGCTATGTGTGTGTGTGTTTGCTTTGGTGTGTGTGTACTTGTATTTTTATATTTCATTAAAGATTGCATTCGCTTCTCTGTGAACTATGTGCCAAATATGCAGGCATAGAGAAACATTATAGTTTATACACATGGATTGTGGCACCGTTTTATAAGTTTTTCTCTCTCTCTCTCTCTCTCTCTCTCTTTTTCTCTCTCCCTGTCGCTCTATCTCTCTTTGTGTCTGTCTTTTTCTATCTCCAACGCTCACATTTTAAATTAGCTTGAATCGAATTTACGATAGCTCTAAAACCATCTTATAGCCTTATTTATTGAATGTACAAAATTCAAAAAGCCATTTTAGCGATATTGTGAAATATATAGTTTGGGCCAATACTTATTTCAAGCGACTGCCACAACTACCAAGTTAAGTTTAAAAGTCAATAAATATCCAGCAATAATGAATAATTGATGAAGTGCAATATTGCGAAATCAAAGTTAAAAAAAATATATTATTAGCACCGAGGACCTTAACTTCCTTATTCCTTATTTATATATGGCTTATAGTTATTAAATGGGCCAGTAAAACAAGGAGGCCGTGTGGCCTAATGGATAAGGCGTCGGACTTCGAATCCGAAGATTGCGGGTTCAAGTCCCGTCACGGTCAATCTTATGTCTCACTTTTTTAGATTTAGAATGTTGCTATTTGAATTGAATGTTATTGATATACTTATTTATTATGGTCATGAAGGGGGACGACGACGACAACAACATGTTTTTCATCATCATTATACGTTTTGAAAGCACTTTTATCCATACTATTTATTCAATAAATAAGTAGGTTTATAAAGAAATTCCAACTCCCTTCAAGTAGGCTCACTAAAATATCAATTCAAAATTATTTTCATACTCATGCATTCAATTACGAATAAAAGATAGGTCATAGTACACAGAGAATCTTATTTGGTTTGCTGGCTTTTTATTTTACACAAACAGCAGCAGCTGACAAATCCCTTCAAGGGGATGGGTGGATTGTCACTAGTAAATCTCGTCTCTCTCCCGTAATTTATGCCTATAGCATAAAAACTAAGGAAGAAATATGTATGAAGAAAAAGTGTGACTCAACAATCAACAGCTGGGCTGAAGGAGCAAAAGGAGATGGACGGGCAAAGTTTTACATGGCAAGCAGAAAGTAAGAAGTTGTGTGTGTGTGTGGGGGGGGAATGAAAATGCCATAGAAAATATGAAGTTCATTTGCATGAACAGAGAAACAAAAGCGAAAAACGGAAAGACGGAAAGACGGAAAGACGAAAGGAACTGAACGGAATGGAACGAAATGAAACGGAAGTTTAACAGCAGCCAGGCAGGCAGACATCTTGCATTTAGCATACTTGCCACTCTTCTGGATTCCGGCTCTGCTGCTGCTGCTGCATCCTTCATTGTGGTCGAGTCCCGGATTCCCCAACCTGCCACGCCCTGCGCAGGCGCGACTGTGTTAATATGGAGCAAAAAGGGCACTTGGACATGAAGTGAATTCACAGGGATCCGTTGCTTGAGTCTCACTGCTCTGTCTCCGTCTCCATCTCCGTCTCGTGATTTGGGACTTCCGTTACTTAACTTGAGACATCTTTGGGGGCGCCCACTGTGTTCCCTGTGGCACGTCATTCATGCAACAGTGGGGCAGGGCGAGTCTTGGGGCGTCAGCTGCAACAAGATAAACGCTGCTACCTTGACAGGAACCTTCTCGCAACTCGCAACTCGTAACTATAACGACCATGTTCATAATCTGCATAAAAGTATGCAATACTTTTGCATTGTGTGCTTGTGTGTGTGTGTTTGTGTGTGTGTATGTACGTGCTGTTTACGGTTAAGCTGCTTAAGTCCAAATCCTTTTTGTTATGTCATACGGCTTCGGTTCGGTGGTGTTTACTTTGGGTTGAGTTTTAGTTCGCTTCTTTATTTTCATTTTTTTTTTACTCAGTTGTCCTAACAACTAGCCTATGGCTATTTTACAAACAGCCCCACCACATCCCTATCGCCCCTCCCCCTCCATCTCACATCCCCCTTTCCTATTGCATAAGCAGTCTCGGGTGCGGTCTATGTCTGCGTGCATGCTTCCAAAATAGATATCAGCATACAAGGAAAGCTAAACAAAATCATTTATCGATTATGGAGGGTAAAAAAAAATAAAAAAAAAAATTGGAAATAGAAGAAATGGGATATGGGAAAAATCAACTGATTGACGCTGGTTGGGTCAGTGGAAAGTGGACACGCAGGACGCAGGATCTATTTATGGATTTAGGCGATTGTACGGGCGCCAAAGGCACTCGTAGGCCCCAGATGCTTGCTTTGGGCTATCTGGGTTAAATAGGGATCCGCTTTTTTCCACCAGCCATGGCCATCACGTGTCAATTTGCCTTGTTCGCATGTCCTGTACCCCTTTGCCCGATATCCATGAGTGCAGTTCGCCAAGTCGCCGAATTGCGTCCTCAACCTAAGCGCCAAATAGCAGCTGTTTCGATAACCCTTTTTAGTGGGCACAATTTGAGCGTGTTAAATAATTTATATTGGTTTGATATGATTAATTAAAGCTCTTGATTATTTTTTACGTTCATCCTAAATTAGATAATCATTATTCGATCTGTTCGCTTAAAGTTGCTTGTATACATAATTGATGATCTGCTTAAGCTTAAGCTTGATTAAGTCAAAGGTTTTGAAACTAATTCTTGAATAGATATGTAACGTATTAAGTTTTAGTCAAAGCATTATCCAATTTACTATTACCATCATTATCTTATGTTAATCTGTGTACGATATACATATCTAAGACGCTTCTTCACTTGGTTTTTCTAATTTGAACTCATTTGATCTCGATCGTCCGGAGATCCTGGAATTCACATATTTGTTTCAACTTGAAATTTAAATTCCACGATATCTAGGAGAAGTTCAAAAAATGAGAAGCAATTTGTCATTCGTAGATGTTGTTTATTATAGCAATGAGTAGCGCATCAATGCCATCTAACTACAGCTCTACAATTTACCTTTAATCCGTAATTACCTGAGACCTCAGACAAATATTCACACACATATATATTTAAATAAATAAGCGTGGAACAGCTTTTACGCGTCGCAAATGTTTGTACGGCCTGCGAGGGCTTCATCCTTTGCCTAGTGCGTGTGCAGCATTAGACACATGTCCTTGCTGCTTGCTGGCAATACGAATTAAATATTTGTTTAGAATATATCAACTCATATTTCTTACACGTCATTGTGCATGCGAGATTATCATTGTCATAAATCATACAACAATCTTTCCATAAATATTTGCAAAGGCAAAGCGTTCGCGCAGCTTTACACTCGACGGAGCCAGGGCCAGGAGCCGGGGGGCATGGAGAGAAGCCTGGAAGCCCATGAGTATGACGAATGCGAGACCATGGGACAATGGGTGACATTCTGCACTGTTGTTTGGCAAGCAAATGCTGACGCTTTGCTCTCAAATGCATAACGCTTAATAAAAAGAATACTTTTCCAAAACTATGCAAGGATATGCACGACTCGATGAATACGTCCAGCTCTGGGTCTATGTCTTTCTCTGTGTCTGCCTCTGTGTCTGGGGCAGAGGTGCAATTGAAAACGAAACTGAAACCAGTTGACAACTAAACTCACCCGACCCTGTGCCCCATGTTTAACTCTTGAAAATGTTTTCACTAACTCACGCATCATGCATATCCTTTCGTCGAGCAATTCACTTGCAAGACATTGGAGAGTTCATCTACACGTGCACTGAAAGAAAAACAAAAATAAGGTTGAATTGTAAAAAAAAGCTCCACTCTCATCAATTTATTTTCGATTTTTTCTAGGTATTTGAATATATTATATTTTATATTATTTGACTTTGAAAATATTTCCATTAAAAATATGATTTTCGTGCTCGAACAATGATCTGTTAACTTATTTTTGGAATTGTATACTTCACTCAAGGCAATTTTACTACGAATCCCAATTGAGATTCCAAAAACGATTTCTCTGAAATCTGAGTTTTACATCCTTGATTTATAGCAGCTAGCTTTGAATATATTGCCATTAAAAATACGATTTTCGTGCTCGAATAAAAGAATTTTTATTTATTATTTTAATCGCATACTTTTCTCAAGACAAATATAGCTCGAATTGTTTTTCCTTTCATTTATTTTTTTTTTATTTTTTTTTTTCGTGTACATACACTCGCGTCATGTGAGTAGCAAGCGTGGTGGGTGGATTGTTCGGTGATGCTGTTGTTGGTGGGTGTGGCAGTGCTGCAAGCTATTTTGTTGCGCTGCTGTCATTCGTAGCTTATAGTTGATGAGGCGTGTTATGTGCATTTTATTTGCACCCCGTCCCCGGCCCCAGTGTCTTGGGAACCAAGTCATCCCATACATCTATCTATTTATCCATGGCAGTGTGTGCGTGTGTGTGTCTGTTTTATTGTGTGGTCTTGGGCGTTTCTCTGACTGTTCCACAACGATACTTGCAAAATTGCATTTTGAGGTTATCAAGAGGTTTTTCTTGCTTCGATCTTGTCAGCTTCGACTTTGACTTGATTGCTTACATACACACACACAGAAACCCATACAGAGAGAGAGAGAGACGTTCACATATTATGAACACCTGTGAAGTGTGAGAAGGCATACATCATTCACTGGTTGTGTAGTCGCTAATGAGCACAGCATCAGTGCCTGGAGATGCCTCATCAATTAATCACGCAGCAGGTAACAAAGTCAACTCAGGCTGAAGTTAATAGCTATTTGCAAAACGCAATCAGTCAATGGTTGGTACACTGCTCACCTCCATAAAACATCGCATTGTATTAAACTAGACTAGATATATATATATATATATATATAAAAGTACATTTTTGAAAATTATTTTTCTCGATCATTTGCAATTATCAGTTTGTTTTTTTTTTTTTAATAATCATTATACTTTGATACCGAATCTCAATTGCTTTAATAACCCTCTCAATTTTGTATGTTACAGCAGACAAGTCAATTTTTGATAATACTTCCGTTTATCGGTTAATTTTTTTTCTTATTATTATACTTTATTTGCCTTGACTTGCCTGCATTCTCAGTCTAATTGCCAACTGATATTCGCATTAATATCAATAAAAGCATTGAAAGTGATTTGCCAATTTCAGATGCATAGAAAACTGTCAAGTACATGCAGAGGCGACAAGGAGCATTTATATAACGTTGATACTCAGTGCATAGAAAGAATAGAGAATAGAGAAAAAAAGTGCCAACAAATCTAATTTCCATTCTACTGCCAGACAGCCACAGCTGAAGTTGGTCATGCATTAAGCAACAAAATGTTCTGCCTACGACTGAAATGGCCAAAAAGAAGATGCTGCATTGCATGAAAATGAGCCAAAGTGCTGAGCCTACTACTATGCTATCGAGACACAAGCACACGTGCCACACCTGCCCCGCACTGCCTTCCGGCCTACCAGTTTAACACCAACCGAACTAACCACCAACCGAACCCACCTGGTGTCGACTTGGCTTCAAGCTCTTCCTTTTCCGCCTCTCACCTATCCTTTCTCTTCTCCATTTTATGCTCAAGTGCTGCTGTCCAGTTGTGATTTCTCACTGCCAATACAGAAAAAAAAGAACAAAACAAAAATTACTGACAGACAAAGTCGAGAAGGATAACCGTTTTCGTTGCTCGGCTCCATTTCAAATTCAAGTTTCATTTTACTGGTCGCTTTCGCATTTGCAGCAACAGCAGCGACTTGTCCCAATAATATTTATCTCTAACCCAACATCAATCAGATTTGAGTAATCCAATTTGTCGCATTAATTGCCGGTACCAGGCCAGTCACCCACCACCACCACCACCCACCTGCCACAAATGAAATTCAAAGCATCATTCGAAAAGCTCAGCAACATTTTCTCAGCCAAATGTTCAGGGGCTTGAACCATTGAAACTTGTTCAACGTACAATTGCTTACTCGAAGGCTATTGCCTTTGATCAACGGAATGCATGGGTCTGTAGCGTCTGTCTGTATATATGTATGTATCGGCAAGTGCCTTTGTAAATGTATCTGTATCTGTTTCAACAGCATAGATGAATCGCACAAGTGAACTTGCTAAAGATTCTCGAAATGATATTTTCTAGCTTCGTAAGAAATCAGTTTTTACTCAAGGTTTTTTTTTTAAATTTAAATGTATATGTCTCTAACTTTATTTATATAGGGAATAGATCTGCATTCATTCATTTATAAGTGTATATTGAATCTGCAATCTGAATCCCTAGCTCTAGTCCTAACAGTGCCACACTTTCAATCTATATCTCTATCCGCATCCAAATGTATAAACATATTTTTATTTTTTGTAACTGTATTGAATATTTAATTTTCGTGATAGATTTATTTTTAATATATGACTTGTTTTCTTTTTTAACGTAAATATCTTTATTTCGAATCTTCCAAGAACATATGCCGAGCACCTCTGTCATCTTTTCAGCACAAGTTAAGCGTCTTGTTTTGCTGTCGGTTGTATGCTTGTCGGCTGATGTTTATGCAAATGGCAAAATATGCACAGCTTATATAAAAGGCAGCCACCTCATCTGAAGTGTAAGGGAGTGGGTGCCTCAGGGTTGGGGTGGGGGTGGGGGTGGATGAAATTCGGAAAACTCGCGAACAGATCGAACCGTTGCTCAGCCCGCCCCGTAATTTCTGCTCGCATATATATTTTGCACTGGCTAAGAAGTTATGATGATGTTTGGTGTGTCGGCATGTCTCGATTGCTGGCATCAAATGTCGAAATGCAAAATACGAAATCCTTGCTACATTTTTTATGGGTTGGGGAGGGGTTGAGGGTAGTGATGAGGTGACGAACAGGATGATGTCGAGGATTTGGTTGAATTTTGCATGTGCCTGCCACCTTTCGCCTCAAATTGAGTTGATTGTCGACATTCAGAACGTGGCTAGACGTTTCTCAAATGCTGCCAATTGTTGTTGCTATTGTTGTAGTTGTCGTTGTTGTAGTTGTTGTCGTTGTTGATGTTGTTGTTAGTACTCTTGTTGCTCTACGTGTGGCTTGTGATTCCGATTCTGATTCCGATTGTGATTCTGATTCTGTTATTTTGTTATTCAGACTCCATGTGCCCTACATATTCGCCTAGTCGCGCATATTTGCATAAGTTAAAGCTGGCCACGCCTTCGTCGACTCTGTCGCCCACGATCTGCCCCCTGAGCTTATCGACTTTACCGGGCTGCTAGTCTGCCTAGCTGCATTTTTTTGAGCTCACCCAACGTAGTGCAAAAATGTCGACGAGTTTTATTTTATTTACCAAATTCTGTGTGGCGCAACCAGCAGCATTTTTCAAAAAAAGCAAAAGTGGATATACTAACAAAAAAAAAGTGAGTGAAAGGGAGCGTGATAAACTGGAAGTTTCTTTCATCGCGACTACAACGAATGTCAGTAAAACCGGAGCGCTGACACTTGTCTGATCCAAACGAGCTTTGTTAAGGTGTAAGCATGTTGGATGCTAAGCAGATTAGTTTTTCGCCGGAATGGCTTTCGGCATAGCCAGGTGTGATCCAGAGCCAAACAAATTCCGTATTTGTTTTGGTTCCGGTTACGCCATATTAATAGTCACATTTCAGCTCAACCCAACATAAGTTGGAATTTGCAATGCTTTCAGTTAGAGCACTATTTGATCCAACAGGAGAAAAAAGAACAAAAAGCATATCCAAGCCCATTAAGTAGATCTGCATCCTGTAGATAAGTATTAACAATTGTCGCTTGTTACAAATTTAAGTGTTACTTTCTCAGCATTGCAGTTGTTTGATCTCGTATTCGACTTTTGCGATGTGTTTGGCAAAAAAAAAACAATACAAGTTCGTGGCTGGGCAAACGTAAATTGAGACGGTGACAGTGAAGCGCACTTCCGCCTCAGCCACACACATTTAGGTCAGCACACACATACACACACAATCACTTCTCACCTAAAAGAAACAAAAAAAAAAAGACCGCCAAAAACAACACTACGGAAGAACCAAAAAAAAAAAAAAAAACGGATGGCAAACTCGTATAAAAACCGCAATCGAATAGAAAAAGGGAAAAACAATTATGAAGAGCTTAAAACAACGTGCAGAAAATCATAGCAAAAATCAATAGGTAAACGCCTACAAATTGAGGCGCAAGGCAATAGCAAGGATATGCGGACGGGACACGCCCACTTGAAGGCGCTCTGCAAATTCAAGCGAATTAAGTCATTTAAACTTTTGGAGCGTGAGATTTTCGTTTCCGGCATAATATCAACGCCCCAACAAAAACACGAAGAACAATAACAAACAAGACGAAAATGTCTGAGCCGAAAAATGTTATTTATGGCGACTTTATGCGCATTCATCATCGACGAATGTTTCTCGCGTTGTGTGCCCATTCACATGAGTCTGATATCGAGTATAAGTATTATATTCTGGGGTCAAAATAATAGTAGTGCTCACATGTATTTTGGAAAATGTTATCAAATAATGCTTTAAAAATATAGTTAAGTAATTATGAACATTTTATTTAAACACCAGCAATCAATACTGATGATAAGTAAATATAAATAAATATATAAGTAAATAATAACAAAAAAAAACAAATTAAAGTCCCCAATTTATATTTCTTACATTTATTTTTATTAAATTATTATTTCAATTTATCATTATAATAATAGTGAAGATTTCTCAGCTTTCCCTGCAGTTGAATAATATTTCTAAGAACTAGATTTGATTGGTGATTATATTCAACTACGTTTAGTATTTGTAAAATTAATATTAATTTAAAACATTCCCAGGCGAGAAACCAACCCGTTTTTATTATATTATCACCATAAAATGAATAAAGTTTTTATGAAATGCATTGAGAAACAGCACTGCAACTTTTTTGACCACAACTGTATACTGATATATATAACATATGTATGTATAAAAAAAAAAAAATATACATATATATATATAATGCTACCTAACTTGCGTGTGTGCTGCGTAAGTAGTCATGTGTGAGAACGTGAGTTTCATATGAGCAACACGGGCACTTAACATTTATGTGCGGAACGCAACTGAAACACACACAGGCACCCGTTTCACTGTGTCGACTACAGCGGTCAGCGATGCCCACCAATAATATTTTTCACATTTTACTCACGAACACAGGCACAACATCAATAAACAATGCGGCTGCAATAAAACAAACTCTAGCCTACCACACATCGAATACCCTTTTCATATCGAAGTGCAAAAGTATTTAAAAGAAAATTGCCTCATGTGTTTTTTTAATAATATGACAGCCTCTGCATAGAGTTGATTTTATATGTCCCTTACTAATAAGCCAGCCTCCGATAAACGTTATTACTTTGAAATGCTGTTATTGGAATATCGCATATAATCGAATATAATCGATAAGCAACTATGATAATTATCGAGCGTTATGCAGCATTAAACTTCATCTTATTTTGATCGTTTTTATTTATTAATGATTATAATGATTATGATAATTAATAATCAGCATATTTCACAATATTTTCTACGAGTTGTAAAATTACGCATTTGATAATTATGAAATTGAAAGGTAAAAAAAGCTTGCAAGTAAGCAAATAATTGTAGAGACTCAAGTAAGAGTATATATAAAAAATGCTCTGCTTAGTGAACTGAATATCCTGAGAGTTTACAGAATTTCGTTTCGTTGAGAGAGATGGGCACAGGGTATCTGTGAGTCAAACACAATCAAACACGATGTGTTGTGTTGTTTGCCACATTCTCAAATGTTGCTGTCTATGATTTATTTGTTGCAATTAAGTGCTCGCAGCGTCTGTAATTGACATTGGGCCGAGACGGTCTGTCAGCCAGCTGTGATAATTGCAATTGCCAATTACCGGAAGTTGGATCTACAAAATGTAGTCGGAAAAGCGCGCTGCTGCTAATAACAAACAAACCATACCAACTACAACCAAGGAAAAATTACTAATGTGTAATTTGATTAGCATGTGCTTTGTGCGCAACTCTCTTTGTCTAACCTATCTCTAGCTATCTCTCTCTCACTCTCTCTCTCTCTCTCTCTCTCTCTCTCTCTCTCTCTCTCTCTCTGCCCTTCAGCAATTTGCTGGTTCGCATTAAGTGCACATTCAAAACGAGAGAACGAATTTCAGCCAAAGAGAATGGCAAATGCTTCGGTTCTCTTCAGACATATAAGAGAAATGCACGAAGCTGCTTCGGCTTAAGTTCGAAATTCGATGTTCGAAACGTGTGAATTTGTTTATAATACAAAACAACATTTCAAAGCAGCCCCACTGCGAACGTGCTCCAAACAAGACGGGGATGCTGTGCGTGCGTGTGCGTGCGTGTGTGTGTGTGTGTGTATTGGGCGCTATTTCATTATGTTGCTGCTTTAAAGGCACAGGCAAAGCGAACGGAATACAGCAAAATGTATTGCATACTTATGGGAGTTGCTTGAAAGTTTCTTTCCGCTCACATAATTTGCTTGCCTCGGCCACGTTGCGTTGTGGAACGGGCAAACTGAAGGGTGCAAATGAGATGTAGTAGGAGAACAAGACAGACAGTGAGGCAGTCAGCGTTATTTTTAAAAAGAAATATATTTGCTTAGGACGAAAGATTGAACATCATTTGTTAGTTAATCGCATTCCGTATTTATTTCAATTTTTAATTTTGCAAACTTATCGAGGCAAACAAACCAAAAAATAAAAATAATTGGCATGTGAAACTCAAAGTTTTCCTCAACTTTCGTTATGGGGTATTTGATTTCAAAATGCGCCCTTAATTCGGCAACCTTGGCAATGCAAACAAAAATAATTTGTTCTCTTTATATATAGAATGATGAATTTAATGTAAGCATTTTAGTAAGTGCTTGTGATAATTTAATTTGTTTCTCATATTGTTAGCAGTTCAAATTAATTATAATAAATGATTCAATACTGATACAAATTTATACTTCGAAATAGCTAATAGATATTCACATTCAATATTCAAAGCTGATTCAACAACTATCTTTAGCGAATTTAATTTCCGCTTAGTGCGGCTTTAACAGAGCAGGCAGAAAACGCACAGTTTAAAATATATTGAAGGAACATAGTAGGTTTATTGAGTTGTTTTTGTTGTTAAAAAAATTTGGGTGACACTATTTTGTTTTTTGTGACTATTGATTACCATTTTGAAAAAGGACCCTATAAAAAAGGAGAAAACCTTGCGAAACTGTAAAATGCTGAGTAGTTTTGTGTTCGTTTGCTAGTAAAAATATTATTCGATCTTATTAAAATAAAATTGAAGTGAAGTGAACTGATAATCAGGCTTTTAGCCTTATTTAAAAAAATGCATAAGTAAGCATTATCATGTTGAACCACTGGTTGCAGTGTGCGCTCTTCGCCATCAAGGCAGGACTGTTCTTCAAATATGTGGCCACAACGTATGCGAACAAGCGGTGCCTGGACACACGGCAAATACTCAGCGAGGAGGACGAGCTACAGCCAAATGGACATGCCTTCAAAAAATACAACATGGGCGACTACACATGGACGAGCTACACGGAGGCCGAATGTGTGGCGGACAATTTTGGGCGTGGCCTACGCGAATTGGGCCAGGCGCCGGGCCAAAATATTGTCATTTTTGCGGAGACGCGCGCTGAGTGGATGTTTGCCGCCCAGGGCTGCTTCAAGCATTGGACACTGTATAACGTAAACGGGTGTGACCACTGTCATCACCTCGCACGATCAGCTAGCCAAGTTTATAACACTGCTCGAGAAATGCACCAATGTCAACACCATCATTTACATGGAGAATCAGCTGCACAATATTCAACCGGAGGCCGTTGTCAAGGAATGCAGATGCATCAAAACAATCCCCTTTGTCGAAGTTGTTAAGACTGGCAGACACAGCCAATATGGTAAGTATGTAAATCGAGACGATAGACTTAATGATGATTAGAAAAAATATCATAGGATGGATAAAGAAATGAATTAAAATTTATATACTCAAAAATTTGTAGCCTGATAGAATTGAAGATACAAAAATCAAGGAATTTTGCAGAGCTGTGGTAGATAAAACTTTGACTTACTGGACTGGATACCCGGCTGACTATTACTGAAAAGACACTGCTTAAGAATAAACATAAATATAACCAATTGAGTCTGAGTTGTTGCTTTCAATACAAATACCATCTCCGCTAAATGGTTTGTAATTAGGATGCATAGATAGATAAGATAGAAAAAATGCGATGCTTAGCTACACAATTTGGCACTAAGCTGTAAGTTATCCGCTTAATGACTTTTCCTTAAAGAGAACGTGTCACTAATGTGCGATGACTTTGCCATCATTATGCACAAGTCGGGCTCAATAGGGACGCCGAAGGGGGTGATCTTATCACACCGGAATTGCATTGTGGCAATGAAGGGCTTCTGAGGTATGTCCAAAATGTATCCGGATGATCCGCAGGCACACATCTTTGAGCTGGTCGCGGAGTGCGTTTGCCTTATGATGGGCGTCTCCATTGGCTACTCGACGCTGCTAACCCTGATCGATGCTAGCAGCAAGATCAAGCGCGATTGCCAGGGCAATGCCAACGTTGCAACATTGCAACCGACCTGCATGACAACCGTGCCCTTAAGCGAAACGCCAGGCTGATGGGCGGCAAATCAATCGGATGTATACTTAATTACAGTTGGTTGTAAATAAAAACAGACTGGGATTTTATTAAGCTGCCACTGGCATTACCTTTACCAATCACTTTTGCTGCCTGAGCTGTCATCCCGATTGTGAATTCTGTGAATTCTCATTTAAATCATAATGGGATTTAAGCACTATTCCCGAAAACCTAATCCCTCGGCGGTTCTTTGTTCTGAGAGCATAACTGACAAAGCCTTGCGGAAAACAGAAAATCATTTCGCTTGATTGAAAATATTTCACATTCCCATATTTATTAGTCATATATATACATGCACATGTATATACGTGATGAAAAATCTCACAACTCTCAATTCCATCTATCGAATCCGTTCAATTATGTTTTTCACATTGAGCTTATTGGCTTTTTTTTTTGTTGTTTGTTATTTACTTGTGCGCTCTATTTTGGTTGTTGGTTTTTGATTGTGGTTTCTTCAATTTGAGTGTTGTCCTTGTTGTACTTGAAAGTTGATATTGCGTACGCACTTGCACTTTTGCCTGGCCACTGACCATTGGTCTAGCAAATATGTGCAACCATCCAACACAAATCTATATATATATATATATTTGTGGAGCACAAAGCAAGGTAAATAGCAATCTGAAGATTTGCGGGAATCTCATATCACTATTTAACCTGCGCACAGAAAACTATCCAGTATGATATCTTCGTTTTGTCAAGCTGTCAAAAGGATACACAAAAAGTTTCTTCATATCGATATTGATTATTTGTGTTTGTCACACGACTCGGTCTGTTTAGCCTGTGCTGACAGCTTTTAAGGCACTGCAAATAGCGTTGTCAACTATCGATTCGCTAAAATATCATTGAGCGAACTGAAAATGCCACATTTTGAGAATTTTTCATTTTTCCAAATATATATTTTTTCCAAGACTGCTTTGCTAACTGACTGCAGATTCATAATTAAAATATCGATAAAGAAAAAATATTTAAAGTCAACTCTAGTAATATTTACTTTGGGCAATATTTCATTATATTTTACAAAAAACAAATGTTGCCACTCGTTATGAAAAGTAAACTGCGCATTTCTTGCTGGTTTTTCCGTAGTAATAGAGTTTTTCCAATTTAATCAAATTAACTGTGCGTTACAAGGCAGCAATTTATTGAAAGCTTACATCAATCAACAACTTTAATGAATACCGTTGCAAATTGAAATGCACTTTTGCTGTGTCTGCTGATAAATTAAAATAATAAAAAAGTATGCAAATAAAACAAAATATTATGAAAACATCTACTCGAATTGGGATATAGCCACTCTCAAGTAAGTACTCAACTATATATCGTGTATATATTGATAAAAGAAAATAGTCCGAATATACTATATATGTATATATATATAATATAATTGAAACCCAAGCTTATCTGATTGGACATTTTCAAGAGAGATTCATTTAATTAGATAATAATATTTTGTTTATTACATGCTCCGCTTATCAAAGCTCATTCTCCAAAATGCACACAACAAAAAATTATTATTCATAATTATTAATAATAAATAAGAAATGTGATTAAAATTCATTTCATCGCAAAATTAATGTACATCATTACAACAGGAATGTTGGCAATGAATTCGTCGTAATATTAACAAATTAAAAGAAAATGAATTTACATTTTTAGCAAGGCCACAGCAAATAACTCAAATAATACGATGATGAACACATCGCACTTAAGAGACTCAGATATTGGCGTGGATATACCATCCTATATAAATGTATAAAAAATGATGCTGTCATCAAAATAGACATATATGTATAATACCCAGAAGCACCAGGAAGCTCCCTAGCTATGGGAAGATGTAAAAAATCCCTATTCAGTTTAACATTCGATGCATTTCTAATCTATGTGACTGCATGTCGATACATTTTGAACACTGATCATTTCACCTTAAAAATGAAAAGAGCAAGCTGTACTTAATGTAAACTTATGTATTATACACGAAATAAGCAACAAAAAAAAGCACATGCAACTCATGATAAAATATGCATGCATCATTAGCACAACATGACCGCAACGCACACACACACACTCTCGTAGAGAAGAAAGGGCAAATATGGCAGCAATGTACATTGCTCCGTGCAAATACAGTAATTAAAATGCGTGCGTAACGGTAAATACTCACACTGTTCGCGCGGGGCGCGTGTAACGTGCAAAGCGCCATTTTGCACTGCTGCTGCCGGAAACGGAAACGCGCTTATATAACACGCATACCTATCTAGCAATTGCAACAAGAAACGCAAAGCACCATTTAGCTTTGCATAGTAGAAACACACCCACACACACGCCGACACACCCAACTCTTATCGAGAAAATCAACACGCACCAAAGCCATGTTGTTAGCCACAGCATCAGTAGAGAGCCTTGCCTCACCAGAGACTTGTATGTAATTTATAGCTCTAACCAATTGTCCAAGTTTATGGTTTTAATTTTTGTTTGTTACAGTCAGACCACATGCACACACGCACACGCACACACCCCACACACATACACACACACACACACACACACACACACACACACACAAACATGTACACAAGCATAATTATATTGAAGCGACACGTGCGTATTTTCAATTTTTACTCATTAATTTTAATTATTTTGTAATAAATCGAAGATTTATTGCTTACAAGTTGCATGTAGCATAATTTTTATCACGTATTTGGTCGTCACATACCTGTGTGTGTGCGTGTGTGTGCATGTAACCTGAACATGTTGTGACTGGTCTCAGAGTGTCAAGGGTATTACAGTTGCTGTTGCGGTGGCTTTTGCTGTCGCCGTTGCCAGTTGTTGGCTACAGTTGAGCTACAATTGATTGCATTGATTCCATTGGTTTGTCGAATGCTGCAGCGCAAGTATAGTAATTAGTACAAAATATCTATAAAAATATATAATTAAAAATTAATATAAATTTATATAATTTGCTTTACATCCCAAGAAGCTTAAGATTTAATGTAGAGTAGAACGCAATCAGTGAATTTGGCCTTACTTCACATTATAAAAAAAAAAACCGATGAAGAATTATTTTACACTTTGGCCACCATTTTGGTGAACCACTGACTTTTTTAATATATATTTTTCAGCTCTGCTAATACTTCTTACGTTACGTTAAAAATATTTATTGACATGTGCATATTTGTTGCATGCTATGCACGTGCAATATCTCACTTGGTGGCATTTGGATGCATTTCACAAATCATGCCTGAAATAAAAGTCAGCTTTTGCAACTATCTTTCTATCTTCTGTCGCAACACGAATGCTGTTGCTGCTTATTTGTTGCGCGGCAAGTGTCTGGCAAACTGTCGAGCAAACCGCATCTCCTGGCTGGCAATATAACCTAAACTGCCCACTGAGCGCAGCGCACACACACTCACTCACACGCACACACTGAACAGGAAGCAACAAGAACAACAAACAAGCAAGAGCATAAATTGTAAGGAAAAAAATGAAAAAAATAAAAAAAAGAAAAGCAGAAAAGCTCGGTAAAAAAAGAAACAGCAGAAAAAAAATGGTTGTTTTGAATTGCTTTTGCCTGCACAACGGGCAACTTTGGGCAGCACAGGAGCTGGCAGGACTAATGAGGCTGCTGGCGGACATAGCGCAAATGAGCAAGGCGACCGCCAAGCCAATGCTCCAACTGGAGCAATGGGTGAGGGCGCAAACGGAAACGCTTGGTCCTGGTTGTTAAATTAAAGCGGCGTTAGCAAACAGCGAGATTGCGGGGTATAGGGAGATGGGGGAATGGGGATGAGGGGGGGCACATTGCTTTTGCTGTAACCTGCAAACAAAAACCGCACATCACAGAAAAAAAAAGGAAAAATTAAGAAAAAAAAAGAGAAGTTCTAATTGTTTGTAGACATTAAATGGGGCGCCGCTTGGAAATTATTGCCACTCGCTTCAAATATTCGGTAAATCGCCAAAACAACAGCTCTATGTATTTGTGTGTGTGTGTGTTTGTGTGTGTGTGTGTGCGTGCAACGTAATTGGTCGCTTGGTCGCTCATAACAATAAGCAGGAATGTTGCTGCCTCGTCTGCCGCGTTTACATCTTGCCACACAAAATGGCCGCATGACGAATGTAACGGGCGGTGCGGCTCATAAACTTGCAACAATAACAACAACAACAACAAGAACAGCCGTGGCTAGTTGCGCATTTCGGCAATGGGCGTGCCACAGCATCAATTGTGTTCGTCTGTGTGTATACATTTCGACGCCTTGTAAGTTTTAATTGTAATCGTGTGTACTTTGTGGGCAGCGTGTGCAGCCTGTCCCCTGTCTCGTCTTGGCCCGGCCCTAACCAAAAACATCGCCTGATTATTGGGCTTTAAATAATTAATTGCGTATACATGTTGTGGGCGTCGATGTGAGTGTGTGTGTAAGTGTGCACTCAGAAAAACATTCAAGAATTGTGAACACACCTCAATTGACAAACGAAAACTAGGCTTATTTTGCAGAGCAACATTTTTCTCTCCCACTATTGTCACAAAATTCATAAAATAATAACTGCTTTTGATTCCATTTCATGACGCAAAAAGCTCTTTAGCTCAGCTATGACATTTTATTTTTTAATTTATTTAATTTCAAGTACTCAAGTTCTTAAAGAAAAACTTGATATCATCCTGAATCAGCAAAAGGTTCTTAGGGTTCTCATTTTAGTATAAGAACGAAATGCATTTAACTTAAGTCTACAATTATACTGGAAATGTTCGCTCTACGCCAGAATTTCTCTCTCTGTGTGTGTGCGTGCATTAGAAACATTTATACTATTAGAACAGTTAGTCCGCATTTGACACCAAGGCTACAATGACTACAATTTGCGGCGGGCAGTCAGTCACTTGGGTTGCGCCCACAGTTCCTTCAAGTGGAATTGCAATTGCAATAACATTTTGCGGTTTTTTTGGTGCTGACCAATGGAATTTAATTAAACATGAAATTTGGGAATCAATTGTACGAACGGACATCATCACTTTTATAATGCCTGTGGTGTCGCCCGCAATTGAACAATTGTCAATTGACCAAAATTCTTACAACAGCCAAATAAAGACGAAAACTGATCAGATCCAATATCCTCTTCAGCTAAAAAGATAGATTAGATTCAAATGTAGCTTTGATTGTCTTATGGTATTAATGCATTATGTATAATAATTACTAAATAAACAGCAAGGGCTCGACCAAAAAGGTACCCTAAACACGCAAAAAGTTGTTGGAGATTTTCTTTTGCCCATTACTACATAAAAAAAGAAACAAAACAAAACAAAACAAAACATTTCTTAAGTGTCGCTCAAATTGAATATACATCTATTTGGTTGGATTCTAAGCGAATTTAGATAAATGTTTTCGATTTGTTATTGGCACAAGCGCAGAACAATTGAAACAACAGCAAATATAGTAAACGAAACTGAGAAATACCAAAGTACAAGTGCCAAACAATATGCAAAAAGAAGAGAAAATTAAGTCAGCGCCTTGGCCCATGATTAATTACAGCGACCGGATGAGAGCCTAGACCAAATGTCCATTACACACACATACAAACATTAGGAGTAATACACATAAACACACACACACACACACACACACATAGGCTCTATGCAGCGAATGATTTATGTATTTTTAAAGATAGGCATCAACATCAACGGCAAACGCTGCCCAGATAAAGCGGCCACAATGGATGGCAGCCCCAAATACTCCAGTCCTCACACACAAACAAACACACACACACACATTCACAGCAGCATTGACAGTGACATTCACATGGCTACACAGAAAAAAAAAATCCAAAATTGATTTTGTATTTGAATTTTCGGCAATTTTCGGTTGTTTTTAGAAAGTTTCAAATCTTAAAAATTAAATTGTTGCATAATATAAAATTTTGTAGGTCGAATAGTTTTGATATTTTCAAAATCCCGTCTAACAGTTGAGGGCATAGATTTTGTGCAGTGGACTGAAGTTGCTTGTCCAGGTTCAGATCAAGGCCAATACGCCCAGTCGCAACATTGACTTCCGTTTCCGGCCAACGTTTTCGCACTCCGCACTGACCTGCGGAGACCGTGTTGACTTTATTTACGAGTAGTAGCAGTGAAATGAAGTTGATTTCATGATTGCGCCAAAGTTGTCTATGAAAATGTAAATGTGTAATTATTTGGAAAATGGCAGGCTGTGCCAACAGCAACAACAACAACAACAGCAACAACAACAGCAACATTAATGAGGCCGAGCCAAGGCAAAAGCTAAATAAATCTTGGCCAAGCGTCTTGTCGCACTTTTGTCGCCCGAGCAGGGTCCCCAAAATTGTTGTGAGCGTGTAAGTAGCAAGGACATACTTTAAATTGTGTGCCAAAACATTAAGCACCATTAAGAACTAACTGTGCGGGGTTTGTGGTTCTCTGGAGGCTAAGGGGGCTATGGCTCTATACAACTTAAGCTACATACACACATTTTTTGGCAACTGTGCTGCTGCAAGTGAAACCTGCTCGAAATCGTCTCGCAACACAATAGAACTTTCAAACAAGTTACGTCTTTCTTTTCCAATTTATATATATGTATATAAATTCCTTTCTCTTTTTTTTTTTGCCCACCTCTATCTATTCACAGTCAGTCAGGCAGCTATAAATGATATTTGAAAGCCACAAGAAAAATGAGAAACAAGAAACCATGCACAATAAGCGGCTCAGCAAATATTACTATGGAAAAAGTCATGCCCAAAAGATTTATACAATTTCCATTGCACTTACTTTTGCCGACTTATATTTGTATACTCTTCGGTGTTGGCTATTTTCATTCTATTGTGCCGTGTGTCCGTTTGTCTCCGTCTATAACAAAAAACTGCTATGGTCGCATGTTTGCATTGATTATGCAGTTTAGACGTAGACTCCGCCCTGCAAGGGTATGCTAAAGTTGATTGTGTTTATTTGCTTGCGTATTTTGTTTTTGTTTTTTTTTTCAAAAAAGTTGTAAAGTCATTTTGGCATTTAATTGGGATTCACTTACACCACAAAAGCGACCAAATGAATTTGATGTAAAAACTTTTGCACACACAAACAAGAAAAAGAAAACTTTGATGTGCAAGCAGTTGGTCACCCGTCCCTGTCAAAACTCTTTTCACAGCAGGTGTGCCACCGATGGAGGGGCACAGAGAACGCGTTTCAGTCTAGATAAATGCCAGACACTCAAGTTGTGTCAGCAAAGTGCAGCAGCATCTGCTTTGAGGAGCGCCAACCAAATGGAAACTTGAGTTATAACCCAACTACCTACCAGCCTGGGCAAACCACCTCAGTCCATCCGCGTCCTTGCTCACCCAAATGCAATATACAGCTGCGGCCAAAATAATAGTAGTGCACACAATTGTTTCGGAAAATGTATATAAAAAAAATACTCAAACTATAATGAAAAAATTATGAGCTTGTGATTTAAACACACGCAATCAATTCTGAAGAGCAGTATACATTCAAATTTCGCATAGCTTTAAAATGTATTAGATTTATTCGTTTTTTATTCAATTATTATTTAAATTATCATAATAATAATAATGAAGTTTTCTCAGCTTTCCCAGCGGTTAAATAATATTTCTAATAACTAGATATGATAGATTATATTTTACTACGCTTAGTATTTGGAAAACAAAAGTATTTTAAAACATTCCCAGAAGAAACCAAATATTTTTTGCTCAGCCGAATTTAATTTTTCTTCATATTGAATATGTTGAAAATGTCTCGATTCTATCACCATAAAATGAGTAATATTTTTATGAAATGCACTATTGTTGTTACCGCCACTGTATATGCTTGTACGTTGAGGACTGTTCGCCGTTGGCATTTTGCATTCGGCACTTGAACAAGTCGACAAGCTGCAGTTGCACTTCCAAATGGCGCAGTTAAGTGTGACAATAATGATGTTGTCTGTGTCTATATCTACGTCTATGTCTATGGCTACGGCTGCTTAGCTGACTTTTGAACTTGAGTGGTGCCACAGCATCAACCTCTAACCTTCAACCCCCCATCTACAATAGGCTCTTTTTGGCAGCCGGGACAATGCGATAATAAAATAACATGCAAAAGGCAAAAACAAAAGCAGTTAGCTGTTGACAGTTTTAGCCGCAAGATATCTCTATTTCTCTGTATGTGTGTGTGTGTGTGTGTGTGTGTGTGTGTGAATGTGTGTGTGTGTGTGTATGCATCCCAATGCAAGTGTTAAGTAGACCGCATCAACTCGTTGCTGAACCAAGAGACGAGTACCACCTGCAGAGCCGATACAGCCAAAGCTGCTTTTGAGCACTGGCAAAATTACAAGCGAATCTCGGGAAATGGATTTCACATGAAGCTTAGCTCGATTGAGTGTATGTGTGTGTGTGTGTGTGTGTGTGTGTGTGTGTGTGTGTGGACATTTGGGGCATGTGGGTGATGCGACAAACAGGTTCATTAAATGTTTGTACTCCACAACAAAGTAGCTAGTATTTAAACAATTTTTTTTTAAATTTGTATATTCATTTCACAGTAAATATTATTAAATGTAACAATGCTTATATACATTTGTCTATAAAAAATTGTTGCTTTACAATCAGTTTTCCATTTTTTCTATGAAGTTTGCTCTTACAAAAATAAATTAAATATTTGTGAAAAATAATATAATTAGCTCAGATATCAACTGGCTTTTATGTTGGTTTTTTTTTTTCATATTTAATATATTTTTAACATATTTTTTTCAAATTTCTATGATGCTGCCACATGCCACTGCACAGAGGTGTGGCAACATTGGAATTCGGATTTGTGTACAATTTCCACAACTAGCAGTTACGAGCTAGATAAAGTAGAAGTTGTTGTCATTGTAATACGGGTAAACGGTAAACTGCGTAAATGGCAGCACAATGTGTGATAAATGTGTTGGCCAAGCGCAAAGTATTACAGTCATCACACACACACACACACACACACAGACACACACATACACACGCAGAGAGACGGTCGCTGCACTCATAGATGTAAATGGCACTCAAAAATTCCTTTGGGTCTCTTGGCTGGCTTCAGGTGAGTGTCCCTGAGTATCTGCGCAAGTGTGTGAATGTGTGCGTGTGTGTGCGTAAGAGCATGTGCAGTAGAAGGTTGCATACTCAGGAAGTCTGTATACACTGAAAAAAAAAAAACTAATAGATTCCTCGCCTCAAATTACTACCTTTCAGTGAATTTTATTTATTTTTTATTTCATTTATTTACAAAAATATGTCTGAGTTCCAGTGGGTTTTTCCTATATGTATACGTAGAACTCTTTGGCTTTTTCGTTACTTATCTACACTTACTTCCTTACAACCATTTTAGTTTGCTACGATGTTAGGCCATTTCGAATCCGAGACACTTTCATTACTTTTTCTGAATTTCAGAGACGATTTTTTAATTGGCATTTACTTTGTATGAAGAAATATATTTATGAAAAATAGAAAAGAAAACCAACAAAATTGTTCAGTGTATATACAGTGCCTGGCCGTGGCATTAACATAGAGAAACACTTAAGCATCTTTGACTGATGGCAATGCCCCAAACATGCACTTGCACACACACACAGACATACACACACACACACATGCACACAGTTTTATGATTTATGTGCATATTAGAAGTGTGTCGCTGTAGCATGACAACAGTCGTAGCTCACTTAGCAACGCTTGTTGCAATTTATTGCCTCTGTCAGTAAACCGACGCTACGGTAACAACCCCCCCCCCCCCAACGCCCCTTCACACCAACCCCAGTCCAACCCATCTTCATGCCGACAAAGCACCCCCCCACAATCAAGCATCGGCCACGGACTCCGAAGCTGTCAACAATTAAATGTCGCATCTGTCAAATTAAAAACAAAATTCGAATTGAGCGGGAATTGTTTCGCTGTTTGGCAAAATGACATCTGCCGTGCTCGACAGAAGCGGCGCATAAATATATATATGTATATATGATATGATATATGATATATATAGTTATATTCACATCGATTTAATACAGTTTCAAATACCAAGAAATGAATAAATTGTTATAAGTCAGAGTCCATTTATGTAATGTGTGGAAATATTATGAAAGTATATATATTTATATATATATATTTAAAAATTAAAAATAAATAAAAGAAAATATCTTGATTGCATACATATATCCATGTACGTACATATGCATATACATATTTCTCGCTAAGTGATGGATTTTTTTGGGCACCTCTGAAGACTAAAGCCTCATCATAATAAAATTAAAAAAACAAAATTTTTAATTAAATTGTTGGGTGATTGATTGCACTTGGCTGGCGGCAACAGCGGCAGTTGGTAGCAGGGTGGCTTGGGTATGGGAATTGGTTGCAACAGAAACAGCTCTATTTATGGATGGTTTTGTTGCCCCAAATTCTACTTGTGACTGGCAAATAGAAGCCGGACTAAAAGCAACGTTGGCGCAATTAAAAAATGAAAGCGGATAAATAAGTTGAGTTCTCGTGGCCTTTGATTGGCAGCAACAGGGGCAGCCCCGTCAAAAGAATCCCGCCAAGGAGCCACCAACTGAAAAATGATGAGCGCTCAAATTAAAAGACACTTTTTGGTTTCCATGGGACATGCGTGCAAATTGTGACCACGCCCCACTCACCCAGAAGCAGACCCCGACTCAGACTCAGACCCAGACCCAGGGTCCGACTGCGGCTCCAGCTTAGGACACTGGATAACACTGAAAAATAAGTGCGTGGGTTTTACGTTAATGAGGCAATGCGTCACTGGATCCAGTTCGCTGCTCCGCATCCCCGCACCACCGCATTTCCGCTGCCTCCAGCTCATTGCTCACTGCTCGTCAAGTTCATCAGCATAATTATCCATGGCATTGACTTCTTCATCAGCTGTCTCATTGTCCCAACGCCTGGGTGCCACTGAGATTTGGCTGGACAAAAATGTGTTCTATTTTCTCAATGGCTCCACCCCCACCCTCCACTCCCACATTCCCCCACTCACCACTCGGCACCACCTCAAATTCGCCCCCGTCGTTGCCAGTGGGCCACATAAAGTGTGTTAATTGTGCAGATTTGCCAGCAATGCGCACGATAAAGAAAATAATGTTTTTGGCTTAAAAAGATAAATCGCAAGGACATCGAGACGAAGCCGCAGGCGGCTAACGACAATGAATTTATAGAGCCTGGGGGGAGCCCCCTTGCCTCTCACCGCATCTGCGCCAGCCAAATAATTATTGCATCAGTAATTAAGTTGTTTTGCTTGCCGGCTTTTTTTCTTTCCTCCATTTATCTATGTAGATATGGAGTAATATGTGTGTATGTAAATACTTTATAAGTTAGTCAACAAGAGATACCCGAGCTTGGACAGTTGTCAAGAGCGAAAGAGGGAGAGATAAATAGAGAGAGAGAGAGAGAGAGAGAGAGAGGGGTAGAAATAGAGATAGAGCTTAAATTCAAACGACGGCAATCACTTATAAGAGCATATCCGGGTTTTCTTTTTTCCATTCTGATAAATGATGAAAACGCCCTGTGAACAATCATGGTAAAATGGGATAAGACATAAAAATTGCATTTCGGACTATGGAGTAAATAATGCAGGGCGAATAGAATAAATTGGATTTGAATTGAGAAAAATATTGTAATATATAATTTATCAAATCTCGATGTAGCTGACCACTGGGAGTCAATGAATTTAATAATATATCAAAATCATATTCATATCATATTCAGATTCAGATATTAGTAATACAAGAGCATTAAAATATAAATGAATTAAATCAAAAATTGTATATCAAATCGATTATTTTATAATTATTTTATCATATTGTACTTAAGAGGTCAATTTTAAAGTCAATTTGAGCATGGTTTTAAATATGGCCAGCAATATAACACTATTTTTTATTGTAACCCTATTTCGTATTCTAAATTGTCTGCCACTCCCCACACTCAACCCTTTGTGCATATAGCCATCGAATTGATGTATATACATCAAATTGATGTACATACATAAATACTTACGTATGTATTTGGTTCGCGAGTGCCAAGAGGACACAAAGCGCAAAAGTCAGCGACCAATTTCCAAAAACAAAATGCAAATCGTCTGTCAAGCACACTCTCTATCGCACACACACCCCACACACACACACACACACACACACACACACACACACACAGGCCACTTATTTATTCCGTATTACGCATTATTCAAAATGCTCACTGCAGACAGGCTAAGTCGAAGAGGTGTAGTCGAAGACAGAGTCTCACTCTCAGTCTGAGACTCAGAATCAGTCTCAGCTTTGCCACACTGCCACAAAAAGTGCACAAACATTGTGCGCTGGCAAAGGCAACAGCTCAAAAGGGGTGTGCGTGTGTGCGGGGTTATGTGTGTGTGCGTGTGGACGGTTGTGCGTGTGTAGAGAAAGTCTTCAATCAATCACCGAGGTTGACAGTTACGCAAATATCAATCAAAAATAAATCGCATGTATGTAGCAAAAGTTGTTTGCCAGGTGGGCGGGGCAACTTACGGGCATGGCTAACGCATCCAACATCTTTGGCCCTGCATTAGCTGGCGCTTTTGGGCGGCAATCGGATCAGATTTTTTTCATCATTTTTTCTTCATTTTTTTGTTGTTGTTGTTGTTGTTATCGTCGCCATCTGCCAGAAGTCATTGCCCCAGCCCAGGCGGTCCAAGCCAATGAAGTTTCGCTACTCTTGCCATATTTCTGTCTTTCCTACATTTAGTGTGGCAACTTGGCATTTGATTGAGACGTGGCCTGGCCTAATGTGCGACTGGGGTTGGGGTTGGGTCTGGTTGTGGGACTGGGCACGTTCAGTTATCGTTATCGTTGTTTAGGCCTTGAGTTGCCAGCGCCAGCACTGAAGGACTTTACCCTCACATTTGTCACTCGACAACACATGCAGAATTTCATTTGCTTTTTTTGTGTTTTTTGGACAATCCGTCGGCTAATCGCCAGCTCTTTTCCACTTTACAATAATTCATGTTTTTCATTTCACTTCAAGCAGTCTTTTTGCATTCAGTAAAGTAATTATAATTCGACGACTTATTAACTTAATATGTTATCATCTCTTACAGATTATTTTCATCAATTATCATAAAAAAAATATTTAAAAAAAGTTCATAAAAAGCACTTGCAACTTTCAATCGTACAAATTTGTGGTCATGTGACACAGTTGCATATGTATGTATACGAGTATATGTGATACTGAATGTGCCATTGATTATTCTATTTGTTGCCACTTTTGTTCGGGCTCTATTTTTCTATTTTACTTTTAAGCGAATTCTATTTTCACCTTCGCTGGTCAAGAGACTATGAATAATTTATTGTTGTTATTGTTTTTATGGCTGCTGCAACAGCAGTGGTGCAGTGGTCCAGCGACAAACAACAACGACAAAACAAAAGAGCAACAACAAAGAACGCACACAAAGGTAGGAAAAGCCAAAAGCAACCACAACAAAGCAAATTGCAACCAAAAACAAAAAAAATAAATAAAACTTTTTCTTACCGCTCTTAACATTCAGCCTTTGGGTCAACTAATTTATGCGGCCAGTTTGTTTGCTTGTTGCCCAGAAAGACTTCATAATTGCTTAAATCGTACTTGAATTGAAAATCTTACCAAATTAAATATGAATGAGCTGGCAATTAAAATATTTTGTTGCTAACTGGGGAACTGAGCTTCAAGATGCTTGACCAATTTTCGTGTTTGCTTAAATTTTAAGAAAATAATAATAATAAATAATTTAAAAAAAAAAACTATTTTTATAATTGTTCTTTTATTTTTGATTAATTTAATAACAATTCTGGTCAGTGTATCATTTTAACTTTTGGCAATCAGATGGCCAAATATGAAAAGCTGATCTAAGCTTTTAAACGTATTTCAAAGGATTAATTCCTGGGATTCATTTCTGCTCTGCACACATCCTGACGGCAAACATGCTTTAACTGAAGAACGCATTTCGCAGACCCGTTTAAATGCAAAAAAAATCAAGAAACTAACAGACGGACTTGACATTTTTCATGAAATATGTAGGAAAATATAAAGACATGGAAAGCAAAAGAATCACACACACACACACACACACACACACACACATACATACATACATAGTCATACTCGAGATATGTATCATAAGCGGAGAGGGTGGGTCGGGGGGTAGGGTGAGAAATGTAAGCAGCATTGCCAACTCTTTAGCTGAAAGTTTTTACACCGGTTCGCAGCGGATACGGATTCGTGCCGGAGAATGTCCCCGACTCGCAACACGTGAATAATTTATGTAACAATTGCGACACTTTTTTTCAACCTGAACGGCTGGAGGAGGTTGGTCTACATGTTTAATGGCATTGTTGCTTGGGCCTAGCCAGAGCAGTCCGGCCCTGGCGTGTCGTAAAAGCAAATAGAGCGCATACGACCACGAGTACAATGAAAAAAAATTACACATATACTGTATAAACTGAATTAAAAAAATACAAAAACCAAAATTTGAAATTTTTGTATGAAATTAATACGAGACAATTGTTTACACTACGAAATTGTTGTTTTTTTCACTCGATTAAATCAGGGCAAATTAAGATATAAGTAAAGAAACCATAAAAAACACAAAATAAATAGCATAGAATACGAGATATATTCTTTAAATTTTTATATTCATTTTTTTTCTTCTAAATAATTGCAATTTGCGTTTGAGATGTGAAAAGACTGTCTATATAAAAGGACACAACCCTTAACAGTGGCCTCAAAGCGAGGACTTGTGATTTTTTTCCAAGTGTCGAGCTGCAAATGCAGCCGCTTCAGATTGCCATGCCACACGCCCCCACCCCGCCCTCACCGACCAGCCTCGACCAGACGAGCGCTGACAGACAACGCTTTGGCGGCTCGCCTAAGTGAATGAAATATGGCTGCCTAATAAAAATTGTATGAAATAAAAGTGATGACTTCCACTTTCGCTTTTGCTCTGGCATAACTCCCTAGTTACCACCCATAGTTGAAGGATCTAAGTAAAAGCAACACCTCCTAAATGTAATGTGTGAGTGTATATATATATACACACATATATATATATTTATTTATTTATATATGTATATATACACATATGCATATGCCTCAACTGGTTGCTGTGGCAGCTGTTTAACACACGTATTTTGTGAGCAAAAACCAAAATATTTAAAAGCTACTCGAATACAGCAGCTCAGCTGGGCAATATGTGCCAAACAGTATCGATTGTGCCCGTCCCTTTAAGTTAGCTACTCTTAATCCTCCATAGTAGATAGCTACTCTTAATAATTTAAGATATTATTTATTAGACATATTTGTATGTAATACATAGATTGCCCAGAGCCAAGTCTTAAGGAGGGACATGGAAACCCTTTTGGATATATTCATTTCTTAAGTGGGTACTCGGGCGAGTGCTGAGCTTGACCTTAAAACAGGTCTCAGTATCCATTTATTGACATTGTGAATACTTGCATTAAGCTTCACAGCCAAGTCGAAGTCGGTGTCGATCCCCGGTCCAATTCTGGTCAGCCAATTAGACTACTACTTAACTGAATGTACATGCAGGTAACAAAACACATACACAGAAAAGAAATTGTTATCCTTTGTTTTTATACTCATCTTTCAGCTGATAGGTTAATAATAATATGTAATTTCAAGTAAAGTCAGAGTAAAATAATACATGAGAGTGCAGCTCTTCACGGCAATTATATATTGGTTGTTGTCGGACTTTGTTCATTTTTAATTAATTCAATTATTGTCACTAAAATGTGTTGTTGTTATTTAACAGAAAGGCTTTCTTGAAATATCAACTGGGCGACGTTCAAGCTCCGAATTTGAATCGATAAAGTTGCTGTTCCGTTGTGACACCAAATGTGCACTCGTCAAATATATTTTAATTCAATTTTGTACTGCGCTTACGGATTTCCTAATTATTTTCTTTCAGTGTATATTAACACACACAGACACAGACACCCACAGGCAAGATGTGCATGTGCAAGGCGTGACTTATTTAAAGTCGCCTGGTGCCACGATGCGGCAACTTAATTAAATGCATCCATTGGCACACAGTAAGCGGCAAGAAGCATGTGGCATGTGGCACGCAGCGTATGCGCAATGTTTGCGTTCTAGCGGCCAGTAAAGTAAACATCAAGGCTAACAAGCACAGCATAGACAACAAAAGACAACAACTCTAACTCACACACACACACACGCTCCTCTGGAGATGTCTGCAGTGGGCCGCAAAGCACTCGTAGCATGGCGCATACTTCCTGGGGGCACTAAAACTATTTGGCCAGGCTTAAATGTTGTTGGATTTTTCTTCTATTTCGTTTTTTTTTATATTCTTTTTGCCAGGCTGCACAAAAGTTGCTCTCTGTTGATGCAATTTTTGTTATTTTGTTGCTTTTTTTTACATGTATGCAATAAATTGCTCCACTTGGGCAAAGTTAATAAAGTCACAAATAGTTTAAATATTTATTTACAGTTTTTTGGTTTGGCCAACATTTTTGCTGTTCATTACATTTGTTGTTATGCCATCTATTCGTTATCACTGAGTATCATCAAGCGTATGCAACAATTTAAAAAGCTTATCTCCACACAAGAAAAAATGCATTATGCTAAACCGAAACAGAATCAGACTCGTTTGACATCATTTGTATCAAAAGAAAAACGAAAAAAGATAAAATCATTGCTTAAGGCTGAGTGCTGGGCATCTGCTAGTCGGTCACTCTCTTCACTTGGGCACTTTCACAAGTTGTTAGTGCAGCTCACTTAGAGTTGCTCCAACCTACGTGACATTGTAATATTGCCGTTATGGGGCAAGTATTTGGCAGGCAGCAACAAAAAAGGGGGAAAGCCGTGATGAGGCTTATTGCGCTGAGCTGCCATACTTACTGGAAACTGCAACTACAACTACAACTACAACTTCAACTAAATCCATATAACACAACAAAAACAAAACATAGTTAACACTTAAGACGGGCACGACTACGACAACAAGCTACTTATACTTAAACTGTTTAAAAATGTCGAAATAAAATGCTCCCTAAACATTCCCCAGAGATCGCATTTCCAAACTTTCCACTGCCATCATTTTGACAAAACTAATTCTTGATGAGCATCAAGAGATGAGTAGATACAGCCATGTCCTGGCTGACTGCGTATTCCAATCTAGCGCTATATCTTCTCTATACCTGCCTCAAAAGAAATGGGTCCAAACTTTCCACTGTCAAAACTTTGTCTAAACTACACCAATTTGAATAGAAAATTCCTTTTTATGCACTCAAACCATTAGAAAATTGCTCTTATTGCAAATGGAAATCAATTTTATTGAAATTACAGACTATACTTTTTCTACACATAGTATACGAGAAAAATTATATTCTATACATACATACATATAAATGGAATATAAATATATATATATATATATATATATATATATATATATATAGGACTCTATCGATCACAGTGACTTATTCAAATAGTTCAATTCGCTCACAAACTAAAAACTTTTTAGTGACAATTAAATAGATTTGAGTTTAAAGTTTTCGGTGGAGCAATGATGCGAGTAAGTATTCAACCACAAATCTCGTTGACAGTTCATTTGTTTTAATTTAAATTGTCCAAGCAAATAACATCGAGCTAACTTGCCTTAGCCAAGTTGTGGACAATGAAATGTCGCCTGTTCTTAGTTGCAGATACAATTAGAAATTCCTTGCTCTTCAGAGGCTAGAAAACATTTCTTGCTATTGTTGTTGAAAAAGTTGAAAAACGTAAACAATTTCTGTTGAGAAGTTCGCTCAGCACTCACATACACACACACACACACACACACACACATAAGCACACAATCTATCAGGTCTTATATTGTTTACTGCACTCAATTTTCTGTAGTCGATTTTAACACATTCTCCAAAATGCTGCAGCGATTTATATACATATTTATAATTCTTTTAAGTTTATAGATAATCCTTTTTATCTTTTTATATTTTGGTTAGCAATTAAAGTTCGTCAGAAATCCGATAGAAATTCTTATGAGACCCTATTATCTATAAATAATTAGCAGCCGACTCTTTCCGCATATGCATATGACATTGGTCGCGGGATCAGCTTAGTGTCCGTTACCAAAAAGCAATTATAGCTGCTGGCGGCTTACTTTATGTTTATGAGAGATAGAAACAGATGAGCAATTCTCTAAAAACTCTGAACTTGGTTTTCTTTTATTTTAATCTTTTATCCGTTGCCTTAGATGAAAATTTGAAAATTCAAAACACACACCATGATACACTTGAGTTGCTCGTCCGTCTGCTTTTGGCTAGCGTCCCAACACGAATGGCAAATTTGGCTAATACTGCCCACGGCATGCTGCCCTGTTGCCACATACCCTCCCCTCCCCCCCCCCCTCCACACATCCCGGAAACGCACTCATCTGAGTTCCAAGAACAAAAGAAATGAGCAACTGCGGTGCTTTGCAGTATTGTTGGCAAATTGCAGCCTCGGGATAAAATCCCATTACCGATTATTGTATTTCATTAGGTGGAAAACTCAGTGTTCAGTGTGCTCAATTCAATTATTAACAAGCTGCTGCAAACTGTATACGAATACGGTCAAGCTTCGATGTAGATACATATATATATATATATATATATATATAAGCAAGTATGTGTGTGTGTGTGTGTTTGCACGACGGTGTTCCCCTAAGTGTAATTTGATTTATCAATTATGGTGCTCTCAAGCCGTCCAAGTTGAGCAATCAATTAATTTGACTCTCTATATAATAGAGTTTTTAAGTATCTACCGGCTTTGCACAGGCCCATCGACCAAATGTTCGACGACCAGTAAAACAAGTACTGCTTTAAAAGTGGCATCATTTCCCTATTTTGCTAGCTTGTATATCGAATTTTCCAACACTAATTTGGCATAATATTAATTCAGTTGATGATAGAGCCCAACGAGAATATATCGTAGACCCTAATTTGAACCCTATCCGACAGCCAAACTGGAGGAAATACAAGAAAAAATTATTTAAAAATTGTTTTAATTATTTATAAAGACAAGAAAACTTTCTACTTTTCAGGGCGATTCTTTCTGAGTGTAAGATAGGAGTGCAATTGTACAACAATAGATATGAAAGCTCTCAGCAAGCCCAACCGATGGATTATAAAATCACAAATAATAATATTACATCATACACACACACACGCACACACACAGACACAGAAGTATGAGCACATATGCACAGCGTGCAATACATCATAAATCTGAGCATTATAAAATTTAACTCTTAGAATGGGCGCTAAAGCGCCAAAGTGTCGGCTTTGACGCATACATCGTATATCATCGCACACACACACACACGCACACATACAAACACCTAGAGGGGGTATGTGAGTCTGAGAGAAAGTTGAAATGTGCAACGATATTTTACAATATAATTATGTCAACTACAGGAGCCGCAACACAAAATCTACGTCGAGCTCTCATCCTCTCAACACTCTCAACACTACTTTTTATGTGAGTTTCTTTTGCTGATGACTTCCACCCGCTTTCCGTTGGCTATTCCCATACTCATCCCTTGTCGCTCCATGGCCACATGATGCAATTGCAGCAGCAGCAGCAGCGGCTCTCAATTGTCAGCCAGTTGGTCAAGTGAAGCAACGGCGCCAGCATAAAAAATTATGACTCCCTTTGGGATTAGCAGCAAGCAGCTTTGGACAGTCTGTGTCCGGGTACAACGAGCAATCTAAATCATATCTTTCTCTGTCTCCACCAAGTAGCTTATTCTAGCCTCGTCCAGTCTCTCCATGGGGACAAGGTATCTATTTTAATGTTTCTACACCATTTGAATGTCAAACACAAGTAAGACATTCATAATAAAAATAGCATGCAGCTAACTTAATTAATGAGCAAATATTAAATATCTGAAATCGATAAGCTTCATTTGAATATAGGTTTAAATTATGAATGTCCGCATTTAATTGCCAATATATTTTATTGCAAATAATAAAAGCCGATTAACTTAAATATTTAGTAAGCAACTTGACATTGGCGACGCTTTACTGATAATAAAAGTATTTTATTTTATTTGTTAATTAAGTATTGCGTTTCTCCTGCACACAATATCAACTTATTTAATGTGGACAAAAACCGTGCGCCGTAAAAAATTCAAATTTCAAATAAAATTTAAAATTAAAACTCAAGCTACCATTTAAATAATATACAATCAAGAATGGGTAATTAAATTTTCGTTTAAAAAGAAAAAAGAGGATATAACAAATATGAGGATAATGAAATGTAAAATGGTCCAACTTTCATTGGGCACACTCAGGAAAACCCAATCAGACAAAATATTGTTGAGCTTTAGTTATTTAACAATAAAGAGTGTTAAAGAATAAGAAAGAAAAATAATGGAAAGTTAGGCAAATCTCTCTGAGATTTCGCTGAGATATGTTGGTATTGAAATTTGATATCTCTTTATCTTCTTTACAAAAATATTTTCTATGTTACTCAATTTACACAAACTGACAGATAGTAACAAATGATTTAGGTCTAAATATAGGTTATTCACAGCTTAATCGAGCAATGCAACATTTATGACTGATTGACCTGAACTGAGTTGAACAGCCGTACATTGGCCAAATGTGAAATGTTGGCTTCATTTCAACTCGTCGAAGCAGGCGAACAGAAGCGGCAGATGCTACAGCTAAATGTGAACTCAACTTTGTGAGGTGAGTTGCGCCCAAAACCACAAAATCCCTCACTCAGTGCTGTGTTTGCCACAATGCTTATGCTGTTGCCCTGCTCAAATGCCGAAATGCAGAAGTTGGACACGTTTTTGGCCAGGTAATAAAGTTAGTATGCAACCGGAATGACTCTAATTAATTTAGAGAATATGATACTTATGACATTTGCCATATGTTCTAAAGTTTATAGTTGCTTATATAAAGTTTTTGTGGCACATTCACAATTACTTGGAAATACTGGCAGTCTCAATAAAACCTGCTTTAATAAATAGATTTATTCAAGTCTTAAGATATCAATCTTTCTCTTCTTTAACTCATAAATATTTAGCTATTTCATAACAAAAATTTGATAATTCGATTTGGCAAATGAGAATATTATAAATTAGACTCAACTCGAGAGGTCTTGTTGCTGATATACTATATAGATATATATATATATATATAAATAAATATATAATATATATATGTGTATATTATTGTAAATTAGCGCAAAAACATCTTCTTCTGTCTGTTACAAACATAATGTCTTGAATAACAATACGCTTTTGCTAAAAAAGAATTCATTTTAAATTTTTAATTAGTTTGCCAGAAGTTTTAGCTATAAAAGATACCAAATAAATGGCGTAATCTAATTTACATAAAATCTTTAATTGGTTTCTTGTCTATCTGTAATTGCACTTAATATCTCTGGCCTTGATAAACTTAGCTTTTAGCTGGTATTTGGTAAAAGTTGAGTTGTGGGGTAAGGAGGCTTGTTTTCTGGCTCGACTTTTTGCTGCATACGCTTGAAAATCTAAATTTTAATTAGTTTGCCACTGTTGGTGGTAGCTTTTGTGGTTTTTCGTTAAATATTAAATCGAAATTCATTTGTCTTAAGCGACCGCAACAAGCACTACCTACACACATGAGTGTAGTTCCACCACACACAAGCACACACACACTCGCACGCACAAGCTTGAAAGCCACACATTTGGCAAGCAGTCAACCGTTTGGCGCCACAAATTATGCTACATGCACCTACAACACAAGACAAGACACACAAGACAATAACTGAAAGACCGAAAGCCAGGCGAACGGATAGACTTACAAGTTAAGCAAAGTTCTCAACAAATTAAATAACCATTTGGTGACTTGGCCAACTGGAAGGGGGAAAAAACTCCATATATCTCTATCTCTATCTTCCATAAATACATTCACTCATACTCATACTAACATGGCTAATCGAAAAATCGAAAAATCTACCAACCATGTAATCTAAAAGTGCTTCATAAATCTTCTCACCCAAACAGGGAGATAAATAATTTCAGGACACGTAACATTCATGTCCGCATCACAATCTGTATGTGTGAACAGCCTTAACATTCGAAAACTTTAATGTGTGCTTTATCAAATTTTTTTGACAAGATTGGCGTTACTGGCTTTTAAGCTGCTTCACAGAGCAAGAAAATATGGTAGCCGTTATAGGAACCATCAGCTGTGAAATAAGTTTTAAGATGTTGGATCGAGATTAAATCGAAGCGTAAACGTACATGCCACCCTTTCAGATACAATATAACTACATAACTATAGTAGTCGTAAAAAGAAATCATTTAAATGCTATTTTCATTAAGCGTACAACAAAAATGTAATACTAAATTAAACTGCTGACTATATTTAGATGTCAGCAGATTGGCTTCGGTCTACATTCCTCGTCATGGACAAAATAGCCTTTCTTACTTATTTTTTTGTAGTATTGAATATTACTTTGCAAACGAGTCAAGTGTTTTGCGAAACACACTTAATGCTCGATGGTGATGAACATTGTTGACCAACAATTCCTGTTGGCATAGATCAACAGCAACTTTAGCTCATCTCATGCTGGCTGCATATTTGTTTGGGCTTCTGCTCTTTTCTTGTTTTTTCTTTTTTGTTTATCCTTTTTGTGTTTTGCTTATAATAATAATAGAAGCAATTGTGTGATTATCATAAACCTATAACTAAACTGCTTTTGAATTCGTTGAAAAACGCTTCTCACCATCTATGTGCTTGCCATGACGAACCGTTTAAATATATGCATGTAATCTTAAGCTATATGGTTCGTTAGGCAATGTTTTTAAGTCCTAAGGACTTCATTATCATTTGGCATACTAATACTGTTGCTGTTTTTTCGGTCGCTAAACAAGTTACGATGCTTTTGCCAACAACAATGGGCTTAGATTACTTTGCTCCTATGCTAATGAGTTGACGCATTGATTGATCTATAATTGTGATTTAATGCGCTTGACGTTCGTCCTTTCAATACTATGCATGCTTGATTTTTGGTAAAGACCTTTCTTTTGTTGTTGTCTTCATTCGAGTCTCCAATGGCAGCAGAAATCTCTTACATTATTCCCTAGGCTACGCACTATGGAGCTCACAGATCCAGAATTTAATTAAACAAAATGTTGTTTCAAAAATACAAATTTAGAATCACAAAGTGAGCAATAGCTCACTCGGGTATGAGTTATTTGACTTGGAAGTTATGGAAACTACCTATTAGCCTTTTTTACTAAAATGCTCCACTGTGCTACGCGAGAATTTATCGATTGTCATTTTTCTGTGCTGTTTTCTCTGTTTTTGCTGTCATTTTTATTATTTTTATTATTATATCTTTTGTTGGGTTTCTTTTCGAGTTTTCTTTTTTTTTTGTTACCTTTTTTTGGCAGGGACATAATGATGATACATATTTCACGGAAAGGTGATATTATAATTTTGTCCTTTGGCTTCCTTTTGCCTGAGGTCTTCTTCTCTTAATGCCATCGCTTCAAATGTTAATTAATATTTATGCAAAGCGCTGTTACTATTAAGCGCATGTTGTTGCAGTTAATCCTTCATAAATAAAAAAAAGACGTTCACTTATCTTTAAGTTCAACTTGTTGCTTATTAATAATTTAACAAGTAAAAATGCTGTCTACAATGAGTTTGACTGGGAGATATAAAATAAAATAACCTACTGCAGAAACCGCGTACTTGTTCTCAAAGGATCTTAATTACATTTATAAAGATAATTGACAATATTACAAGTAAAGTAAATTATAATTTCCTCTCTTTCCCTAGGACCATGGATATGTAAATTCTCGATTAGAATGATATACCTTTAAAATCGCGGAAGTATATTCAATGATTCCGGCGTATAACGTGAAAAGTTGAATTAATATTGAATACAGGTAATCCTTTTTATCCAAACATATGACTTTTTAAATAGCTAACCAAAATACATGATATGCCTCGTATTAATAGTTATATTAAATAAGTAAGTTCGATGGCGTGCACCAAATATATTTGTATACGCATTTGTAGAATATATGTAAGTAGATAGTTAGATAAGTCGCATCCGTATTGAGTCATGCATTTTATGCACGAATTCTTGCTGCACATGTTTAGCAAAGCAATCGAATACAAACAAGGAAGCTGCTGCTGCTGCTGCTGATGTCACAGAAAATTAGAGCGATTGCAAGTGGTTGCTGGTTGCTGCTTGCAGCATGAGGCGGCACGTGATACACATTTCAAATTGATTTCTATTTGCCTATGAGCTGTGTGAAGGTATGTTGTAAGTGCAATTGACTTGGCAGCCACAAGCAGCAGCAGCAGCAACCCTGAAGACTCCATTGATTTGTTGCCTGGCAAGTAGGGCAATAATCGTTGTCATCGTCGTCGTCATCGTCGTCGTCATCGTCGTCGTCGTCGTCATCGTCATCGTCATCGTCGTTTGCAGATTAATATTTACTTAATGCCAATGCATCGTATTGAGACACACAGTTAGCTGATCAAAATGTGATAGAGAAAGAGACAGAGTTAAAAAAATACAGTCACAAAAGTCAACCCAACCCAATCTTCACCTTGTATCCAGTTTAGCCCACTTCAGCCAATATGCTTACAATTCAAATAGAATTTGTATTTGTTTGCCTTTTGGCTGAGATGCGTTTGCACTGCCAACTTCGAAGCCATTGCAACCAAAATCTACCTGGCTCAGTGTGTGTGTGTGTGTGTTTGTTTGTGTGTGTGCGAACGCGGTATCCCAAAAGTGTTGGGCAAATATTCGGGCCTAATTTGATGTGCTGCGAAGTATCTCTCGGATACACTGCCTGTTCTGCGGTCACTAACAAACCGACGACGTACGGCTGCGCATTGGCGATATCTAAGCAAATATTTGCGCACATTCGGCGTATGAGTAATGTGTGCTACACAAATCCCCACAACCCCTCAATCATCCCTTTGGCAGCCGACAGTTGACAATGACAATGATGAAGTGTAAAATGCAGTAGACATCCAAAATTTGGCCACACTCAAACACAATCAAACACACAGCAATACACAAACACCCACACATAACTCTCTGTGTCAATCGCAATATGGATTTGGCTTTGGCTGCAACTGTGGCTTTATTTTCCACTATAATTCGTACTGTGTACTGCGTAATGTGTCGCTAGTGCTTCACTTCAGAAGCTCATTTCATATTCTTTATTCAAACTATATTATTCTAATCTTTATTCAAATTTTAACGACTTATTGACTTATTTAAATGAGTAAAAAAGGTATAATGGTTTTGTGCAAATGTGTGTAACAGGCAGAAGGAAGCATCTTCAACCACGTAAAGTATAAATATATATCCGTCCATCTGTCTGTATGAACAAGCACATCTCAGACACTTCAAATTTTGAACATAGGTTCGCCGCGCATATCGAATACCGATCCACTTCGATTTTCGATAGGCTTCTACTCAATATATATTTTATTTTGACATATAATTAATCAACTGCCCAAATTTCTTTAGGACCGGACTAGACGCTCACAAATGAGAGCAATTCCACGCAAGGCTTTTAATAGAGAATTTGGAAAATTTAACAGCTGGGATCAGGGTATACCGCAATCGAGGTGAATAGACAACAGCATTCTTAATTGTTTCCCTTGTTCTTCTGCAAATTTATTAAAAGTGATTGAATTTTTCTTTCATTCATTTTGAATGTCGTAAATATAATTTAAGATTTATTACTAACATGATTACAAACAAACAATGTAAATAATTTGAAAAATATAAATAGAATGACTTTAAAAACATTTCAGGTAATGTTATACATAAAATATTTACAAATAAACACTTCACATACAAAACATTTAAAATAATAATAAAAAAAAAAACAAACAATTTCCCAATCGCTTTTGTGATGGCATTATTGCCTATTGGCAGCAATGGTCATTAAACGTTTAAAAAGGCATTAACACGTTAAAGATACAGTGCAATTTGAAATATATTAAAAACAATTATTCAATATATGTTTGCTTTAAACTATCCAGTAGCAGTAAACGACTTCATGTCCAGTAAGTAAAACATTGCAGTACATGCCCTTGATATGGACAGCCAGAGCCATCAGAGACGAATACTTACAATGGGAAGCACACAGTCAACAACAGAAGTGAATGGAAAGCGCACAAAGCCAGTCGACAGGAAATTAATATTGAAATTGACATAGAACATGGCATTTTGTGTGTTTGCAAGCATTTCTCAGTCACTTTTCCCAATGCCACAGTAACAACAGCAAATTGCTCGAATCCCGCTGTTTTTTTTTCCGTTTTTGTATTTTAAAATGGGCCCCACTCGGAACGCAAATGCAATGCAATAGAATTTAATGAGCTCTTTATTTATGCATTTACATTTGCATTTACATTTGCATTTACATTTGCATTTTCATTTAATTTATCAGAAAATTAACGCGCACAGACGACAAAAACCAACTGTCCCATTCAACCAGTTAAAAGTGTTATAACCAAATTGCAGCTTATTACCGCAAAAGGTAGACCCACATTTTCAGTCTGTCTATCTGTCTCCCTCACTCTCTCTCTCTCTCTCTCTTCTCTCTATCCTGAAATTGTTGAAGGATGTCCCAGAATGTTGACTTAGGACTGGCCAGAGCCAGTTCAATGTGCTGCGAAGGGAGGCTGGCTGTCAAGTGTTTTTCATAATGCCAACAACTTAAGCTGCCGTAACTTTTGCCAGCTCAGCAATCGAGCATTAGTAAATCTGAAGAGGCTTCTCCTTTTACGACACAGCCTTAAAACTGTTGGACAATATTTGGCAATTTCATGTCTAGCCAAAAAAAAGAGCTGAGTTGGCAGAAGCGCTTAGCTAAATAAAAATGCAAAGCAGTTGCCAATATTTAATTATAAACAAGTGGTCATCTTATTTAATACAGGGCGCTCGACTAACACATACTCTGTTCGTGTTTGCAGTAATAGTTGTTGAAGCTATTCGCAAATTCCATTTAACATTTAAAGTTACATATAAAATGGCAAAAATTGCTTAACAGTTGTATGTAGCTGCTTATACACTTATTATTAAAATAAAAAAGGTAGCCAGATTTGCTTATAAACTTATGTCATTATACATTTAAAATTTGTAATACAAAAATACCAACATTTTACAAATGAAATTGATAGTTTATTTTGCCTGATCTAATACTTAAATTCTCCATTTTGAAAATGTTGGCATTAGCTTTCTATTGTTACTTTCTTTTTATCGGATATCGACTTATCGATTAACTTGTACGTCAATAATAACTAGTTTACAAATGTTTTCAAAGCAAGTCAAATGTTATGCGAAACGCACTCAATGCTCCATAATGAGAATCAATCTGGTCGCCTAGAGTCAAGCAAAAAAAATTAAAAAAAAATAAAAGAAGGAACGCACACAGAAGATTGTATACCCTTATAGGCCGGAGTTGATCTTCTTAAATCTAAATATTACTATGTTTTTGTACTTTAAAAAAGAAACATTGTATTTATATATTTTCTGGCTTACTACTGTCTGTGAACTGATTATTTCACATTTGTGTAAATATATATTATATATAAATACTATATACTATATTATATAGAGGTCTGATGATTATATATTTGTTTTTCAAATATAAGGAATATCTTGGTAAATAATATATATTTTAATCAAAAAACAAATTTTGGCTACATTGACTCGGTTACTGATGCTGATTATGAATTTAAATGCTTGATGGGGTTCGAATCCGTCAACTTTAATGCGTTACACATTTCATGACAAAACTATAATACCCTTTACAGGGGTAACAAAAAAAAAAAGAAAAGAAAACATAATGAAGACAAATAGAGGCAATTCCTGTTGCTATAGATCCAACAAGGACTTTAGCTTCACATCCAGCGTGCTGACAGGCTTGCTGCATATTTGTTTAGGTTCCCGAGTCAATCATTCTCGCTCCCTCTCTCTCTCCCTCTCCCTCCCTCTCTCTCTCTCTCTCTCTCTCTCTCTCTTTCTCTATCTATATCCAGCTGCCTAAGTTACACGTATTTGGCTTGTGCCTTGTTGTGTTTGCTTTAGTTTATCTCCATCTATGTTACTGTGTGAGTGCGTATGTTTTTTATTGTCACCAGCAATGCTATTCTTTTGGGGCATACACACACACACACACATGTCAACTTTCGGCATTGTCCAACTGTCCGCCCACCGACAAACATACAATATACAAACACAAACACAAATCCAAACAACAAATAAATATACAATATGCCATATACCATATACATAGACAAACAGCTATTTATGTACATATGTCCAAACACCAGCTAACCAGCTTCTTCTTCATTGTATTGCAGTTATTGTATTTGAATTGGAAAGCTAATGCAAATAATATATACACATATCGTCATCGTCGTACCATTCGGTACGTGCCACGAGATTATATTCAAGTTTCAGCTTAACAGATTCCGGATTTATTTGGCTTTTCATTGACTCGAACAGAAGCTGCTAACTGCTAACTGTTAACTGATAACTACTAACTGTTAGCTACCAGCTGCTAAAGACGGAATGCAGCGTTAGAATTGCTAGCCAATCTTGCAGCTTTCTTCGTTATTATTGTTTAATTTCTCTTCATTATCAAGCAATAATTCCGTTGGCACATTGCATAATAATCGATTATCATATATCTATCCTTACATCTAAAAATCCATCATAATAACCATAAGATTTCTAAATTAATGAACTCAATCAATTCTATAAATTAAGCTGCTTTTAAAGTTTTCACCTTGTGAGAAAATTAAGAGTACTTAATGAATAAAATAAGCATATCTCACAGACGAATCTAATTTCTATAGAATTGTTTTGTTACCAAAGATAAATGTTGTTGTCTATATTTACGTTATACGAAGTATTAAAACTGAGGTGGTACGCACACCAAATATTACTACCTCCTTAAAACTACTATTACTACCTCCTCAAGAAATTGGTAAAAGCATAAGGTTTCTTGATCACATCCATTGCTTACAGAGTATTAAGCAATCGATTACGCCCGACCGTAATATTTCTACTTGCTTATGTTAATTTTTAAATATCATTAAATGTGCCTTACTGTTTCAATCTTTTGCAAGATAAGTCAAATTCCGAAAATAACTTTTCAATACAGAGTTCGATTCGATTGATATGTATGTATAGATATATACATACATATAATCATATATAATAGCAACTAATAGCACTTGGAATTGGAATAGTGTTGCATTTGGTCGCTTGCGGTCGCATTCAGTCAGATCCATTATAATGTTGGACCGCCCTTATGGCTATTTAAGTTAATCTTATGTTTATTTGGCCATTGATTAATGTGCGATGCCAAAAACCCGCAAAGGTCCTTGCCAGAAAGTCTTCAATCATAGTTTACTTGTTTGCTCTCCTCTCTCTCTCTCGCACTCTCTCAATCTCACGCTCTCTCTCTCTCTCTCTTTCTCACTCTGTGTCTCTTTGTGTGCATTTTTCTTGTGCTGAATGCTCTTAGTTTTTATGTTTATTTCCAGCCTTCTACGGGTTTATTTATGCATAAAATTTATAGCATACAACACAAGCATATTTGTGTCATTAGCCGCAAATTTTTGACCCATTTGTCATTAGGCTCGAATGCGGGGGATTTGCATAAAACAAACACACGATTGCCTTCAACACACATACACCCATGTATGTGTGTGAGTGTCTCTGTATATATGTGTGTGTGTGTGTGTGTTTGTTGGTCTGCTAAATGTGTGACCGACAAGATTTATCAAGTAATAACAGACATTTCGGACAACCCATAGACCCATTAGTCACACGCTGTTTGACATTGTCTGAAAATATCATTTTAATCACAGGCCAGCTAGAAACGAACGAGATGCCTTTCGCCTGCTTCCTGCTGCTCCACTCCTGCAGCTCGCCTTGCTCCTCCTGCTCCAGCTCTGATGGCCATTGTCGCAGTCCGTTGTTCGCCAGGAGGCACACACATAAACGTGGATGACCCGCTCATATGTGAATGATATAATACGTATACGCACACACACACACACACACACACCTGATGCTTGATCTATATAGCTGCGGTCAAAATAATAGGAAGGCACACATATGTTTGTTAAACAAATTGCTTAAGAGATGGTTAAAAAATATATACAAATTTGATTTAAACACAGCAAACAATACTGAAGATAAGTAAACATTAAAATTTGAAAATTTATTAACAATACAAATTAAAGTCCTTAAAATTTAAAATGTACTATTTTCATATTTATTTGTATTAAATTATTATTTAAATTTGTCATTATAATAGTAATGGAATTATAGTTAAGTTTTCTCAGTTTTGTCTACGGCTAAATAATAATTCTAAAAGCTAGATTTGAAGGGTGGTTTTTTACATTTTACTATGTTTAGTATTTGGAAAATAATAGAATTTTGAAACATTCCCTGGTGAAAAACCAAACACTTATTGTTGTGCAGCATTGAATACTTCTTCATATTAAATATGTTGAAGAGATCTCGATTATATTACCATAAATTAAGTCATATTTTTAAAGGAGCACTACTATTATTTTAAACGCAACTGTCTATATATAATTGTTCGCAACTGTTCTTATACACACACATATTATATTATATATTTATATATTGATGAGCCAGAATAATAATAGCAACGCATTACATTTTCGCAACAGCAATTGCCCACAACTGATTATAAATTCGTGAAACTGGCATTATATCATTTCTCAGTTGAGCACTTGAATTGTATAAAATTGTCAAATTTGAAATGCCCCTCAATTAAGCTGCATAAGTGAGCACATTTTGTACAGTTAGTACAATTAATTAAAATATTAAAATATTCGACATTTTTTTGCTTTCAGCATTTAATTATAATAAATTGTACAAAAATAATGTTGTATTCTTTGAGCCTTAGCTGCTCCTGGCATTGATATGGGCATACTTTTTAAATTCGCAACATATCCTTTACGAATGTTGAATGTACACTTATCCCTAATGGGAATATGCACAGGCAGCTTGACATACTTGACATTCGAGAATGTGTGAAATGTTAATAGTGAAATCTCGATAAAACATTGCCAGCTACACGGCCAACATTATCAAAATAAACGAATTTACCCTAATTCGTGCACTGCAATATCTACGTTTACCTAAAGCATCAAATCTTATCTATGCGTTTACAAATCCAATGTCCTAATATTATCTTAGCTACGACGCTGGCTGTGATTCCAGCTGCTTATTGCAGGCCGTCCGGCAGATGGTGGGATAACCCATATCTACATGCAGCGCATGGGCCGGGTGCACTGTCGAAGGCATGCCCCAATTCCGGTTGCAACTGCATTAAAGAGCGCAGGCAGTGTCATTCCTCATAACGACTTGATTCACTTCAAACGAAGCTGCTACCTTTAATTTTAAGATAAGCTAATCTTAATTTTTATTTATCTTTTTTAATTACATTGAAATAATTAAATAATTACATTGAAAGTGTAGATTAATTGAATTATTTCCGGTCTGTTAAAGTATCTTATCTGTGGCATTCTGCGTTTGAAGAAATATTTGTAGACAATTGTATAATATGTATTTATTCTATGATTGCAACAACTCGAAATTGAATTGAAATTGTCCAACTGTAAATGTCAATCAAAGAAAATAAGCATGATTCCAAAAGAAAACAAAAAACAAACAGACAAAATGAATAGATTAATTTGGGATAATGAAATATATGGAGGATTATGTTGTGCATGGCCAAGAGCGAACAGACAATAGAAGATGCCCAGCTACGTGGCAGACGTGGCTCTGAACAATGATTGATTCTATTATCCATAAGAGAGGGGGAGGAGAGACAAAGAGCAGACCAACAGCAGGCACAACAAATCAGTAATACAAACACGAAGCACTAAGCGGGCTGCATTGTGTGAACCAATGTGTCGTATGAGTGATTACATGCAATCATTTTTGCAATCAAGCAAACCAGGCGACAGACTGAGTGCATGCTGAAATAGTTATTACATTTAAAATAAATGGCATTTAAATTGGAGCTTAGACACAGCAGACACAGCAGCCATGAACAATGGAACAAGATGAAACACAAAATTCTGTGAGCCATATCAGCGGCACTCTGGCTAATGCACAACGATAGCAGGGCCAGCAAGGGTCGTTCTCTACACGTATATTGTCATTTGATTAGATTACAATGTGCATTTGGCTGTGTGTGTCTGTGTGTGTGTGTGTATCTGAGTGTGTGTATCTGTGTGTGTGTATATGTGTGTGTGTTTGTGCGTTAGCTGTTGATCTAACACAACAAGGACAAGCGGCTCTAGAGTGTCAGTCCCGTTGATATCCATGGGCTCTCCGTGACTCGGTGGCTTGGTGACTTGGTGACTCGGTAACTTTGCACAGGCATTGACAGCAAACAGGAAACTCTAGCAACGCCATTTGCCACCACTAAGTTTGCGTCAGGGAGCCAATGTCCTGCTAGTCTGCTGCAAAGTGCATCATATCACGCAAACATATCCAACGACCAGCCCAGAGACGAACTGCTCTTCAAATTTACATTCATTCATTCACATTTACATTTACTGCAGCATGTGTGGATTGTAGCCTCACTATTCCGGATACTTGGCTTTGCTCTTGATCTAAGTCTCCTGTCTCTGACTGTCTCCTGTCTCTCCTGTCTCCTGTCTCGGGCAGATGTAGCTGTTGCTCGGTGTTGCTGCCACATTTGATTGTCAGTTCTCAACTGTTATCATATTTGCAAGTGCAAATTAATTGTAGAGTCATGTAATTGTTTGACATTGTTGTTGGTCAGAATCATAAGTCTGTGCAGACGGGCAAGATGGCCCGTTAACCAGTCAGACGTGCTCTGACACATTCCAGCTAACAACCTGAGCAACAACACGCAACAACTGCAACCAATAACAATGTCGTGTAAGTTGTAAGTTGTCATAATTTGTGTGTATATTCAAGTGTAACACAATTAGTTGACATGGCTTTTAACTGGGATTAAACACAAGTTGAGTGTGTGTGTGTGTGTGTGAGTCATTTATTTTGAATTTGTTTAGGCCAAGCTCTTTGTTTTATAAAACACAACTAACGCTGCAGACAATACATAGAGAAATGATTTACTGTTTGTATATAAATATCTACAATCATATTCTATATATATTTATTAAATTATTGTATTATACATTCATTAAAAAAGAACACCCTAAATTGTAGTAAATCGCCCTACTTTTGGTGTTAGTGTTTCAATTCAGATAGTAAATTTCTAAAAACTACTGTTTGCATTTCTAAATTTTTGGAAATTTCAGAAAAAAATGTCTAATTGTCAAATTGGTTTCTATGTGTATACAATGAAAGAATTTATATATTACCTTTTCTGTTACTTTTATGGTATTTCATATAAACAAAAATGATACCTGTTTTCTCATTATTATTTCTTTTTTTTCTTTCTTAAGTTGCTATCATGATAGACACTTCAACGACGAATATACTGCAACATACTCCAACCCCTTCGATATCATCAAAACCCATTTCAATCGAAATTTGCCAAATTGAAGCTAATTAACATATGCAATGGCACAAATGAAGCATTTCAGCATTTGTGGCCGAGCCACATAACTAATTAGATAATGTGGAGAACTATTGAGAAAGGATTACTGAATACATGTGCACAGCCATACATGCATATGCATGTAGATATAGACAGATAGTATAAATATACATATACAGATAGATATATGTATGAGTATATATGTGTAACTATGAATGAAGGCAGCTGATCATAGCTGCTGGGCGCATTTTAGCCGCAGAAGGTTTTGACCAGGCAACAACAACAACAACAACAAACAACTGACATTTGAAGCAAACGTTTTTGCCGTTTCCGTTTCCGGTCGCACACACACACACATACACGGGCAGAGTCATCCGATATAAATGATATGATGTGATTATTTTGCACATATCTACTGGCTGGAAGCCACAGAGAGTTCAAAACGATTAATTATCAAATTGTTTTGTTCGTGATGGTCCTTTGTGAACCGCTCCACCCCTCCTCTCCCCGCCAACTCTCCCACTGCCCTCTGCCAACTGTCCTATTCCCCCGTAGGCACAAGGATAACGATAATTATGCTGGTTGCCTGCAATTTGTGAGCATCAGTTAACATATATGTATGTAGATAGAAGCCAGTGTATTTTCTACGCAATTTAAGCTTGCCGTTATTGGCCCAAATTTTAATGAATTGCCAATTTGCATTAAACTTGACAATTTCTGGCTACAATTGAGTCATAATAAAACTATTTTCGCATTGCTTACTCAATCCATTTTGCAGTAATTTTCGACAACGCATTTTACAAACAATTCGTTGACACAAATATCGATGATGCCATATATTATATTTACTATATATAAATAAATACAATTCTCATCTTATTATTTATTTATAATTTTTTTACAAATAAAAAAGATTGTCAACCTTTAACGAAAGAGTCACTGTGGCATAAGTGAAATGAATTAGTTATAGCATTTAAGCGTACCTTTAAGTGAAAAACTTTTTATATGTGCAATTTTGTCATTTTGGACACCAAGGCTGACTGACATTTTAGCCATTAAACAATTTATATTGGAATTCATTTTTTTTTTATAGAGAGGGTAGTCTAATTTTGTCATGTACTTTGTAATGCATTGAAAGACACTTCTCCAAAGCCAGCAAGTATATATAATTGATCAGCATCACTAGAAGATTTGTTAGTCTGCTTGCTTTTTTTTAGCACGATTTCCTCAGTTTTTACAAAATATCTTAATGAAAATTGATAAATATTCTGATTAAATATTTGCTCTCATTATTTTTTTTTAATTAAGTCCGGTCTAAAAGAGTATTTCAGCGTCGGTGTGCCTTTCGATAACAGTTCTTTTTAGTTTCTTTTGTCGTTTTTTTTCATTGTCTATTTAATTGCTGCCTCATTGAGGGGCAGGGAATAAGGCTGTCAGCTGCTCCTGGCACTCAGAGAGATTGGCAGCTCAAATGGCAACAACATCGACGACTAGGACAAGAAGGTATCAATACTAGTACGAGTGGGAGTAGGCGAGTAGGTAAGTGGGGGCGTTGGAGGACCCATATCAATGGGCTGTCAACGTGTCGAAATCGTTATGGCCGTTGTTATCAGCGATTGCTCTGCTGTTATCCATTTTAATTGCACGCTCAGAGAGTTATGCGTCATTTTTCAAGCCATCAACTGAAAAAAAAATAATACACATGTTTAGATGACTAGAAGAATAAGATTTAACTCAGTATTGTGCATTGCATAAGCATTTGCATAAGTCAAACATGCTCTCAACATGCTGAACATAGTGCCAAAAGTGAGCTTATCTTGTGTCCGTGTCTTCCATGCTCCCCCGCCGGCATATCCTTTGGCTTGTACCTGTAATTGACGTGGTCAAAGACGCACCAACAGCAATCATAATCTGACCAGAGACTTCTTTATGTGCTTTACCACTGCTGGCTCAGCATGAATTGACTTAAGTGGAGCCAACCTTTGACCCACCACTGTTCGACCACTGCTGTTCCAGCTGTGAAAGTGGCCCCATTGTGCACCAGCGGACAGTCGAACATTGTTGTAGACATTTGTGCATGCATTCATTCATTCAACCATTCACACATAACATGCTAAACATCGAAATCGAAAATTAAACTTCATTATGACTTAAGAAATTCTGATTTTGCATGCTTAAATTTAACTAGAAAATTCATCGGATGTTTTTATTGCCCATGTATAATGATGCCAGACATTTTATTGCTTTATAGCATTTTATTTTTCTTTGTTTTAGACCTACACTGAAAACAGAAAATTAATCCCTCTTTAAGTCGAACAATTTCATACCAAATTGAATACTACACAGAAGATAAATGAAGACCATACCCTAAAGCTTCGACAATAAATACTTATACTATTTAAAGTTACTAAGTAAAAGTAACAGCATAATGTAATTGTTAAGAATAAAAACAGATAAATAAATTTAAAATAATATAAAAGAAGACTCGATTTTGAAAAAATAGAAACGAGGCATGTCCACATTGGAAAATTTAATGTTTCTTATAGCATTTCTGTTATCGCTTTGTTTTCTGTTTATGTATGATTTTACAATCGTGAGAATGTATACATACATCTCAGATGGAAGCTCCTCAAAGTGAATTGTACAGCAGTATCAGACTTATAGAGTGGGATTTCAGTTTTATTGCTTAATACATTTGTTTTTCGTATTTGATTTGCAATACAATCACCATGAGAGACAGCCACGTTGTTATTGTTTTTCATGCACTCCGCCCATAAACATATCTAAAAGAAGAAAAAAAACAAGTAAGAATGTTCTCGTCGAGAGCACTCGACTATCAGATACCCTGAACCCAAGTCTTAACTTATTCATGAGTCGTTTTTTTTCTTCGTATTTCTCGAATCACATTCTCGATTAGAACGATATATCTTTAAAAAAAAAGTTTATTTTTATGCTATCGATAATTCGATTCTTATTGATCCATATCAATACCACGGTTATCGATCCAATAGTACGTGCTTTCATCATTTGAAATGTCTGCCTCTAAGAGTCTCTAAGATAGGTACACATATAGAAATACTTTTGCGCAACTCCATTACACCCATGTTGAACCATTTTTAACGGGTTCAAGGTAAAAAAGAACTGTGCTTAGCTTTAACCCAGGTGACTTAGGTGATTTTTACCACAATCCTGGATACACTTTTGTTCCATTTCGATTTATAATGCCAGTGGAAAATATCGATGAGGACAATCGACTATCAAATCATCGCTGTCGTAGATTTAAATTTAAATATAAGCAGCCGGATTTAACTCTTATACATATGCAGATGTACATATGTATATATATATATATATATATATATACTCACAATTTTCAGAGCGAGATTTCTTGACTAGGGAAAATATGTTGTTTGTTATTGATGTGGATGCTGATGTTAATGCTGATGTTAATGTTGTTGTTGTTGTTGTTGTGCATGCGGTTCTTTCTGCTTTTTGCTTGTTATGATTTCTGTTTGAGCTTTTACTCGTATGTTAATGTGATTCTCACACTTTTCCTGTTTTTATGAAAGAGACTCCCTGTAACTCGCTTTCCAAGCCATCATCTATTCATGCATGCATACTCCTACATGCATGCATACATACATACATACATACATACATACATACAAGTATGTACATGTACATTGAAAATTTAATTAAATCAACATACACAAAGAAATTATTTTGTTTGGCGTACGCATTGCGAGAATCCGAATTTAAATTCAAAGTGAAAACATTATAAACAACAGGGAAGAGTTCCCAACGGCATACCAGATACCGACTCTGACTATCTGGGTATTGCTTTTACTTTTGCATTTGCTTTTGATTAACATATTTCTTTTATCTGAATGGAAACTGAATGGAACGAGCCACAAGTGTATCGAAGTGAACTGCTTACCCAGTTTACCATCAGAGTTGCACATAAGCATATTAGTCAAGCTATGAAATTTGTATACCCAAAGCCTCTCAAATACATATGTGTGTACATAAATGAATCAGCCTTTTATCATCAAGTACTTAGAGTGAAATACATAAGTAAATACACTCATAAAAATCGCTCTTAATATTCGTAAATCGAGATACTTTTGATTTTGCTTTCTATGTGTGTAAATTTGATATTTGATTTGATCTCTTTGTCATCAGAAGCATAGTATATTATATCCATTTTCTTTCGCACCTCAAACAAATTGTTTGAACACACAATCAAATTAAATGAGATATAAAAAATAATCTTTTAAATTACGTAATGCTTATATTAACACAACAACAATAAATAACCGCATACACATCACAAGAAGCTTATCCGCTCTTTAGTTTTTCAACAGCAACAGCAAATTGAGCGTTTACAATCCATTTTGTGTTTTTTTTTACAGTAAACACTAACACAATTTGTATTAAACTAACACAGTTTGTTCATTACAATCACGCGTTTCACTTACAATTGTTTAATTCAGCAACAGATTAGCTTTCAATTGGATAAAAACTGCGGGAATTCTTCCAGCAATTATCTTGTACCCGGATGTATGCATGGATGTATGTTTGAACATACACTCGAGAAAATCGCCCTAAACTGGAAACGTTTTCTATTTGTTAGAAGTACTTCGTCTTAATAGGAAAATCAATTATAAGAAATGGAAATTCCGAAACATGTAATGAAATTTACTGACTCGTTTTTTATATCAGAGTTTAGCTATCGTCTGCTAATGCACATAATAATCTTTAATTGTCCAGAAATAGACCCCTGCAAATCACACATATTTTTTTCATATTTTGTAGAAAGCCACAAGTAAAAATTTTAGAAATTACCATTGGCACCAAAAGTATGGCGACTTAAAACAATTTAGTTCGATGTTATTATAAGTGTGTGAATGGACAGAGGCAATACAATTTGAGATGAGCATAGATAGCAAAAATAATATGCAATATTTGTTTCTAATTTCTTTTCTTCGCAGCTTTCAGCATCTATCAAGTCACTCTACTGATATTTGATTTATTTTTGTGTCTTAAAGTGCACTTAAAACGCACATATGTATTTATTCATGTATATATATATTATTAAGTTAATATAAATAGAAAAAGCTTTCGCAAATATGAAAATAAGTTTTCAGAAATGCTTATTTTTTTTATATGCTGATATTGATGAAATTGAATTGGTAGCAATAGCATAAAAATTGTACATTTTATTGCCATAAGAGAAGGAATTTATCATCAAATGAAATAAATTTGATCTACGCATTGGAAACGAGAGATTTTATTATAAATTCCAAGAATAAAAACCATTTTACATACCCATACACACACACATACAAGCATGTCCATACATTTGTGTGTATATATATATGTGTGTGTGTGTGTGTGTATAATATACAGCTATACTGATAAATTTGCAACATTAACAGTCAATGTCGGATGCCATCAAATATAAATGTTTGTTTACAACATGATTTTTATGATGTGAAATGTGAGGAGTCGTAACTGGCATAGAAGCCTCATAAATAATGGGAAGTGCAGTTTCAAATCGGCCACTAATGGAGGTGCTCAATTGATGATGAGGCAAGCAAAGAAAATCGCCACAACTTTATGTTGCATAATATTATTGACTGACTTCCTTACAAGCAGCGCCCAGATGTGAAACTGCCAACGGCAACTCACAAGGCCAGTTAATGATGTGGACTGGGAACTGTGGTCTGGGGTGTGGAATTTGCACTGAGGGGGTGTATCCTGGGTGGGCTTCGTTGGTTGGGTTGGGAGGGGGCGGGGTGGAGTAGAAGGCAATTGGCAAACATTCTAAAAGTTATTTGGCAGCTGCTCTTTGTGAAAGTAATGTACATACATTATTTGACTGCTGTTCCGTTGTCGTTATTGTTATTGTATATTGTATATTATTATTATCATTATTATTATTATTATTATTATTATTATTATTATTATGATTACTGTTATTGTTTTTGCATTTTAAACCAAATGGACTTTTATGCGTTTCCCTCCATGTATGTATGTGTGTATACGTGTATGAATGTGCCAGTCTCTAAGTGTAGCTGTAGCTGTACACTTATAAAAAAAATCGCCCTAAATTGTAGTAAGCTTTTGCTGTCAATGGCTAGTCACCCTATAATTCGGAAAGTACATTTCTGAAATGTGTGCTTGTGTCTATCTAATATTCAGGGTGTCTTTTTATTTATATTTTTTAGGGCGATTCTCATATTAGGACGATTTACTAAAATGTATGTTGATTTTTTTCCTGAGTGTATGCATGCCAAAAATTAGCCAACAATGATTTTGGCAGTCTTTGGCCGTACAATTTGATGCTGCCTGCTTTAACTGCCTGCCCATTTGCCCATCAATTTTACTTACTGTACAGACAGGCAGGCCTCTCTAAACATTTCGCTCCCATAAAAAATACAAATTTCCGCATAAATTACCAGCTCAACATTTTTTGATGGCCCTTCTTCGTCTTCCTCTTCTTCGGCTTCTACTTATTCCTCTACTTGTTGTTCTTATTGTTGCTTATGTGTAAACATAATTGATGCGTTTGAAAACATATATACATATATATATATATATATATATATATATATTTGTGCATGTGTGTGTATACACCCGTCCAAAGATAAGAACAAAAATGGTTGAGTGTGAGTTGTAATGGAGCCGAAGATTTAATACCCTTGCAGACATGCTTCTACACATGCGTGAGAATCAAAATATTATTTCGAAGACAGGGACTTAATCTAAGAACATTTGCCTTACTCTTGACTTGACTTGACTTGACTTGACTTTTTGCACTTTTGATCAGGGTGTACCGAAACTAGAACTTTATCGACTTTCAAAAATTGTATTAATGAAATTCAACATTTTTTAAGAGCCAGTTATTATTATACCACATAGTACAATAAAGTTATCGAGAATTGAAATAATTTATAGCTTTTACGATTCTTTTTCATGCCCATAATTTGTAGCTGAATCAATGATATTTTCTTGATATTTGAGTATTAATTTTCATTAATTTTCACATCATTACTTTATTTATGTATGTTTGCTTATGAATATTCATAAACACTCACAGGCTGCGGGCTGATTAAAGAGTATTCAAACTCGTCAATTATTGTTTGGCATCAAATGTTTTACTAAGCATTACGAATGATGTCTCAGTTTTATTGGTTGGTTATCAATGAAGGGACCGTGCTGGACAGGTATGTATATAAAAAGAAGAAGGGTTGCAAATGTCACACATAGAGTGGCAGTGACCTATATATTAACATACTTACTTAGTACACATGCTAAAGGCAGTGATTATTATCGCATTGCCATCATTATGACGATTTAGACGATTTACACAGGCGCTGATAGATGGAAGGCTGCTTTCCGTTAGAATCGAGACACAATTCACTGATTAGTGCTGACCTCAAACCTTGAAGCGCCTGTTAAGCCAGATAAGCCACTCAGAAGTGGAACTACGCAACACATTGTGGAACTACATTTGACAATGATGCGAATCTCATCGCAGTCGAATTCCAAATTCACAACTTCAAAGACGTGAAAAATGAAACTAACGCAAATCGTGCTGATCTGTGCGAGTGTCTGCCTCTGTCTATGCTTATGCCCCAACGGCGGAGAGGCGTTGCATCTGCGGCAGCGACGTGTGGCAAATGCAGCACCCGATGACGACAATCTGGCCAATGAACTGGAGGCGGTAGCGGCAGCAGCGGAGGACGACGACTCGGATGAGGATGAGTCGGCGGAGAAATTTGTCTCGGATGTAACAACAACGGCCGAGCCGCTGGGCATTGTCTCCATCAAGTCGCGGGCCATTGCCATGGATCGAGCCCTGTGCCAGGTGCAATCGCGCTATCATCCGCACTATCCCAAGTGTCATCAATACTGCAAGAGGCTCGAGCATTGGATTGGCCAATGCTGGCGTGAAAGCTGCCACTGCATCTCCTAAGGCAACCGTAACCAGCTTCAGTTTCATCGTCAGTTTCCAAACTTTGTACTTATATAATTATAAGATTTGTTTTACAAAACTTCTAATTACTCACACTTGTGTTTGTTTGTTTGTTTGGCTGAACTTGTTTCTCGCACTTATCTTTGTTTGTTGCCTAGTTGATTTATCCTCTTAGATGTGCCTATTAAAGTTGAAAAACACTTTTTGGATGACTTCATCATCATCATCAGCAGCAGCAGCAGCAGCAGCAGCAGCAGCAGCATCAGAATCATCATCATTGCCAGTGTCGAATTAACAAGTTTTCATCATTTTCTTAATTCTTGGCAAATTTGTTGATTATTTTTGGGCACTTTGCAAACTTGCACCTTTACTTTTGACTTTTCGAAGCCGCTCCAAGTCGCTCCCAGTATGGAAATGGAGGCATCAATTATGCAAATTGATTTTAACTATATATTTACACAGACTTGTGGCATGGAATTAAATATTTCATCTGCATACAATAAGTCACACTCATCGGCAGAGTTTTAAACTGATTTATTAACGATCAAATACTTGAAAGTTCGCATTTTTTTAATTTGATTTCAATAAAACAACTGAATGGCTTATTTTTATTTGTCATACAAAAAATGTAGATTAAAACAATTATTCAAAATCAAAGACAAAATAAATATAAAAAAATAAATTATATCAACGAAAGTATAAAAGGCTCTAATTTCCGAGCAGCTAATATATCATTAATATGCGATATTTTAACAATAATAAGCCAGTAAATGAAGTAAAATATCGATAAAAATCAGACAGAAATCAATTTAAGTTGAAATCAAACTAAATCGACTGAAAAGTATATACAAAAAGTATAGCGCAAGTATTGGTTTTTAAGTGGTTGGAGTAGGGGATAGGGGAAGGAGGAGGTGCTTTGCAGCAGTATTGTACTATCATATGTGCAAGTGTAAGAGAAACAAAAAAATATATCTATGTAAAACCACACACATTTCGCTTGCTTTCCTCATGTGTGTGTTTGTGTGTGTGTGAAGAGTGTGCGAATGAAACTCTTTCATATGGTAATTTCAGAGTAAACAGTACTGGCCAAAAAAGCGCGACCAGAACATGCCGACAAGGACCACATGGACGGTTGGACAGACAAACGGACAGGTGGACAAACGGACGGACAGTCAATAGAGGAACATCTCTGAATATGCATACATGGAACGACTGACAGCTACTAATATCACATGTGTGTGCACACACACACACACACACACACACACACATATGCAGCTATTTATACCATGCTGGTGCAACTAAAATGCTCTGGTTACTGTTTTTACCTTTGTTGTTGTTGTTGTTGTTCCACTTGTTTCAGTTGTTGTTGTCGTTGCTTCAGTTATAGTTGTAGTTGTTGTTGTTGCTGCTGCTGTTGCTGTTTCTGTTGTGCATAGTAAGCACACAAAATGCATATTCATGAACTAAGTGGCTGCATTTCAGCGCGTTAATTTTTGTAAAGCTTCTTTGTGCAAATTGTGAGCATTAACAATTCTATTTTCTATGCTTTTTTGTGTTTTGAGCTTTGTATTTCTCTTTCTTTTTTTGGCAATGCCACTTCCACAGTGCCGTTAAAAAGTATGCGTCTCGCATTTGCATTTGCTTTCGCACACATTCTCCAAAATTATAATTATGCCCAGGCACTCGTACGACTAAATAATGAATATAATATCAGATGTGCCTCTTCTGCTTGTTGTGTTATATTTATTTAGACAGAAATTAATTAGTCAAGTTATGTGCAACTAATGCAAACATTTGGTATAAGCTGCTACCTGTCAAAAAAAGTTACGCGAAGAATTCTTAGTGAAGTGTATATATGTATGTATATATATAGATATATGTACATGCTTATAGACGTTTCTATAACTGTCATCCGCTATCACTAGCCGGGTATCAATTAAGGAGGCATCCAATAAATGATTGCCATCAGTTGACATTAACAAGGAATGGCCATGGATGGATGGCAACATTATTAGCCCATTTGATTGATCTGATTGTGTGCGGCCCTTAAAATTTAATGAGCTACCAGAAATGCCAAAAATATGCCCAAGCAATGGATTCGATATTCGGGCTGCTTTCAAATAATGCCAAATGGCAAATGCCAAATGTCAAATGGCAAATGGCACACGTCAAATGGTTTATGTGGGCATGTGTCTAAATGCCCTACAAAAAAAATGATAATAATAATAATGAATTATAATATTTAAAGCTACAAAATTGAAATGTAAGTGCATATAAATTGCAGCTATTTATTACATATACTTATCATTGGGCATATTCTAGTCGAGCCATCACAGCAAACAGGCTTTTTTCCAACATGTTTGCTCAGCACTTGTGCTGCGTGTGTTTTTGTGGGACCGGCTCAGCTGATTTAGCTCAATAATGCGACGCGTCCCTCACGTTGACAAGGGTCTCAGCAGCAGCAGTCGTTGTCAACAGATAATAACAACAATAACAACAACAATAAGTAGCAGCTCAGGAAACACGAGTTCGTTATTTTTACCACAATGTTAACACCGTTTCACGGTTTGGAAGGATGACTCTAAATTGAAAATTGCCATAGAATGCTTTACTGCAAGGTGCTTCCATTGATAACTGCACTCAAGAAAAAAAATTGCCTAACCTTCGTTGCTTCTATCATTCATAAAGTATATTTTTAAAAGGAATACTTGTGTCTTTCTAAAAATCTGCGTTTTTCTTTTCTTAATTCCAGGATACACTTTTGCTAAAATTTAGAAGTGTCTTTAGTTGTGCACCTGGTGCAACTGCTGATCCATTTGGCTTATCTGAGTTTTCCTTAACCTTCTTGGCATGGCATTCAGCTGATTTTGTTCTACTGTTCAAAATTAACCGAAAACCGCAACACATTTTTTCACTCAAATATGAAATTGTGACCGTGAAATTTGCACGAAAAACGTTTTTATTTGCTGGAAACAAAATAAAATATTCGAGTTGTTGAATTCAACTGAAACCCTGAGCTACAAGCTTACAAAATACGAAGATGCTTGATTGTTACAACCTATCCTACTAGCCTATTTCAATTTCAAAATGCAGTATTAATCGAACGGCCAAGTTTTGACCAAGAAATGTAAAATATTTATTAAATTTATAGTTATTAATGCAAATTGAGCAAATGATTGCACCCAGTACTAAATTCGTATTATAATAGTTTAAAGCGTTGTTGCCTTCTTCAAGCATCCTTAGTAAAATAAGCATCGTGGGAGCCGCAGCAGCAGAGGAGGCAGCAACACTACACTCAGAAAAAAGAAAACGGTGTGAATTCAAATTAAAAAGTCGACATATTTTTGGGTGCTTAGGGCAGCTCACCGTATTATTCAGAATGTAACTTTTTGTAAGGATATATTGTGTCTCTCTTAAAACCGGGGCTCTCCTTTTCCACATTTCAGGAAACATATTCCTAAAATATTTGTACATATTTTATATTTGATATTTATATGTGTACACAGAATTCTAGCATTCGATTTTTACTTATATTATTAAAAATCGTTAGCATTTTAATATTTGGACTTCAGATAGTTTATAAAAATTCATATAATTTAATTTGAAACCACATTTTTTTAGTTCTCAAGGAGAGTTTCATTTTGACGCGATTTTCCAAATGTCTGATCGAATTTTTTTCCGAGTGTAGCTGCTGCAAAGTTCTTAGCCAAGTTCGATCAAATTTGGGGTAGAAGAAGTAGGATGAGTGGGGGGAGTGGGGATGAGAATACTGTGTGCATGTAAATTTTAGCCAGATACAAAGCAAACATATCGTATAATTCATATAAATTTGTTGGGCACAAAACTCTCCCCGGGGTGCATTTAACTAAACGCAGCAAAAGCTGAAGTCGAAGCTGAAGCAGAAGCAGAAGGAGCAACTGAAGCCGGTTGACTGCTCGTGGCAATTATAAATTGTTGAAAATAATTTCATTAAAAATGTAAAAAGCGGCATCAAATGGAAAAGTGTATTATTAAAAGCCAGAGACCGGCAGGAGGACCTATCCCTGAAGTTAGAAACTTGAAGCAGCAGGAGTCTGAGCATCAGCAGGAGCACAAAGCCGTAGACCGGCCAACGTGGTCGTACATATTGGCAGTCTTTCTCTTTATCCGTCGTGTCCATGTCTATGTCCATGTCCATGTCCATGTCCGCGTCCGTGTCTGTGCCCGTGTCCCTATCCATTTTCGGTGTTGGCTACGTGCTGCCATTAACTTACCTTTTGTCCTGCTCACACTCACACACACCAAAAAGACATTGTCTTTGTTGTTGTTGTTGCTGTTGCTGTTGCTGTTGTTGTTGTTGTCGTTTTTGTTGTTCGAACTTTGACTTCCTGTGCCCGAAAGGTTTGCACTTTGCGCCTCCGCCATTTGGCTTGCAAATTTAATGCGTTCGTAAATTTCCAACTGAAATTTCATTTGCGTTAGTTCATTTCGAGTGCTCCCTAGCACACCTGCCCGGCTGCCCTCCTCCCCTCCTCCCACCCGCCCCGCTTGACCCCGTTGCTAGTTAACAGTTGGTATGTATGTATGTTTTTACGGCCATCATTTGAATATTAGCTTGCGAAAAATGTTCCTGCAAGTTTTGTTCATTTTGCCCCCAAAACCAAAAAAAATTCTCAAAATGCGTGTGGCATTTTTCGGGTACACAGGAAATTAAATGGTAAACTTGACACAAATCGGTATCCAGTGCAGTTCGCACCCAAATATACCAATGTTCAACTCGAAGCAGACCACCTGGCCTATATGCACATATACATTCATGATCAACATAAAGTCGATAAGGTCGATGCATGTTTTTATGCAAAACTTTATACTCATCTTCAGTATTGATTGCTTGTATTTAAATCAAATTTGCGTATTTTTTTTAACCATATCTTAAGCATTTTTCTCTTACATTTTCCAAAACATATTTACTGGCAGAGCCATAGGCTCAAAAGGCAGCATAATATATCTAACAGATCGCAGGGCATGACACACTTGACATAAAGTACGAGTAGGCGGCAACAGTTGGCATTATTGTATTTTGACTAATTTGCTGTAAATGATGTTAGCAGTGCTGATAATTTATATCTATATATACATATATATATATATATATATATATGCACATATTTTTCAGAACGCAGGTCGTTAACTCAATGGATTATATGAATCCAGTGTGTGTGTGTGTGTTGATTGTGCTTATTAGCACGCACAGTTGCTGCTTGGCCAACATGTGGTATGAGTAATGGGCTTAAAACAGAAAACGCAACCGAGCACCTAAATATAATACAGACTGTTTATTCGCGCTGTTTACTTATCATGAGTGCCAATGAGGAGTGTGGTTCTTCAAAAGAAGTCCCTTCTGGGAAGAGCAGGAGACGGCAAATGTTATTTAAAATTCACTTTAAATGTAATTATTGACGCAAATTAATCTTGGAAACAACCCCCAACCAAAATGCAAAATGCCTTAGAAGCATACGTGTACTGTATGATGTTAAAGATTCCATGAAATAGGATAATGTTACTAACTATTAATAATATTATTGCAAATTATTCTTTTTTGTAATTGGGCGGAATTGGAATGCGGAAATATCCAAACAAAAACAAAAACAATTAGCTCACCGATATTTAATTGTTTCAAGCAGCGTGTCAAACCGGAAACAGGACGCAAGCTTAGTTTGAGAACCAGTTACAGGAACCGATTCATAAGTTCTACCGAAGCCTTTTCAATTTACGTACCGCAACCGAATATGAAATACGAAGCCATGAAATTTAGTGAAGTTTTCTTCAAATTCATTTGCTTATTCACTAAAAATAGTAATTATTATTAACTGTAAGCACTATAAATACGTGCACATGTTTAAAATTTTGCTAAAGTATTTGAAAATATTTGGGTTTGTTTCTTCCGCTGCCGCATTTAGTTAAAGCTTGGTCGGTAATCGCCATTTAATTGCATTATGTCAGTGGCATTCCAAAGCCTTTCCAATTTGATTAAAATGAAAACAAACAGAAAATCAAAAAAAAGCGACTAAACAGCTAAAACCAACAAGCATTTAACAAAAATTAGGCGGGCACATCAACAAAAATACAGCAAGTACAAAGTAACAAAATTAAATGTGAAAAAAAAGAAACAGCAAAAAATATCTGTAAATTAGCTTAAATTTTGCACGCACGAATGAAACGCAGTGGCAGTCAAAAGTGGCCCAAGAGCCGACTCCAGTTGGTAAGTGAAATAATTGCTGGGGCAGGAAACATTAACTGACTGAGTGAGTGACTCAACTCGACTTGACTCGACTCAATTCAACTCGATTCGAGTCTCGACTCCACTCAACGCAAGCCAACTCAACTCTCAAGACAAGGCAACTCAATTCAGAGCTTCAGTTGATAAAGATTGTTCGACTGGCAGTTACCCTGTAAGCTGCCTCCTCTCACACAAAGCGTTACTCAACCAATTCAATTGTGTACTCGTACGTGGTTTCTTTTCTTTGTTCATATTGCATGCCCATTCACCCATTTGTTTTATACATCTTAGGGTATTAATATGAATCGACTAAAAAAAGAAATGAATAAATGCAGAGTATTCGTGTTGACGGAGCGCCCAAAGCGTTGCACACTTCACTGCGTCCAGGCTGACGCTGTGCAGAAGTGGGAGTGGAGCGGCGGTTTGAGGGGACGATTGCTCTGGAATGTACTTAAGGAGTCCGGAGTGCCGAATGCGGCTGTCTGCCGGCTGTCTTACACGACACGGTTTACCATCTTAGCCCATTCCCGTTGCCGGCAGGGCGTTTTTTTCATGCTGATGAGTTTGAGTCGCGGTGCCAGGCGCAGATAAAAATTCATTTCACAAATGAGCTTCATGATGGCCAAAAGCAAATACTCGATCCACGTTAACTGGGCTCACACATGTACACAAATCAATATTTCACGCATCTGTTAATCAGCGTTTCTTCACACAGGCACACAAGCATTCTCAATGGACCGCCAGGTAGATGGGGGATATATTAAAATGAAATACAATAAGTACACATACCTGTACAGTATGGCCTGCAGGCAGCTGGCACTTTTTTATTTAATAATTCCTTAAGCAGACAACACAAAATACATATTTTGTATACCTTTGTAGAGGGCATTATAATTTTGGCAGACGGCGACGACCCCCTAATGTATATATAAGAAAACAAATATATAGCATTTGTTTAAAACATACAAATATTAAAATATATCGTGCTGTAAATACAAATTTAAATGTTAGCGCATTAACTCCGGTCTACAAGGGTATATAATATTCTGTGTGCCCAAGATAGCAGTAATTTCTTGTTTAAAATAACAGATAAATTATTCAACCTCTTGCAAATATGCCATGGGTGGAAATATTTAAATACCTGGCTGAGCTACACAACCAATATCAGGATATTCTTGGCTATAAATTCGCTAGACAATAGTATCGTCATCAGATAAATTAAAATACTCAAAATATTTAATGCCACAAAACTTTTAGTTGAGAAATAAATCGAGATTATTATTATATAAACCAATACCAATAAATTTATTTAACAGCATAAATACCTTATTAAAAAGCCATATATGAAAAGTTTTATTGTAACTTATTTAAATGTATACTAAATAAATTGCAACACTTTCTTTTAAAATTCTTAATCTCACCTTAAATCAACTTCATTAAGTTTATAAAATTATATTTTGGTTGATGTTATTTAATAATTATATTATTAACAGAACAGCAGCCAAATAAGAGTAAAAAAAAACCATTGAAAATGTATGCAAACATTGTTAAAGCATCATAATTTGCGTAGTGCTATTTCGGATTTCCAATCAATGAGCATTTACGAGCAAAATATAAGCACGGACTCCGTTACTCTTTCAATTGGTTCAACAATTTGCGAGCTTATTTATTCATATTTGATAGCTTGAGCAGCAAAAATGTTCAGTTAAACGCTTGCCTCATTGTTGTTGCATCCATACAACAGTCGCGAAAATGAACACAACGACATCAGCTAACCTCGAAAATTTCCAATTCGATTCCAATGTGTACTACGCGAACCATCTCCTCACCGGATGCAGCACTGATAGCGGAACTTTTACTATTTGCGCAGAGAGAGGGGGATACTGTGGGGGTGCTAGGTGCAGAGGAGACTGCGGTTGCGACTCTTAATGTAAAAGTGGAAATGTGCGCGTGTGCCTCACCAAATATTTATGCTGGGCACTCGAATATTCAGTGAGCTACAAATCGACACTTGGCCAGCAATTGCATTTAAATAGTTTTTCATTTGACTGGGCAATTTGCGTTGTATTTTGGATGCCTGACCATTATTTTGGGCCATTTTTCTAACGGCCATCATTTTGTATTTTCGGCATTTTGTGCTTGTTTTTTTTTTGGAATTTTGGAATGTTATGCGATTTTGTATTCGGTTTCGTTTTAAAATTTAAATGAGAACAACGATAATAATGATGTACAAAGTTATACATATAACAGGCAGATTTAAAAATCAGCAAATTCATAAGGGATCAGAATCAAAATAGTCCAATAATGTGTGTCAAATGTGTGTATAAGATGTGTACGCCTTATGGACAGTGTATCTTCTAGTCGAACTCTCTCGTCTACGGCATACAGAAAACTTATTTTTTCTCTGGGCTTCGATTTCAGTTTGGGCCCATTTCAAAGTGCTTCTGAATGCGCAGTGTCAGTGGTACAATTCCTTGTCATTTCCTTGAAAAATAATTGTCATGCTGTTTTTGTATTTTTATTGTAATTGTTGTTGATGATTGTTGTTAATTGTATACTTTTTGCATAGTTTGGGGCGCTGCAAAAGCGAATTCAACAAATTTCAGACAATTGATGTCGCAATAAAATAGATTTATTTGAAATGTGAAATCAATGCGCATTTGAAGGACAACTCAAAGTCGGTTAAATAATAAAAATGATGATAGCTCTGCTAGACGATGTTTAATGTTATGACTACAACTAACAGTGTTGTATCAAGCATCCGACCCGTTGCCCCTGCTCAAACAGCTACATTTACAAACACAAACGGGTCAAGTTGCGGAAAAAAATCAATTAATAAAGTTGAAGTCTTTCTTTAGTTCTCGGCCAGCAGATACCCTGTTTCATATTTATGTCAATCATCGTGTGAAGCCGAAACGAATTTAAATTCCGATTTCTCCAAAGCTATTTTTAGTATTTGGTTCCGACATTTTTACCTTACGCTACACAAGCAAAAGGTTAAAATAGATATATAGAATAAAAACCTCATACATTTTTTTAAAGAGTGATAAAATGAGAATAATTAAGATATGTGCATATCATTGATATCAGTGCAGATTTGGGTCGATAATTGTTGTGCACTGTATACTGAGTATCCACTAGTTAACCATTTGTGCAGTTGGACAATCTTGTTTGATTTTATTATATATATATATATATATATATGGTTTTTTTTTGGTTGGGGTTATGTGTATTCCCTTGTCCAATTAAACGCATTTTTCTGCCCGCCAAAAAGCAACAACAAACTTTTTTGATTAAAATTTAAGAAAGTTGTGCTTCTTTCTTCTTTTTTTTTTTGTTTGTTTGAAGTGGGCAACTGGCCATAAGTTTTTGGTGGGATAACCAACCAACAAGTGGCAAACTGTGAGAGGCTGGACTGAGGCGATGAATTTGTGTTGTTTTTGTTGTTGGGTGGAGATGCGTAAGCAAAAGTACGAAATAAATTACAATAACAATAAAACGAAGTGGCTGGCTAACGTTCCTGCCACGATGCTGTGACGTGGCTGTTACAATTGCAACAGCGCCTCAAGTTGTTTACTGGCAAAACTTTAACCAGAAAAATTACAACATCGCCGCAAATTATCTGCGCCAGTGTCGCAGCTCAAGTTGAAACCATAGCCGGGCGGCACACAACAACAGCAGCAACAACAAATTGGCATAATTTCAATGTGAAACTTATTCAAAGTCAATTGTTGGCAGGCGGTGCGACGTGCGCTCAAAATTAGCAGCAGCAGCAGCAGCAGCAGCAGCGGCAGCGGCAACAGGAACCAAAGTGCGGCAAGCCGTCAAGCCACGCCCAACGTGGCCATAACGCCCCCCACACACACACTCAGATTTAGCAGCAGCAACAACAACAACAATGTTGTTGCTGTCAGCAGATCCAAATGAGCATTTGAAACATTTTCATGGAAAACTTTTTCTTTGTCCACGTCCGCGTGTTCGCGTTTTATTTCACTTTTTATTCCAACTGTATGCATATATATATTTATATATATATATTTATTTTTTCTTCTTCTTCTTCTTTTCTGCTTTCTCGGTAGCGCGGAAATCGTAATGAATAATTTTGCTTTTAACTGTTTGGGGAGTCCGACAGCAACAACGACAACAACGACAACAAAAACAAAAACATCGACGACTGAGGCACAAAATCTGAATTCGTATCTGGTTCGGATCGTCAATGTGGTACTTAGTTGTGGCTGTTGGGTTAATTTTTTGGCTTGGTTTGGTTTCACTTTGGTTTTGCCTGTTGACAACTTGATTTTACTGGCACTGAGGCACAAGCAATGACAATGGCAGTGTCAGAGACACGGGCAGGGGCAGGGGCACGAACAGAGCTGTCATCTAGACCACAATTAAGGTAATACATTGCACATGTGTAAATGATTGGCAAGTGTGCAACTATTTAAGCTCTTGTTTAGAGCTGTCAACAATATCAACAAGTCTGGTTTAGGTGTGATATTTTGTCGCTTAATGATATACAACATATATGCAAATGAGAATCAAACTATATTTGATGCGTACAAATGTAAAGAGAACTATTTTAAATAAGTATTACAATCAATCTTTGCAAATTTTAAAACTAATAATGTAACTTATGAAATGTATCTATACAAAACCTAATTTATTGCGATTGATGCGATTTGACTACAGCCGGTTAGACAAGTCAGATGTTGATGCTGATTAAGAATATGTTTACATATATATATATATGTATATATAAATTCCCTCTGCCTGGTATAGACTTTTGCACAACTTCAGTAGGCGTTTTTCTTTTGACCATTTCAAATGGATTCAGGATATAAAAGTAAGGCCATCACTTGATGCGACTTGACCGCATAGTCAAAGCCATTTAAACCAGTTCAGATGCTTTTCTGTGCTGACTGCAACCGGTTGGCCATGCAACTGTTGTTGCTGTTTCACCCATTGATGCAACAACTGCAACAACTGCAACAACGGGCAGCTGCGCACTTCCGTGGCAATAAGCAGCCAGCCAGATTCGCTGGCTTCCTTTTGGGATCACAACTGGTTTTGAGCCAAAACAACTTTAGCTGGATTTGTTGCGCTGATTTAGTTTCGTCTGCCCACTCGCATCGATTGCATAATGCACTTCAAATTGCTTTCTTTTTGGATTCACGCACTGCGTTTCCTGACACGTCCATGGATCCAGCTCTTAACACATAGTTGCGCCGGGTGAGCTAATTAGTTGCCAGCCATCCAGACAGGTAGCCAGGCAGACAGACAACTGGCCTCCTTTTTTGGTTGTTAGCTGGAATTGCATGAATATGGCCAGCATCAGCAACAGCTAGCCAACCAGTAATCATGACATTCCATTTGATGGTTATGAAATGGTATAAAATTTAATGACAAACCAAATATTTGCACAATTTGATTCCCGACTGGCTCTCCATAATTGCACGAATTATATGGCAATTTCGACACAGCACATTTCACAGTTGCCTTTTATGCAAATCTGATTAATATGCAATTTTTGTTAAATTATATATATATTATTTTGAGAACATTAGAACAGAACAATTGCAAGTTTTCGACTATACAAAGTATTTTTTGAATTACCACAGCAAAAGCATATAAAATATATATTGAAGATCACGGCTAACTGAAGCCAATCATTGATATAGATAAAGTAAGTGTATTGGCTTTAGGCGTAAGTGCCCAGCTCGCAGAATCTGATTACACTCATTATATATATATATACATATATCTTTTTTATTGCTATCATAAATTGATTGGTACTGATCTTGATCAAGAAAGCGTCGGAGATGATTCTTTCTGTATGTTACATCATTTTAAACAACTTCATTATACCCTTTCGACACATTTTCAATGTGTTCATGACATTAAAATATATTTAACGAATTGTAATTTAAGTTTTGTGCATGGGACTTAATTTTATTTCATTTGACTTCTGCTTTCATTCAGGCCTTAACATATTGGTTAGATATTATCAGTGTGTGTGTGGGAGTGTGTGTGTGAGTGAGTGTAGAACAAATGTTTTGTCAGCGATTTATAAATATTTCAAGGTTAAAGTAACTGTTCGCCATAAATTCTGGCAACGCATTTCTCATTAGCATATACTCATGAATTTAAGCCTCCAATTCTGAGCCATGCTACCAAATTGGAATAAATCTGTATTTCGATATTATAGAATTGCCAACGAATCTGTTTCAATTTGATATGCATGGAAATTGGGCAACTTCCTCCTTTTAACGAGTTGCTCTGTAAACAGCAGCTCTAAAATAATTTAAAAGGGCAACGCAACTAAGTTTGAGAAGCTTTTAAAATGCCAAAAAGCAAATGGAGAAAATAATGATTCAACAATTTAAAGTGTTGTTGGAATCGAAAGTTTTTGAACAAAATCTGGGCGACTTGTTAGATAACGAAATTAGTTAAACAATAAAAAAGTTGAGTCCAATAATAGAATTTATCAGAGAACTTATACTACTTATTTGTCATCGAGACAAAGAGTTAATCTGCAACAATGTTGCACCTACAGCTATGCAAATAAGTTTAGTATACGCAACAATTTTCAAACACTTGCCGCCACTCAAAGTCCAAAATTGTCAAAAGCCCTTAAGTCCAAAAAGTCTTCTTAACTATTACATTTCGAGCTGTGTCTGTCAGGTATATCCAACTGGAAACTAGAGCGGAACCTTAACTGGAATAATATACATATGTATATATATATATTTATATTTATATTTATCTTATATATATTTATATGACTGCCAAAATATTTGGTCATCTTAATTTTTCTTTACTCTTGTTGAGCAAAAAAATAACCGAATACTTCACATGTATGTTCAGCACTTGATGCACATTTGGGCACAAGCCAGGACGAAGGATGTGAGGATATTACTAACAAGGAGTGGCATAGAAGAGAAAGAGATAGAGGGAGCGAGAGCGAGTCAATTGTTGTTCCAGCACATTCTAATCCTTGTTCTGGGTGTGTGTGTGTGGTAGAGGAGTGCTTCAAACAGTCACCGGCTCGTCAGCAGGACGAACCACAGCTGCTGTCGCTTCTGCCCTAAAGCCTTTTGTTATTTTCCAGTCAACGTTTGCACTGCTAATTATAACTCTTTTACACCGGGTACCCAGCTACCGTTTCGCAACAAGAACAACAACAATAAGCAGTAAGTATTTTAGAAGCAAGTGGCAAGTGGCAAGTGGCACCATACTGCAGCCATCCGGCTCGCAGATTCTTTATTTCCGTATATGTTGTGCCTTGGCACAAGCTTTAAACTTGCCACTTGCCACATTTTATGCGAGACTGCAAATTGGGGCTTTCATTTGATGTAACATGGGCATTTTGGACATCGTTGTTGTTGTTGTTGTTGTTGTTGTTGTTGTTGTTGTTGTTGTTGTTGTTGTTGTTCTTGTTCTTGTTGATGTTGCTGTTGCTGTTGTTGTTGCTGTTGTTGTTGCCATGCAGAAGTAACAGTTAAGTTTTACTGAAAGCCACTTGATTTTATTAGGAACGCTCATAAAGTCGTCCTCGTAAGCGCTTCGCTGAGCAACAACGCAAAGTGTGCGTAGGCACTGGTGAGGTGGATTGGGGGGAGGGGTTGGGGGGTGGGGGAAGTTGCGGCAAAACCCGAAGTAAGCGCTAAGGTGGCTAGTGGAGATGGGGTAGCACTGTTGCATGGAATGGGATGCTGAATGTGCTCAACAGTTTTTATAGTGCCAAACTCTTAATGGATGTTAAATTTGCAATGCTCTTGTGTAATAATAGGCCCCAATATGGCGAAAATGAAAGTCAAAGTGCGACACGACAGAAAGAGAGAGAGAGAGAGTGAGAGAGCGGGAGAGAGAGGGAGAGACTGAGAGAGATAGATAATTGGAAAGTGGGATCTAAGTGGGTATTTAATTGTGCATACGCATCAGCTTCTACTTAATCTAGATGCATTGTCAGTTAAATGAAAAGAAGAAATAAACGAAGCCAATGCATTTAAAAATTTCAATTACTCTGACTTTGAGTACTACACGCAATTGAAATAGCTGTAAGCATAAAGTCAACAGAAAAACTCTACAAGCAACTCATCAGGATAATTAATTGAATAAAATTAACGACAAATTATGTACTTTCAAAGCTATTTCAACTATTGTTTCTCTCTGTTTTTATTTAAGTGTTTTTTTTTATAAACTATCACTCTTTTCAATAATGTGGCTGTGTAAAAATTAAATATGAATAGAAAGGACATTAAGAAGCAGGGTGTCCAATAGGATACAGATCCAGAAACGTACGATTTTTTCGTTTTAGCTATAATTAATCGATATACAATCACGCTGATTGCTTAATGATAAAATCACAATATACTTGGCCAAAAAATGATCACATTTCCGAATTATTTGCAACGTTATGCAGCCCGTTTTATATACACATAATACATTAATTTTGCATCAAAATGTAAAAAGACGTCTTCCTCAAAAATTGCGAGAAACTCATGCTTTCAGTTTTTCTTTTATGTTGTGTAAAAATTCAAATTCAAACTGCTACATCTTCACCATAAATGATGCCATTTCGTAATTAATTTCAAGCTAATGAAAGTTGAAATGCAAGGAGAGCGTGCAAGTCTGCATAAGGATTAAAAAATATGACCTAAGAACGCAATAAATCGCAAATGCAAATGTGGAGCACAAGCTCGTAAAGTGGGAACAGACGTTAATGGCAATAGCAAGAATAGAGTGGACAACCGGAGGCAAACAGCAGAAATATGAGTGGGTGGCATGCGGCATGTGGCACGAGCTGTGGCACGGATGGCTACTGCACAAGTTCAAAGAATGACAGCGGCACAACCTGCAACAGACAGCAGCAAACAGAATGATGGGGGCAGTAGGTGTGGATGGTGAAAATTAAAAAGGGAAGAGGGGATACAGCAAACTGGATGCTGCGTCGGTAACTAAACGCAACACCAGCGACCTTACGCAGCTATTGTTGCTGTTGGTGTTGTTGGTGTTGTTGTTGCTGTTGTTGTTAAGTAGAATTTGCATTTTGCCGCAGCAAAGTGAAAAACGAGAAAACTTGGCAAAGAGCCGCCAGCGACTGCTAATTGGTTGCAATTGCTGTTGCACTTGACGGGCGGCCAGCTTGCTAGCTACAAAGCTGACCAACAACAACAACAACAACAACAGCAATAACTATAACGGCAACAGCAACAGCGCTGACAATGGCCAAGGCCTCTAATGATAATCAGTCGATTATGGCCATGATTATGCTCTCACTCTCTGACAGCGAAATGCAGCTAAACAAACAAACAAACAAACAAACAAACAGACAAGCCAAACAAACAAACGAACTATAGCAACAATAATCTAAGATCAGGTGCTTGCACCCAAACTGTAAGTTGCATGTTGCATGCCGCGTGCTACGAGCATGCCTATAAAATGCAGCGCCAACACATTGCCCATTTCACTCTCACTTTGTTAGCTAACACGGCCAGTCAACATAAACGTGCCACTTGCGACTTGCAACACACGCTGCGTATGCGTTATGTTCAAGCAATACAAATTTGATTAACTTAAACGCAATGTTTCCGATTTTTTTTATCGTGTTTTTTGTTCTATTTTAAAACAGTGTAAATAGCTCAACAACAAAAAACAAACAAACTACATACGTTTTCTGTTAAGTGACAAAAATAATACACAAAATTAAATATAAAAAGTGATTGTGAATAATGTCGCCCATAAAGGTGAATAATAACTATATATTCCAAAATAAATTAAAAACAAAAAATCCGTTTTTTTTTTTCATTTTTTACGCACTTGCATTGCAGGTGTTAATAGATGCTCGTTGATTAACTTTGGTTTTCGTTCATTTATAAAATTAGCTGTTGTTGCTGAATGTGTTTTATGCAATATTTAGTGTGTTGCAAAAAGTACTGAATTAAAAAGAAACAAATTATCCTGCATATGTACGAATGAAAAACGATTTAATGAAATCCATTTAGTTGTTTAATCAGCTGAGGTTTTTAGGGACAAGTATGTAGGACAATTAATTAAATTGCTTTTCGTTTGACTAAAAGCAATTTACATATTATCAATATGTAACGCAAAGCCACACATAATTCCACATCAATTCAAATTATCTCATTTAGACAATAAATTATAATAAATATAACATCAAATCAAATTAATATCGTTCAACATTTTACAGCAACTAAAACTGAGTTAAAAGTTATCCCAAGCCTTTTTACAGGCGTTGGAGCTAAAAAAAATTATACGATATGGTATTAACTATCATAAGATTAGGTAATGAAATCATCAAATTAGTTAACAAAACGCACTCGTTAAGATGGCTCAGATGACTGATTAAACAACAAATATCCTAGTGCCTATGAATAGTACAGGCTTGTTATTCCAATACTCGTTTGTGCAGCACAGTTATGAGTGATGAGAAAGGGCAGACAGACAATGTTGCTTTTCTATGTTTTAATATAATAATTAAATATTTAAGCTAAAATGAACAAAGACATCTAAGGTAATTGCAGTTGGCCAGAGACACCAGTTCGAAGACAAGCCACATTTATCCATAATCAAAAACGACTTAAATTAATTATCAAAATTAAATCTAGATAGGACAGCGCAGACTAGAAAGCTACTTTGTTAAACTAGGTATATATAAACTCAATCTGACCGAGATGCTTGAAATTGTTTAAGTGAAAAGCTATAGATCGAATAGGTCCCAGTGCACATGGCCAATAATAATAACAAATCAAACGTCAGAAGAGTGTTATCTTTTACTTTGTATTCGTGACTATTCACTGTTGTTGGCTTAATTCCACAATTGGTTGTTTAACGTTATTAAATTTCCGTAGTACGTTTCGTAAATTGAAAATTGGCAGACATTTGTCTTTTTGATTTTCTTTTTCCATTTCCATTTATACTTCCCGGGGATTGCATCTGCCGGCTGGCACGCAATCCGATTGCATTTCTGCTTTTGAAGCTGCAATGTGGAAAGCAAATTATAAGTTATAAATTCACTGGGTGTAGCTAAACATTTTGAACTGTGATCAGGTTCGTTGAACGTGGCACAGAGAGAAGTTGGTGTTGAGGCTGCTGCTGCTGCTGCCACTGCAGATAATAAATAGTTTTTAATTATGCTATGTAGTGCGAAAATAATTGCATTTGCAACAGCAACATCAACAACAACAACAACAACAATGACAACAACGAGAGCAATTTGCTTAATATTGTGTACGGCTCTCACATTAATTAATTTAATTGCATTTATAAATCGATTTAATGAAATTGATATTGTGAAATTACAAAGCAAAAATGCAGCATGCAACATTAAACATGAAATATGAATCAAGTCTTAATCAAATGTTTGTACTCTTTCTGTCGACATTAGCCGGTTCATTATGCCACATTAAGTGCCACAATTCGTATAATGTGCTAAATTTATGTTACCGTGCTGTAACGTCTGCATATATATTTCTGTATTTATATATATATATATATAAATATGATGCCAATTAAAATTAAATATAAATGTTGTCGCTCTGTCTCTCTCTCTCTCTCTCTCTCTCTCCCTCGCACAGCTTGCAGTGTTGCTCATTTGCTGCATGCACCTGGGACATGCCACAGAGCTGGAAACGAAGCCAACGGTCACCCAAGTTGAGACAGTCGCAACAACAAAACTAACAGCCAGCGTTGAGGAGCCAAAAAGTAAAACCGAAAAACGTGATTCCTCCGACCAAACAGGTCAGTTGCAAAAAGTTCTAAAAAAAAAAAAAAAAAACAAGTAAACTAACACTAAAATAAATGCTCATTTAAACAATAATTTGCCAAAAAGTAAGTTTATAGCAATTTAACAAGTTGAATTTAATGCAGCTACCGTGTACACCAGCAAGCCAGCCAAAGAAACGCCATTCCGTTCAATTTTCCCATCGGCAACATACTACGAGGCCGCAGAGAGCGGTCCCATCTTTGAGCCAACAACGTTGCGTTATACGGCAGCCGATGCAGCACCGCAGGTATGCAACAGCAACATCAACATCAACAGCAACAGCAACAGCTACTGCAACATACCGCATTCAATTCTATTTAATGAACTCAACTCGACACTTGCAGAGCTACTATGAGAAACCGGCAAGCGGCAGTCTACGCTATGTGGCACCAGCAACTGCGGGGCACAAGCATGCAACCGCCTTGGGTAGCCTCCCAGGGCCACTGCAATTTGCAACACAGCAGCATATACAGCAACAGCAACAGCAACAACAACAGCAGATGCAGCAGCAACATCAGCAGCATCGCTTCAGATTTGCTGTGCCGCCACAAGTGGAGCTGTATCAGCGGCCGGTTGTTAAGTTGGCAGCACCACAACAGCATCCGTTGCAACCCATTTACAGCTATGGGGAGCAGGCGCCAACACTTTATGAACGTGCCGCACCGCCGCAATATCAATTGGCAGCAACAGCAGCCACGCAGCAACATCAGCCACAGCAACGTTTTCAGTATATTATTGCCATACCGCTTTCGTACATGAGACAGCTGCAGCAGCAACTTAGCGCCGGCTTGCTACCAGTGCCGCCAAGCAGCGCGGCCAGCGAGAGGAGCTCAACCTCAAGCACCAGCAGCACTACTACCACATCCACAACAGCACCAGTACCATCAGCAGACACAGCAACAACACAATCAACCGGCGCCGCTCGTCATCCGATCATGCAGCTGTTTGGTCCGCTGGCTCGCGATCATCAGGGCATATATCGTCCATATTATCAATCGGATGCCGCCAGTGCACCAACCGCTATACCCAGTCCAATTGATGGGTATGGCCAGCACTATGTGCAGATACCAGCCAACGTATTGCTAGCTGCCGCACAGCAACTGCAACAGCAACAGCAACAACAACATCAGCAGCATCAGCAACATCAACAACCACTTCAAGCTCTGTATCCCAAATCAACCACATCGCCAGCATCCATTTATCAACCATCGCTCGTCTATCAGCCACATCTACAGCCACAGCAGCTTCATCTGCAGCGCATCTATCAGCACCCGCCAATGATCTTTGCCGAGCAGCCAATGGGTCAGCAAACCACCTCTCTCTACGGTGAGTGCCACAAAGAATATTTGTATCAATGTTAGTATGGACAGCATACAGTTATTTGCCATCATGTAAGAGAAACCTTTTATTATTCCCATAGCTGACGAAAGACCTGAGCAAATCTCAAGTTTATGTTAGAAAATTTAGCTTGATTTAGTAGAGTAAATAATGGTTATATTGAAATTGCATATAACTGTTTATAACTGTTGTAATAACTGTTGGATGACGACGAGAAGTGTGGACAACTGTGCCATGTGCTTTCAACCTGGCAATTAGTGTTCATTTTATGCAGCCTGGCAACTCTGGCAACTGCAAAACGCCTTTGGCAATTTGGAAGGCGTTGAGAGTAGATGATTATGATAATGACGATGACAGCGTTGATGATAACTTTGTTTACTAGGCTCATATTTTGCAGCATATCCGGTACACCAGCAACAACAGCAGCAACAGCAACAGCAACAGCAGCATCAGCAGGGGCGACTGTTGCGATTGGGCCTCAAGCAAACGCAGCAGCAACATCAATATGTGGCCACACCATCCGCAGCAACTCCTTTCGCATCAGTGCCAGCAACGACATCGGCAACGACCACATTGCTGTTGCCCCCAGCAACAACAGCAGCAGCAGCTGCCGCAGCTGCACGTGAACAGCAGCAGCAGCAGCAGCAGCACAATCAAGGAGCGCCCATCGTTCACTACAATCCCATTTATGTGCAGTCACCAGCCGAACACCAGCAGCAGCAGCAGCAGCAGCAACATCAATTTGCAATATTGCCACGTTTTAGCAATAATAACCCAAAGGCCGCTTACAATCTAGCGCATGAATCAACGCCACCAATTCATGTTGTCAGATTGGCAGCTGCGAACGCATTAGGACACCACCAACCACAGACGATACAGCATTACCAGCCGTATCAAGCAACCCTGCAGCACCAGCAGCAGCAGCAGCAACAACAGCAACAGCAATTCTATCAGACTCATGCTGGGCCGCTGTCCAACTACGTCGAGGAGCAGCAGCAACAACATCATCACCATCACTCACATAGTCCAGTCTCACCAGCTATTATACCATACTTTAGCCATCCGGGCGCCGTGCACTATGGCACACATTTGTATCATCCGGTGGCTGGTGCAGCCACAGCGTTAGCAACTAGCACAAAGCAGCAACAGCAACAGCAGCAGCAGCAACGACTGGCGGCAGCAACAACCGCAACAAGTGGAAAGTTGTCGGGTGACAATGGGGCTAACGGTGCAGGGGTCAAGCAGCCAACAACCGCCACGAATATTGTGAAATATCCCTAAGCAGCAATATCAGCAACAGTAGGGGCACCAACAGCAGCAGCAGCACAGCAGCAACAGAAATGAAGAGCACGCCGCCAGCAGAAATTTTGCTAGCGGCCATTTTTTAATGTGTGTATATAGAAATGTTGTGTAAGCATGTGTGTGTCTATGTTTGTGTGTGTGTGTGTCTATGTGTATCAGTACTTGTTATTTTTCTATAACATTCTGTCAGCTTTTTAGCTGTTATTGCTGTTGTTCCTACAGTTGTCACACCGCTTGCATAGTTCTTAATATATATATATATATTTTTTTTTTGTTTATTGATCATATTTTGTTGTGGTTCTGTGCGGCTTATTATTTTTAACACTTAATTGGCAACATTTTTTTTTTTTGGTAAAATTATTTATCATCGTTTTTTATGTAAATATTTGAAATTCTAAATACACTGCGTCAAATACCTTTAAATATATGTTTATCTATCTTTAAATCTTTTTGTATTTTTTGATTGTTGGTCATTTATCTCAAGATTAAATTCGGGGTAAAAGAAAGTGGCACGCCGAAGATTACATACTCTTGCAGATCAAACAACAAAACTAAAAACCCTTTTGCAAGTGCTAAAATATTCTAAACTTGCTAAAGCCTGGCAAAACAAACACGTCGGGCTTTGATTCAGAATGGTTTATTTTAGAATTCGACTAATTAGCTTAACGCTTAAGAGCCTTACATACCCATAAATGATAATAAATTATTTTTATTATATTTATGGGAATACACCAAAAATGATTAAAGATATAATGCTGCAAATATCAATCATAGGCAATGAACTCATATGTATATGCTTTAGCCATTTGAATAATAATGATAATTTATGGACAATGACAAACCGTAAATCGCATAGCCATTAACCGACCTATGCGGGCTTTGCCTAGAGAACCTCTCTCTCCCCCCCTCCCCCCCACCACCATCACAAACCAAACCAGTCACAGTCTGGCACCTATATAAAATCTCTGGAGAGTTTTTTATTTATTTGTTGTAGGGAAGTTAAGCGTGTGTTTTTATTTTATTGAAAAGATTTCTGCACAAATATGATTAAGTTGAATGCGTAAGCTCTGATTTTGGCATAAGCGGGGCTGTCAACCGCAGCGTTGGCCACAATTAAAAATGTTCATTTTTAATAAACTCTTATTAAGAACTGAAGCAAGTGTGTATGGGGCAAGGGGCATGCGGCATGCCGCTGTGTGTGGGGCAGTGCGGCGATGATGACAAAGCTTTTCGATTTTTATTTTTCGTTTAATTACCATGTAAATCCATTTAATAATGAGCTGCAGGATTATGTAATAAGCGCTTCAAAAGTCTACAGAAGAGTTTGTGCGCCGCTCCTGCCCAAGTTCAGAGGTTCGTACAAATCACAGACCCGCAAATCCGTTGACATGCGTACAAAACACATGCAACCACAGCAGCAAAAGTTAAAAGTTATAGTTCTGTTCGGATGGCCGAAGATTAAATACACTTACTGATGGTTAACACATCGGAGCAAGCATATATTAGGGCTTTATTAATTCGAAAACCAATTCATTTCGAGCACATTTTAAACACACAAAAACAAATTGAAGAAAAAATCAAAATATTCATTGGTTGGACCAGTTTTTAAATGAAATATCAAAGTGAATTAAAATTAAATACATATCAAATTCAATATAATCTTATATACAACGATCAATCTGATGTTAGCTTTCAGTTTGACTCTTGATATTTGTAAAGATTTTTTTTTACAAAACAATTTACAACACAATTTGAAACGGAATACGAAGTTCAGGAAAATACATACGGAGTTGAAAGCTTGACATTGCTTTGGACACACGAAGATACAATCACAATACCCACTTCAAGGGTATACAAAGTGGTATAGTTGGTGTGAGAGCACGCTGCAACTGTATAAGATAAATAACTTCCGCCGAAGGCCAGTGGGCGACACTTGCATGAAATGCGCATTTCCGGTTGCAGCTGAATAAAAATGACGGCACGCACACACTCGCCACAGTCTCGGACACGGAACGCTGCCCACCAACGGCTCTATTGGTAACCATTGGACGGACGGACATACATTTTTTTTCATTCTTTTTTTTTATTTTTTGTCCTTTTTATTTTGTGCTCAATGCGTGCTCGCCTTTTAAAAATTGTAGGCAAGGGAATGTGTGTGTGTATCGGTGTGTGTGTGTATGTGTGTGTGTGAGTGTATGTGGGTGTGGGTGTGGGTGCATGTGTTAATGCATGACAATTTAAAGAAGAATTTTCAATTTGATTACAGTCACTCTGCGATTGTCATTTAACTCATTGAGTTCATTTGATTCAGCAGCGTGTACACCGAGTAAGCTCCCTTGACAACCTGCAAAAGGAATGAAATATTCACACATATTAAATACATATATTATCCGAAGAGATCACACAGATATAATTAAGTTGCTAATATAAGTTCATCATTCATATTTTACTGGAGCATGCAACAAATGAATCAATAAGATTCAAAACAAAAATGATTGCTCAAAATAAAGTTCTGGCAAATGGAGAATTGAGAAAGAACATGAAAGAAAATGCATATTTATTTAAATTTTAATATGCTTTAATATTTTAGTTTCGAGATATAAGTGTAATTTAAAAATGGCTTATATTTGTAGCTCATAATACATGAGCGCTGTAATACGTACCGACAATAGAGTTGTCATGCTTACTGGCAAATATCCGATTGCCATAATGCCGGCGGAACGCTGGGATCGCATTAGCATAATTAACACGATGCGACGATGCTCGACAGGCATACAGACCCAATTGCAATTGTAAATCGCCCTTGTCATCTGCTCGGCCTCATATTGCACCAGCTCGGAGGCATAGCAAACGATGTACATTTCAGTTAACATGTTCACGAGAATAATGAGCACGTATACAATCCGGAAAAAGTCCAGGTTAATTTGGGCTGCGAAAACGGCATGTGTACATGTGGCGGTTGCTGTACAAAGGCATTGCATAAAACAGGCCAATGACAGACTATCCTCAAGGATATTTCGCAATCTGTAAATGACGTTCCAATGACTTTCACTAATTGGAATTAGGATTTTCATATATATGTACATACTGCAATATAATCTGGTGAGACTCAACGCATTCAATCAGTTGCGAATAGCTCTGTTCGCGAGTTGCGCCCTTTGTATTCCCCACCTTAGCAATGCGTATGGCCAGCGCCTTCCAGTGGGCAGCGACTATCTTGAGATAGGCAACCGGATAGGTATCATTGCCCACCCCCATCAATGCCATTGAGACGAGGCCAATATTCAGTAGGAATATCGTAAGCAGGTATAGGGAAAACGAATGATGCCAATCCCATGGTATCCAAACTTGAAATGGCATCTGTAGATTCGATTCCATGAGCACATTAAAATTAGCGCTTGCAATGCTTCCCAAAAATGCAACGACAAAATATTGAAAGAGTCTCTGCACCCAACGGATATTATCCTCTATTATCTGAAACTCTTCCTGCGATTGCAGGCGTCCATCCAGGTGGCGCAACATAACATGGATATCCATCAAACGGGGACGTATTCGCAAAAAATTGGTCAACTTCAGCAGCTGCACAAGTATCATGGTAAACACTGGGAAAGCCTCACAAAAATCGGTTAACGATTCGGATGTAAAACTTTCTATGGAAACCCCAATCGGTATCCAAACAGCGCCAAACAAATTCATGATAATTCCATAGATCCAATAATACTGTCCAACGAACGTATCCGCGGATGGGGAATGGTATCCCATCAGGCGCCACATGGACCAGTGGTATGAAAATGCCTTAGTCGAATCAACGCTGAACATCTTTTCTTCTCCTGTTGCACTGTCACACTTTGACTGTGCCACAGTCGTGGATATGCGTTGCTTTTATAGCAATCCGCCTAATGCAAATTGTCATTAAATTAGCTGGCACTGTCCCGACCAACACCACCCATCCATCCACCCACAGCAAGGACATTCTCGTCGAAATACCTATTTCAGCTACGCCACCTGAGCAGTAATCATGCATTTTCTTTGACTGGCATATGTCCGGGCTATCTTACTAAATTATGTACAATGTATTTAAGTATCTATTTCATATACATTAATATTATATTAGTGGACTTACCAGTTAATCGGCACTTGAAATTAAATTTGAAGTGGCTTGTATTGAATGTGTAACACATGCCAATGCCATAAATTACTCGGCTGTTTTCACAACAGTCTTCAAAAAAAGAAAAATCTTAATGAAATATATCAAAAAATGTATTTTCAATTTTCGAAAGTCATATTATTGAAGCTATCAAAACAAGTTGGTTTGGAAATTGATTTTTTATCATTATCTATGACAGCTTTTAAATAAAGCAAATAGAAGCAAAAAAATCTTGTATTATATAAGCCCTTTGAGCGTTTCAGCATTTTTATTTTAACTCTATCATAACTCTATGAACTCTATTTATTTTAACTCAATTATGTTGTATATATGTATAGCAGCAAAAGCCGGTAAAAAAGTGTTATTTATTTCGGATTACACATGTAAAACAAATATAAAAAAAATCAATCCATTCAAACCTATTTCCTTTGAAAAAAAAGCAAAATCAAGTAAATAAACCGTGATAAACAAATAATAATAGATTTACAAGCTGGTTGATTAACCAATTTACAAATATAAACAAAAACTAGTGCATACAGACCAAATCTAAATAGAATCAGATTAAATTCAATTAAAAGCGTATTGCACAAGCCAAACCAGTTTGTGTACCAAATTTGTGCAAAATGTATGTGAAAGTAATTGTGAATTGCGGCCGGGGTCTGCATTTTTGATGGAGATTTCAATTTGGATTGTTTATCGGGGGATGGCAGGGTGTTTTGGATTGGAGTGGTTGGAGGAGGGTGCTTCTGCCGCATACAGGTGTCAAGCGCGGCGTGTATTCAAATTAATAATGCCAAATTGATTACATAACATTTGTCAATGGCAATCGAGTTACGGGATGGAGTTAGAATGGACTGAGCCATCCGTCAGATACACCGCACAGCACCATGTTTGAATATGATTGATTTAGGCGGCATAAATTATGAACAAGCCGGGCCCTCGGAGCTACCACTAGCCGGGAGATAACTATGCTCTCGCCACCAGTTTCAGTTTCAGTCTCAATGTCAGTTGCCATCTTTTGGCCAAGACACTGGGCAACCTGGTCGCGACCTTGGGCTTTTGACAAATGAGCTGCGTAAGCCGAAAGATTTCCGCAAGACGCATAATTAAATGGCCACCAGGCAGCAAATTGACATTGACAGTAGGCAGTAGGCAAAAAAGGACACAAGGCCGTGCCCCAAGGACGTGGCAAAGCTATGAGGCACACACATTTCGCAGGTGCCAGCCTGGCATTCGAACCCATTTTTGAAATGACTAATGTCAATTGCAGGTCGGCTCTTTATTGGAAATCGAAATGCCTGTGAAACTGGGCAACTGGCATTATGAACTGACAATTGAAATTGCAAATTTCATTGACACTTGGTCCAAACATAATCCAATGCGACTTTGACAAGCCAACACAATGCTTTTGTGACTTGCTTAATACTAATATTAAGAAAAATGCACGTATAAATTAGCTCAATATATAAATTATTTTCACATAACAAATGACTACAAAGTAGTTGTACTATCTTTGAATTTTGGCTTAGAGTGAACGCCAGTATTTCAGTCAGATACTGAATTTTCAAATACCTTGAATATTTTCTCGCCTTCTCTTTAAAATCTTTAAATTTCTTGCTTCAGCTTCAATTTTGGTCAAAGCTTCATTTAAATGTAGTGAATTTAAGAAACTATGCAAATGGAATGGAAATCTAACACATACTCATTTTATTTTATTATTGTTTCAAATGCCTGAGATAGTAGTAAAAATTAATAATAAAAAAAAACTGAAAAACAAAAAAACAAAAAAAAAGCGAATATTTATCAAAATACGCTTTCGACATTTGTTGCTTGAATTTTGTGTTTATTTAGGCATTTAATTTTATTTACATTTTTGTTCAACAAATTTTTGTCTTTTGGGCCGACGGAAATTAAATTAAATGGAAATGAGCAAAACTATTTACATGACTTTTTTATCACAAATATCCGGTCCAACTTAAATTAAAAACATAAATGAACTGAAGCTTAAATGGACAGCATAACATTTTGATACATATACAAAAGAACAGATACATTTACATTGTATTTGTAATGTATATAAAATATAAAATACTTGAAATTTTCAAGTCATTGCAGTTGTCAATCTCAATTTCATCTACATCGACACACAAGCATATCGTATCTATATATAACGCTACAGCATCCCATCTCTCCCCAACCGCCTACCGCCCCCTTTCCCGTTCACCGTTCATGCTTTAACCAAGATCTGGTTGGGAAAAGCAAAAATAAACGCCTTCATCGAACACAAATGTATTTGTATGGATAATGGATGATAATAATTCAGTATACACAAGACCATATTGAGAGCTGTATAATTAATAATGCGCATCTAAACACATCCACACAAAGATATGTGTTAACTATACTTGTAGCATCGATAAACAGCAAATCAGACAACAAATATCTAACAAGTTTATTAACCGAGCAGAGCCGAGTAGTGCATGGCAATTATTGAAGAAAAAAAAAACATGTCTCTATTTACAAATTTGATTATCATACCAAGCTTGTATATAGATATAAATATATTTGCACATATTCTAGGTTTCACCTTATTTTATTTTTTGACAATGTTCAATGCTTGAAAAACAAAAATGTTTTCCGTCTTCTTAATTTCTCATTTGTATTAATATTTTTAAGAGCTCACTCTTTGTTAGAGATTGTAGATCCTAATTAATAGTTAGGATTCTTAGATTTCGATATGCTATTAAAAAAAAAATATAAAAAAAGTCTTTGATCAAGATACGGTGCTATATTTTGAAGGCTTTAATTACAGGGTAGCTACAAGGCCGGTATTCGCTAATGGAGTGAAGTGTTATGAAATTGTTCATCAATGAAAATAGTGAATGTGATTGTGATCAGCTTAAGTTATTGCTACAATAAGCTACAGTGACAACTGGCAAATGATGATCAAAACGAATCACTCGATATAGCCCATATACAATAAATATATAAAGAAAACAAATACTGGTTGTTATAAAACAAATATAGTTTCCAATTCCAAAGTTGAAAAAACCTACAACTTATTTATGTGCGTCTCAATTATTATTACGTTCACAAAATATATGATTTGATATATCAGTCAGTCAGTCATATTAGGTGTTGGATGGAACAAAGCCAGTTTCAGCGCACAAACAGTAACAAAGTAAACAATAAGCAATAAAAATATTTAAAAAAAATTACGCCCACGTATTAGAGAACCTCCTCCTAACCGAAGTCAAGTTGTCAAGTACGCTCTGATAAATCTTTGTATAAATAACCTGATGGCTAAGCTGGGCTCTTTGGCAAGTATGAATGAATGAACGAATGAATGAATGAACGACTGAGTGAGTGAGTGTATCGCCAAGAAACAGCAAATGACTTTTAACTAAAAACAAAAAATAAATAAAAAAAAATCAAAAACATTACAGAACAAACAACAACAAAGCAGTTCCGAGTGCCAAACAGAGCCAAGTTTGTCAAGTCAACTGGGTCTTAAACTGAATTGGAGACTGCTGATGACGCCAACATTGCGTCTGTCTCAATTCTCAGCTGTTCTCAGCAATGCGACCTTTTTTGAGACTGAATGAGACTGAGAGGGAGACTGAGACTGGGACTGAGATGTAGACGGGACAGGCTTATAAATAGCACAAGTCCGTTTCGAAGGCGCTTCAGTTAGAATCGAGCGCTTCAAGTGGAATTAATATAATAATTATTACCTTTTTTTTACTTAAAAACAATTTTAAAATTTGTATATATATTTAAACTATTTTTTGTGGCCAAGTACTGTGTCTAAGAAATATGGTGAGTGCACTCAAGTGATTGTAAACAAAACGCTTCACATCAATGGAATTGTTGAATTATTTTTTTTTATGTGCTTATATATAGTTTATTTGTTCTTTTTTGTTTTGTTTATTTGTTTTTTTTTTGTAAATTACACACAAAGACAAGACATAAAAAATGCATTAAATACGCTACGTGAGCGAAATATTTAAATCATGTATCTAGAATACGAAGCGAAAAAGAGATATCGAAAATAGTCGAAGCGGGGGCAGATTCACTGGAAAATCCCTCAGTTTGAAGTATTTGCTTCCGGCACTTGGCGATGGCCAACCCGCCAATGAATCACAGCCATCAAATATCAAACAAAACTGTTTTTAAAAAAGTAAACAAAAATGAACAACAAATATTGTTCAATCGATGGCAAATGTATATGAAAAGATACATTTGCGTTATATTGTTGATGGGGTAGAAATATCTTATTGGCTGCCAGAAGTACATACCGAAGATTATATACTCTTAATACATACATATATATATACATATATTTACCATGGTAAACGATTGTTGCTATCAAATAGATATGAATATTATGTCCGATGTTGAGCAAAGCGCATAACTTGTGAGTTCGGTTCGGACATTTTGGTAAACAAAAAAGTCTTTCAAACAAGAAGTCATCTGTTATCTGATCATTCCTATGCCAACTATATGATATAGTAATCGGATTCATCAGGATAGTTTTAAAGCTGATTTGCATAGAGGCGGACGCACGGCTACATCTTCTTCAATATACTATAAAGGTATACAAATAAAATACCTTTTAAAAATAAATTCTACTAAGATCAGTCAGAAAATTCGAATACTCTTACTACTTATAAGGATAATATACAAAATTTTCACAATTTAGCCAAAAAATTGTATTATTTATCCAAGATACTCTGTAATTTCAATCAAATGATGATGACTCTATCTCTCTCTCAGAATTGTAGTTATGTCAATTCCCAAATATAGGATCAGTTATAAGTTACCGCTCAGCAGTCAAAATATGCTATTAATCAAAGTCGTTTAACAATTGATCCGAAATAAATATGTATATACTTGCCATATATATGTCTGTTTAGTTATGTGTGGGATGTATGATCGATTCGAATCATGCTTGGAAAATATTTGATTTGTTTTGGGCCACCAACTGCTTAAATTTGGCCATGTAGAAACTGCAGTACAACTTAATTATATTATGCCCATTCGAGCTTAAAACAATTAGCATAATTCCACTGAGTTTATGAATCATATTTAAACATAAATCGAAGTGACTAAAACAAGTGACAAGAACAAGTTTAACACACTGTATGTGTCATAGGCAAACAATTATCGGCAGCCAGGCTAATTTAACTCGATGACATTTCTATATAGGCCAACGAGCAATAAACTCATCCCAAAATTGGTAACAGCCGCTGGCCAAGCACAAATTCAATTAAGTAGCCCAGCTAAATCGAAATCGAAATTTCGCGCTGCCCTGAAATTAGTCATAATGTTCAACACGTTCCTAAATTCTGATCTCGTTGTTTGTTTTTATTTCTTTTTCTACTTCGGAGATTTTTTTAATTTCTTGTTAAACATACGAATAAAAATATATACTCTGAAAATGGGAAAAACGAGTGTAATGATTTTGTGTGAAAGTATGTGGCACATAGAAGCTAGCATTTCCGACCACATAAAGTATATACATATATTCATGATCAGTACCAACAACCGAGCCGATTTAGCCATGTCCATCTTATAATTAACACGTCTATATCAGAGACTAAAAGACAGTTTTATAAATGCATATATATTTTAAATATATGTATATAAAGTCAGGCCAAGATTTAACCTTGATTATCGTTACATTGGATAAGTATACTTTTGCACTTTAAATTTGTAATTGTTTCGATATTGATATTTTCATTGTACTCAAAAAAGATTCACGATTCATATGATATTCAGCATAATTTTTAATTTTTCGCTCATCCATTTATAAAATTCATTTATAAGTGTTCTACAAGCTAATTTTGTCTTGATGTGTGTGGCGAGGGAAATGCATTTATTTAAAACGCCTTTTACAAGCAAATCCAACTATTATTATATACTTTATAGCAAAAATGTAATAAATACCATTTATCTAATCACTTTTCATCTCTTCTCATTGACAGCATCGGGAGCTCGTGGGACTTGCGGTGATACTACTGGCACTCTGCTGCCAAAGTAGCATAGGTAAAAAGCTTGAGAAACGTTGTGTCAATTGCTCATATCGTACGTATTACACCTATGGCGATGGCCGATCCCTGCAGCGTGTCATCTATAGAGATCCCGTCTACACTCGTGGTATTTACAAATGAGAAAAAAATAAATATTCAATCAATATTCAGCATCTACGTTCAGCATCTCTGCTGCCTTCACTGAAGCACTTAACTAAAAAATAACACACACACACACACTATTAAGTAAATAGTTAAATGTTTTATTACATTTATTTTATTACACACTATTAAGTAAATAATTAAATGTTTTATTTTAATGGTTAAATTAAATTATATCACATAAGGCACTAAAAACACCTGTAAGCAATAATACACACCTTTCTCGTCCCGCCCACCTCCAAAATCCCTGCCTTTAGCTGCCGATACGTACGGGTGCAGTGGCAATCCGTGCGGTGCGAATGCCGTGTGTCAGGAGGCTGCCGGCGGCCGTCCGGTCTGCTCCTGCCCGCCCGGCTATAGCGGCAATCCGCTTACCCACTGCAATCGTGGCGAATGCCTGGACAACGTCGACTGTCGTGGTGACCTACACTGCGTAAAAAATCGTTGCGTTAACCCATGTGTGGGTACCTGCGGCATTGGCTCCAACTGTGAAGTACGTACATATTTATTTGCCCCTCGTTGCACCCCTCTTTCACATCTAAATACATATATTAATTGCATTTGTAGGCCAAAAATCACGTGGCTGTATGCAGCTGCCCGGCTGGCTATAACGGAGATCCCTATACGTCCTGTCGTCTCGATGATCCAGGTAACAAAATCAAGACTCAAATACACTCAGCAAAAGAATCACACTGCATTTTTAATAATCACCCTTCATTTATTATCCACACAGCATATTTCTAAAAGCAAAGTTTATGTTAAAAAAAAAGACATTCCAAATCCAAGATAGATTTTTCTAGACAACAATTTCCAAATTTTTTTTTTTTTGTATATCTAAACAGTGTACACGGAACTCTAAGATTAGCTTTTGTTAATTATATTATGAGTATTTGCAGCGGTTTACTGATGAGCCAAGAGTGATACTGAGCTACAAGGCCCCAAAGCAGACAATTGCTAAACTTTCGTTACTATTTTCAAAATTTCAAATAGGTTTTTTTTTAATAAGGGTTTGCAGTTCAACTTTGTAGGAATATTTACTGTCATTAAGAAACATATTTCTGAGCCTGTATAATACTCCGAAATTTGTATTTCAATAAAGCAGAAAATTTTCTTTAGTTTCTAACATGCACAACTAATCGGATTGATCAGGTTACATATATTTTATATAGAGAGCGGTCGGGTCCTGCATAAAGAAAAATAATGGATATATTTCAAGTTTCATCAAGATAGTTTTTAGTCAAACGGATATTGCTATATTGACTCGACTAGTGATGCTGTTGTACTGGAGACGCCTCATTCAAACTTCATAGTAATGTACCAATAATATATCCATTATCCAATAATGCATATTTAATATTTTTAAGTCAATTACTTACGTATATAACACACAGCAATTAGCATTATTTTTGTTGTTGTTGTTGTTGTCATTGCTATTATTTGCTCTGTAGCAAATTAACTGGTTTTGACCAAAAACAGCCATTTTCGGGCTGGGTCGATGTATATATTTTTATACCTGTATGTTTGTAGGTTGATTGGTTGGCATGCATAATAATATTTGCGCTGAATAAAATACAATACAATAAAATACAATACAAGAGCAACAACAACGCCCAATACAATACTCAGGCACTGGCGCTTTTGTAATTTTATGGTAATTAGCTGGTGTTTTGTTTCGCAATTGTCAAGATCAAGGACGGGCCAAGTAGGCTAAGGCAAAATCAAAGCAAACCAGAAGCAAGTCGAATATAGCAAAAGTATTTTTATTATATATTATATTTATATATATATATATAAATTGTTTGTCAAGTATTTGGAATCCTATTAGTATTTTCTTTTTCGTATTTCTATCGTTGATGATGTGCCTTGAATCGCATCTCAGAGCTACTAAATAAATATTTAACAATTAACTGCTGTCTTGCAAGCAAATTTCGAATCGATTGATCGATAAAAAAGTAGTTTTGGTAATATAATTTGAAAAGTTGAAATCAAAGTTTAAAAACCTTTCAATATATTGTTAAATGTGCCCAAAATAAATGTTTTATATATGAAAAAAAAAGAATTTGATAAATATTAAAGAACACATTCTATCTACGGAAATAATGCTGGGAATTGTAGCGTATCTATAAATTTGAGTTCACATTTTCGTCTTTTGTTTTTGTTGCTATTATTGCTGTCATGTTTTGTTTGTTGTGTGATTTATGCTGGGTCATGTAATTCACGTGCAGGTCGTTGAATTCCGGCACTGACCCCTCCAAGGGTCCGTCACGGTTCTCCCCCTGCTCCTCGCACTTATCCTCACACGCACTTGAGTACAATAACAAAGCGCAAATAATTGGGGGGCGGGTGTGGGATCGAGTCACTTGAAATGGACCCTGAATAAATCGGCGATGGCCAACACCCTCAAATTCATCCCCAACTCCACGCAACATCACCCCTCCACGGCGAGTTCAAATACATAAGTAGTCAAAGCTCATTTATGCGCATAATTTTTACTTATAATTTGCTTTCATTTCTATGGCCATGCCAGTTGGTTTTCATGTTTTGGGGTTGCTCTGCCCTGTTGCCAGTTCGCAGTTCTTAGTTGCTTGTTCTCGTTGTTCCTTTCATTGATGATGATTATAATGCGGGACAAGTTTCGAAATTGGTATTTGTTTCCATGACAAAAGTTGTGCCATAATCGCTGGCAATGGTTAAGAAAGAAAGTCAACTAAAAGCTAAATACTTATATTTATTTATAGATTTGGTCAACATGATTCGCGTGCCTGGCTTCGCTTTTGTTTGCCAGTAGGCAACTAACGATAACTGCTCATACATATATATAAATTTATATTTATATTATTATTCTTACTATTTTTTCGGTGCAATTTGTACAATTTGAATTGCTCCCTGATGACAGCCAAACTATTCACAGCTCGAAACTGGCCGCTGGACAATCATCAACCATTCGTGCATATCGCTTCGTTATGTATTATATAAATTGCATGGCAAGCTCAATTAGTATCCTTATATGGCGGCATATGTGTGGGAAATTGCACAATGCAAGTACATATATACACATGTATATACATACATCTACTTTGGTATGCCTTCAATTTATGGGCATGCTGCAAATGCGTATAAATCAGTGTTGATTTAAATATTCATGCAAATTAGTAATTTATTAAAGTGCTGTCGACGGTGAGGTAAATACAATGCATTTCAAACCCTACACATATATATATATATATATATATATATATATATATATATGGCCATAAATGTCGCAAACAATTTGCCGTTTTTAATTAAAGTCTCATATTTGTTGTTGGTAATAACTAAATCATCATTACATACAATTCGTTATTCTCACCAATAAAGTGGTTCACTTTACTCGTCCTTCCACTTTGTAGCTATGCCATTGTTTATACTGCAAATATATTTATTCGGCATTGAAATTCACATTAAATAATGCCTTGAGCAAGGCAACATCCAATCCCCAAACAAGTTTTATTGCTTAAGTTTTACTCAAATGTTGAAGAGTTGTTTTTTTGTTTTGTCTTTTTGTAAGAGCCTTTTGTTGGCAAACAAAATTATCAGTATCGAACAACAATTATGATATCTATAAAAATTTAAATTAAAAAAAGGCAAAACCGGAACCGTTGTGCGAAATTAAAAGATTACAAATTCATAACCAGTAAAGAAACCGATATTGAAAAAGTTGTAAGACGCAGAAAACTGAACTGAACCGAACTGAAATGATTATTATTTTGATTAATAATAATATGAATCTACATAAGTTTGATATAAGCATAAAAAATGATCGGCTAGTGCTGCTGATAGTTTATGAGTTCGAAAAGTCCCATTTAATGCGTTGCAAATATAAAAACAAAATTATAATTAATACTCTAAAGAATATAAAAAATAGTAAGAAATTTAAGATGCCCTTCAAAATGGAAATAAAAATATTTCAAGACCATTTCGTTTTTCTGCGCACAAATAAAACCAAATCTGACGATAGAAAGCACTTGACTTTAATACAGCTTTGCAATGGATCCGATCGAAATTATTGGGGATTATTCTCTACTCTATTTAATAAAATTAGTTCATCTCAGTCTGCTATATTCCAAAGGCATCCATTTCATATGTTTGCCTCGAAGGATCTTACCTTATTTATTGAAAAGTGGATACTTTATAACTTTGTTCACAATCTGTGTTTATAGACGTAGATATCTGTTGATATTTCATATTAATGAAACACGCATTTCTATTGGGAATTGCAAAATCCTAGAAAAAAAAACCCTTTCCTGACAGTCTAAAGAATTGATAACTTTGTTATTATATGCATCATATTTAAATATATTTGCAGAGGAGCAATGCCATCCGAGCCCGTGCGGCATCAACACGAAATGCGAGATTATAAATGGGGTGCCGACCTGTTCCTGTTTGCATAGCTTTTTGGGCAATCCGCTGAGCGGTTGTCGCCACGAGTGCGAGCACGATGGCGACTGCGCCAGCCGGGATATGTGCAGCAATTACAAATGTGTGCCATCGTGTGGCCAGTGCGGCATTGGTGCCAACTGCAAATCGGTGGCCAGTCATCGGGCGGTGTGCGAGTGCCCCAAAGGCTACATTGGCAGTCCGTACACAGAGTGCCGGCCGGAATGTTATGGCGACTCGGATTGTCCCGCTGGCAGGCCGGCCTGTTTCTATGGCATATGCAAGAACACATGCGATGGCGCCTGTGGCGTCGGTGCCGATTGTAATCTGCGCGGTTTGACACCGGTGTGCAGCTGTCCGCGCGACATGACCGGCAATCCATTTATAAGCTGTCGCCCATTCACCAAGGAGGATCTCTGCTCACCGAATCCGTGCGGCACGAATGCCATCTGTGTGCCCGGCCACGATAACACGGGACGCGAGAGACCCGTCTGCAATTGCCTACCCGGCCACACTGGTAATCCGCTCTCCCATTGCTCACGCGTAAGTACTCATCTAAATCAATATATAGGGGTGAAGACAATAACTTGTGAACACTTAACAAAAATCTAAATATCATGTCCAGAATACAATACATTCATTTGTGGGATATAAGGTATAAATAAGAATCAGAAGGCTCCGGCTTAAGAAGTCAAAGAGGCTTCAGTAAAAGTCCAAATTGAGGTGGACAGTGAAACAGGTCTGAGCAGATTCTTATGGATATTGTTTGCAAAAGATGTAAGATTTGATTCTATTCATTACAATAAAGACTGAGATATCCAATAATATTAAACGAGCCAAGGACATCACGACAGAGCTGAGGATAGAAGATAGAGCGCAAACTCTAAGAAATAGGAAAAACTCAACAATTAAAAGTAAAGTTCCTTTAGTTGTGATGAAAATCAACTAAATTTATTTGCAAACGATGCTTAAAGATGTAAAGGATAAGGTGACCAAAATGTAAAGGATTTCACATTAAATTCATACAAATATCAGTCATGCATGGTGCTTGCCAACAATTTATTGCCTTCACACCTATTTTACCGTCCAGCTGATATACAATTTATTTATACATATTATTTTTGTGCAGGGTGAGTGTTTGAGCAACACCGAGTGCCCGGATCACCGGGCCTGCATTAACTATCAATGCGTCGATCCGTGCATTGGTAAATGTGCCTCGGGTGCCACCTGCGAGCCGAAGGCCCATCTCGCTGTCTGCCGTTGTCCGGCCGGACAATCGGGTGATGCGCTCATCTCCTGCCGCCAGACACGCACCTTTCCCGTGGCCAAATACCATTAAGCTAGTGGAGACGAGGCGTGGCCCCCATCTGAGCAAACGCCACACTGCCTGCCACCCGAATTCAAATCGATTTCACACAACAAAACATAAAGAAGAAACTGTTAATTTAACTTGCATCTAATTCACTGACGAATATTAAGAAACTACGACTTACATTGCAATAATACAAAATAAAATTAAATTTCATTTAAACAAAAAAAAAAACACCAAGTTCGAATTCGCTTAAGAATTGTGGACAACTTATTCACCCAATTCTCGAATTCTCCCTGTTCAAGGTCGCAAAAAAAAACTCTGAAAACTGGCTTGAGACTAAATCTAGAGATTAGTAATCAGCCAAAAGCATAATTGGCCTTAAGCAAGTTACCAACAATTGTAGCATTGTGTTTTGAACTTAACGCAGATTGCAAAACTCAGCATACAGTTTTATCAGTCAATCAAGAAATTAACAATATTTTGATAATGAATTAACAGCGTTATTAAAAAAAATGTAATTAGTTAATTTATTTGATACCGTCTCATACTGCTTATTTTCCTGAATCTTCTCAAATATATGGGATGTATGGATGATTATTAATGTGGACCATGCTTAAATACAACATATAACGTTTCTAAATTTGGTTAATGAAGTATTCAACACTCTGTGAATCGATCGCACTTTCTAAAAGTCTGTCCACTAAACATTTATCATATTTGGTGCTGAAACACACAACAAATCTGTATACGATTTCGATTTATGAATCTATACATATATATATCAAATATAAAATACAATCATATACAATATAAATATCAGTTTCATATGTAATTGGCGTTTCGAAAACGATTGCAAATTAATTTAGATACGAGAAAAAAAAATATACTTGTTAATTTATAATGATTATGTATATATATATAATTTGTATAGTGCACACAACTGAACGGTGAGTAAAATGTTAAATGTCGGTCGGTCGGTCAGTAAGTTAATTAGTTGTTGACTTTTGTGGAACTGCTGTATGAATGTTAAAAATCGAATAATAATCAGCTATCTGATCTGCAGAGTGCAAATAAACAGTTTGCAACTGTAGAAAATCTATTTGATTCCCTATATGCATGTATCTATGTATCTATGTATGTATGTATGCATGTATTTATGTATGAGTATGCGGATAAGTTGTTTCCTTGAAATTATAAAACCGTATAAATTTCAATACATTTTTCTTGTCTCGTTTTCTCTGCTGCTTGCTGCGTATTCGCAATTATTGTTACATTTCTCGTCATTATTGTAAATACAATTTTTCTTTGATTTGTGTTTCGGTTTCAAATATAAATATATTCTTGTATAAATATGCAATTTGTGTTTTTTTTTTTTGTTTTGTGTTTTCCTTTTTATATATTTATATATATTTATACATCTATGCACATATAAATATATATATATATATATATGTATACATGTATAGAATATATATGTAAACTGCTAAATACAATTAATTGCGCTTTACATTTTTTTTACGGCTCTAGAGGCTTTACAAAAAAAAATTATAAACAGAAAAAAAACCAAAAAAATTGTCTTGTGTGTGTGTGTGTAAGCTACATATGTTTGTCTATCTGTGTGTGTGTTGTGTATGTGTGTGTGTGGTTGTGTGTGCCATCTAAACCTGTACTACGCGCCCCCACAACATATCCTCATCAACATTTTAGTGCAGCGGCTACTGCTGCTGCTGCTGCTGCTGCTGCTTCTGCTGGTGCGGCGTCGCTTTCAACTGCAACATTTGTTGGATTTGCCCTTGTTCTTGTGTGGCTTTACAACGATGCGATCCCTCTGCTGTTCATCTGAGGCGGCGCGCAGTTTATAATTCAACACCTGCCGCGTTATCGACATAAACATATCCTCCACATTGATGTTATCTTTGGCAGATGTCTCGAACAGCTCAATATCCATTTGACGCGCATAACGTTGCGCATCCTCCGTAATGACAACCTTACGATCCGGATCATCATTCTTGTTGCCCACTAAAAAAAAATATATATATATATATATCGGTTATCAAAGGGGATATATACACCTGGACAGTAAAATGGGTGTGAAGACATTAACTTGTGCATTTTTTGAATATCATTTTGAAAATAGAATACAATTAATTCTTAATGAAATTCAGAAGTTCGCGAAGTAATTGCAATTTCAATACAATAATAAAGCCTTAACTGACCTATCAGATAATATTAGGATAGAAGGAGCAAGGAGGATAGAAGATAAAGCGTAAACTCTATCAAGAAAACTCTAAACTCTAATCAAGGAACAAATTAACAATCGCATCGCCGCATTAACTAAACTTCTTCACACAAAAGCTCTTAAGTCAGAAACAGAAATAAAGGAATAAACGTAAGTAGGCTAGTAGAATATCCAGAAAAGTTTCTTTAAAGATGGGGAAAAACTTCGCTTTGATTCCTCAGGACAAACAATGCCACAACATTCTCTGGAATGATGAAAATCAGATCAATTTGTTTGCTAACGGATGCTAAATGTAAAGTATTCCATGTAAGATATTCCATAGTAAATGCATATTGCCTTCACGCACACAACTATTTTACTGTCCATGTATTGCATTGTATATTGGCAGCTATACGCACCTAATACTTTGTTGACCACATCGCAATTGTGTTTGATCTCCTCCAGCCAGGTGCGGACATTCGCGAACGAATCGCCGTTCGTCACATCGTAGACGATGATGACGCCGTGGGTGCCACGATAATAGGTGCTGGTGATGGTGCGAAAGCGCTCCTGTCCGGCCGTATCCCATATCTGCAGCTTGACGCGCAGACCATCGATCACAACGGTGCGTATCTTGAAGTCGACGCCAATCGTTGTTATATAACTGCCCGAGAATGTGTCATCTGAGAAACGTATGAGCAACGATGATTTGCCCACACCTGCAACAAAAAAGGCAAAACAATTAATTAATAATAATTATTTAAATAATACTGTTGGTAATGCAACTATGCGCCTTAATTCAATAGTTTATTTTTTCACATACAGTTGCGGTCAAGACAATAGTAATGCTGCCTTATGCTCTGCAAATACATAGTCAGTATCTTCATAACTCCTTTTAAAATTCCTTTTCGATATATCTTCTCAACAAATATGGCTCATTTTATGGTGATCAATTGCACTGCTGAAAATCGAGAATTCTTCAAAATCTTAAATATGAAACAAGAATTCAATTTCTCATCAGCGAGTGATTTAAAATAATATTACGATCGAAACTTTACTGAAAGTCAAAATTTTCTGTAGAACCATACTTAAATGATACTATTTGAAAATATAAAAAAAACCTTTACAATATGGCATTGAGATTACTGGCAGACGTCCCAAACATAATGGAAAAGTAGTTAGAAATCCAAGGCTATAATCCCTACAAACTGAGTGTTCAGTGGTCAAATTAAATTTTCATAATTTTTCAAACTATATTTTAAGTAATTTTTTTTTTTTTTAGTACTATTATTTTGATGGCAGCTGTAGATCAGTATGTGCAAGTTCTGTTTACCCAACGACAACCACAACTAATCACTTAATAGCAGGCCGCTCTCTAATTACAAAACGCCCTTAAAAATAATACAATAATACTACAAATATATCCATGTCATCAATAAACACTCGATAGAATTCTGAGAGGGTTATGTGTGCTTGGATTTAATACAAATTGTTTATTAAAATTTATCGACAACTTAATTTTTTTTTCTTTTTACTCATCTTATTTTATATTGCATAAAGAGCGAACAAGGAATGGCAGAGAGATTTATAATTATTCGTCAATACAAATTGCGCGAATAGAGAGAAAAAAGCAAAAAACAGCTGATTGGGCACAGCAAACACAAACACAAACAAAGAAATCGGTCAAACACAAAAACAGAAAACCAGGCAGACAGACAAATTGGAATTGAGCACAAACCGTGCAGATTTTTTTCTCCTAATAGTTGTTGTCGTTGTTCCCTTATAGTTTGTTGCTATTTATAACGTTCTTGGGCAGGTGAAAAAAAACATGCAAAAATGCATGCAAAAAAAAAACCTTTATGTGTGTATGAGAAATATTTGCATTTGCACTTACCGCTGTCGCCGATTATTAGCAGCTTGAACATATGATCAAAGTGCCGTGCCATTTTAAAGCTGCTGCTTCTTCTTCTATTTGTTGTTGTAATTTACAATAAAACGGCGTTGAGTTTGACGCTAGCAGCGACGTTGACGCTGACGCGTCCAACTTAAACAATGCAAAATTTTTGTGAAAATATTTCAGTTGTTGTTGTCCCACACACACACACACACGCGCACGCAGACACTCCCACACACATATGTGTTTCTTTGCCTCTCGCTCGCTCTGCTGCCGGTTGCTCAAATAGTATTATGATAAACCGTTGTTCTGCTGACTGCGACTGTGGCTGCTGTTGCTACTGTGTGTGTGTGTGTGTGATAAGATCCCGGCGTTAAAGCGCTTGCTGCTGCTGTTGTTGTTGCTGCTTTTGCCTTTCGCCTTTTGCCTTTGCATGTATTTATTATCAGCAATTTGGTTGGGATGGCGGCAAGGCAATTAAATGTCTGACGGTTGCCGACTTGTTGTTGTTATTATTGTTGTTGGTTGGTGTTGGAAGCACAGTTGAAGTTTTGCAAACGTTTATGTATTTTATTTGATATCCAAAAAAAAAACTTACAGCAAGAACACAATTTACACACACAATAAATTAGCAATTCTCGCCCTCTCTCTTCTCTCCGCCGTCGTTCTATATCTTTCTCGCACACAAGCGCCAGCGAATTATGGCTCACACACATATATATATATGCACTTGTTTGTTTCGATTATATTTGGCTTATCTTGCACCGATGCTGCTGACTGGCTTCAATAGCTTAATTAAATTCATATTCCTAAATAATATTCATATTATGAGTAAACTATTACTAACGCACGGTATATATATATATATATATATATATGGAATGAAGTACGGATGTAAAAAAAAATACATCGACATATCGATTGTGTGCAAGCGATATACAAATATGTGCGACAATTTACAGCACTAAACATCACTCGATAATTCGAGTCCACGAATAAAATGAAAATAATAATAATAATAAAGTCAATCTAATCTAGTTGATACAATACAATTTATATATATTTAAAAATATTTTGTATTTTTAAAATAAGAACAAACGATAATAATGTTTAATATTGAAGTTTCCAGTTGTAGTGTATATCGATTGCTGCTGGATAAAAACATCGATGTATTTTGAATACAAAAGAGGTGATTGCAACTTATCGACTTTGATGACTTGCATATGTTCTCATTGCCAATCGACATCTATTTTTGGCGCACTATTCGACTGGAAAATTATGTTACTAAGGAAAAAAAAAACATCAGTTTTTCTTTTACTCTTTTTGCGAAGCTAGTTTAATACATATACATATATATAGGCGAAAATTATATTATACATTTTTCAAATGTTCAAAATTAGTTTAAGTTACGCACATAAGAAGTTTGCAAGCATATTCTCGGTTAGTTATGAATAAAAGCGAGACGCTTTATTTTCATATGTCTTTCCTTGTCTACTTTATGAAAAAACGTTTCTAATTAAAATACAAATTAAAATTTAAATTAGAAGTGTTCAATTTTTTAAATCCATACATTTTTAATAAATTTCAGAATGTTATCTCTAATACTGTCATGAAAACTTAATGACTATGACTAATTAAATATACAAAAAATGAACATTTTAATTTATTTTAGATATTTTGTGGAACGACCGCGCGTGCGATTCGCAATGAAGGAATGATTGGCGATTTGATTGCGAAGTGAGATTCGTCTACGAGCTGCTTCGACAGAGACGCCTGGCTGCTTCTTCTCCTTCTCTGTCACCATTTTCGAGGGTGGCTTCTCCTTCTTGTCCCTATTTGATGGTGTCGCCTCATTATTGTCTGTCCTCTTATTAGGTAGTGAATATGATGTGACTGTTGTTGTTTCCTGTTTAGCTGAATCGGTTTTCAGTTCTTTGATGTCCTTACTTCTTACACTTCTGCGCAGCATCTTGAATCCTTCCCAATCTATATCCGAATCCGATTCGGAACATAATTTATTGCCATTCTTATTCAAATAGGATGCCGATTTAGTGATGCCTGTGTTGCCACAGGTTTCTTTTGCGCGCCGCTTTTTAGATGTTTGCATTGCGATAAGCTTTTCAATAGGATCGAGATCATCATCCGTACTATCGTCGGCGTTGGCAATTCCTACCACCTCCGAGCACGTATCGCAGTAATATTCATCATATTTGAATTGCGTACAAGTCGAATGCATCGGAATCGATCCACAGAAGCAACAGTAGAGCAATTGCAGATTATCTGCTTCGCGTCCATTGGGATTAACGCATCTGCGGGCGCTGCACTTAGTCTCCCGCCTCGTCTGATCCTCATACATATTTGTATTCTCCCAAGACGCATCGCTGTGGCAAAAATAATAACAATATCAATTTTAAATCAAGAGAGAACATTGCAGTCGGGCGTAATACTATGACAGCAATAAGTAAGACCATCTGTTAACAGGTGCCATAGAATGGGGTAGCCAAGAAATACCGATCTTTGATGGAAGTTGCTAGTAATCTATTCTCCAAGGTTGGCCTTAAAATTGCAGTTGATATAGGCTTTTAGTAATTTTTTGGGAGGGAAACAAAATGTTGTAGGGGATTCCGAGTAATCTACCTTCAAGTTTTGGTGACTGTAGTTCTTAAATTGCGATAGATATAGGCGATACTTAATAGATGCTGATCTTTGAAGGACATCACCAACAGCTTACCCAACCATATTTGGTGACTGTAGCCTTAAAATTGTGGGAAACATGTGGCATTATCAATTAGCGATGATCGATTTTATTGATTTCCTAGCTGTCCAATTTTGACACATTCTACGGTACCTCAACATAATGATCACTGGACGAGAAAAAACTTACCTGAGCGGCACACTGATACCCCATAGAACAACGGAACCAAACTTCCTGGAATCGTTGCACAAGGGACACTTGAAGAAATAACCGGAGGAACTAGCATATTGCTGCAGGCAGGTTTTATGGTACCAGCCATTGTTGCAACATTTGCCATGTATATGGTTGGTGCAGCTAAATTTTTCCCTCTTGCCGATGAGCATATCAAAGCATATGGCACACTTCTCTTGCGGATCGGGACGATCTTTATGTGGGAGCACATGCGATTTGCAAAACGATTCAAATTTGCCCTTAAATTGATACTGGGCACCATGCAAATTGCCACAATCTGTGTGAAATGTGCGACGGCAGCTCGAATGACAGCAGCCAATATTGGCGCTCTTCTTGAAACAATAGCAACATGACTGCAAGGAATTAATATACATATATATATTTATGTATGTAAATTCAACAAAAAAATAATAATAAAAGTTGTGTTAAAAAAAATTACCAATTTCTTGACGCGTTCGGCTTCGGCTTTAATATCATCGATATCGAAATGAAGAATGGCAAATTTACTATTATAGCGCTGCATAAGATTCGAGCTCAAATACTGCAGGCAAAATGGTTGTTATTTCCGTGAAATAATTGGTTTTGCATTTATATCTTGCAGCACTCACCAGGCATCTCTCGTGCACATGAACATCGTTTAGTGTGTGAAATTTGCCCAGACGCAGCTCACTATCGACGCCCGAGCGGCAAATTATGCAATAAATCATTTATTAATATACTTTTTATACAGTTTGTTAAAGAACCTCGGATATGTTCCCTATTTCAAAGATATTTGCCAAGCTATGCGACACTTCGATATTTACCAGCACTGGTTACCGCCTATCGATACTCGATTCGTATTTAGGGATGTTACAAATCGTACAACATTTTGAGAGGCTGGTGTTGCCATATAATCATTTTTTTTATAAGTTGTAATGTTTTTTTTTTTAAATTTAATATTTAATTATATTTTATATATATAATAAAATCGTAATATATTTTGATGCTCGATTCAAACGATTGTTATTAATATAATAAATATAAACACATTTACATGTATATATATATTTAAGTCATACACATTATAATTTCTCTTGGAACATCAATTACAATACAATTGTTCCATTTTGCACAAAAATGCCTACGGACTAAAAAACATAATTTGATTGCCTAATAACGACATAAATTCTATAAATAGTTTTATGCATATAGTAACTAAAAACTAGATTTTACACGCGGTTTTTTAGTTTTTTTGTTAGCTTAATCTCTATATATATTGGGGCTTAAGTAGCAACATTTTCAGTTCTCAAACTTAGATTAGATGCCGGCTCGCTCCAAGGCGGTAAGCTGTGTGCCCAGTCGCTCTTCCTTTGCCTTGCGCTCGGCGCTGGTCTTCTTCGAGCTTTGAAAGGTGCTGAGAAAGGTTTGCACATCGGTTTTACCATTTAGGAAATGTTCCACATGACGATCACAGTCGGCGTCCGCATTTGAAGCGGCTATTTGCAACAGTTCCTGCTCATAATAAAAATAACTATAATTATCAAAAAAAAATATACAAAATTTGTGTTTGTTTATTGCTTAAATTTTGTTGCTTGGCATACTCGGATGTGCTGCGGTGCATATTCCTCAGATTTCTTCAAATACTTTTTGTTAAGCTGGTCACATTTCTCGCCCAGGGTTTTTAATGCCGTATAATCATCGCTGAGCCGTCGCTTCAACTCCAGCAGATGTGTGCCCTTATTCTCGTTTTCACCTGCGCACTCATATATAATAAATGTCCCTATAATTGATTAATAACTGTCATCTAACTTACGTGATATGTTCTCTACTTGATTCATCATCGAATCGAGTTCCTCGTTCAAATGCTGCACCACTGACATCTCCTCAATGAAATCGTCAAAGAACTCGGGATCCTGATCGAGCTGCTTCAGTTCATCGAGTGACAACGTTGATAAATTTGGCATATTATCATCCTTCACTTTCGTTTCATGAACGCCATTACTTTCCTGCACATTCTGCTGCTGCTGTGGCGTCTGCTGCGCAGTAGGCATTTTTTGCAGTTTGCCAGCAATTCGCTATAAGTATCTCTTCCAATATTATCTATGGACTAAAAATAAAAACTTAATTGCAGCTTAATCGATCACATATACATAGTTCTACATGAATTTGCCTACCCTTGCTAGAACTGTATGTATTTTCATCAACTTGTCGCTTTGCAAAATTAATATGAAAACTTGAGCTTTCTTCTTTCTTTTTTTCTGTTATATTATAACTAGAACAAAATCGCATTCTATGAAGCACCGTTGGCTTTTGCCGACCAGAGTTGCCATTTAGCCGCAAAAATAATATATGAACAGCTGGTCAAGAATATATATGTATATACATATATATATATATATATATATATATATATATATATATATATATATGCCAGTACATATAATAAAATATAAAGACAGTTTGATTTATTACTTATACAATTTTGGTAATTTAAAAAAATTTGGAACACAACATAGTTAGTCAATTTAAATAATACACATACATAACAAAGGTAAAGGTAAAAGAAAAGCATTTTACTTACTATCTTACAAATTACAAAGCTCTTATTAATTATATTCAAAAAAAATTGCAATATTATTTTTGTGTCATAACTCTAGCTAACTTGGTAACTCTGTCAAAGACAGTGTTGCACTTCCTTACGAGCAAACAGCTGTTCGATGTTTTTTACATCTGATTTTATAATTGCGAAGAACGCATTGCTAAACATTTATATAATAAACAACAACGTGCAGTTCTAGAAAATGGCGTTGTTCGAAATGAAATGGCTGCGTCGCTTTGTGCGGCGCAACACAAATCCAATACCGGAGCATCGTGCCGATTTGTGGAAGCGTCGCTTGAGCATTGGCTATGCGATATTGGCGTGGCAAGCATTCGGCCTCGTCTGTTACATGGTCTACACGGGTCGCAACGACTGGGCCAAACACTATGGCTACAAAACGGAGGATGAGCTGTCCTTGTCGCCGGCCCAACAGTTCGCCAGGCATATCAAAGTGGAGGGCACCGGCAAGATTATACGTATATCGGGCTTTTCCAAAGTGGAGGAGGTCCCTTTCGATTCGAGCACCATCGAGCGGGTGAAGGACTAAGCCTTACCCCTTAGTTAGTATATATATATACATATATATATATTTTTTTTTTCTAATTATATGTTTTTCTTATTGCAAAATTGATGTAAGTAGAATAGTCTAAATTCTGTGCAAAGAGTATGTTGGTATTTTGTATGCAGTGCAGAACGGTCACACTGGCTGCGCAGCAAACAGAAACCGACTCGGCTGCGGCAAACACAAACAAGCTAAAAGCCAAGGCTGCTAAAACACAACACAGACTTCAGCTGCAAAGCCAGCGACAAATAAATTAATATAATAAAGTAATATTACAAAGGAAATATAAAATAAAACATATTAATAGTTATTTGATTCTCGTGTCTATGCCACTGCTGTTGTCATCGCTTTGTGTCGCGATGCATTTCGTCTATAAATAAAACAAGAAGAAGAACCACAACAACAACACATCATCGAAATCTATTTAATGAATATTAATTGGCTATCAAGTCGAGGTCAAACAGACTACATCTCCCTCTCTCTGCAGCGGTAGCTTATGCGCGTGGTTTTGTGTGTGTGTGTGAGAAATAACGGGATTTGCAGCAAATGACATTTGCGCTGCTCTTGTCTAATTGGAATTGTTGTGCCGATGAAGAAATGCTTAAAATAAGCTCCAGCCGCAAATGATTGCATTAGTTGAATTTTTTTTTGTGTTGCAAGGCTTCTTCCATTCACGACACGCATACGAATTTCTAATGCAATTAACGTTCGCGCCGCCTGTGGCTGCAGCCGCAGATGTGTATAAATAAATATATATGTATATAAAGAAATACATATACATATATATATATTATTTATGTGCTCATCTTTCTACTTGCTTTTCTTAATGCTTTTCCTTCAACACAGTTACAGGAGAGAGTGTCAAGTGTTAAACAGCGTGTTCATCTAACGGCATTTAAGTTTAAGTGTTGCCAATTACCAAAAAGCGAAGACAAAGTGCAAGTGCTGCAAAAAAAAACACACACACGCACATATATATATATATATATATATATTTATATATATACTTATATACATTGACATATAGATTTATGTGTGTGTGTGTGTGTCGTTGATTGATTATTGTTGCTGTTGATTGCAGTTGTTTCTTGGATTGCATCTCTTGCGGGTAAGTTTTCAACAATTATGACAATTTGTTTGCTAGCTCTCTTCACAATACGTTGATTGCTTGCTGGCTGGCTTATAATTAAAAACACATTAATTATATAATTTGAGTGAAATTTCGTTGACTTCACTTTCCAATTCTAAACCAGCAGCAACTACGAAAAATTAAAAAAAAAAGATGAAAAAACCATAACAAGCAAAACGTAAATCATTAACAACTAATGCATACATTTAGAAATACAACAACAATATCAAATAGCAAACGATATTGGAACAAACGAAAAAGAAGAAAAAAAAAGTAAGTTTCTATTTTTGTGGCTCAGGCAAAAAATGAAACCGTTTTCTAAAAATATTTTCGTCGACAAACGAAAGGAAAACGGATTATTATAATAAGTTTGAACAATCGAATAATAAAAGCACACATTAAACAAGCGCCGCGAAATGTTTAGCATATGGTAAAAAAAAAAAACGCGAACAAAGCGTGCGATAAACACACACACACACACAATCATAAATCTACACATGTCAACAAAGCATATTTTCAAAGCATGAAAAAGGGAAAGGAAATCGGAATGGGAATGGGAATCGGTATGTGCGAGAATAAGGCGAGGGGCAGGTTGAAGAAAGGGAAGGGGAGAGACCTCAAGCGATGACAACGAATTGGTGAGACGCTACACCCAAAATGATATCGATAACTCTAAGTTGATTGATTGATAGCACATGGTTAATAATATCTGGTTTCATCTAACACTAAAATTGATTTGCTTGTCGATTAACTTGATAACTTTCACTTTGGACTTAGGACTTTAACAAAAAAAAAAAAAAAATCTTCATACTTTTGGCGCCAATTACCCTATTACCCCATTATTCAGAAAGTGAATTTCTTAAATTTATTGTTGCAGCTTTTACTACGGCTTCCATTTCTAAATTTCATCTGGATTTTTCTAATATTTAGAAAAAATATATATAATTTCGACAGGGGGTTGTTTTCTACTACTACTAATTATCGGCTTTATTCAATATCGAAAACGACGTTTTTAGTTAAACGAATTTATCGATGAGACAGCTCAATTAACGGTCCCCCAAATACCAAAGACAGACATCTTTCTCGCACACTCCAATTTGTAGGGTAGATCGGGCGCACCAAAGCGTAACACATACATAGGCAAAATAACAGACTAACAGAGCGACAAACCAACAGTAAAAAAAACGAATAAACGAGCCGCTCACACGAGTAAATGCCCATTGAACTGGACTTTTTTTTATTTATATACCCTGCAACCATTAAACGCATTTTTTATATACCCTACAATCATTAAGCGCATCAAATGTAACAGCAAATACTGGTGTATATTTGTATAAATATACATATATATATAGGTAGGTAAACCTACATTTGATATGTGTATTATGTTGACTATGTCAAGATTGTCTTTTCTTTCATTTTATCTGCAAAAAAAATGTAATTTATCATTGACTTTACTTTTTTCCTTATTTACTATCAAATGAAGTTTTTACAACTGGATAAGAAACAAGTTATCATGTTTCATTAGCACAGGCAGCTTTGAAATTGTAAAAACCAATAATATCCATTCTTTGGACTGGCAAGAAATCGCTTAACAATCGCTTTTTAAAATTTTGCAATTCACATTAGAAGTGCGTGTTGTTATTTTGCCTTTCGGCTATATTCCAATTTGTCCATGCAAGATCATTTTTGTATACAAATAATAATGATATAAAAAAACCTACATATTAAAGATACGAACATCGCCAGCATTTTTATATATCGGCAAGTTCGAATTTTTCATCATACCGACAAATGAAAATATGCATAAATTTCAATTATTCACAAAAAATAAAATTACTTCTTCAGTCATTATATACAATAGAACTATATTATTCATAAATTTAAATTATTCACAAAATCATTCAGAAAATCACTTCTTAAGCTAAAGTCTTCACATACAATAGAGATATATTACCCACGTATATATTTTAGCAAATTCCTATGCAATTCAGATCATAAAAATCGTAGTTAATGCAACTTTTTTGTCGATCTAGGGTATCTAATAGTTGAATGAAAGAATCAACAATGTATTTCAACATTGTTTAAAATATACTTATGTCATGCTCCGACTGTCCGACAAGTTAACTGCCCACTGGGTTTCTCTGGGTTCTCTGGCGTAATGTGATCCGTTAGTGCCGCCCAGTGATCAGCGTGGGGCGTCAGGGTGAAGGGGGACGGGGGCACCCACTGTGTCGGTTATCACGACGCCCCGAAGCAGCGATAAGTGACGTTTGCTACTAGATGGTCATAGACCTCAACGAGTTGGCCAAAACCAAAATCAAAAGCCAAGCAATAAAAATGAAACAAGAAACAAGTATGCAGCATGCGCTTGTGGAGAGTATACGGCTAGCATATACCCTGTACAAACAGTTATAGGTTATACTTTAAGTATGCATACAATGATCAAAAAATTAACACAAAAAAATAGAAAAACTAGAAATCATTTATATATATTTATATTTATCGATTTCAGTGATGTTCTATTTTTAGATACATACACAAATATATACATGCATTTGTGTATATATAGCAAACGATATCAGGAATGATTTCTTCTGTCTTTTACATACATTTGCAGGACTTGAACATACCCTGCTCAATACCCTGAATAGCTCAAAAGGTATACAAATACAAATAATAAAAACGTAGACATTTAACAGCTGAATACCGCATATGTGCATACATACACATATATATATGTACATAAATACATATATGTATAGCCGACGCGGTTTGTGGCTTTTGTGGTTCCGGTAACCACTTCCAGCAGCCTCCTCACCTCGTGTGGTGCTGATGGTTTTGTCCGCTTTGATAAGCACACGCACGCAGAAAAGCTTTCCGTAGATAAATAATTCGGTCGAGAGCCAGAGCAAAAGATGATGTAAAAAAGACATCAGACATCAGTTGCTGCTGGCTACCTGATGAGTCCATTGTTGATTGCTGATTGTTCACTGACGTGACTGACTTGAATGTGTCTGCTAAATGCCAAAGAATACGAAAATGAATCAAAGAAAATGAAACTGAACTGTCATCTATGGCTATGAGTGGTGTGATGAGGTGGGAATGGAGTGGGAAGGGCAGGGCAGTTAAGGAGAGGGGACGGTGTTGAGGCAATGGCCGGCCGGCTTCTTGGTTGATTGGCCTATGGGCCAGATCATGAGCGACTGGGAAATGCTCGCCGAGAGCATTATGACTGAAATCGATACAATCCAAGCCAACCCCTCCTCGCCCCCCCACTCATCGTTTTCCAATCCGCAAAACGGTGCAGAGAACAGTGAAGAGTGATTGATGTTTTATGTTCAAACAGAAGCAACCTAAAAGAGACATCTGTAAAATACACTCTTAAGATAAATCGTCCAAAATTTTAGTAAATTGCTATACTTTATTATTTACAGAGAAAATTTTTGGTTCTAAATTTTAAATTTCTTAAAATGCAGGAGAAAATATATGTCAAATTTACAGGGTGTTGTCTATGCGTGTATATTGACAGATTAATTCTTATATTAGCTTTTTGTTAAATTTATTGTTATTAAACATTAAACATAAATATTTTACATTGTTTTTAAATTTATGTCGATATTTTCTGAGTGTAAAGGTAAAGACACAGTAAGGACAGAAGAAAATGCACCTTCAATGCCAATTTCCAAATCGAAAGAAAGTTGACTCAATAATATGATCATTTCATTAGAAAATAGTTATTTTTTTGTTTGTTATTATCGTAATCCTAATAAACAATTCGAATATCTCTGCATTTATTTGATTCACAACAAATGATGATATTTAAAGCACGCTGTAATTCTTAAATCTTTTTTATTTTTTTTTACCCGGGAATCGTTATTTATTTTTGCAGATTTCATGCTTTAATTTTAATTTGCTATTTGTTTGAGTTGATATTTTGATGTCATTTGGTTTCTTGAATGATGATCGATTTATCGAAGTACAAAAAGAGGGGAAAAAAAATATTATATATTAGTTATTAGTTATATATATATTTATATATATAATATTATAGTTAGTTAGTTAAATCAATCAATGACTTAAACAAACTTACTGATCAAGGTCAAAGCTTTTACATTTTTACATCTTGCGCCCGATAGTTCATTGAGAGTTGGTTTCGCTGTTTTCTATCGAATTGATTAATGAGTTGTGGTATTATTTCATACAAATATAGCAAAAGACTTGGGCAAAACTTACGATCGGTTTGAGCTTTAACGTTGTCCTTACTGCATTTGATCCTCAAGCTGCAACTACTCCATACGGTTGTTAGAGATGATCCATTGTTCTCAAGCGCTGTCAACTTGTGGTCCCCGTCGAGTAGATCTGTTGCGAGCATATCCGTATCTTTTGTGTATTCGTTGGGATTGTCATCTGGTGCAGAGCCTAGCTTGAGATTGTCATTCAACATGCTTTTTAAGAACGGCATTCTAATCATTCAAAATACACAATAATATCACGGAATTCAATTTGGACAGATTGATTTTGACCTGGGAATATGTTTGCTTTGAAATTTAAATGAATTGGAATTTGAATTTAAATTAAAAGCCGCCTGCTGAAATTTGAAATTTTTCATTTTTTTTTTATTGAACGCGCGCACTGTCAAGTGCTGAAAAATACTTGTATATCATAAGTGTTGGGCAACACGCTACGCATGCGCTGTTATCCATATACGAAATAACATTGTGCTGTTTTGCGCTGGCTAACTACGGTCACACTGCATACAGTTGACTCGTTCAGAAAACGCGCGTCGCTTCGCGTTCGCGTTTTGTTGTCAGTTGCTCAGCTCAGCTCAGTTCTTGTTTTTTTTTCTTCGTACGCGCTGTGTTGCTATTCTCTTGTCTTTTATTTGTTTGTACCCCCACCCCTTCCCGCTGGCTATATGCGCTCTAACCTATTTCGATGGCTAACACTGTGTTCGGTATGATTGTGTGCGTGTGCAAAAAAAAATACCTTTTACAGTTATTTGGTGTGAATATATCGAAAGTCCGAGCGTGTGTACGTGTCTTCATTTATTATGAATACCTTTGCTTGTATATATGTGTGTGTGTGTGTGTTCAATTCATTGTTAATCAGTCTCTCTCTATGACACTGTTGTTGGTGTCGTTCTTCTACGCATGACATTCTTTAAGTGCTGCTGCTGCTTGATTTCAATTTACTTTCGTCATTGACAGTGAGCTAACAGCAGCCACAATTTCATGTGTAATTTAGTTAAACACACACACGAATGCAATTACGGACTGACGTACGCTTGCACTCTCCCGCAGTGTTGCAAAACGTATGCGAAATGTGCGCGCGTGCTGGGAATATATTTGATTTATTTGATTATAATGCACATTATTAATTAGCATTCATACGCCAAATGGGTTCACGGCGCTCATTTTTCGTTTCTTCGCTTGGCATATTTGTAATTATCTAATGGCAAGACACTTATCGCGCTGCAAACAACAGAGATAAACCTAAACCAGCCCGTATTAAAATACACATGTATTTGTATAAATTACCCACACGCACCTGATAAAACTCGAATGTAATTAACGAAAATTGCGACAAAAAAATCTGATTTTGCGTGCATGATGTCATTTTTTTTATGTTTATGTTTCAATTTAAATGTGTCGCGCAAAGCCTTCAAACCAAATAAACATTTGCGTGTATCTCTTTTGTGTGGGTAGCAGCAGAGTATTCCTATGAACAGAGTGCGCAGTTTGACGTCACAATTGCCCATTATTCCATATCAAGTTCAAGGATCATTTCTTCTATTTGAAATTGTGACGGCACGTGATAGCGAAAAGTGCGAACTGTCAATTGTAGACTGTTAAGCATTACTAATATTTAACTTAGGGCCGGCCGGCCGGATAAAGTTTTTATGATGCGTACCTTTTGTATGTGTGCATGATTTATATATATATATATATATATATAAGCTATACTTATCCATCTTATTGCACTTTATTCAAGTGCTCAATTCGCGACATGAGTAATCAACACGCGCGCGACAAAATGACAATGAAAAACGTAAATGAAAATGACAATAAACCAGATGAGCAAACAACAAATACAAACAAACTATTCACACATTTACATTGCATATGTATGGATGCATGTATGTGTGTAGATGCATTCGACTTGAAACTAGACGTTGACGTTGCAGTTTTAGTCTCTGTTTGGATTTCTGCTTTGCATATTTCAATTGCATACATATTTGTTTTATTGACTGCATACTAATGAAGAGGTGCCCATGATTTTTGTTTGTTTTTGTTTTATTCATAATTCCGCTTTTTTTATCTCATTGCTGACTCGACCGCTGTTAGTAAACATGACAGTGCTCTGTTATTGTTACTGTATGCAACTCTCTTTCGCTCTCGCTCTCACTCACTCGCTCTCTCAATCTTGCATTCTCGTAAACAGAGCGGCTCAAAAATAATAACAACAACAATGCAAGTGATTGTGAGAGCCAAACAACAAAAACAACTGCAACAACAGCAGGCAGAAGCGAGCAGCAGCAATATAAACGAGTTATTGTTTTTGGTTGCTGTTGTCGGCATGCAAGAGTTTTTTAAGTGTTGTTATATTCGGCATCTGCTTTGAACTTTCATTCATCGTTCAGTTTCATCTTCGGCTACTTGGTACTTCCATTGCAAATCTGCAAATTGCACAAATTCAAATTTTACTTTCTTTGCACACACACACACATACACATAAACATAGCCAAATGAGTAGTGTTAAACCTAACATCGATTTGTGTTAATTTATAGCATGAATAGCGATAACGATTAATTTTAAGTGCCGATCACAACGACAAAAGACGAACGACGACGTTGCAATTGTTTCGTTCAAGTGCAACGATAAATAAATAAATAAATACAAAAAATCGAAACAGCCAAACAAAAAATAAATCAAAAAGTTGAAAGTTAATGATTAACGTTTTGCAAGAAACGACAAACGACAACAATTAAGCTACAAAAATAATACACAAAATGATTAAATTGAAATCATTATTTCGCAGAGGACAAGGAACCTCGAGTTCTGCCTCCTCCAACAACTCATCGCACAAGCAACAGCAGCAGCAACAGCAACAACAGCAGCAACAGCAGCAGCAACAACAACAAAATTCCAACAACAATCGACAAAAATCGCAGTCCAGCACATCACTTAATACGGCGCATGAGCAGCCGCTGCAGCAACAACAGCTTAACAACCCTGCAGCGACAACAACAACAAAATTTTATTCAAACAGCGACGCGACTTACGAGCGAGGCGTCGATGTGGGCGATGAGGCTGCATTGCTGCTGACAACACAACAGCAGCAGCGACGCCAGCAACAGCAGCAGCAACAACAACAACAGTTGCTGAGCAATACGCTGCCGGCAAAGAAATCTAAATTTAAAGGACAAAAGCAGCCAAAGCAAATACCGCAACAACAACAACATCAACCGCAGCAGCAACAACAACAACAATTGATGACGTCGATTGCAGCGGTGCCAACACCAGCAACAAACAACAGCAACAATAATAACAATAGCAGCAATAGCGCATTGGCCGCATTGCAAGATGGCAGCGTTGCTGCCGCTGCCGCTGCTGATTTTTACCAGCAATTAGCAGCAGCAGCAGCAACAACAACAAACACGAGCGCAACAGGCAACGGCAGCAGCAACAACAGCAGCGCAGCAGCTGCAGCAGCAGCAGTTGCTGTCGCAGCTGTTGCCGCTAGCAGCTATCAACAGCAGCAACAGCAACAACAGCAGCAGCAACAACAGCAGCAGCAACAACAGCAACAGCAGCAGCAAGAACAGCAGCAGCTGCAAATCATCAACAACGAGCAACAGCAGCAGCAACTGTTCGAGGTGAGTAAATCAGCAACAACAACAATAACAAGTGAAAACGTTGCGTAGTCGGGCATAAGCGACTGCCAAATACTCTGTTACCAATAAGTAATCTGTTAACAGATGCCAAGAAATACCGATCTTTGATGGAAGTTGCTAGTAATCTAGTAATCTGCCAAGTTTAACTTTAAAATTACAGCAGATATAATCTTTTGTGCATTTTTTGGGGAGTGGTGGAAAAAAAATGTTGGAGGAGTTTCCTAGAATTTGCCTTTAAGTTCGGTAACTGTGGGGGCGGGAGTGGGCATGGTCCAAACATTTTGTATGGCTTTGAAAGGTGCTACTAGCAATACACCTTACAATTTTGGTGACTAGCTTTCAAATGAGATGCATGAGATATATGGTTTTATCGATTTACAGAAATATCGATTTTCGCGATTACGAGGGCAGGTGTGGGCGTGGTCATACAAATTTGTATCGATACTTCTTAGATGCTAATCTTTGAAGGACGTCCCCAAGAAGCTACCCAACCAAATTTGTTGACTGTATCCTTCAAATTATGAGAGATATGTGATTTTATCGATTTGCGTTTATCAATTTTATCGCTGGGGTTGGGATACCAATTTTGACACTTTGACGCGGGCACCGACGGACATACTCTGAATACCTTCTTTGGTAATACAGAATGAAATTGCAATTGAATCACTCGCTAATTTCGAAACTCTTCACAAATTACAGGCTAACAATAAAATGCAGGAGCTGCATACACAGCTGGAGCGATTGGGACGCGAGCAACTGCAGCTGGAGACGCGCATCGTGGAGCTGCTGCCATACCAAAGCGAGGTGACCAAATTGAAGGGCGATCTGCTCAAGATGCAGGTAATAACTAAATCAAGCTCGGCTCCAACCCAATCCAATCCAAGACAGACGGCGAGTCGTCGTCGTCGTCGTTGTTGTTGATCCGTCGAATTAACCGCAAAATCAACTGTCAACTATTGTTGAACAATTGTCTTTTTTATATTTGTTATTTTTATTATATTGTTCTTATTGTTGGTGTTGTTGTTGCTATTGCTGGTATTCGAACTGGGGGCGTTGCGCTTCGTTACTTTAACCAATATTTATTGATATTCAATATGTTTCTATATGCGATATACTATGCTATAAGATAGCGCTCCTTTAATTGAGAAAATTGTCGCTCAGCGGCCGCCTCAAAACAGTCACTGCTAAAAGTATGCCAACACAGTAAATGAAAAAAAAGAAACAAAATTGCACTTCACTGAAAGAGGAACCACAAAAATAAATGAGAAAAATTTCAATATTAATTAAAGAACTTTGCGGATTATTGTTGAATTTGCATCGGGGTTTTTGTTGTTATTATTATTGTTGGATTTGCAGTGTTTTTTTTTTTATCATTTAGTGTGTATTTTTTCTGGTTTTTTTTTACCCAAGAAAGTGTTTTTTTTTTATATATAATTTTTTGTTTTCTTTAATTTTATTATATTTTTGGGGAAATTAAGTTCATATACAATTTGCCCATGTTGTTGCACCTTGCGTCACCAACAACAACGCAAAAACAACCACAACAACAACAGCAATAGCAACAACAACAATAACAATGAGAAAATAAAAGCAACATATAAACAATAAACAACAGACTCACCTGCCTCTCTCTCTCTCTCTTTCTCTCTCTATCTATCTCTCTCGCTGTCTCTCATTCTTAGAATCAACAGGAGAAAACACAAATGGAAATTGGCAATTTGAAATATGAAAATGAATCTTTGCGCAATCGTTTGCGGGACGTTGTCAATTCGCCATTGTCGGACGCGGAGAAGCATCAGATTATACAAGATTCACAGCGCTTGCATAGCTCAGCGCCCGCCTCCATAGCATTGCCCAATGTAAGTCTTAATACTTAATACCGATATATAAAATTAAATTATAAATGTATATATAAATATATATTTATAGATAAACGAATCGGCGCATGATGGTACGCCATGTCTTACGCCGGACTGGGACAAGCAGTCGTCGTCAAGTGAGATTTCAGTAGCTTGCCTGCAAGATAAGATCATACAAATGGAGGAGACGCACTACTCGACAAATGAGGAACTGCAGGCGACACTCCAGGAGCTGGCCGATCTGCAGACCCAGCTGAGTGACACCCAAACGGAGAACGAACGCCTCTCCGAGGAGAAGGATGTGCTCTTTCAGTCGCTGTGCCGCCAAACCGAGAAGCTCAACGAGTCGCGTACACAGATCAGCACATTGCAGGAGCTGTTGCTGCGTGACACCAAGCAACCGGCGGCGGCAGCCGCCGAGGTCATCACCACGGAGCGTGAGAAGAAGCTGCTCGATTTGATACAGACATCGCAAGAGGAGCGGGAAGTGTTCATGCTCAAGCAGGAGGAGCTCAACGCTGAGCTGGCTGAATTGCGGCAATCGCGCGATGCCGTCCAACTGGAGCAGCAGCGTCAGCGTGAACGGAACGCACTACTCGACTCCCAGCTGGATGCGGCCAATGCGGAGCGCAAGCAAAGCGATGCCCAACTCGCCGTGGCCAAAGAGGAGATCTCACAGCGGGCCATTGAGATCAGTAGGCTGAGCACACTGCTGGAGAATGCACGCTCCAAAATTGAGGAGCTCGAGGCCGATTTGGCGCGCGGCGATAAGACCGATCTGAGCGATGTGCTCGACGCGTCGCGACGCGAAAAGGATGCGCTCGAGGAGCGACTGGCCGAACTGCAGGACCAATGGTCGCGCAGCCAGGCCGAGTTGCGGCGTCTGCGCGAACAAGTCGCCGGCCTGAGCGAGGAATGCAAGGTGGCCAAAAACAATGCGAAATGCGCCGTCTCCCATCTCGAGTATCGGCTGGAGCAGCTGCAATGCGACAAAGACAAATTGGCCGGCGATTGCCAGACGCTGGAGGAGCGTGTCGCCGAGCTGCAGGTCCAGTGCAAATGTCATCAGGAGGACAAGGCACAGCTGCAACAGTTGCTCAGCGAGACGCAGCGACATTTGAGCGATGTACAGCTGCAGCTAAGCGACAGCGAATCCCGCCTGGACACAGAGACACAGCGACGGCAACGGGACGCCGACGAATGGCAACAGTTTCAGGCGGATCTGCTGATGACGGTGCGTGTGGCCAACGATTTCAAGACTGAGGCGCTCAGCGCACGCGAGCAGCTCGTGCTCGATAACAAATTACAAAAGGACAAGATTCGGCTGCTCGAACAGCAGCTGGACAAGTTAACCAAGCAACGTAAGCTAATACTCCACATCAGAGAGCGAGGATATCACCGATAATCGTTAATTGTTAATCACTCTTCATGCAACCATCCACAGAACTGCAGCAGACGGAGACGCAGCAATCGGTGATATCCACTGTGCAGCAGGAAATATGCTCGAGACGCAGCAAGCTCAGCTTTAGTCGCCAGGACTCGCGACTCTCCGTCAAAACGCTCATCGAGAGCATTGAGAACAACAAGCCGGTAAGCGAAGAAGAACAAGCTAGACCGTTGTATATACCCTGAACAGGTTGTGAGAAACGGAGGCAGCTATCGATAACATGGAGCAAACTTCATCTGCGCGGCGTATACGAGAACTTCTATTCCAAATTTAAAGTCTCTCACTCTTTTAGTCTGTCTGTTGATCCTTATCAAAAATATATATATAACTTATATCCTTCTTGCTACACATTTTCAATGGGTTCAGGGTATAAAAATACACACTTCTCCTTGACTTGCTGCATTTCAATTATTCACTCTTTATAATCCTAACACTCGCTTCGAATAGCAGGGCAAATCGGATGAGACCGAATCGCATTACAGTTCCACGTCCAGCTTGAACAGCGGCACACCCGAAACGGGCAATACGCCAATTATATTGCCCGCATCCTGTGACTGGCATGAGAGCGTAAGTTTCAACAATATAGATGGACGCATATAATATTTATTCATAAGCACAAATACCTCTTTTTTAAACAGCTACGCTTGCCCGTGCTGCAGAGCAGCAATCTTCATGTGAACGTTAACAATGCAACAGCAGCAGCAGCAACAACTATAACAACATCCGCAACAACATCAACAGCAGCTAACACTACCAAAGCAATACAACAACAGCAGCAGCAACATCAGCAACTGCAGCTGCAGCAACAATTGTCGCAACAGTCAACGACAAGTGCAACATCAACGCCGCCCTCCACACCAAACACGCCCAGCAGTTTGCAACAGCAGCAGCCCAGCCTATCAACGCCGTCGACACAGACGCCCAACAGCAGCGCCCTGGTGACCAGTCTCAGTTTTGGCAACGTCTCAAAATCCTACAGCGGTAATTGCAATACATCCCCATACATCTATATATATATCAATATCAATATCTATATATATATATATATATATATATATATATATATATATAATACGGTGTTCAATTTGTTTAGGTGAACGCAAAGATCCGCTCAATATGCTGGCCAAGAATGGTGGCTCCAAGCGTAATGCGCTGCTCAAGTGGTGCCAGAATAAGACAGTTGGCTATCGCAATATTGACATCACGAACTTTAGCTCGTCGTGGAACGATGGGCTGGCCTTCTGTGCCATTCTACATTCCTATCTGCCGGATTGCATACCATACGACACCCTCAGTCCGGCCAACAAATGGCGAAATTTCTCACTCGCCTTTGCAGCTGCCGAATCCGTTGGTATTAATACCACCCTGGTGAGTTGTGGACCAATCCCCCCCTGGACAGTAATATAGCTGTGTGAAGATAATAACTTATATTTTTATATATATCACAATAACTGCGTGACTTGCTTTTTTTCGCTAGCTTAAGTTTAAGAGCATTTGTAAAGAAGTTTAATTGATGTGGCTAATTTGTTTCTTGAGTCGAGTTTAGTAGAGTTTTCTTGATAGAGTTTACGCTCTATCTTCTATCCTCCTTTCTCTTTCTTCTATCCTAATATTATTTGATAGCTCAGTTATGCCTTTATTATTATTTATTTTATTCAAATCTTACATCTTTTGCAAACAAAATCAATAGAGAAATGCAAGTTTTACTTATTTTATGCAACTCCTCTTATAATACCCCCGTTAATTATTGATATCGTCTATTTGCATGGCAGAACATCAATGATATGTGTCAAATTGAGAGACCCGATTGGACGCAGGTGATGTCCTACGTAACCGCTATCTACAAGTACTTTGAGACGTAAATCGCTGAACTGAATCCTTAATCTGGAGCGGATGTGCTGCACAACACCTTTTGTATATGTATTATCTCTTCCGCCCTATAAGCACTTTCCCCCCAACCCACATACAATTGAATGTTTCGGTGGCGAACTGTATTTATTACCAAATTAATATTAACACATGCGGCGCCCAGCAATAATTTGGCACGAGTCTTAGCCTAAACAAAGAAAAAACAAGTTTGCTTTTTATTTTATTTATTTTTTGTTTTTTTTTTGTGCAACTACTCATAAATATTAGTTATAGTGTGTATTGTCAGGTTTTTAGAGTTGAGGCAGATTTCGAAAATGTTTGTCAAATTTAAACGCTGATTTCAGAGTTTATTTTATATAATTACAAATATACATATACATTTATATATAAATACATGAATATTGGGCAACTGGGGAGACCGAGTGACCGATTAGATATAGCATATTTATTATAAAACAAAAAAATCCACAAAAAACATGATTATCATTACTTTTAACTTTACGAACAACAAAATGTAATTTTTATATTCAATTAAAAAAAAATACCATAAGCAAAATAAATGGAAACTTAAAAACTACATACTTTTCTTAATTCAACTAAAATTCGAATGAGACTTAACGTTAACATAACTGTGCTTATTCAACGAAATTGCTCACACAACGAAATGTTATTAAAAGCGTGAAATTTGGTGGAGTCAGTATGTTAAATGTGGAGTAGCAATAGTTCTATTTTCATATCGATAGGTCGGGTATCGATAGTTTGATGCAATTATAGTAAGAATATGCAAGTTCATAAATAAATTGTTAAACAAGGTAATGTCCGGGACTAACAACAATCAATAACGACCAAAGATTGTCTTGCAATGGAAGCGACAGAAGACCAGCTAATACTGGCCACCGGTGGCTATGACCACACAATTAAAGTGTGGCAGGCGCACACCGGCAACTGCATCAAAACCATGCGCTTTGTGGAGACATCGGTGAGTCTTTTATAAGAGAAAACAAACTTTCCACTTTTTTATATATACATATATATAAATATGTATATTTTATAAATGCATAGCAAGTGAATGCACTGGACCGTACGCCGGATAAGACGCGACTAGCCGCGTGCGGTTATCAGTGCATAAGATTGTACGATTTGGACTCGAATTGCACGGCGCCGGTGATAAATTTTGATGCTGTGCAAAAGAATGTGACGCGTCTGGGCTTCCAGGAGGATGGCAAATGGATGTTTACTGCCGGTGAGGATCATCGTGTGCGCATCTGGGACATGATCTCGGCACCGCCCCATTGTTCGCGCGTTTTCGATTGCCAGGCGCCGGTGAATGCCGCATGCCTGCATCCAAATCAAGTGGAGATTGCGATGGGCTCCCAAAATGGTGGCGTCTATCTGTGGGATGTTAAGTCCGAAATGCACGAACAGCTCGTACCCGAACTGGAAGCCTCGATTCAGGATGTGGCCATCTCACCAGATGGCCGTTACATGGCCGCCGCCAACAACAAGGGCAATTGTTACATTTGGGAGCTGAGCATCAGTCCGGCCAGATGTTGAGCACGATCAGTCCGAAGAAGATGATCCAGGCACACAATCGCTCAATATTGCGCTGTAAATTTAGTCCCGATTCGCGTCTACTGGTGACTACATCGGGCAATGGCAGCGCCTGCATTTGGAAGACGGGTGACTTTAGCAAGTGGCGCGAGCTGACCATTAAAAACTATTGGATTTGGGACGCTGCATTCAGTGCCGATTCCAAATGGCTGTTCACAGCATCATCGGATGGCGTTGCACGCCTCTGGAAGCTGGAGACGAAAACCTGCGTACGCGACTACACGGGCCACACCAAGGCAATTACGGCACTGTCCTTCAAGGACGAGATTGTTGACTAACATAGGCTTATGCATAGCCTTAGCATCATTAGTCTTAGCTCTACACATATAGATAAATGGAGTCCATCCCGATGTGCATTATCCAACTGGAGAAAAGATATTCTTTTCTTTTTCTTTACCAATTTATAAGAACAGAGTTGGTCCACAAAAAAAAGCGCGTTTTCCTTTTGTGGCGACATTTTTTCATGATTTTTTTTTTTGTATAATATATTGCTAATGTATATACATATGTATATATATATAAATATATATGGTAGTACATGAGGGAATGCAATTTAATAAAACCTTATAGGCATACAATAAACGATAAGTACATAAAAATACATAATAATAATTAACTGATTTGGGTGGAGCTCAATACTCGAATACGAAGAAAGAAAGAGACAGAGAAATAAGGGAAAATAATGACTATAGATAGTTCTCCGACTTGGACACATTTAATTGACATCTATGGCACATAGGCAATGCCTTTTGCCACAATTGACTCCTTGATGGGATCTGGATCATCTCCCAGTCTGTAGCCCACAATGCAGGTGATGTCCACGGGATTACCAGTGGGATTCAGTAGCAGCATCACCTGATTAATTGGCGATGCTGGCCGAAATGGTTTGAGGGGCGCCATTGCGTTATCCGTCGGTGGCAAGAGGCGCACCTTGCAGGGCTACACGCATACAACGATATGATGAAGATGGTCAGTTAGAATTGGAGTTGGAATTGAAATCAGAGTTGTTTCACTTGCCTTTTTCACGCTCGCCTCAAACTGGAAGTCTTTGACTGGCTGGCGGCTTTTGTTATGTGCCGATATCACAATAACGGACACATGACGACTTGGCCGATCCTTGGTAAAGTTGAGGCACAAATGCATATCATCGTCGTCCAGCACAACACGCTCCTCGCCCGTCGCTTGAATATTATCCAGCTCAATATTTATCTCGCTCAGATGTTTCGTTTCTAATGTTGATGCTGGTGCTGCAAGAGCCATCGCCACAGACACTTCCTTCTCTTCCTCCTGCTGCTGCTGCTGCTCCTTCTCTGCGGGAGCCTGTGCTGCTGGCAGAGCAGAGCTCAGCAGTGGAACATCATCCTCAGCAGGCTTGACGTGCATGCGCTCGCGCGCCAAATCATTGAGTGTTATCTTCTCGGGATCTCGCTTAAAGCTGCTCATCCGCTCCTGTGTGGGAAGTACCTGCTGAAACAGCTCCTCACTCAGCATATCTATTTCAGGCATTTTGCGTACACTGCCCGATTTCCTCGTATTGTCCATTGCAATGGCATCGCTGTTACTATCGCTCCTCTTGGGACTGAGCACCTGTGGCTCGAGCAGTTCACCGCTGCCGGCATGCTGAAAGTGCTCCGAGCTTCGCTGCTGCTTGTCCTCAATCTCGGCCAGAGCGCTGCTAAAGATGTCGCTGAGCTCCGCCAATGCATTGGGCTTTTTGTTAGTATTATTATTATTATTGTTATTAGTATTATTATTATTAGTGGTTGCATTCGTTGCTGCAACAGTGGCAGCTGCAGCTGGTGCATCTTCGCCAAGCAGCAGATCGCCAAGCAGCTCATTCAGCAGCGTTTCATTGCTGGAGCCAGCTACTTTAGCTGGCATTGCTGCTGTTGTTATTGTTCCTGCTGCTGCTGGCGGAGCAGCTGGCGAAGCTGGTGTGGTGCTCCTAATGGGCGAGGGCACCAGTTGTTTGTAGCGCGTCATTATCGCCACCAGATCGCCATTCGTCTCCAGTGTGTCCTCTATGAAATTACACAATTGCAAAATTAATGGGCAGCAATAATTATGCATATTACATATTTATGTAAGTAGCTGGCCTAAGAGTCTAATTGAATACTAACCTATTAGCTGAGCATCGGACTCGCCCAGCAGTTCGGGCAGATGCTGGAAGATGGGCTTGTGTTTCTTGCAGCTCTTGTAGAGATCGTGTATGGTTTCGTTGACATCGCTGGGATCGCCGGGATTGTATGTCTCCAGCATTTGATTGAGCAGCTTTATTGTCTCCTTCACCTCCAGCAGGACGAGACGATGCTGGGCGAGCAGATCGTTGCGTCGAGCCTCCTGCGCCATCCGATACTGCAACAGTAGATTGGCTCGCTTAAAATTCTCCGGATCCTTGCTGCGTATCAGCTTGGCAAACATTGCCTCATCAATGGTACTCAGCACACTCTCGCGCTTGGCCAATGCAGCGGCAGTTTGGCCATGATCAATGTCGCCCTCCTTGCGCAGCATCTCGTAGGCGTCCCGTATCTTGAGACGCTGCGGAAACTCGGTGGTCCACAGCAGAAGGCATTCCATGATACGTTGCTTCACCACCAGCGGCGTTTCGGCGCCCTGATATTTCTTCGACACCAGACGGATCAGTTCGTTGAGAAAGCGAAACTTGCCAGCCTCATCCTGGAAATCATTGCCGCACTGTGTCATGCACTCCTCCAGCAGCTGCAAATTGCAATTTTTAACGATTCCCACAACAAAGAAATGAAATTGAAGACATATAACGATAACACTAATGCCATAATCAAATGCGTCTGAGTGTGTGTGTGTGTGTTTACGCACTTACCGCAATTGCTCGATGGGCTTCGGTTACATTGGTCGACCGCACTTTGGCCACAATCATCTCCTGCGCCTTGTGCACCAGTTGGCTATTGCTGCGGACCACAATGCAAAACATTTGCACGCCCAGTTCATCGACTTGCTCTTTTGACGGATTCGTTGCACGATCTGCGCAAAAAAACGTAAAGCCGTCAACAATAATGGCAAAGAAACGGAACGCAGTTTACAAAATATTAAATAAAGCAAGCATTCGCTGGTAGACTTACCCAGCATTTCGGTCATAATACTCTCGTCAGTTGTCATTATTTACATTAAATGCTGTTCAATGGGTTTACTTGCAAATAACAGTCTCAAATTCAAGGAACGTACGTTCTCCGGTGAATTTAAACAACAATCATATTATTGTTGTTGCTTTAATTATTCTTAGAGCTGTGCATTTAGCATTCTGCAGACTATCGATATCAAAATTACATGGTTGCATTGTGGGGTACGTCAAAATCTAATAATTTGCTTTAATAACAGAGGCCACCCAAAACAGAATTGAACAGAATATAGCATATATATATATAGCTATAGGCGCCATCTATCATGCGCTAGGATTAGCTACGTTTAACAGCGTCTGCCGGTTATCGATAGCAAGCAATATCACAACATATCTAAGATATCTAATTAATAGCTTGAGCACTTAGTGATACGATTTAATCTTATGCTTAACGTAAGTAAATTTCAAGCTATTAATTGTTGATTAAATATCGGCTAATTTCTATAATGTTAAGACTACTTAAACTTTTGCATAAAGATTGATTTATATTTGTCTATTCATTTATATAAGGCGGAGATTTTAGATAAGATTAGATAATTTCGGTAAGATTACTTGGTCTGAAATATTCAATTGTTCTACAACCATTTTCTCGTTGACCCTAAAATTATGTTGCAACATTTTTGTTTGCAATATCATATCTTATATTTTTCGAAAGGATTCATACTTTTGAGCTAACAGATGCTAAAATATGATGACATGCCAACTTTAGAGAACTGCGTTATTCGATTTTTCAAAAAACATTTACTAACAATAGAATCAATCGACTAAAAACGTGTTACATATGAGCATTACATTATATACAGTTATTATTGTTACTGTAATTATTAATATTACTTATAACATTTATTATGTTTATAACGGCATGATAGCAATTTAAAAATGTATCAAACAGTTGTGCTTCTTATAATTTCAAATTGTTATATTTCATTTTCCAGTACACAAATTTCAATATTAAATATTCGATTCAGAGTTCATTGCAGGCCTGTAGCTCAAACGCAACCCTGCGCTCTGGGCGGAAATCAATTTTTCTGGCATTGACGCACACTGCCGCAACATGTTCTTTTTCAGGCGTACGCCTTTGCGCATACATCGTACACCGATTTCTTCTGTGAAAAATGTAAGATTTTTTTTGTCAAAATGAAAGTGTATAAACATAAAAGCATACGCAAATGCATCTAAAGTTTGGTGGCCATCGGCTGCAATTGAAAGCCACGTGAAATGCATTGCGCTACTGTCAAAAACTCGTTGTTTTCTTTTCGCCACGCACAATGAGGTTAAATACGGTGCTCGTTTCATATATATTTTTTGAATTTTTTTTTTGTTGCATTTAAATGCACGCGATTTTAAGTGATTACTGATTACTTCAACAAAGTACAACAATTACGTCCATAACTAAATCCGCAGCAGTGACACATACGTTGTTGTGGTATTCAATTGGACTACATCAAAGCCCATGATTTACTATTCCTCTTAAGGGCATTGGCTAAAATATGCACACCTTAATAAAGTCCAAAATCAACAAAGCAACAACAACAATCATAAATATGAATAGTATGTAAGTAAAATGAACATGTATCTGAATTGGCTATGCTTCTTTAACATTGCAGCATGGCCGAAGTAGCTGAAACAGTAGCTGTTGAGACATTCGAGGAGCCGGCGCCAGTGGAAGCGGATGCTGCCGAAGCTGTGGTCGATACAAATGTGGTCGCCACCACTGAGCTGCCCGAGATTAAGCTGTTCGGTCGCTGGTCTTGCGATGATGTGACCGTCAACGATATATCGCTGCAGGATTACATTTCAGTGAAGGAGAAGTTTGCACGCTATCTGCCCCATTCGGCTGGTCGCTATGCCGCCAAGCGTTTCCGCAAGGCCCAGTGCCCGATTGTGGAGCGTCTGACCTGCTCCCTGATGATGAAGGGTCGCAACAATGGCAAGAAACTGATGGCCTGTCGCATCGTCAAGCACTCCTTCGAGATCATCCACTTGCTAACGGGCGAGAACCCACTGCAGGTAGGCGCACTATCCATCCTTCCATCCATCATACCATATCGTGCCATGCTAAACTGCGCCCTTGCCTAAAATAAACCAAAGCGGGCGACAGGTAGAATGTGCACGCAGAGCAAATTTGGTTTCAATATCCTAGTGTTTGAAGCGACACTCCTCCTCCTACTCTCTTGGAACTTGAAACGACAATTGCAGATTAATCATAATTAATAGTGGAACACAATCATAGTTCTAGTCTACCTCAATGCCAGGCGGCGACTCTGTTCACAGGCTGCGCTGAGCATATTTCAAAAATAGACTGATAGTAAATGAAGTTTTAATATCCTAGTGCTCAAAGATCACACAACCTCTTTCCGCTCTCTTGGAACTTAAAACCACAAAAGTATTCAAAAGTTTATACCGATGTACACAAACAAAACATATATCAATTTTGAAATTCAAGCCAAGTCCACCTCAATGCCGGTCAGCTAATATTTCATGCTGAGCTGAGCATACCAAAGATAAATGGACTCATATTAAATGAGGTTTTAATATCCTAGTGCCTGAAGATCTCACTCTCTTCTTGCTCTCTTGGAACTTAAAACTACATGATCTGTATAGAAACTTCGAAGTATGTCCAAAACTAAAACCGCATCAGTGATTCACACGCTGATGTGGTATTCAATTGGACTACATCAAAGCCCATGATTTACTATTCCTCTTAAGGGCATTGGCTAAAAGATGCGAACCTTAATAAAGTCAAAATCAACAGTTATCAATAACAGTATACATATAGGAAATTGAGGGTCTTCTTTCTATTATTCAATGTAGTCCACCTCAATGCCAGACAGCTATAATTTCCGGCTGTGCTGAGCATCTATCTTAAATGGACTAATATAAAATGGAGTTTTAATATCCTAGTGCCTGAAGATTTCACTCTCTTCTTGCTCTCTTGGAACTTAAAACTACAATTAATTTAAATATACCTGCTTAGCACGATTTGTGCAGTTTTGTATTTTGTATCTTATTGATATTTATTTGAATTTTTCTTCTTGTAGATCTTGGTGAGCGCGATCATCAACTCGGGACCACGTGAGGACTCCACACGTATTGGTCGTGCCGGCACTGTGCGTCGCCAGGCTGTGGATGTGTCGCCCTTGCGTCGCGTCAACCAGGTGGGTGTTGCATACATACTGGTGTCCTGGTGTCCAATTGGCCAGCAACGATGGTGCGCAGTTCGAGCAGCGACTGTGTTCTTATAACGCTTGGCTATAATAAACATCTATCCTATCCGTAGCGTCACAATGTGTAATTGGCCGACATTTGGCGTATGAACTGAAGAAACATTTCATTTATTAATTCCAAATAATGCATTCTAATTAATTCATCACTTTTAACTTTTGCACTTTGCAGGCTATCTGGCTGTTGTGCACGGGTGCCCGCGAGGCTGCATTCAGGAATATCAAGACCATTGCCGAGTGTCTGGCCGATGAGCTCATCAACGCCGCCAAGGTAAGCTATAATCCTTCATCTATGAGTCTTGGTTTTTTGTTTTAATAAATGTTATGTTAAAATGATGTCCAGTCTAATTCTGCATCATGTCACTGGGATATTGGTGCAGACTCGCTTTTGGACAATAACAAAGTCTTTTATTATCCTTGTGCTTGTGGCAGCATCCTCAGCTCAATGCACACGAGAAACGTAGAAGAACAACTCCTTTAATATTTTAAGATTTTGACATTAGAGAAGTGGTCCAGTCTAATTCTGCATCATGTCACTGGGATATTGATGCAGACTCGCTTTTGGACAATAGCAATTTAATGTCTTTTATTATCCTTGTGCTTGTGGCAGCACTCTCAGCTCAATGCACACGAGAAACGTAGAAGAACAAGTCGTATATATATTAATTAATATAATAATACTATTGTTTTTAATGATTTAATCGTGTATTAATTTTGCTATATTTACATTTGCAGGGTTCATCCAACTCGTACGCCATCAAGAAGAAAGACGAATTGGAGCGTGTTGCCAAGTCTAACCGTTAAGAAGCAACTACAACACACAATATACAAATAAAACAAATACAGTTTGTTTAATGTCCGATTAAAACTTGATACCTTACGTTTGGTGTAAATTTGTATGTAGCAAAGCGTTTTGTTCAATTTTAAGCGTCCATTAAGTGAACACGTGGGGTGGCCAGGAGCTAAAGATATATACTACACATGAAATGTTCAACAAATAAATCTGTGTAAACAAAACAAACAAAAAACAATAATATAGGACATGATGCATCTTTTTTTTAATCGCTGCAGAGTTTATCACTAAATAAATTTGTATAATTTTTGTACGATCAACACACGCTTTGCGCTGGGGCGAAAGCGTTTTTTTGAATCTGATTGTGCGCATGCAAAGCGCGCTTAAGTTTCGATAACGATTGCCATCGCCTCCGATAGCTGATGGCCTGATCTACAATACAGTTAGGTGGCAACGCTGGCTGATGTGACAATGCTGCCGAACTTCATTTGAATTGTGCAAAAACAGATCGATTTGAATTTGCACACATCTTTCATCGCTTTACATTAGTTTAAGGCTAATTGCTGCAAAATATGTTCAATGTGAATACAGTTCTGCAAACGCAATCGCTTGACACAAGCTTAAGTAATAGCAATTCAAACGACGACCATTCGAATCAGCGCCACAGCCAGTGAGTATTGCAAAACGAATTAAATTTTGCACACACATAATGTAGATTTCACGAGCAGAAGCTAGTCGACGAGTTTTGCCGAAAAACACAGCTGACGCAAATAATCGAACAGGCCGTTGATAGCCTGGTGCACAACTACAGGCGCACACGTAAGCCGGAGGAGGCGCTGGCGCCACTGCTGCTGCGCTTGGACTTTAACTACACGGAGCTGGCGAAGCACGCAACGCAATTGCTTCATTTGGCTATCGAGGAGCCGCTGCAATTTGCCGAAGCGGTCAAGTATTCCGTTTACGGGCAGGTGCGTAATTTGCTTAAGGCGGCCCAGGACAACAACGGACTCAAAACGATCGACATCGCCCAGCTGCATATACAGTGGCGTCTGCTCGATTTGCCGCTACAAACCGATCTTCTCTTCAATCCCACACACCATCAGTACCCCCTCGGCCTGGCATTGGTTAGCGGCATCCTGTCCGCATATACGCTGCCGGAGACATTAGTGTGAGTCGCGATGTGGCCGAGTTTCCCCTGCCACAATGCTATCGATGCCATTAAGTGTATATATTCTTGATCGATTTGAAGCGATTTCAATGCGACTTTGCTGAAGAACCTTTTGCATATGAAATACTTTTCCATTTTAGAAAATATTTTGATTGAACATACAAACTTAAAATTTGATTTTGTGATTTGTACACAAATATTTGACGACTAAAGAAACAATTGTGCGCAAATCGTTAACTCTTATGTTGATGAAGGAGTATTTTGAATTTTGTATTAAAATGCTGTTTATCTTTGACAGGCTGCAATCAATTTGGTATTGTGGGAGCGGTTGCATGCGGAATGCAATCCAGACCAGCTCCACGGATGGTATGTCTCCTCACATACTTACTACACTCTTACTAACAACTAATACACCAAATAACATGCATACTTTGTATATATTTGAAACCCTTGAATCGTAAAACAGATCCAAGTAGTCGTTCATTTAACAATCGTTGTTCGTTTTTGTCGTATATTTAGTGTTATTATGTGTCTCGCAACGAATTCTACAAATTTGGATTTGCACTAAAATATTTTTTTCGTTTCGCTTTTTCGTTTTTCACTCGGTGCAATTGTGCAGCGCCACTGTGTCCCAACTGCTCCCGTCCCATGAGTGAATATCAAAAGCTACGCGTTATCGAAAATTATTGTATAATTAGCATATTGCCAGGCGCCTGTGTGCAGACTCCGCGAACTGTAGGTTGCATCTATCGGTCGATTCTAGTGCGTTTACGTGGTAAGTCCATATCTTATCTATCAAGAGCAACAAAACAACAACTTATCCACATTATAACTACACTCTCTCTATGCCAGCACATACATACGATTGCAATTTGAAATTGGGCGCCAACTATCTGATCACTGGCTATTACTGTGGCACAGCGAACACTTATCAATTTGAGGCATGCCATTTAAAAAGAATGTGAAGGGCGGCGGCAGCCATCGTCGTGCGCCCGTTCAGCTAATTGACTTTTTGCGTTCCGACTTCGAGCTGCCGGCATCATCAGTGCAGTCATTAAGGATCGCTTCACGCTCGTAAGTAACGAATAAGCATTATATGTATAATAATTTAATCTGAACTCAACTTTTAGATCAAACATCAGCCCAGTGTTGAGTGGCACCAGCAGTGCAACCACAACCGCTGAGCCCAAAAGCGTCTGGGGCGATGTTGCCAACAAATCAAATTTATTTAAGAATCAAGAACCAATTACCAACGATGAAGAGTTTCCTACTGTGGGCACCATACGCAGAACGAAACCAAAGGACACTCGAGCTGGACTACCAGCTACACCGACATCAGCAGATGCAGCAGCAGCACAATCAGCACCATCAGCAGCAGCAGGAGGAGGAGTAGCACAGGGCAGTGGCCGGGCTCTGTTGTCCACAGGCAATTGCGTTGACAAACAAGCAGTGATAACCAAATGGCTCAACTCAGTGCAGCAGCCGATAGTTCAGACACAGCTGCTGGAAACGCCAATGCTTCAATCGCTGACTAGCATGAGTGCGCCCGCTGCTATTGCACCACAGCAGCAGCAGCTATCTCAACTGTCGCAAGGGCACAACAAGTCAGAACAACAACAGACGACGACAAATGCACCGCCTGGCCAAGGCGTGGCCGTATCCATGCCCACTAGTCACATCTGCACAAAGGCCGACGTCGCGCTTGGCAATGAGGAGAATCAGCAATGGCAGCGCATTGATTTCAATCCAAATGCGAATCGATCAGAGACAGCAAATATTGAACAATCTTCGATTTGGCATGAACCGAATTCGATTCGGAAATGGCGACGCAATAAGCGACGCTTGCAAGCCGATCAAATGCCGCAAATGAGTGGATCCCAAGATTATCCGGATCAGCAGCAGATGCCGCCGCATGTGCCGGATGTGTGGTCTGCTGGGCCCACTGGCCGTAGTGGCAATTGCAATCCTCTGCAGCAGTCCAACAATCCTTTGTCGTCATCGCAATTCCAATCTCAATCAGAATCCCAATCTCAGCTGTTCGACATCGCAACAAGCAGCACATTGAATTTCAATGCCAACGAATGTTATCCCAATCAACACGCAAATGAGCGCAGGCAAATGATTAGCGTAAGTCCACAGTCAATATTGGCCAACTAGTGTCAGCGCTTCAGCGAGAGAGATATTTATGCATAGACTGATTAGGAATATAACCTTTGTTAAATCTTCGCTAGCTTAACTATTTTTTATACTCTGATAACGGAGGTATTCCCCCACACATCACAGCTGGCTAAATCTTCCGTAGTTTTTGAGGTAGAGCCATCCAATTTGAAAGGTAGATTACCAGAAGCCGCCTTTAAGTATCGATAAAAAAAAAAGAAATGTTATGGCCACGCCCACGCCTGCATCCACTTTCAACTTCTAACCTCCAATAGATTACGAGGAGTCTCCCACCCGGCACCTTTTGTCAGATTATATCATTTGTTGGTAGCAGAGTATTTCACAGTCGGTTACTCCCGAAATGCAACGTTTTCTCTTGATTTCTTGTTGCACCCCACAGGAACGTCGCCGTCGTCAGCGTTTCTTTCGCACACTCAAACCAAATACGGTCTTTGAGCTGGTTGCGCTGCCACCCGATGAGCTCCAGATGTCACAACCAACGGCCACAAACTGGGAACCACATCCCACCTACAACGTATCGCCAAACAACAACACCAATAGCAACAGCATCAATAATAGTCAGTCGGTTTTTCGGCTTTCCAGCCTCCACAGTGGTATTGGAACGCATAGTGAGGACCAGTCCAGCATATGTGACCCCTTTGACAGCTCAGTCAGCCGACCCTTATTGAATATGGACACGCAAGAGTTGCAATCGGATACGTCCATGTTCTTCGAGCCCGATGGAAACACAGACGTGAGCGTGCATTCGGATGATGTGCATCACGAGGAAGCAATCAAGTCGGACAACAAGAGTGGTCCGGCTTTGCCACGCCATATGATTTTTGTAGCTGGCGACAGTCGGCAGGGTGACAGGCACAGTGTCACCGTCGATATGAACTTTATGCCACCCAGCATTAAGCAGCTGCATCATCTGATCTGCTCCAAGTATTCGGACTATGCGTTCGTCTATACGCTGAGTGCCCAGCTTAGCCAGCTGTGTGTGCCCATGGAGTGTTATGTGTACCTGAAGATGGCACTCTTGGGCAGTCTCGCCAGCATCGAACAGGACGAGCTCCGACCACCGATATCGCTGTGCGTCATTTGTAGTGACAGCAGTGTGGCCCATCAGCTGCTGGACAGCGTTGGACAGCTGGCTCCACGCTTCATTGGCCCCCACGAGGGTGGACAGCAATCGGCATTTACGGCACTGCCCACACGTCACAATTGGGTGGTGGCCAGCCCCTTATTGCTGGCACAGCAGGGCGTTTACTATGTGGGCGATTGGAATCGCTTGACGCGCGACCAAAGCGAGGAGATCGAGAAATGCATCGAGAATGGCAGCGTGGCGGTGGTACAGCTGCAGAGTCAGCAGCCGCTTGAAGCGGCCATTTGGACATATTGGCAGCCGGAGAATGCGGCCAATCAAACCACAGCCTTTGCCAAGCTTTGCCCGTAAGCGTTTCACTCGAAATATAAAATATACAAATATATTTATGTATTTCTAATTCAATATATAGTATCTTCGGGCTGCCCGTCTACATGGATGAGCATGTGAATGATGGACTCTGGGATTTTGTGCTCCGTTCGCACAGCGCAGACGGGCAAGACACAACGCCGGATTCATTCAACATACATAACGAGGATATGCGAGCGATGCTTGGCTTGCTCCATCAGCGCCAGGTGTCATTCACGCAGCCAGCACAGCAGCTGCTGCAAAAATACTATGTTGTCTCGCGCATCCAACAGCCCAGTAAGTGAGCAAATCTTTCCTTCTCATTCGAATCCGTGAATATACTATATCTCTATCTGTCTCTATCTCCATCTCTGTCTATGTCCATGTCTATGTTTATGTTACAGCCGCATTCAGTAGCAAAACGTACATTGTGCTGAAGCAATTTGCGGAATCGATTGCCAAGCTGTCCATGCGTCTGGAGGTGCTCGAAGCGGATGTGACCGTTGCCATATTCCACTGTGAGCATTTTGTGCGCAGCATCTTTGGGGCTGGCGATTATCCGCCACCGGCTGTTGCCAGTTTCAGTGCCATCTCCAGGATTGATCCCTATATGAATGAGTTTGCCAGGTGGTTATTCCAATATTTGGATCGCTATAAGGACGACATGAACATGAACGATGGCAAATAGCCAAAAAAAAAAAAAACCGTCAACAGTAAAGTTTCCAAGTAAAGTGCTAAAATTAATTTTTCACTACTATTATATTATCATCATAAATGACGCTTAATATTGGGATACGTCTGTGCATCATTCAAAAACCATTTTGTATAGTTTGAAATTATCTCAGCTTTTGGTTTTCAATTAAGGAATAATCCGGGAAAATTCACTATCACGATTTGTGCCTGTACACATGAATATAAATTGTTTATGGCATTCCCATAAATATACTTAATCAGTATCATTTTAAGCATTTGTTATCAAATTATCTCTAATTTCAGACATTAGTCACATTTTCAAAAAGCCAATTGGATAAAGCTTTAAGTTAAGTTTAATAATATTTCCTTTTAGTGAAAAATGTAAACTAACGAAAATAATTTGAATTTCTTCTGCTAAAATATCACTGAATACACTTTAGACACGGGCATTCAGCTCAACTCCAGTATTAATTTAAAAACAATTCTTTATTTACTATTTGCCGTAGCGACTTACATTTGTTTATTAATTATTATTATTCTTTCATCAGTATTAATTAATAAATGTATTTTGATTATCATTTTCAGTTGCCTGAGCACAAATCATTCAATTAAGTTTGTTTTATGGTAATACAGAGTTGGAGAATAAGTTCATAATTTATGTGTTCAACAGTTAACACATGTATCTATAATGTATATATATATATATATATGTTCCCCTCGAACTCTTATAAAAATACACACATATGTATATATATATAAATGTATAATAAATTTAAATTCACATCAAAACTTCAGTATAAAATTACATATTCATAGGTCGATTTGGTTATTAGTTATTAATTTGTATGTTGTATATATGTAGTTGATGAAATGGTTGCGTTATTTGCGTTTGGCTGTCTATTAAACATATTTCATAATTATGTATATATATATATATATATATATATATATGTGATACATGTTTGTTTGTTTGTACGTATGTATAAAAATGATTCTTATATTCCTAGATTATGACAAAATTAAAACCATACAAAATACATTCTTCACTTTGGTCCAGTACTGAAATCTCGGATTTCGTTAGTTGCCAAAAATAAGTAGCTTAGTTTCTTGGTTTTCTGTTTTTCTGTTTTTGTTTTTGTTTTTGCTATGGATACATACAGGATTTATGTAACCTAGCTAGAAACGACTACATTAATAATGAGCTTCCTTACATATCTACAAGTTTACAGTTTAGTTGAGCTAAAAACAAGTTCAGTGTGTGTGTGTGTGTGTGTGTGTGGGATGGGCATAAAATATTTGTTTGAAATCGATGGTCAATAGTCCAAATTGCCCTGGGCCCCGGTTATAATGGCATCAATCCAAATGCGAGCCGCTGCATCCGAGGCCGCTTGTAAATTATAGCTACGTTTCTTAGTCTTCACGATGAAGGTGCAATGTGGCCGACCGCTCTTTGATGCATTCAAATGATCCAGGTATACCTCGTCAATGGTCTACATGGAGAGTGTATAAGTTATAATAGTTAGTAACGAGTAGCGTCGTGTCGCATGTGGAATACTTACCGCAAAGTAGGCGCCACCGCGTGGCTTCCGCTCCGACTTATCCGAGTAATAGATGAGAGCACTTCGCTGTCGATCCAGCACAAACCAGCGCCTTGACCACGCATGAAACGTGGCCCCCAATTTATGTAGGTAACTGCAAAACGAATATAATTCTATTATTTATATTTATCTTTATACTCTGTCACCGAAGATGGTATTCAGGGTATATTGGTTTTGTGTGTCCGTCTGTAAAAAAACGCAACTTTTTCGACAAATCGATAAAACCACATATCTTCCATGACTTTAGAGCTACGGTCACCACACACGGAAGGTAACTTGCTGGTTCCCTTACAGATCGGCACATTCATTTTCAGACCATCATCATATATCTTACACAATTTGACAGCTAGAATCATCAAATTTCAAAAGGTATATTTCTAGCAACACCTTTCTAAGAAACTCCGCCCAATCTCGACCCAAAAGTTCATAATTTCTAGGAACTTCCACCAAAGTTGGCTATTTCTTGGCTACACGCAGCCTGTTCTGTTCTATTCTGCTCAGATGATATTGATTATTGGGAGCAGAGTATCTGGCAGTCGGTTGCGCCCAACACTGCAACGTTTCTTGTTCTCTTGTTGATTTTGATTTATTTTTTGTTGTTTGGGGAACTCACCCGCGACAGCTGTGCGCATCGACAAAGACATGCGGACAGAGATCGATCTGGTGGCCGGCAGTCTCGATGTGATGTCGCAGATTAAGATCTGGCGAGAAGATGGGCAGGTAGCGTGTCAACGGACGCTGATGCTTTGGCAACGCACGCTTTCGTTCACCATTGGCGCTGGCGGTGCTGCTGCTGCCAGTGCCGGCGCCGCTGCTGCTGCCACCGCTCCCGCTGCCCGCCGATGCGGTGTCCTGTGAGTTGCTGTTGCAGCTGGCCCGCTTGTTGTTGTTCTCCGTCGCCGATGAGTCGCCGCCATTGGCAAACTTGGGCCCCTCAATGGACGCCTCACAGTTGTTCGCCTCCGAGAGCGGGCGTGGACTGCGCACAATCGCTGCGCCACCACCACCAACACCAGCACCAAGAGCGTTTGCATGATGCTCCAGTTCCGGCTGCGAGTGGCGTTGCTGTAAGTCAAACAAATGCCAGACATTGTCATGAGCATGGGCTTCATTCATTCAATTCATTTAAGTGTGTTAGCGAATTGACCGTAGTCTATAAATATATTTATATGTCTCTCAAAATAATATCTATTCTTCTTGTGTGTCGTCAGTCAGTGGCAAAGTGGCACGTGTAACCCCGCAATGGATCACACGGGCTTATCTCACTCTGAAAATGCGAGTCAACTTCAAGTTAAAGCCAAACCTTTTAGTTGCCAGCAAAAGATTAATTTTTTTATTGCTTTTTTTTTTTTTTTGGGTCACTTGAAGTTGGCCAAAATTCTGTTTGGCTGAAGGCAGAAGTCTTGCAGCAGCAGTGCCATTCAAGTAGTAAGATATATTTACATCTATATAAATCTACACACAAATCTTTTATCTTTGCCTGCTAAGCGTGAACATTTAAGCCAAGACTTGTTATGCTTAAATGTTAATTAGCATTCAGATACTAATCGCTCGCTTAGCAGACACTAAAATTGAATTGAGTAAAATTGAATGAAAAGATAACTCTTACAGCAATGCGACAAATTATGTAAGTCGTAAGATATATTTACATTTATATATATAAATCTTGTGTTCTTTAGCAGTTGAAGTGCTTGCCAACTGTGAATATTTAAAGACTCATATAAATAATAATAAATACGCAAATCACATACGAATTTTAATCACAACTAATTACAGAATTGCGTACAATTGAGTACACATTCAGATGACTGATACACACACACACACACACACACATCTATATATATATATATATATATATATATATATCCTTTTGGGGCAGCACTCACGAGATAATAGAGTTCGGAACGCTGACGCGCATTCGCATCCATGCGGCGATGCTGCACATAGGTCATCCAGACGGACATGCTGACGTTGATGATCCTTTCTAAATGATGGCACTCTTATCTGTATCTGTATCTGTATCTGTCTCAGTATCTGTATCTCGCTCAACAAACAACTGGATAAGTCTAGCGCGCTACTCGAAATCTCAACTCTTGCGTGCTGCGATTGTAAATGCGGAATATTGACCCAATGCGAATTTGGTGGCTGATGGCTGGTGGCTGCCTCTGCCCGGGAGCTATGGCCCACAATAAAGAAACGAGGCGCACACAAACATTATCCAGCAGATAATTGGCGATTTTCAAGTAATGGTAATGGGCCCAACGATTTGTGGCTGATACGATACTGTTGACTGCCACTGCCACTGCCGTTGCCACTGCCACTGCCACTGCTATTGCCACTGCCACTGCTGCCTGATACGGATGATGATGTAAACAAAAAAATTTTCGCACCAAAGTAAACAACAACAGCAATAAAAACAATAAGAACAATGGGAACAATGAGAACAATAACAAGCTGGCTAAGAAGTGCGCATCGCGAGCAACGGTGGCAAACTGACGACTATCATCATCATGATCAGCTGCGATCAGCGGCGAGTATAAAGAAAAATATTATTATAAACTTATTAATAAGTGTAGTCCATAGCACGGAACGGAACCGAACTGAACCGAACCGAACGTAACGGATCGCAACGGAACGCAACGCATGGCCAGAGTGAGGGAGAGATTTGCTTTAAAATAAACATTAGCAAAAATATATATATATATATATATATATATTTATATATATTTACATATATTTATATATATATACATATAAAAGAGCAAACAAAATGTCGAGGCGCTGTATATAAAACTCGTGACTAACGAGTCAACGATCGTTTGACGGTGGATCTTGTGATCAGTCCATGGCATGGATATACCAAGAAATAACCACGAGAGAGAGAGAGAGAGCAAGAGAGAGCAAGAGAGAGAGAGAGAGAGTATGCCACATATCCTTAAATGAATAACAGAGCTGCATATAAAGCTGGTGACAATATGATAATGATCAGTCCATGGATATAGCAAGCGGTAACAAAGAGTGTGGCACACATCCTTAAATAAAAAACACAAGTTGCTATAAAACTCGTGACTAACGATATTATGAGAGAACGAGAGAAAGCCAGAGAGAGAGAGAGAGAGAAAGAGAGAATGTGAGTGCATGTCACATTCCTAAAATAAGTAATACAATTCTATATAAAACTCTAGACTATGATGATGAGGATAATTATATTACAATCAGTCCATGGATATGCCAGGAAATAACAGAAAAGAGAGACGGAAAAGAGAGCGAGAGAGAGAGAGAGAGAGAGAACAAGGGGGTGTGTTACATATCCTTAAATGAGTAAATGAGCTCTAGAGGCTAAGCAGGTGCTGAATTGATTGTGGATTGAGAGGCCCAAAACTAAAACTGAAAATAGGCCAACCAAAAATACGAAGTATTTTACTATAAAACAGTGACTAAAATGAGTCGGGACAGGCACGTTAAGTAAGTTAGGTAAGTAAACTTTGAGACCTACGGTCTACATTCCATTTATCTTTTTGAGCTATTTTTGCGTTAATTCCGCAAAAAAATAAGAAACAAAGAGTTTCCACTGTGGACAGGCGCCTATTTGCTTCTCTTATCGCCCGCTTTGGACAACCATTTTCAAACACGTCCAAATAATGCGTAAGCTAATTAAAAAATAAAATAAATAATAATATAAAAATGCATTGCATAAAAATGGTGTTTACTCTGAATATTTATTTTATTTTAAGAAAGATAAAACCTGACACAAAACACCAAAAGAACTATCCAACAACAAGTTGACTTTGTGACCTTTGTGTGTAGTCTTGAAATATTTATCGCCGTTGTGTGCTGGCCGGCCATCTATTTACAAATTTTAATTGCGGAACTTTGAAATCGCTTAAGAAAAGCGTTCACGGTTTAATTTTGCCTTATATACGTTATTAATGGCCATAGTCATTTTATAGTCTAACATTAAACATATGACTCGCGAGGTGTTTGGGAAAGGCCGATAGGATAGGGGGCGCGGGAGGTATTGGGTCAAAGTAAACTTGAAGTCACATTTATCAAGTTGCACGCCGGACTTTAATAGGGGCATGTAAATCTTTCCATTTTATGTCGACTTAAGTATTTTGGCCATTTTCCGTTGTGTTTATTTACAAAGCGAAATTTTTTCGATTGTTTGAAATTACACATGTGCGTGGGGGAGCCCAACAACAACAACCACAACAAAAGTGGAGGCGTCGCATTGAATAAGCAACAACCACTTTAAAACTATTCCCCTAATTCCCCACTCTCCCCTCCCCAACACAACCATTAAATGAAGACTTTCGCTTTGGCCTAGGTTCAATTTGGCCTCAGACAATCGACTCACCTGTTGGCAGCCGCTTGTTGTTGTTGTTTTTGATGATGGTGTTGCTGCTGTTGTTGTTGTTGTTGTTTTGCCATCAGCTGACGCATTGTTTTCCTTATCGTGCGTCTCTTCTTCTTCTTCTTCGTGCTGTTGTTTTTGTTGCTGTAGCTGTTGAGCTGTTTCATCGTTGAGCTTTCGTAATTCGGTTTTTTCAAACAGTCTGGCATCTTTGCCGCCACTGAAAGGATACAAACAAATAGATAAACAAATACATCGGAGTTGATGATGAGACCAATTACTGATTATGTTTAAGAGTTCATTAATACCAGCATGGAATCAGCGCATTTAGCTTATCCATTACGATGACTAATGCAGTCAGCGGAGAAACAATGACTCCGACTCCGACTGCGACTGCGACGGTCAATTGTCAATTGTCAACTAACAGCTGTTGATGCGCCGCTCACCGACAGGCGTTGCGAATTCGAATTCGAATCCGAATCAGAACGCGGCCAATGTTAAATGGATGTTGCGTTGGGCAATGCACAAATGCCAAATGCCCGTCGTCACTCGGCACAAAACAGCTAAGCAGCGCTCTCACCCACACAACAACACAGAGAGAGAGCGAAAGTGAGAGAGGCGCAAACACAAAAAGTGATAAGCTTATCAGTAATAAATATCAGCAACAGCAGCTGCGTTCGTAATTGCAGCGCGCCTGAATTTCAGGTGACGTTGTCGTCGTCTTCACACTGCCGTTTGACTGACGACTAACTGCTGATCGACCTACACAGAGAGAGAGAGAGAGAGTGAGAGAATCCGCATCTGATTCGAATTCGAGTTCGGGTTCGAAATGGGTTATCTTGAATGGAAATGAGTGTCGTTTGTCGTAAATCAAATAAAAATCACAACCTAATCAAAACACACAATATTTGACTGGCTGTTTGTCTGTTTCTCTTGTTGTCTTGCTGCTGTCGCCGTATGTTTTGTTTATTGGAAAATGAACGACACGTAATTCGAAAACCGGTTTCCTTTTTCGATCTACTCACACACAATCAATCAGCAGCAGCAGCATAGGCAGCTGTCGCTGTTGCAGTCGACGTCGCAGTCGACGTTGACGTCAACTTCGCATGGCTTTGCCATTGGCAAAATATTTGATTAAATATAGAGGCGCAACGGGCAACGAGTGTCCACGCCACCCAAATGGCATTTACACAGCACAACAAAGTTTTCAACTTCAAATACAAAATTAACAAACAAAACAAATTATTCATAAAACACATTTTTAAAAAAATGCCACTCAATACCTTACAGAGATATACTTTCTAAAATAAGCTGCTTTCTTTATTCAGAGTCTAAGCTAAAGTTAATACACAATATATTGAAAATTTACAGCACAACAATTTTCAATTCCACATATAAAAAATGCGCTCTTTAAAAGACAAGTTGATAGGGGAAACCGCTTGAAAGTTATTCATAAAATGAAAAAAGAGGAAAAGTTCAAAGAAGTAGCTTATTTAATTTACTCTAATGTCTAATCTAATGTCAATATACAATATACAGCGCAACACAGCTTTCAATTCCAAATAAATAAACAAATGCAGTCTTTTGTAGAAAGTGGGGAATAATTTTCCCTGATATGGGAAACCACTTGAAAATTATCCATAAAATTAATAAATAAAAAAATTCTACTCAATAATCTAATGTCAATATATAAGAACTTGCAGAGACAAACTTTCCTATTTTACAGTCTAAGCTAATGTCAATATATAGAATTGTTTAATCTAGCTAGACTAGATATAGTTCTTTCATATATATATATGTCAACAGTTAGATAAACTGCCTGTCAAAGCCAGTTTTTCAACAGTTAATGAGAACAAGTCTAGTGGGATAAAAATGTGATATAAATATGATAAGATATACGAAATACCCGCAACGGTAGACAATTTCTACAAATGTGGAATGGTGACAAGAACAGTAATAATATCTCCAACATTCAACTTTGTTGCACAGTATAATTGATGGTGCAACACCACAAGTTTCGTCAGCTGCACAATTAATTCGAATCAATGGTCAATGGTCAATGGTCGAGGGTCGAGGGTCAAGCGTGTGGAAAAAGGGGTTTGGCCAAACGTTGAGGCGACACCACCGACTCTCATTCCAGCTGGGCCGTTGATTCAATTAGGGGCACACTTTTGATGGTTGCTTGAGATTGTGGCATACACTCACTTGGCGTTCACTGGGGCATGTAATGGTGGCGGTGGTGGTGGTGGCATCGATTGTGTCGTTGGTGGCTCTGTGCTGCTGTTCTGCGTTGACAGCAAGTATTGGGTGCGTGCCTCGTCGTGGCACTTCTTCTTCAGATCGTACATCTTTTGGCGCTCATGCTCGATGACCTGATGACCTGTTTGTTGTATTGGGGATAACAATGAGATTACAAAGTGCTCCATTCATCAGATCAAATCAGATCAGTTACCTTGCTGGGCTAGCAGCAACTTGCGGTTGCGTTCGATTTCCTTGATGCTGTCAAAGATTTTCGTGCTGGCCCCTTGGCTGGTCGAGATGGGGGCATCGTTGGCCACCTTACAACTGCGATCGATGTCATCCTGCGAGGGCACACGTCGCTCCAGCGGATTCACCTCGAATCTATCGCTGCGCAGCGATAGATTGAAGCTAATCTGCTCACAGCTGCCGGCATCGTACAATTGCAACGGTGCACGCTTTGGCGTACTTGTCTGTCCCTGTGCCCCATGTGGCAGCAGCTCGATTTTATTGTTGTTGTAGAACATGTTCTCGTTAACGCTCTTGGACATCAGATCATCCTGATTGCGTCGCTTCGGGCAGAGCAGCTCAGCGGAGCCGAACAGCGATTGCGACATGACGCCATTGATCAGATTACTGCTGCTGCTGGTGGTGATTGGTGTGCTGCGTCCACTGATGGTAGGCGATGTTGCCGGTTCCTCGGCCGGTTCATCGGGTCCCAGCTGGATGCGCAGCGATGCCAACTCCGATTCAAGCAGTAAACGTTGCTCCTGTCGCTTGAGCTCCTCGTGGCAGGCATGATGCTCGGACTCCTCCTCAAAATACTGAAACTCCAGATCCTCAAACGTTTTGCGATCGCTGTCCAGCGATTCACAGACATGCTCCAGCTCCTCCTTGAGGCAGGCATTATTCGGCTTCTGCTTCAACATGGCGCGCAGTCTGCGGAAAGAAAATCGTTAATACTCTTTGAATGAATCACTGCCAACTAAATACCAATTTCACAAGCAGCACTTGAAAAGGGAAATTCCAATGGAGAACTGAGCATGATTCGAGAAATCTTTACTTGAATTACTGCAATACTCAGACTAAACTTAAAAAATACGAATTAAATTGATTGATTTTAATTAAGACAGCTATAATCTAAATATATATATATATATATATCTGTCAATCTGCACCATATATATATATAACTTTTAACTATCGATGTGTGCTACATTTAACTCATTTTATGTTAACTATCGCCCTGTCGACTAGAGTCCTACAATTAATGAATCTATTCCAAAAAGCTATGCATTTAAATCAACTTGTTGTTGCCTCTAAATGTATAATTATATCTACTATTATCAATTTGAACTAGTTGAACAGACGATAAATCAATTTAGTATTCAAGTTTAAGCAATTATAATGATATTATTGAGCAAGCTCTATGCATAATCCATAAATCTTTATCGTACATTTGTTATATGCCTGTAAACGTATATATATTTTATCTATATATATCAAACATATTTTTAGCTATCACAATCCAAATTATTACGTTTTTTTTTCGATAACTATAATCTAAATATATCTGTATCGTAAATTTTTTATAAGCCTGTAAATATATATAAATTATATCTATTAACTATCAACTATTAACTAAACAAAACTATATTGTTTATTGCCCGTAAATATATTTGATCTACAGCAACACAAATTGCATTAAGATTTAATTTCTCACTCTAAGCTCAGTTCAGACTCCAAATGAGTAATTTCTTGAAGATTGACAAGTCTGCAAGAGTCATTCTTACTTATTGTGCTGATCTTGTTTCATTTCAATGGACTGCTTAAGTTTCGCCTGTTGATTCTCCTCCATGACACGTGTGGCATTGCGTTGCGCCTCCAGGCGATGGATGCGATGCTGCAACGCCTGCAGTTGCTGGCGGGGAGTCGCCATCTTCGTTGTAGCTGCTGTTGTTGCCGTTGTCAATGCGGATTGCTCACTGGGCTCCAGCTGGAAATGGTTAGAGTAGCATGTTATGAGTGCTGTCTTTTTTGGATGTATCAATATTACTACCTCGTGATGATCATCGTTGGCTGGAGGCAGCTGCGCCAGCTCACGCTTGAGCTGTTTACGCCGCTGGAGTAGCTCGCGTCGCTGCCGCTGCTCCACATTGATGATGCTGCGCGGCGCCGGCGCTGGCTTCCGGCTGGCCTTGGGCGATTGCTGTTGGCCACTGCTGGTTATCGATTCGTTCAGATTGAGCGTCAGATTGTTAATGTTCTTGTTGGAGCGCTTGGCGGGTGTTTGAATGCGTTGCTGTTGCTGCTGCTGCTGTTGCTGCTGTTGCTGCTGATGCTGTTGCTGGTGGTGCTCGATTTGCTGCTTGCGCTCAAAGGACTTGAAGAGCTGATCGTAGTCACGCTGCTGATTTGGCGCTGGCGGTTTGGGCGCCAACGGTGGCTTTTGCTGCTGCTGCTGCTGTTGCATTGCGGACGCTGTTGCAAAGACGCTGCTGAATGTGGCATCCTTTTTGGGTGACATGCAATTGGTGCGTATCTTGGTGCGTGGACTCTGTGGCACATATTTGCCGCCAGCAGGGCCGCACTGACTGCCAACTGTCAACAGATTCTCATGGCTGGCCAACACGGTTGTTGTGGCTGTTCCTGCCGTCGCCGTGGCTGCAACATGCAGCTGACCATTGATCTCAACACGATTGGGTCCCAGCAAACGCACATTCTCATAGCCCGATGTGCTGCTGATGGGTTGCGTTACCAGATTGTTGCTGCTGTTGTTGCTGCTGTTTGTGTTGCTGCTATTGTTGCTGCTGCTGCTGGTTGCATGCTGTTGGAATGGTGACTTCTTGTCGCGCGGCAACGAACCATTCGTCTTAATCCGATTCTGGACAATGGGCGATGAGGTGATGCTGCCAGCACTGGCATTATGCACGCCATGATTGCTGTTGTTGTTGCTGTGCTGCTGTTGCTGCTGCTGCTGTTGCTGCTGCTGTCGATCTGCGTATTCTGTGCATATTTTGAGCATATCCTCGAGCTCGGCACCGCTGCTGCTATTGAGTTCGGTATTGATGCCATTCATCGCATAGATTTGCAGACCGCCGGCGGTGTAGGTGCCCGGCTTGGGGTAACGATCATAACGATCATTGTTCACCTTACCCAACAACACCTCTGGTTGCCCCAGCAACTGTAGCTGCTGCTGCTGCTGCTGTTGATGTTGCTGTTGCTGCTTGAATACAGCTGCATTGCTGGGTATGTTGCAGTAGCCGGCATTGTGCCCAATGCCATTGGTGGCGCCACTGCTGCTGCTGCTGCCCGGCAATGTTTTGGCATATTGATTGTTTAGCTGTTTCTCGCCGCGATGATTCTCGGCCAGATTGCGCGCGAAACTGGCATATTTCTGACCAAGCACATCGCGTGCGGGCATATTGACGGTGACCAGATCCGAGCTAAACACCTTGGGGCACTGACTGGCACTGGTACTAGAATTGTTGCTGTTGCCCTGATGCTTGAGGGGATTAATGATCGTCTCGTAGAAGGTGTCCAGTGTGTCGAGTGTGGCAGTGGCAGCAAAGTCAATGTGTGGCATGGAGATGCGCTCGTTGGAGACCATAGCTGAGCGCATCATTTGCGCCTCGTCCGGATTGTTAAAGCGCAAATAATTCGAATTGCCAATGGTGATCATTGCACCCTGTGTCAATTTTACCTCATCTCCCACAATTGCAGCGCCATCGATGAGCAACCGCGACTCCGGCTCGGCCACCAGTGTCACCTCGTTGCCCTCGCTCCGATAAATAGTGCAGTGCAGCGCACGGACTCCACTGCCGTTTAACGAAATGCTGCAATTCGGTGCCGAACCAATAGTTGTGTCACCTGCATGTAATCAAATTACTTTTCATTAATAATCACAATTCCATAACTAACTGTAATCGTTGTAGTTTTATTTGTCACTCTTGTCCGTATATGCATAAGTAACTAACTGTAAATGTTGCTGTCACTGTCACCGTTACTCTAACTCTAACTGTAATTGCCGTTGTCATCGTCGTCACCGCCCTATTAGTTGTTGTTTTTGCTCTCGCTTACACGCACGAACGAGCGAGCGAGACAGAGCTGAGAGCGAGCGAACGATTTGAGCTAAAATGAGTTGAGTTTATCCACCGTCGAACGGTGAATGATATCTTCATTACCGAATGCATTCTGTATGTATACCAATGTAATTCATTACATGGTAATCCACTTTTATATACAGAATTGTATGCTCCGCTTCTAAGTCAAGCACAAACTTGTCTTCGCAACATATTTCTAATATGTATTGGTTTCTTAAATATCTTATCTACCTTTTTTAATTATTGCGCTGGCGCAGCTTTGCCTATTTGAGTTCGGTTTTGTTTTTCTTTATCGGCTATGCAGCTGGCCATTTGAGTTCAGTTTGAGATGAGTTGAGTTTGAGTTGAGGTTGAGTTGACGTTCTTATCTCACCTCGAGTGAAGTAACAAGCACATGGCGTCCGTCCAGGCATATTACCGTAATTCAGGCCAAAAAGATTATGCACACTGGTCTGCTATCAATTTGTTTGGCGCCAAATTAAAACACAACTAACATTAATTTAGCATTTATATACGCTCAGTTCGTTTACCCAAATTATTATCTATTTGCTCATCGAAATATTTTAAGTACATAATTTTAATGCTCTTTTTCATTTAAAAAAAAGTAATTACGGCCACTGCTTTTAAAGTTGTTATTTATTATAATTAGCATTGTGTGTGGTTATCAGTCGGAACCATTAACAATCACTATTTGCTATGGCTTTTTGGCTAAGACCATAAGAGTTTAACAACTGGCACTCCCTCTCATAGCCTGGTATTATATTTGAACCCGGAAACTTGTTATTCAACTGCCTTAATGATGCCGTCACTTAGACAAATCATTTACCAAGGTCGACTCAGTTTATGTTTATTTTTATTTTGATTTTGATTTTAGGCGTGAAACTAACATTAAAACTTTTGCTCGCCAAAAAGTTTCAGACTCCGTTTAGACTTCGTATAAAATTTTTTTTTGACATTTTGTTGAACTAAATTCCATAAATATAACAAACAAATCATTGACAGATGTGAAATTTTCAAGTGGAAAAACTTGTTTAAGCTGTGTATTTATGTATAAACAAATATATATATATGATATCATGCTTACACGCATATCTTACTATCTTTATGGTTGTAAGATCCTAAAAGCTACCAAGTTTCTTGAGGATTTTCGAGTCACACTGTGCGAGAATCTTATCGCCTAACGAGAACTTGTTGTGTGTTTTTCGTTTTTCATTCGTGCGTTGCTTTCGCGCCATTTATTAGGAATTGTTTTTCAGATTTTTGGAACTTTTTTTTTTTTTTTTTTGGGTAATTATTTCATTTTTATTTTGCCTTATCAGCGTAAAAGTGATCTTGATGATGATGGTGGTTGTGGGGGTTAAATATATACAGTTGCGTCCAAAATAATAGTAATGCACACATATGTTTTCAAAAATGTTGAAATATACTTTAAATATAGTTAAAATTTATAATGAAAATTTGATTTAAATAATAACAATCAATATTGAAGATAAATAAACATTAAAAGTTATAGCTATAAAAATTTATTAGGACAAAAAAATTATTTCCTTAAATTGATTATTTTTATATTTATTTGTATTGGATTATTATTTAAATTTATCATTATAATTGTAGTGGAATTATTTTGAAGTTTTCTAAGCTGTGTGTGTGTGTATGTGTATGCGTATGTGTGTGTATGTTTATGTGTGTACTCACCTATATGTATGTAATGAATGGTGACAGCGGTGCTCAGTCGACCGCCGCCAAGGCTAACCAAATGTGGATCAGAGGCAGCAACACGCAACGACGGATCCTTCTTCGTCAATGACATCTGCAAGCGAAATTAAAGAGAGAAGAACGAGAAGAGCGGATTTAGAAGATGTACAAAAGAAAAAAAACAGAGAGAGAGAGAGAGAGAGAGACGCACGCACAAAAAGATGACGCAGCGCGTCCATTTGGCAAGGCGTGAAATTGTCAACTGAGAAACACTCACACAAAACACTAATAAAACACAAATGATGCACAAGCACACGCAAACACACACACTCGCACAGAAATACATGCACAATGCACAGTGAGCGCAGCTGCTCTAAATGGCTTTTGTTTCCTTTTCTAATGAGCAGGATTCACACAGTTTTTGTGTGTGTGTGTGTAACAGACATACACAAAAAAACTCATACACGCTCGAATTTTTGTCTGTGGGGGAGGGGAGCGCGTGGAGCGCATCTGCAAAACGGCGCGCGCGCGCACACACGTGCATACGATGCGTGAACAGCTGTGCGCATTTTCACCCAGCAGCGAACTAGTGAATGACCTACTCATTACCGAGTGCATTCTGCATATTCTATTATTTATTTCTTATAGGTTTTGGTTTCCAGATGTTCTAATATATATTTTAATTATTACGCTGACGCAGCTGGGTTTATTCTATTCTTGATTTAAAAGATGAGTCGTAAAGTACTGTTTTGTATCAATTATGCAATTTGTGTAGTGAAAAATTAAATAGATATATATTTTTTATATTTAAAATTGTCAATGTGCTTAGTGCAACATTAAATGTATGTTCATATATGTATATCCTAGAATAATCAAATTCTATATATACTAAACTTTTATATATATATACATATATATGTAACTACATTGTAAATATATCTACTACATATTTTTCCGTGTATCTTGGTATATGGTATATGGGGAAGCGCATAAAAAAGTATAGATTACGAGTCGAATTCGTAATGGCATTTTTCGCTGCTGGGTAGATGCTGTTGCCCAGTTGTCCAGTGTTGCCAGATCACAGCTTGATGGCGACAGTCGAGTCAAAATCAATTGGAAAGCTAATCAATCAACGACATTGGGCAAATAAATGAAGAATGCGGCATTTGATAACACACACACACACATGTGTGTATGTGCGTGTGTGTGTGTGTATGTTGTGGAGACATGGAAAGCAACGAAGCGAGCGACACACAAAAAGTTTTCACTTTTTTATTTTTGGGCGCGGAAATGACTGCGGTGGGCCATTTACGAAACGTTCCAAGACCCAAATTGGGTCATAAACACCAAAAGTGGCCGACAGCGAATAGGAAGAAGCGAAGCCAACAACAACAGGAAAAGCAAAAGCAAAAGCAATGCGATTAAGCTACATCATCGTCAACCTCAACAATGTGAATTATGTGCGCGTGTCTGCGTCCGTGTCTGTGTAGTATGTGGGCCAACTGTATGGATAACCAGCTGAAATGAGAGCATACTGCGAGCCTCTTTTTAAATGCTGATAAAGTTCTCATTGGACACGCATCATTTTCATTTGTATATACACGCAGAAGAAAAATCGCCGTAAAAAACAAAACACTTTTCCTTTTTTTTTTATTTTTTTTTAAATAATTTCTAAATATTTGGCAAAATATTTTAAAAATGCAGAGAGGCTTGTCCTAAGTCGACAATTTTTTTAAAGGAAAAATCCTTTCAAAAATCCAGAAACAAGAAATAAAGTTTACTGGCTCAGCTTTTACATTAGAGTTTAATTATCGCGAACCATGAAATCTTAAGATTTTTAACAACAAAGCTAATATAAGAATTTATCAATCAATCTAATTAGACATATTTTTTCTACATTTAGATAAATCCACACCGAAATTTTCCAATGCAAACCCTGGTTTTTGAGAAAGCCACAGCCATAAGTTTTATAAATGTAGTTCCTGAATATTAAATGTGACTAACAATTGGTGCGAAAAGTACGTTATACTTTACTAAAATGTATGGTAACTTTTTTTATGAGTGTATTGTACATATTCTATATGCCACAATGTGTTGTCCACTGTTGTTGTTGCTGTTTTTGTCACTTATTTCGATTCGCCTGACTTCTCTGAACATTATCATTATCAGCAGCAGGCAACAGTATGTGCTCTGTTGTTGTTACTGTTACTGCTGCTGTTAATATTTTTGTTGCGTGTGTCACAATTGCAATTACAAGTGCCGTGTCTATGTGTACGTGTGCGTGTTGGTGTGTGAACGAATCACCGTTGCGGGATCGGTCAGTTTGCATTTGCACACATACACACAGACACACATATGTATATGTATGTAAGTGTGTGCTTAAGCTCTGAGCTACGTGATTGAGTAATATTGCTTGTGTAACGCATTGTGCGTGGATGCGGCCTGTTTATTATTGTGATGAACGCATGTGGATTGCATTTTACAAAAGAAACGATCCACATATGATTTGTGGTTGCTTGATAGTTATGCGCGCTTTGAAACGGTTTGCTTGTGGAATGTATTTATGACACACGATCCATTCTCTTAGTGGCTTGTGCATATGCATGTAAGCATATATGTATGTAAGCTGTGCAGATCTTGTTATTGCTCATTCCTCGCTCACTGCTTTCGCAAATAGCTAGCGTGATTGTGCTTTCTTCTCTTTCACACTTTCCATGCTTGTCTAGACTGCATTGACAATTGGATGCTGCTGCATCGTTTCCATTTCCATTCCCATTTCATATATCCACTCCACTTTATAATTAACATTACGAAATGCATTTTAATTCTCTGCCTTGCAGTTGCGTTCGTCTTTGCTTTGTCGTTTTGTTTTTTTTTTTCTCTTTTTTATTAACGTCATTTTCGGCGTCTTCGTCGTGCGTTTTTTTGTGCGTTTCGTCATCGTCATCATCATCAAAAGCACCCAGATGTGTAATAAATAAAATCAAAGAAATCAACAGCAAAACAACACAGCAGAATAACAATGAGAAGCCAAATGAGTCAGAGAATAACAGCAACAACAACATACGTTCCACAACTAAGAACAGCAATTGCGTTCTTTTGTTATGAAGGCTTATACTTTTTATGCCCACTATACCATTATACCATATAAATGTATCTAACAGGCAAAAAAAGGCATCTCCGCACCCTTTAAAGTATATATTCTTAATCAGGATCAACAGCCAGGATCATCTTTGCGACTATAAGAGCTAGATACTTCAAATTTGATGGAGAAGTTCTCGAATATCCGGCGCAGATTGCTTCATTTTATCAACGATTGCATCCGTTTGGCAAATATCGAAACATTTATATTTCCAATAGCAATAAAAGCCATAATATTAAAGGCAGAGGCTTGTATTTGATATATAATAATCTTTTCTTTATTATTTAGTATCTGCACCTGGCATAAGAATTGCAAGCAATAAAACTCAAATACATTTAACAGCTTTAACGGGGTGTAGGGTATATCGTAGTCGAGCTCACTCACTCGACTACAGCATTCTTAGTTGTTTTGTTTTTTTGGAATGAGGCATGGAAATCTCGGTTAATTGAGATAAGATAAGAACAATGTTATGTTAATTGTGTTGAGAATGGTAAAAGTTCCATTCTTTAATTACTTTTGCGGTCTGGAAGACATTTAATAAAATGTATATTTTCCTATGCTAAAACTGATGCTGATTCAAGGCAAGTTGGAAAATTCCTTATCCAAATGCAATTGAAAACTGTGAAAAATAAATTCTTTGTTTAGCTGCCAATTTGTCATAAACTCAAATCTCGCAATTTGCTTTATTTATTTTTATTATACGTAAGTCACAAAACCCACACTCATTAAGTGTCAAAAGTCAGTAAAAAGAGCGAGACAAACAGTCAACGTCAACACAATTACCGTTTAATATTCGCCAAAGCCCGAACAGCTGAATGCCAACAACAAACAAAGAACAGCCAACTTCAACCCAATCCATTCCTACATTGCTCCTTTTCTCCTTACCACCATTCAAGCATGCATTTTTATGCATCCAACAGCATCCCGCAGAGTCAATAAATTGTTTTTGCTTTCGCTGCAGCCGCTCACTCTCTCCCTTTCTCTCTCACTCTCTTGCATTTACTCACTCACTCACTCTTTCTGTCTTACAGGAAAATTAATACCAATACATTGCCATTTTTAGTTGGTTGTCTTTATTTATAGAGCACAAATACAAACACAGCTGTGTATCCCAACTTGAAAGCAAAAACACCGTTTCAATAATACGATAGTGCGGGCGACAAACAGCCACACACAGCGAGAGAGAGAGAGAGAGAGATGGAGTGAGGGGGATATGGGGATACGCATACATGCATATGCACACACACATACATAGAGACTATGCATTAGCGGAGCAACTGTCAATACTCGACTCGTGTCTTCAATTGGCAAGCGCTTTTTTTGGCTGTCATATCATTCAGCTTTTGTTTTTGTTTTGTTGTACCTTTTTGTTGTTGTTGTCGTTTCATAGCACACAACTTGGGAATCTGCGTTCGCTAATTGAATTTGCCTGTTGAACAACTAAAAATATTTGCCTTGACTTAAGCCAACAATGTGGGCAGGAAGCTATGTGGACCGTAATGCCTTCAGTTGCCAAAAGAAGCGGTTTCTATTTTTTTACGAATGGGTTGCAAAAAGTATGTCAAACATTTGGAGTGGATCGAGATAGCGTGGGTTTTTTTCTTTGAGAGTTTCCAATATACGATTTATCCCCATGTTCGTTGAGCTACCCACAAGAAGAAACGTTCGCACTGCAAGTGGATTGCATTCAAAGTGAGAGCTTGGGGGCTTGGTCAAATTATGGATTCCATTGTGGATAGTAGGCTAGACATGCAAACTAGTTTTTATAGTGTGGACACAAATAAAAAGTGACACATGCTTGGCAGACACAATTACGAACAATGTTTGTGCAAATGTGTTCAGTGTATCTTAATAAAAATAAACATTTGCCGACACACAAAATGCGCAATTTGAATTAAAAGCATGCAAAGCGTAGCCAAAAAAGCAAAAAAAAAAACCAAAACAATATACAAATTAAATATATTTTTAAAATGTTTTTTTTTTTATTATTTATTTTGTAAGGTGTTTTCTTTGCTTTTTATTAATATATGTGAGGCCTCTGGGGTCGACGACAAATCTAAATAAAACGCGCGCGATTTTAGACGCTTGCGTTTTTTGTTGTTTTTTTTTTTGGGTGTGTGTGTGTATGTGGATTGTGAAGGTCAGTCAAGCAGCCGAAAGCGTCACGAAGACTGTTAAACTTATATTGCAATAATTCCCTCGTACATATTGTATGTGTCTGTGCGAGTGTGTGTGTACGTGCGTGCAATAAACAACAAGGGAAAAATGTCATCAAATCGAGTTGCATACAAAAATGCAATATACTTTCAGTGCGCGTGTGTGTGTGTGTGAGTTGTCAGTTTAAACGAGCTTCTGTCATAGTCAAAGAGTTGTATGTATGTGTGTGTGAGAAGGCAATATGTGGGCATTAACATTAACATATTAGCCCCAGCCACACACACACACACACAGGCGCCACTTGAAACTGTCAAAAATGAAGCGTGCATGCTTGCGTATGTGTGCCTGTGTGTCTCTGTTAAGTGGCTTGTTAATTGTGATTATGTGTATGTATTTAGCTGAAAGAATTATCGAATATGTTAAGGAGCAACACAATCACAACGCTGCCACTCGAGACCCTCTACTCATCTCTCAAGATGACGAAAATCTAATTAACACACAAAATACAACACACAAAATTAAATTGTTCTTCACGCTGCTTGACTCATTTTGAATGCCCAAATTGAGTTCAATTGAAGTAACTGTTAACCATTTGACAGCAATAAATATATAACATTTACACATTTGCATGTATGTATGTATGTTTGCCTGTGTGTGTGTGTACGTGTGCACCAATAACAAACATAACGTCATTTACGCATACACACACACATATACACAAACACACACTTTGCATTTATGTGTTTTTGCATAGATCAGTAAGCTGTAAAATGCAATAAATCTACAATAACAGTACAAAAGTGCACAAAATGCGCATTGCAAATTTTAAAGCGCTGCTGCTTATGTCATCCACAACGGCAACAACCACAACAACAACAATAGCAAGGGGAATATCAACAAAAGGCACTTCTATTTAACAATCGTCGCATTTAAACGGCACTTTCAGCAAGCGTGGGGCAAAACTTGATTTGACTGGATGACTTCATTATTAGTACAAATGAGAACAAATACATGGGCAACAAAATAACAAAAACAATTGCAAGTAATATTCAAATTCATAGATGTAATGGCAGCACTGGCATGCTTGCGTGCGCTTACAGCTGAACAAGATACAAAGGAGCGCAAGGGCGCACGCGTGCATTGTGCGCACTTGATTCGACGTTGCGCAAGTTTTGTTTTTGCTTTTTTTTTTGTAAAGGACAATTCAATTGCGAATGTTAAGTGAAGTTTATTGATTCAATTGGCTTCGACTGCGACTCCGTCGACTGCGTTTTTAATTAAAGGCGAGCGAGACAAACAAAAGCGAAGACTGCATCGCTGTTGCCGTTTAACAGAACAACAGCTATACATACATACATGAATATACGTATTTACGTATGTATATCTACACTCATAAAAAAACACACATTGATTGAAGTATTTTATATTTAATTTTTTGTTACTTGTATTATTAAAAACAATTTGTATTTCAAGATTGCATATTTACAAATATTCACATAGTTTATAAGTTAATTTGAAAGAACTCTTCTAGAAGATAGAAAATATCACCATATTTTTGGAATTCTCAATTTGGGGCACGCGTTTCTAAATTTTCGAAATATTTTTCCTAATATTTAGAAATTATTTAAAAAAAAAAATAGAAAAACATGCTATTTTTTTTTAGTGCGATTTAATACAATTTATGTCGATTTATTTTCTGAGTGTATGTGCATGTGTGTGTATGGCGAACAACCCCCACGCCACAACATGCGTGAGGTTTTTGAACTCGAAACTTCCTCAATCTGTATATGTATATAAATACATATACAAATAAGGGCCGATGATGTTATTGTGGTTGCTTTCTGCTCTTTGCTGTTTGCTGTTATTTTTGCAACTGGCAACCGGAAAACGGATGCGCCCTATTTGGCTGAGTACCTCAAAATTTTTATGCTGCGACTATTGTCATTTGTTATGAATAGTTGTGCGCTTATGGCTTGTCAAGACAGTTGACAGGAAAATTGTCCCATTTGCAATGGCCCAAAACCAAAGCAAAGTAAAGGTGTCGCCACATGCAACATTCTAAAAGTGTATTTATGCATGTGCGAGCGAGGGTAGCTCCATAAACCCCTACCAAAACGAGGAAATTTGAGACGCTACATAAACTGACTAAGTTGAAAACAAGTTGGACTAATGCAGTCGATGGAGTAGTGAGTGAGCTCGACTATGATCTATCCTAGAACCCAGATGAACAGCTTTTAAATATATTATAGTTCTAGTGTTGCGAAATTTGAGAAAATATGAAAATATAAGAGATAAATATGAGAATATATTTTTTAGAACTATAACTTGGGTATTTCTCTTCCAATCTTCATGAAATTGGGACAGTTGATCCATCAAATTTTATCTGTGCTGCATATACGATAACTTATATTTCAAATTTGGCGACTTTAGCTTTTTTGTTCTCCCAGATCTCTGGGATCAGACAGACGGATATGGTTATATCGATTCGACTGTTGATTATGATCAAGAATTTTACTATTTAAAATTTTTTTTTTCTGATTAACAAACTTCTGGAACGACCCTCGCTATACATATGTGTGTGTGTGTGGCATTATTCATCACGCAGCACGCACCATGCACCATTAAAGATCCGATCCACCGACGGCCGGTTGACAAACTGCGTCCGGTTTGTGCGCTTCAAATGCAAATGTTCAATTTTCCCCCTCGGCTGATGTTGTTGTTATTGCAGGCTGGTGGCAATGAACGCAATGAAATACCGTTATGGCCGCCTTCAACATAATATTGGCAATGAGCTGTTGCTGCTGCTCTGCTGTTGTTGTTGCTGTCGAAAACTTCCAACAGGCTAAAATGCGCACAGCTGCAACAGCAAACATCACAAAACGTGCAGCGCATAAAAAGAAGTGTGAAATGGAAAAACACACACACACACATACCAATAAAAAATAAAACAAGAAAGAAAGAAGCCAAGAATAACAACAACAACAGCTCACACATACATACATATACAGACAGACGCTGACACACATACGTATGCCCGCACATCAAACGAGAACAATTCAGGAGAGTTGGCAACGCCGTTTGGCAGCTTGCTTTTTTTCTCCAAAAAAAAAGGCTTTACTGTCAGACACAAGCAGCTTCTGCTTGGAATAAAAATCAAAGAAACATGAAGAAGAAGAAGACGCTTGTGCAAATAAAAATTGCAAAGAACAAATGCATTTATGCATTCGAATTTTATTTTTCCTGTGTATTTTTTACACGCACACACACTAAGTGTAATGGCAATGTAAGCGAATTCCGCTTAAGTTCTTTAGAGCATTGTTTTTTTATTCTTTGTTTTTAGCTGTAATTTGATGTGGTACAATCTCTTTCTGCATCTGCAATCTGCGATCTGAGGATTCGTATTCGTATTCGTAGAACGAGTTAACAATAAAAGCGTCTTTCATGGTAATTCTCAGTTATGCATGCCACTTTGTATAAATAAATGCCACAAATGCTACAAGCCGAAAATTAAATACCCTTGCTGACACGACACACATGGTACATTGTCTAAGTATGTGTAAAATGCTAGTCGATTTTTTTTTTATTTTGGGTCTATGTTTAAACGTGCAGTTGCGGTTAAAATAATATTATATCATTAAATTTGCACTGCCTAAGTCAATAAGTAGAAAAAGTCACTTAATACTCTAATTGAATGTTTCCACACAATGTTGGGCAGTAGTATACATAATGGTAATTAATCATGTGCAAACAATGGACTAGCAATTAATCATCAAACTATTATGAATTGAACACTGCCCAACTCTCTATCGACGTATGTAAATAATAAATAAAAAAGGGCAGTTGATTAATGATTTGTACTAACTGGGAGTTATTATCTCAAATTGAGTTATTAGAGTCTCAACTAATTCTGAAGACTTATATGTGCATATCTATATACACATATGCGTATGTGTATTTATATATTCTCTTGGTTCTCGATTCCTCTCTCATTCTTGTCTCCATATCGAATTGGCTGCACCTTTTTGAAAATAATTTCTAGATATTGCAAAAAAGAATTTCAAAAACCATCAAAACATATTTTATTATTAACAAAAACATTTCTAAAAAGTAGAAATGCAATTCCTAAATTTCAGAATCTTTCCAAAGTATAGAAACATGTTTTAGCTGTCGTAGAATACCCATTTTTACGAGTGCAGATATTTATTTGAGTTGTTTGCAGCGCACATAAATATAAATTGGCAAGGGCAGCAAATTTGTGTCAGTGCACATGATGCATATCAAGCGGTAAACTTTTAGCACACACTGTTCTCTATCTCTCTCTCTCTCTCTCTGTCTGCCTGTCTGTCACACAAAACTGCATTTGACTGACGCACATGTTTTTTTTTTGGCAATACCAACTGCGACTGATGATGATATTTATATGTTCATGATGATGCTGATGATGCATGTGCCACATCAAAAAAGAAAATAAAATAAATGCCAATAACAATAAATTATTGTGCACACAACTAAATTTTGGGTCTGCCGCAATTGCCACTGTCTGTATAATTATGACAGCCACTGTGGGTTGGGCCTATTTATTTATTTCGTTTTATTATTTTTATTTAATGTAACCTTTGCGAAACTGGTTGAGCAATTGAATCATAAAATACATGCAAAAATGCTAATTAAATATATTTAATGTGATACACAAATAAAAAAATATATATATCTAATTATTTATGTGCATAGAAATCAAGTAAGAATACTCTGCAGTCGTACGTATTCGACTGCTAGACACCCTACATACACTTATGTTTATTACTCTCTCTATATATCCATAAGAGAGCATATGCAATGGACAATTTATTTACAGGGTATTCGAATATGAGAGCAACTGCAATTAAATTCCACAGCGCAGGCGTCGCGACAGACACTGAAATCGAGCCAACCCACAAACGCAAAGCGTGGCAAAGACAAAGGCAAAGCCAAAGACAACAAATTAAAAATGCTGTAGTCGATTGAGTAGTGAGTGAACTCGACTACGGTATACCCTCCACGCAGAGCCCAGCGGAATTCCTTTAATTTCGTATGTCTGGTACAGGTACTGAAGAGTAAAATAGAGAAAGGCATGCTCACAAAGATATGTAAGGAGGTTCTGTAGATTAGAGACAAACATATTTTAGCTCGTGTCGACCACCTTGCCTCTGCGCTGGATATACGATTCTATTCTCTTATAGTCTCTGAGATCAGACAGATGGACATGGCTATATCGAGTCGGGTTTTTGACCCCTATCAAGATTATATACTTTAAATGATGCTTTCTTCTGCCTGTTACATATATTTACAGAAACCATTATACCCCTTTCAATGGATTGAGAGTATAAAAACAGCAAATCAGTACTGAAAACTTTTATAGAAATCAAGCCAAATCAAGTTTAAGCAGCTGCCATAAAATGGCGTCTACTAATATATTGACTGGGATCTAGCCTTCGTTCTGGATCTGGCAAAGGGTATCTGTGAAGTCGGGCAAAATTCAAACGAACGTTTGAACCTAATTTGGTTGCCCTTTTGGAATTTCTCAACGTTTGACTTTAATCAGAACTGAAAAAAAATAAAAAGCAATAAAAACAAAAAAGTTGAAAGAGTCACAAAATGTCGAACAAAAGAACAAGTTCTCAGACATTTTTTTTTTAACTTTTGCCTGCTGTTCTTTGCTGCTGCTTATTATTTATTCAATTTGAATTTGAATTTACATTTTTGGCATTTTATAAAATGTACATAATTTAATGGGAGTATCTTTAGTCTGTAATTTAGCAATGTGGAACGCAAGTGGATTGTGTTAGTTTTCGTTCACATTAAAAATGAAATCATTTAACGGTTATAAAAGCGCAGAGCACACTTCTTCTAGTCCCAGCCGCATCCCAGTAAACCGCAGAGTATTCCAGCTTAGTGGATGTTTTTTGGATACTCTGCGAAAGTTCATAACAAAAGGTAAAACCAAAAAAACAAACTGGGCCTTGCCATCCATAACTCCTGCAGAGCGAGAAAGAGCGACAGAGAGAGAGAGAGACGTCGTCTGGCAGTTTGTCTGCTTTTATGGAAACCGGCTAAATTCCATTTGGTTTTGATGCTGCCTGCCTTTGCCTTTTCTTTTCTTTTCTTGTTTTTTTTCTCACTGCATTTCACTATTTTCTGCTGACGTCGCGCGGCAGCATCTGTCAAGGGCGTTGGGTTATTATTTATTATTTTTTTTTGTATTTTTTTGACAACTTGACTGTGACTGCGCCTGCAGGCAGCGACAATACCGTTATGCTGATTGTAGTGGGCGCATTTTGCTGTAAATCTTAATGAACAGTTTCAGCATTTTACATACAATGTTAATGCATTTACAGACACACACGCATACATATATATATACATACCTTTTACGTTCAATTTGTTTTGCCGCTTCAACTGTTGCCACAGTTTGCTAACTGTAAAGGTTGCTGTTACTGTTGTTGTTGTCGTTGTGCAGGGAATGCATTGAATACGGTTTGGTTCTTAATTGAAATTTCCATTCAATTTACAGCTGAATACCGCGCGCAACACTAGCAATCGTAATCGCAAAAGGCAGAGGCAAAATGCAAACAAACACATACAGTGTGTGTTTGGTGTTGGTAAACGAGTTTACTTTATTTTATATTTTGTTTTTGCTCTTTTTTTGTTTAGCGTTGTAAAACCGCAATAACAACACACAATTGATTATTTATCAATTGCACACACTTTTTGTTTACTTTCAATCGAAAGCGAGCCTTCAATTCACAAACAAAAAACAAATTGTAAAAAAAAATAATAATTGTAAGCGCACGCAGACGCCGTTGCGCTAGTCCGTTCAATGAGTTTTTTTCGACTGACAGCAAAAAAAAAAACAAACGGTGACTGTTAACTTAAGTGAGAGCCTCTGAGAGCGCAACAGTTGGTTAACAGTCCGCAATATTAGACAATTTTAAAATATATATTCAGATGATTTCAGTGCGCTTATGAGAGCATTTTGTTTTTAATTTAATTTTTATTTATGAAATTGTAATTCAGCAGCTATTTTAAAAGCACTCAACTTTTGTAAATAAATACAGTTCGTGCAACGTAAAACAGCGCAAAACTGCTTACGGCAAACGCAAAACTGAGGCTAACGAGCGAACGAGGCCCACAAACGCAAAAGTGAGACTAACAGAACGCAAAAGCAGAAGTTTTGGTTTGCATGTTATTTAATAGCGCTTTTTTTTTTTTTAAGAAAAATAAAACAATTTTTATTTCAACTGGTGTCACCGCTGGTTTTCATCTTTTTCGCCTTCTTTGCCAGCTTCTTAATGTGCTCGCTCTTGTCCAGATTGTTCTGGAAGAATGTCGTCTCCCTACGCGCCTGCGATACCTCCGTCTGCAGTCGCTGCCTGTGCGTCGCCTGCTCATAATTCATGCGCTCCGTCAAATGTATCCATTTGAAGCGCGGCAAATATTTCATGGACCACAGCGAGTCATAAAACTGCGATTTCTTTCGCGTCGAAATTTGTTTATTATTCAGCAGTGGCACAATTTGTTTTGCAACACGTTTCGACTCGAATTCCACCCAGCCTTCGGTGAAATTTAAATTTAAGCGTTTGTGCTTCTTCTTCTTCGTTGTCTTACCCTTTCCGCCACCTGCAAATATGAATGCAAGAAGTAAAATTACATTACATTTGAGGGAGGACATGTTGTCTCTTTCACTCACCCGGCTGCTTGTCGGGCTGCAAGTAGACACGTCCAATTTTGCCAAAATCAGCAAGAATTTCACGCAAACGCGTTACATTCATGTGTTTCGGTATATTCGATATATAAATAATGCCCTTCTTGCGTTTCTTTTGCTTGACGGCGTCTGCATTAAAGTTAGCCAAATCCATTTCATCTTCGTCATCGTTGTCAACATTATTTGTTACAAGCTGATTATCACTGTTTGATTCCAACTCTTCTTCCTGCTTCAGCTTTTCATCGCTATCCGCTTTTGTTTTTATTTGTTTCTTCATTTGTTGAACGCAACACGTGCGCTGTATGTGACCGTTTGAGTGCAACACGAGAATAACAAATACCCCCACACACTCGAATTTGCAGTATTGCTGTTAAGTAACATTACCGCTACGTGCGTTACTAAGTTTGCTTACGTCTAAATGTGCGATAAATGCTTTTAATTTTACCAGGGCTGCTTTGCATATCGCTGTTAAACGGCAAACAAATGAAACGGTTCTATCTGTTTAGTAACAGTAATATTTTTGTTTGTAATGTACATTGATTTACGTTACGTTTGCTTACGTTTTAAATGTACAATACACGCTTATCGATATCACCAGGGCTGCTATGCATTTCACAGTTGATAAACAGCAAACAATTGAATCGGTGCCAATGTTAAAATTCAGTTGATTACAATCCACCCAAAATGCCAGTAAGTAGTCAGTGTTGACAAATCATCGATGACTAATAATGTATAATTTGAAAAATTTAATTTCTATCTTAATTTCTGTGCGTTTGATCCACTCCAAAAAATAGGCGTATCACTCGGAAATCGAAGAATTCGGGCGACAGGTGGGCAACATGGCAATTCTGCCGCTTCGCACCAAAGTACGAGGGCCAGCGCCCAGTGTGAATACTGATAACGATATCATCGATGAGTCACTTTACTATTTCAAAGCGAACGTTTTCTTTCGCACATACGAAGTGAAGGCAAGGTTAACTTTATCTTTTTTTTTTACATTTGTAAATCGAATTAAAATTGTATTTTATATATTTTTATTTTTTTAGTCGGAAGTGGATCGTGTGCTTATCTATATAACGCTCTATATAACGGAGTGCCTGAACCGATTGATGCGTTGTACGAGTAAGGAGCAAGGACAACAGGATCTTTATGCGATGGCCATATCAAAATTTGATATACCCGGCGATGCCGGATTTCCGTTAAATTCCGTCTATGCGAAGCCAGATAATGCCGTTCTGATGCGCGAATATATGCTGCAGTTGCGCCAGGAGACCGGTGTGCGGGTGCTCGAGAAGGTATTCGACACGCCCGATGGGAAGCCGAGCAAGTGGTGGATGTGTTTTGCTCGCAAGAAGTTCATGGAGAAGAGTCTCTCGGGTCCCGGGCAATAGAAACAAAAAACATTCCCAAAAAAGTGACTGTTAAATCAAATTTTGAGACTGTTAAGTGTGTTGTTGCAGCCCCTCTTTTTGAACGCGCCAGTGTTGTTAAGTGCCCATAGTACTAACGTACAAGACGCCAAGTTTAAATTAATCATGCGCATGTCGATGTGTATTTACCATTTATTAAAATATATGTATAATTTTTTTTTATCTAGCTGTTGACAATTAATAATAAGTGTTCATAAAAAAATACTACAAGTACATTAAACTTAAATTGGCAGCAACTTTCCCAAAAAATCGACTGTTTAATCAATTTTGAGACTGTTAAGTGTGCTGTTGCAACACTGTATGTTGAATGTGCCAGTGTGGGTAAGTGCCGGTGGTACTAACGCATAAGGCGCCAAAAGTTAAATTAATCAGACACATGTCGATTTTTATTTATCATTTAATAAAATATATGGATTTTTTTTTATCTAGTTGTAGACAATTAAATAATGGCGCCACATGCAAATAAGCACGGCAGGCACAGCTTAAAACTAATAGCAATAATTGTGCAAACAAAAAACAAAAAAAAATTACCACAAACACATTAAACTTAAATTACGAGGACAATAAATCGTTATAAGGTATTCACATGATTATCGGCATTATTTACAAAATACTTGGCAAGCGGACACACACACACAAACACACACACACATACATACTCACACAGACACACACACACACACATTGGAAGTAGCGATTATTGAAACTCTTTGATAATCTCAACGATGCTCTGATAGGTGCCCGTAAGAATGCCGAGCAGGGCGATCGTTAGAATGCCAATATTCTTCAGATAGATGAGGGTGCCCAGACCCTTGGGCACTTGCGTGCGTGTCACAAAATCAATGATCACTGGTATGACAAATGCCAGCGATGTTGAGCACAGTGCGCCGATGAGCGAAATAAATAGATTCAATTTTGGCACCACCAGCGCAACACAAACTATAAACATATTTGAAAAGAGACAAATGATTAAAATTGATCATTTATTGGATCAGTGTTTATATTGGACTCACATGTCAGCATGACCATGATGAAGCGCAGTGCGACTTGCATGGTAATCGGATACTTCTGGGCACAGCCATTGGCACGCTTGACGGGCGGCCACAGAATCTTCATCATGACAAAGAACTGTATGGGATAGCCAAAGAAGACGCCCAATGCGGCAACAATTTTCACAACCTGCGACATGCTGCAAACAACATACACAATAAAATCAAATATATAAATGGGATTTTCTTTTTATATATATATACATATATTTTTTTGCGACAAAAATCATATATACACAGTTGCGGTCAAATTAATAGTACTGCTGCTTCTCAAAGCATTTCATAAAAATATGGCTCTTTTTATAGAACCAGCTATCATATTTAGTTTTTAGAAATACTAGAAAACTTTTCTATTATTCCACTATTTCATTTGTAATTTAATAAAAATAAATATGAATATTATTAAATTTAAGGACTTTAATTTGTTGGTTAACAAATTTCATAAATTCAAATTTTCATAATGTTTTTAACTATATTTGAAGCATTTCAATTATTTTGACCGCAGCTTTTTTCTTGCAAACTTACACATCCTCCACGTCGAGATTGAGCGTAATGCTACCGGCAACATCCTCGCCCCAACGCATATAGCTAACGAATCCGGTGAAGATGAACAGGGCCGTAATGCAAAACATGGTCACATTCAGCACACCAAATCGACTGCTGAACGCATCCGGATTACGCATCGAGTTGCGCAGCGGTAAAATCAGAGCGATGCCCTCATACGAGAAGAGAGCCGTGCCAAAGAACAGGGCTAATTGTGAGCCGCCCGTGAACGAATGGCGATCACCGAAGGGTGGCATTGGTCCCTCCGAGAAGGCGATCGTTAGTGTCGCAATCAATCCGAAGAGTAGCGCAAAATTCGCAACCAGCGACACTGGCGATATATACTTAAGATTGGTCAACAGAGATGGGATCATTGCCGGCAGCAGTGTTATCAGCATCACCATGCTCATGCTAATACCGATGCCATTCTGCTGAAACACCTGCAACCCGAAATATTCAAACAAGTCAGCGTATAGTCGACAACGAAATACCCTCTACCCGCGAACCAAGCTGAACAGCTCTTATATCCATATATTCTTCCTAGTTTTATTGTTAATATTACTATTTCCCTTTGAGAACTCTGAGTGGGATTGAGAACTTCTATTCCAAATTTGAAGACTCTAGCTACTATAGTGTCTGACTCGGCTCTTGATCTTGACCAAGAATATATGCATATGCAGATGCTTCCTTCTGTCTGCTGCATACTCAAGCACAACAGCAATGCACTCATCTTCTTTCATCTTGAGTAAGCAGTGCTGGAGCTGGTGCTGCTGGAGTGGCACTCACCTGGTGTAGATTCTCCGTGACGAAGACAAAGTAGATCGCACAGAAACCGAATTGGGTCACACAGAGGAACATCTCGACGATCAGTTTCATGACGCGCGACATGCGCCGCAATGGTTGTGGCCCATATTCGAAGCACTTCTCAACCGTCTCCGGATAATCATAGAAGATGGCACCCGGCGTCTTCGAAACGGCCAGCAGCGAGCCACGGATGAGCAATCGCTCGCAATGGACGCACATGATGGCGATAATGGGCAGCATTATTGTGGAGCCAATTAGGCCGCCATTTTTAAAGCAATCGCCCATGGCAAAGAGTCCGGCGCCGACGCTGCCCTTAAACAGATGTGTGGCTGCCTCCATATTGCTTGTGGCATGGCGCTGCTTCACGCTGCCCTCCACATCCCCATCCTTCTCTCCATGCGACGACTGCTGCTGCTGCTGTTGTTCAGGTTTGGTTATTTCCAACGTTTTGCCCATGTTGCCGGCTTCGAATGCTTTGCTGTTGTTGCTCTGTTAAATAGGGTATGCGTGTGTGTGTGTGTGTGTGTGCGTATGTGTGTGTGTTAGTAGGTACATAGAAAACTTAAGTTATTTATTTATGCTTTATATTATTTTATTTATTTTATTATTTCGTTGTGTCTGCCTCGAACACAATTCGGCGATTAAAAATTGGGAATCGGGGCGAAACTCAAGAGTTGAAAGCGAAGTTAACGGGGTTTCAGATTAGAGGATAAGCGGCGCTAGCTAAGCATGCAGATAAGGCGAAGAATAATGATCTAGAAAAAAAACAAACAATTCCACTAGTAATTAACCCCAGAAAGCCGATGCGTTTTTCCTCGTTATGCTAATTTAAAAATATATATTATATTAGTCGTGATTCGACGTTTTTAGTTGCTGAGTTGCCCATCTCTAGATCTCCATACTCGATGCGATTAATTGGTCACGTTTTTGCCTCACATCTGCTGTGCCTCTTCTGTCATTAATTTTGTAATTGCTTTCAGTGTTAATTTCAACAAATATTTACAGTTCCGCTCAAAATTATAGTATTGCTGCTTCTTTAAGCATTTGATATGCAAATTTGGCTCATTTTATGGTGATCGAGTCGAGACGTCTTCAAAATCGTCAATATAAAGAAAAATTCAATTCGGCAAAACAAAAATTGCTTAGTTTCTCATCTGGGCATGTTTTTAAAACAGAACTATTTTCCTAATACTAATCGCAGTAAATCATAACTAGTTGTTAGAAATGGAAAATTTAGAAAATTGTACTAATATTCCATTACCATTATAAACATAATATAAATTTAAATAATATTTTAATAAAAATAAGTATAAGAATGATAAAATTTAAGGACTTTTTGTTGCTAACAAATTTGTTAGATCTCTCAACTTTTACTGTTTACTTATCTTCAGTATTGATTGCTTGTGCTTAAATCAATAATTCCATAACTTTGAACCCGCACCGTAAGTATTTATTGTGACATTTTCCAAATGATATGTGTGCACTGCTATTATTTTGACCGCAGCTGTATATATTATATTTGAAATATGTATGGGCATGGAATTGATTTACGTGCGACTAGCAAATACCCTACACAAAGTCTTAGATATTTAATTGTATGTTGTACGATTTCCGATCTTGATGAAGTTTTTGCAAATGATCAATATTTTGATTAGATACATAAATCTTTAGTATTTACGATTTGATAGCTATGGGAAATCAATCAGGATCAAATGAACAAAGCTCGATACAAGAATATATCAAGAATATGTATACCTAATGGGATCGGAGATGCTTACCCATTTTCGAAGGATTCAGAACATAATAAAAATGACGTTGAACTTGTAGAACCACTTGGCCTTACCACAACATTAACATTATTAACAAAATCAAAACAAATACGTTTTTTTTTGCACAGGTAGCATATGTTTTTTGTTATTATTTTTATTTATTTCTTATTATGTGTTGTGTTTGTTTAATTAATTTTGGCTTCTGTTTAATGACCTCTTTATAATCTCAACGAGCGTAGTCATTGAGCCGGATAGCAATTGTAAATGGAAGTTCGCATTCATTTTGATGTGCTGATTGATGTAGATGTTTTTCCCCTTTAAGTTCAAAAAGTTAATTGCATTACAAATGGATCAGATTCGGCTTGTATATCTATGCACATTTCCCGTATATATTTATAAAAATGAAAACTATTTTGGTATTGATATTAACCCATTAAACTAATTATGCGTTTCAAGGACTTTAATAAATCTTGATTTCACTAGATTGATCTGAAAATTGTTCAATTACTTATTAAACAAAAATGGTATGTATTATTTATGGCACATTTTGAAGGCGTCCATTTTTTATAAACGTTGGCAAAATTGGCATGCGATTAATGAAAGTATAAATCAATAAAATCACATCTATTTCCACAGGTTATTCCACAGTTATACCATTTGTAAATCAATGTGTTTATTCGGTTAGATGGATTGATAATAAATAATAAATTGCACATTTATTTATAGTATCTCAGTATATTAACGAACGCACGAGCTTCTGCATAAATATTGAGATAAGCCAAATGAACACAAATGGAAAAATGATAGCCGTTTTCATATCAATATAATCAGAACTATTATTGATATTAAATTCACACCTTTAATTTGATTTTTCTCTCGATATTGGAAATATGTTCAAATTGATGATGTTTTAGTTTTCCTTTATTTTTCCAAAAATAATTCGGAAAGTTGCGCGTGCGTTGACCGTTTTTTTGTTTTTACTTTTTTTTTTCTTGTTTTTCTATGGAAGCGTGTTGACGCGTCAAGAACTTAAACCAGACTCACTGCTCAATATGCCAATTGGCCAAGAGTCGTAGCGTGTGAAGTTCCCCCCACCCCCTTTTCCACCTCTCCATACCCCTTGGAAAATGACAGTGACTGTTGCTACTGTGAGTGGGTACGTGTGTGTGTGTGTGTATGAATGTGTGTGTGTTTTGTTTTGCTTTTGCTTTTGCTTTTCTACCTTGCATTGGCGAGCAGTTGCCTCTCTCTCTCTATCCCTCTCGCTCTCTCTTTGTCTAACTATTTCCAGCTCTTTCTCGTGTTGTGTTTTTGTTTTTCTGGATGCAGTTTGCAATTTGAAGTTTTTAATTGTTTTATTGTTTTGCTTTATGCCTTAAAAGAGATCTTATCAGCTCAACAAGCTGTTCAATTCGATTTTTAGTCAGCGCATATTTGCTAACTTAATCGTGGCAATAGTTATTATTTTGTGATTGTTGAAAATAGCATACATTTGGTGCAAAACTATTTAACGTAAATGTAAAACATATATTAACATAATGCGAATGTTATTAGTTCATAATGCACTCACACAGTAACAGGGATGCACATAATCATAACATAATCATTATCAACATAATCAACATCAGCTGTAGCACAGTAAAGCAGTGCATAGTTACGTAAGAGGAAGGAAACACTTTAACATAACATAACGTAAAGGGGTAAAAAAGATGAGGCGATATGCGAATTGGAACACAAATAGAAATCGAACTCATGACAATCACTGCAACAATGCATGTAACAGGTTCAAAGATATATGAGTAACATACATAGTAACATATAAATATATATATATATAAATATGTATATATATATATAAATATTGTTTCTATGCACGTGCCGATCGAGCGATGAACAATATGCAAACAATATTGACATGACAATATTCGAAATTCTTCGTCGTTTTGCCGTTCATGGCCCAACATGAATTTGAAAGCGCAACAAGCGTTCGTGATTGATCGTTACACCTGCAACTGCCCCGCTTCATATATACGCATACACATACACTTCTTGTCAAAATAATAGTATCATTCGGACATTTTTTCTTACGAATGTAATAAAGAAAAATCATAATTTTTGCAATCATTTCAAGTGTTGTCTTTAATATATTGCTTTTAGTACACCCCCTATAAATTATAGTTAATACTGCTCTTGGAATTCTTTCACTTAATGTTTATGTATATGTATATGTATACATATTTATATAATTTTCCGTTTGGAAGGAAAGAGAAATAGAAATCGTTTTATTTATTTTTCTTCCTTTTTCATAAAATTTAATTATTTTTTTTTTAATTTTAATTTTAACTTTTTTATATAATTTTTTTTAAGTGTCTTCTTCCACTTTTAAGAAATATTTCTTGTGAGAGTGGTGCTAATATTATTTTCGCAACTGTGAAAATAAAACTCGACTTGGAACGCATGGAAATTTACCGCACTTAATTGGTTGCTGTTGTTGTTGTGGTTGGTGTCTGTGGTGTGTGTGTGTGGCGCCAGTTAAATGAATTGCATGGAATTCATGACTTGGCTCTTCGGGCAGTTTGGACTTTTCCGACTGCCAGTTTTGTCGCACATTGATAAAAGACAATCAACGTAAAGTTCGATCAAACGATCGATGTTTACGGAATTGCAAAATTGGATTATATAAGCCAATAACAATGTCAAATGCCAAACGGAAGCATCTGCATTCCGCATTCGAAATGCTCGCAAATATTACAAATATTACCATATTCAATTCAAATCGGTAAAACAAGGGTATAATGTTTCATCAGTGATCTCAGAGACTGTAAGAATAATTTTGGAATTGAAGTATATTCAGCGCAGATCAAGTTTGCTTCGTTTTTTATCGATAACTGCCTGCGTTTCGCAAATATCGATACATTTCGATTTTCCATAGCAATAAATGCTCCTATTTACTATATAAAAGTACGAATGCGAAATGAGAGCAATTCCAATCAAAATTCTCAAAGCGAAATAATAATAATAATAGCAAAAAAAAAAAAAAATAAAATAAATATAAGGAATATATTTAAGAGCTGTCCAGTTGGGTTCTAAGGTAGAGAGTATATCGTAGTCGAGATCACTTGACTACAACAGCATTCTTACATGCTTTGGATCTTCTTCTTTCATATTATTCGGTGGCCTGTTTGAAGGTCGCTAACCATGCAATAGCGAAACGGTTTTGAACAGATTGATTTCGTTTAATTTTGATTCATTGGATTTATTTTCGAGATCAGAAGCCAAGAGCCCATTGAGACTTGTGCATCATATATGCATCATATGTATGCATATCTTTGGTTTGTCAGTTTCGTTCCGGGAAAGATGATCAATTCGTTCCATATAATTGTCGGTATTCGTTTCCGTTATGATACTATATGGACTCATTATATTAGTTCGCTTAAGTGATTCTTAAAGAAATTTTAGAATTTCGGTTCCACTTCTGAATTTCAATTGGTAAAGTTTCGGTTCCGGTTGGTTTTTTATTTTTACGTTTTTTCCTTTCTATTTCCTCTGTTTTTAAATAGTCGAATGTAAATTCTTGAAATCGTGCGTTATTTTAATTTATCACACGTTTTATTTCCATATGCAACGATCGATTTTCGATTATAATTCACTGTAAATAGTACAAAATATACAGGCTGGATTTCTTCATATATAGATATGGTTGTATTACTGCCCTTGTATCTATCTTTTTATATTATATTATATTACTTTCGGTGTGTTTTTTTCTACACTATTTTTAACGTTTCGAAATCCGACTTTGGATTCGGATATGAACTATGGAATTTAGAAAAATATAAAGTAAAAGTTCGAGCACGAACAAATAATAACATAACATAATAATTAGCTCCGGCTTGGAATATATTATTGCAAAACTATTGTTTATCACACGATGCAAACTTAAGACGAGTGCACATCCAATAAAAAATAACGCAGACGAACTTGTGACGCCAAATTACGTATTATAATTTATTTACACTTATACAATAAAAAAAAAATATATATATATGGTATATAGAAACTATAACTGTCGTGTATTATACGTGTATATATGTATATATATAAATATATATATTATTATATATAAATTTGATAAATTTCTAATTAAAGCAGCTCCTCCTCGCCAAAGTGTTTGACAATCTGTTTGAGGCTCTCGTAGGAGCCGGTAAAGAAGCCGAGTAATGCCAGGAGCAATATGATGAGATTCTTCATTGAAATCCAGAGGCCGGGTCCCTTGCTGGGTGCACTGTGAGCAATCAGCTCGATGACCGGCGGAAAGACCAGCGCCAATGCCGTCGAGCAGAGTGCTCCAATCAGTGAGATGAATAGGCCCAAAGCCGGCACCAGTTCTGCTATGGCCACTATATCGTTGTTTCTTCGATTAAGTTGAGTCCACGAGGAACAATGGTTTTTTGGGATTACTTACGCGTCACGATCACAAGCAGACTGCGAAAGATGAGTTCACCACTCAGGGAACGGCCCTCGATGCCGCACATCTGCTTGGCACTTGGCCACATCACCTGGACGGCGACAAAGAACTGCAGCGGATAGCCGAGCAATACGCCCATGGAGACCATCGCTTTGACCGCCTGCGCCAATCTGTGAGAGCATCGGATTGGAAAAGAGACCGATACCAAAAGGGAAAGCAAACCGTTCACGCGAATATCCACAAATTGCTGTCCTGGGCATGGGTGCGTGACACTTTCCAATCAAACAACATCTATCTATCTATCTATCTATATCTGCTTCAGTGACCCAGTCGACAATAGTATCTATGCAAACTGGTATCTTAGTTTTGGTTATATCTTTGCTGCAGCAATCGGCCATATCGGCCAATTTGACGTTGGTCTAAGAAGGCCTTTCTTTACTGGTGCCTAGCAATTTTAGCATTTTGAACAACTATTTGTGGGTCGTGACGTCACGCGCCCATCTCCAGGCAAAAGGGAGACAGAGAGAAGAGAGAGAGAGAGAGAGAGAGAGAGAGAGAGAGATGGCTTACATGGTATCGCCGAGATTGAGGGTTAGACTGCCGCCGACATGCTCGCCCCACTTCATATAGCCAACGCATCCGGCGAACATGAACATGACGGAGACGAGAAACATGCCCACATTGAGAACGCCCAGAGTACTCTCAAATTGCTGCGACTTGCGCATGGCATTCTTCAGGGGCATCACCAGTGCAATGCCTTCGAAGGCAAAGATGGCGGTGCCGAAGAAGAGCGCCAACTGGCCACCGTTCGTCCAAAGGGCGCGTTCCTTCACCTCCGGCAAGCCATCCTTCAGTGCATAATATAGGGTTATCGCCAGTCCAACGATCATGCACACATTGGCGAACATCGAGACGGGCGTCAACCACTTCAGATTCGTTATCAGCGAGCTGAGCAGCACCGGCAGCAGGGCCAGCAGCATCACTAGATGCACATCCATCTCAATGCCATACGCTTTCAGGATCTTTTATTGTTTTTTTTTATACAGATATTTTTTTATTTTTTTTATTTTTCTTTCTTTTCTTTTTTTTGCTAGTGCGTGTGAATTGGTTGCTCACCTGCTTCAGATTGGTGCTGATGAACACAAAGTAGATGCAACAGAATCCCAGCTGGGTAACACAGATGAAGACATCCACCAGACGACCCATGGTGCGCGACCAGCCGCGCAACTTCATCGGACCATTCTCGAAGCACATCTCCACAGTGGCTGCATAGTCTGCACAGACCGCGTCCCCTCGCAGATCCCGCATCCTCTTCGAGCAGGCGATGAGCACGTGCTGGCAGTGAATGCTGATGACGGCTATCAGGATGGTGAGCAGCGGTGCCACAACCAGACCACCATTCTTGAATGCATCGCCCATGGCAAACAGACCGGGTCCAATGTTCCCCTTGAACAGATGCACAATTGTCTCCAGGTAGCTGGCCGGTTCAAGTCATGCAAAATTCAAATCGATAACAGGCAGGCTGAATTGTTAACGGGTTCCTTTGTCTTTTATTTTTGGTTTCTTTTTCCTTATGTTCGGCTAGGAATGGTTAGTAGTTTCGATGCATCGATTTGTGGAGTTGGAGTTGGGGGATTTTTTGTATTTGTTATTTTGTTTTTACTTAACTAAGTTAGTTGTTAGGTCTAAACATATATTGGGGCTTTCCTTATGTTTGATTAAGAGTGGATAATGATGGCTAAATCCGTATTATCCGAATTATTAGTTAGTTGTAGATCCAAACAAATTGTGGGTGATTAGGTGTTCATGGGGTTAGTATTTCCTTATGTTTGGTTAGAAATGGATTAGATAATGATGGTTAACCTTGCCTTGTTTCAATGCATACATTTTTGATTGAATTTTGGTTAGTTGGTAGCTTGTTAGTATCGGTTTTGTGTAGTTTTCCATTGGCCATACCTTGTGGGCGGGTGGTAATCCTCCCCATTGCCAGAGTCTGGCTTTGGGTTAGCTGTTGTTGCCAACGATGATCCATCGGTCGCTGGTGCGAAACTCGTTGTCATCTTTCCATTATTCTGATTATGATTCTGACTCTGATTCTGATTTTGATTCTGATTCCGAGTTCTTTGTGCTGTTGTTGCCTGCGGAATGCTGGGTGCCTTTTGTTCGGTTCGCAGGGGCAATGCGGAAAAAGGCGAATTATTTATTATTATTACTTACGTCGACTCAATTGACAAATGCGAACGCTTTGTCGTTGTTCATTTCAATTGCCTCATTTTCGGCTATCATTACTGGTTTTGGTTGTTTTTTGTTGTTGTTGTTGTCAGTGCCCTTAAAGCACTTTAACTTGCATGTTTATGTTTTTATATGTTTGTATTTACGACTTTATATACGCATGTGATTTAATTTGTGTAGCCTAAGCCCATTAAAAATAGATAAGGGATTGCAATGAAGTTGTGCAAAACAGGCAGAATGAAGCATGTATATATATATACTCTTGATCAGTGTATAAATTGCCGAGTCGATTCCAAGCCATGTCCATCTGACGTGAAAGGCTTTAAGAGCTTGGAATACAAATTTTTGTTTGCCACTCGCATAGCTTCTTTAATTTTAAGGATAATTATAAAGAAATAGCCAATATTCAAATGATATTTAGTATATATAATATACCCTCACAAACGACTGATCAATCATAAATTTCATAAATATATAATTCATTTCATAATTATCATATTGCCAGCAGGTTTGTTTTTAAATCGATTTAATATGTTTAAAAATAGTTAACATATATATATATATATATTAATATATATATATATATATATTATATATATTAATACATATATACATACTGGGTAGATACCCAGTTAGTCAAGAGTTCTCTCTCCATCTAGAGCACTCTAAAATGTTCCCGTTGACATTGACACTTTGATTATAATCTTTTATTTTATTGTTATAGTTATTTTCCAATCTGATGTGAATCCCAATAACACTTAAATGCTACTTAAAAATACCAATAAGGCCGGGGCAGGGTTGGGCACCACGTGACTACAACTAAAGCGATGTGCAGTCAATGTTGCAATGGCAGGGAAATGCTTTCTTTTGAGCTTGGAGCAACATTGCCACAGTCATGCGGCATTCCAAATAATACCAGTTAACCGCCATAAATTAGGTTATAAGCGATAAGAAATCTATTTGTGATATAAAGCCATGATTTATAATAGATTGAATGACTTTCATTGAGTTTATTTCCTCATCATAAATCCGAACAAAAATCTGTGAGATTTTTTATAAATAAACCAAAATGCTTAGTTCCAAACGGAATCTATATCTATATATGTGTTTGAATATATGAGTATATAACATATATGACCATGGCAAATCAGCGACAGCAACCACAATAACAACAATTAGCTAGCTATCACGTGCTCAACTTGACCATGTGGATTAAAATGAAAATAAAAAATAAATAAAAAAATAATTAAAATAAAATTGAAATAGATTTTTGGAGTCAATTTCTCTTTAATGGGTTAGCTTTTAGATGAACAAAGTGTCATGCTGATAGATACATTATAAGCAAATTACTTAAAATTTCCAAAGTTTTTCTAATCTAATCTCAATTGGTTTTTTTTCCCGTTTTTTTCCGTTTTATTTCATTCTTACTGATTGAGTGATTGAGTGATTGAGATATCAGCATTAATACTTTATTGTAATTTAATGAATGAATACAAGTTGTATTGCACCTCTACCCAGAAGCAATGGAATTCGAATTCACATTCATATTTCATGTGTTTATCTTAATCTGCTTAAAATGTGCATCAATAATCATAAAACATATTTAGTATTGAAATATGACATCGATTTTCAAGAACCAATCATAAATTAAGCAGGCAACTGGACTTCGTTTCCTGACGATGGTTCGCAAAGTAAAAAAAAAAATGTGTTAATCAATAATAATATAATATTCTATGCGAATTTTTATAAATTAATGTCAATCTTTCAGATTATAATTGACGTGCACGAGTGCCTGCAGCCAAGTTGGGCATTGGGGACTGAAGAGCCTCGCTGATAATGTGACAACATGTGGCACCAAGCGCTCAAGTGCCTCAATTGTTTTTTATCAGGATTGTTGCTTGGGCAGTAGTAGGTAACTAGGTAACTAATAGCTGAAACTGGGTCTCTAGATTTTATGCGCTTATCTCAAATAGCAACTTAAAGGTTCATTTTATTGACATCCATATCAGACGATCAAAACAGGAACCATTAACTATTATGCTACACTCAGCAAAATAAATCTATGCAGCAATGTCTTTCAAAAAAGAAACTTGGGATTTCATGGCAACATTTCATTACTATTTCAGAAAGGATTTTTCTAAATATGTCGATTTGAAAAAGTATTTCTTTCTCATTTCAAGAAATTGTTTTCGTATCTTTAGAAACTATTTCTAAAAAACAAGAAAAACGTTTCAGAAACTTTAGGCTGATTTTTTGCTGAGTGAAAGGAACTAACTTGTGATAAGATTATTAGATATAAGTATTATGTTTCCTCCAATTTCGCACTGACATAAAAGAGAGATTCGAGTGATTGGGGGGGAATCAATAGGGCGTATCATAAATTGTGTGATTTGCGTATCTGTATTATTTGTGTATGTATTTTCCATTCATTCACTTGTGGCAGCCAATTTAATGTCTTTGAGTGGAAATTTTCCATGCACGTCAAGTTTGCTTCGTACTTAATGCATTTGGTGCGCTGGCGGCATATTGCCAGTTGCCAGTCTGCAATTGGGATGACCATGGGTATGGTGCATGTGGGGCAGGCACTCATTTCTGTGCCAGTTAACTGCTACCCAAAATCTGGCAATAAATTGCAATACAAATGATTTGTTCAAATAAGCCAAGCTCAATAGAATGTTGTGAATAAGGTCTCCATTAAATCTAACAACAATATTGACATTTGTTCGCTGTTCATGTAATAATTGTAATACTTAACAAATGGCAAATTGACAGTTATCTATGAATGCAACAGTTTCTCAACTCACTAATCGCTAAATGGTTGCTTATGCATGATAAGATAATGGAACACAACTTGAACTCCTGTATTTTATTCATTAACTACATGTTCAATGTAAAAAATGTCTAACAGGTAAAGTATTGTGTTGAAAATTGTATAAACGTAAATATTGAAAGAATACGTTTTTTTTATTGAAGGTATAAGTTAAAATATAATAAATATATGTTCTTGGATGTTGTTTTTGGATTCAAACATTAAATAATAATACAAATAAAACTGTTTTTGAGCTATAAACAAATCCACAAATATTTTTTTTTATTTTATTTTAATTTTTATGTAACCCAAAAACTTATATTTTTTATCGAAAAAATATAAACAGAGGAAATAGTAAAAAAGAAAAATGTTTTTGAGAAAAAATTAAAAAAAATGTGGTTTTTTCTTTGAGCTACAAACAAACCCACATTTGTTTTTTCTGTCCCCTTTAAACGCCGCCACTGCTGACATGTGCAACCGCAGGCTGCATCACTTTGAGTACAGCACAGCTTTGTTGTTGTTGTTTGTATTACGTGTTGCATTTGTTGTTATTGCTGTTGTTGCTGCTGCTGACTTTGCACTTGAATTTACATTCGAAAAATGAAAACAAAGTTTGCCTTGCTTTGGGTCTGAGAAGCGAATGTAACTGGTTTTGTGACGTCTTATTAGATGCTCAATTACAAATTTATGAGATGCACAGTAAAAAATTTAAGTAAATAAAAAATAAAAATTAATAATGTGTACGACACATATTTGATGTGGTTTAAAGGCTATATATATATATATATATATATATATATTATATATATATAGATAGATATGTGTGTATATGTTTTATGTTCCCACACACTTTTTGACGCTTTCTAAGTAAGTTCACACAAGATGTTTATATGTATAAATTAATGTTTATATTCTATAAGCGCTATTTACACACCTCTGCATCCATTTTGGCAGCTGCTGCTGGCTTGTTGCTGCTGTTGTTGTTGATGGGAGAAGTCGGTCAATGTACGAGATACGACCTGGCAAATAAAGCGGACGCGTAATTTGCCGAAATTCCTTGGCGCGTTTTTTGTTTGATTTTTTTTTAATGATTTATTTTTATTGCATTGCTCTAATTATTATTATTATTGTTGTTGTTGTTCTTGTTGTTGTTATTGTGGTTCGCTTAATTGTGTCATGTGTTGGTCTTGCTGTTGTTACTGCTGCTTGTTACTTGTTACTTGCTACTTGCTACTGGCGGTGTCGAGCGGATACGGATGCGTTTTTGCCGCTTTTGCGTTGAAATTGGCCTAGAACGTTGTCAACTTTGTGTGTTAATCGCTTCACGAAATCATCAAGACTGACTGAGACTCTGTGCCGTTGCCGCTGCCGCTTCTCATTGACGCTGCTCTCGCCGCTGCTGCTGCCGCTGCTGCTGCCGCTGCTGTTGCTGTCGCCGTCGCAATCGTTGCCATAACGATGACGGTCGCTGGTTGAGTTGCCCCCACCCCTGTTGCTTCACTTTCCCTCTAACCAATGTACAAATGCCGCATCCGTGGTTGCCACACATTACAATACAATATAATATATATATATATATATATATATATATATATATATATATAGAATACACATATGTCCAACCGGTTTTTTATTTTCTTTTGGTTGTTTTTTTTATGTTTTTAAAAAACAAAAAAACACCCACACCCTTCGCAATCGCCACCAGCACTTGCGACATCTTTCTGTCGAGCGATCAATTGAGCGCCTTTCGAACAGGTTACAGGTTGTCACTGTCAGCTGATGGTGCAGCATCGACATGCGGCATCAGCTGAGGGAAATTCTTGATGCTGATGGAATATTATTAAAGGGTATACAATGTGTCATGTGATTCAAGTATATAAAATGTCGTAAATAACATATAAATATAAATAATATTTATCCATTTTAGCAACTCAAAAATATATGTTTATAAATATACAAATATCTATATCGCTTCCAGTGGCAGTTTCCGGTGGGCCACTGGTAAAACAACCTGCCTAGAAACAATTGATTCGGCTGATAACCAGGAAATTTTTATGCCACATCAGCGTTAGCCAATAAATCTATTTAATATTTCGATTGCAGATTGCATTCGCCGAATATTTTCGCTTTTATTTATTATCTAGCAATGCTTAAATAAATAAATAAATCTACAGGGTACTACGTAGTTCAGGTGGCAAGTATAACAATCGTACAATTTGTTGGCAGCACTTCAAGATCACAAATGATCGATTGCACAAAAGCGCTTGAAAAAAAAAAAAAAATGATTTACTTGGAACGGAATGTATTTACAGGGTATTTGAAATGCGTTGCTGAAATTGTGGCATCACTTTCTTGTTATATGTATGCTGCCATGCTACAATAAACGGACCTTTTAATGAACAATTTTTTTTTTTTTGTATTTTATTTTCATTTTATTTTTAAAGCAAACGCCGCCAGTCTTTTGAAGAATTGTTCATTCCATGGCTGTTGGGCGACACACACAGCATATTTTCTTCTTGTCGTTGTTGTATCTGACAATGGCACTTGAAATTGGCGTGTTCCATGCACACACACACACACACACACACGCAGACACACACACACATTCAGTTTAATTGGCAGTGAACAGATAAATTGTGATAGTTTCGACCCCCTCCTGCCTGAGGACTGTGCACTGTCTCCTGACCTTGGCTTGAAAACTGTCGTATTTAGTGTGGACAAACACACATACACAGATCTCCTAGACTTATGCTTTCTTCCTCTTTTTTAAATGATCATCGTCTTTTTCTATATTTATAATTAAACACTTAAATATTTTTGGCAGCATACAAATAAGAGTTCAATATTTCAATGCCTATCGTTAGCTTATGATACATATAGACAAGTATGTATTTATATAATACCTTGTAAATAAAAAATAATTATATTTTTCATTATATTCTATTTTTATAAAATATTTCAAATAGTTGTTAACATCGAAATATAAGAACATAAATAATACAAATGCTGTTGAATTTATGGTAATCTATTTTCCCAAAACGTGAACAATTAATTATTTCGCTGACATTTAAAATAGTCATAAAATAGTAAATCAAATAATTAATCACGTGTTTTCTTTTTCGATCATACATATGTATATGTATTATTTACTATATTTATAAAATATTTCAAATAGTTGATTGATATATAATAATATAAATCATACAAATGCTGTTGAATTTATGGTAATCTTTCTTCCAACAGGTAAGCGTTTAATCATTTCACTGACATTTAAAATAGTCATAAAAAAGTAAAATTGTGGTCAGTAAAAAGTAGCAAAGTTTTTTTTCCTTATTGCATATATATATATTAGTGATCGGAATATAAAAACATAAATATTACAAGTGCTATTGAATTTATGATAATCATTTTTCAACAGGTAAGAAATTGTTTTCATTCATAAAAAAAAAATCAGATAGTTAATCAACACGTGTTTTTTCTTATTCTATATATATTTGATTTTATTGGTTTTATGTTATATATATTTTAGTATAATAGCTAAGTACTTATGTATGGTCTGTAAATGCTGGCCGAATTTCAAGTGGCGCTCGTGCGGTTTTGCAATTACTCTTGGCTGCGACAATCATGAGTATTTGCTGCTGTATACTTTAATTACAAATAGTACTTGTTAGCACATATACATATAGACATATACACATATACATATAACCTTGCTTAACTAATGCCAAACTAATATTATTTACAAGTACATAACATATATATATATATATAAATTTATTTTATATATAAAGCCTTAAAGAATCGTAATTGTATTGAAATTTGAACATTTTTTTTTCTTTTTTTTTTTTCTTATTTAATAAATAGAATTAAGACAATTAAAAAAAAAAAAAAATTGGGATCGCAATAAAGTGAATAGTTTTGAAAGAATATATTTCTACAACGTATAAACAATCCATGTAATAATTATGTGTATAAAAACAATTAATACTTTCGTTTATGGTGTAGTGTTTAGAAATAATGATAAATTTTCAAGAAATATATTGTGGTTTTCGTATTACGAATATTATTTCATAGTGGCAGTGAAATTTTTCGGAGACAAGCAGTTTCGTTTAATAATTATGATACGAGATGTGTTCAAGAATTCGGAATTAAGTTATGCGACAAGCTTAACAAGCTTAACCATTAAATTACATAAATAACAAATATGGTACAAAGCTGGGCCCACCACATGCACAAGGTGAACCCTATAGACCTTAAAAAAGTATAACTGAAGCTATATCAAAAAACGAGCTCGAATCAAGAGCTAAAATTATGAATATTATTAGCTAGTTTTGGAGCGCGTAAAAGTATCCCTATAAATTGCATGACGAATAACACTCATGTAACATAGTTTTATAAATGTATGTGTATAAGCTAGTATTTAGATTAAACAGCTAAGTCTACTAACTGACAAATAGATGAAGAAATAAAATTCTGTTTCGAGGTTTTGGTTAAGTACTATTTGCCAGCCGAAGCTCGAACTTAAGTAAACATAATGGCACATTGAAAGTCCCACAACCAGTATCTTTAACTGTTCTCCTACAGCTACAGCTGTTGCTCTTCATCTTCATCATCATCATCATTATCATCATCATCCTTGCCAGCATTCACATGTGACCCCACCAGGTGGCGCTCGCCTGATAGTAGCCATCGTTGCCCCAATTCAATACGCTAAGCGGCGGCGGTGGCGGCGTCAAGGATAACACATCAAATTCATCATTATCTGCATCTTCAATGCTGTTGTTGTTGTTGTTGCAGCCGAATAGTATCCTTCTGTGATGTTTCTTGTGCGAGTGCTGTTGCGGCTTGTGGAGCAGCATCTGCTTGAGCCTATTGCGCTTTCTCCTAGGTGCAGCAATGCGCCGCACCAGATCCCATCCGACGGTGCCCTCTTGTTAGAAAACATTATTGCTAGTTTTCGCGGCCAGGAATGGCTTCTCCTCGTTCATCTTCTCCAGATTGCCGCTGAGCGTCGGATCTGTCGGCCGCATTCGCTTAAAGAATCCACACTTCCACATCGCATACGTGAACAAACCCAGCAGCAATAATCCGCCGAGCACCGCCAATATGTAGACCCACATTGGCGTATATGTCTCACGCTGCTGATCCATCAGCTCCGGATAGGCGCGTGTTTCCACCTTTAGGATTAAACAAGAAATTCAACAATTACTTTCTGATTGACTCTCAATATATGTCTATATAAAAACATTAGCGAACCGGTTCCAAAACTGCGAAGTTCCTCTAAATTTGTCAAAGCTGTACCGATTTTCAAAGACGTTATTTAAATTAGTTCTGCCATAAAAATCGATGTTTTTAACTTTGTTTGCAAGTAGTTTAAGTTCTTCTATTTAAAACCGGTTCGTAATTGGTTTTTATATGTACGTACCACAATAAAATTATTATTCTCAAGCTGTTCCACGCCAAAGTTTTGCGGTATTTTAACATGGGCCGTCGACATAATCCTCACGAGATCGACACGAGGATATTCGGCGACGAGCGTTGAGTTCCAAAGTCGAACTTTTAAAGTGACCTGTGCCTCCGTTTTGGCCGGCATCCCAAAGAACTCGCATTGGATTTTGATGCACTGGGCGGTATATTTGTCGCAGTTGAGTTCCACAATTTGCTGCTTCTTGCCTTTGCCGCCCACCTCGCGTCCATCCATGAAGCGTTCGGGTCGCAAAATGCGCTCGATGGTGTTGCGGGGCAAGCGATTCGCCCGAAAATGGCTCTTGTTAGGTTGCAGTTTCTGCAATTGTTCCTGGCGGTGCGTTGGCCACTTCGCCATCGAGGCCAGCTTGAGGGGATTAACATATTCAGGCGGCACCGTGCACTCGCCCTGGCCGGTCTCAATTTGTGGCTTATCCTCCAGATATTGTAGATACTGATATTTGCCGCCACCGTGCTTCAGATCATCGCCATGTCCGCTCTCAAGCCTCAGCGGCAGAAAGATGTCCAGCTGAACCTTGGGCGCCGTCGAGGGACCCTCGTTGAAGATGAAATAGGTGTGCACCAGCGGTGGGCCAATATGGTCCAGTTCAGTGGGTAAATTTTGTAGGTTGGAAACGCCACTGTAGAAACTCTGCTCGGGATTAACCCAGCCACGTAACGTCATCTCCGCCTGTCGCACCACACGCACCGTCAGCTTGCTCTCAGGCAGCTCTTTACCCACCAACTTGGAGGTGGTGTTCGCCAATATGTGGAATACCATTTGCGTCTCCTCCGCGTCCAGACTGTTGGGATCGAAGCGTATGCTCACATGTATGGTGGTGCCACGCAACATCGGGTTGCCCAGGCTGCAAGCCACGAGTGTCGTATTAAAGCTGTTGCAAGTCGCATTTGTCTATCGTAGTTTAAGATGGTAAAGAGAGAGAGAGATTGAGATATGTAGATAGATAGTGAGAGAGAGAGAGAGAGAGATAGGGGTAAGTTGAGGGAGACATTGCTTACCGGTTTCTTGGTCGCTATGTAAGATACGCTCTTCTGATGAGCGATGAACAACTGTGCCTCGTAAGCTGAGTCCGCCCAATTGCTCACATTCACCATAACCTCCAGTTCCGTTGTGTTTCCCTGGATCAGTACATATTCACCATCTGTTCGATGTCAATAAATATCAAAATTATTTTAAATCAATCTATATGAGCTTCTGAACTCCAATTAACTAAGTAATACTCACCCTCTGGTGTAAGATTGGGTTCGGCATGAAGTCGCAGATTACTCTCGCATAGATCATCATCGCCGCAATCCTTTTGGAACGTGCCCTCGAACTCAATGTAGGCCTGCGTTTGATCCAAAATGGGATTCAGACGCGTCAGCGGCGAGTCCGCCAATTCGGGTTCCTCCAGTTTCCAGTCCAGCCGGAAACGAATGGGCGTCTGGATGTCGCGAGTGTTGGCCTTGATGTAAGCCGTGACCATTTGGCACTGGACGCCACCATCGGTTCGCACCCGAACCTGTCGACTGATCACGTTGCTCCGCTTGTTGTCGTGATCAAAGAAAGCACGCGAGATCTTCTTGTGATTCTCGGAGGGCTCCGCCTCAACAGTGTATACCAAATTGATCTGCTTGCTGAGCTGCTCGTGCGGTTCGATGCTGCTGCACGCCTCGAACGTGAAGCACGTTAAATTTGTGGATACATCCATTCGACAGCCCGCCCGATTGGGATCAATGTTGCGTGTCTCACTGCTCCGATACGTTGTCTGTATGTTGATGATGGGACGGGCGAGGATAACAACGGCGGCGGGCGGTGCACCTACAACTATATCCACGTAGGAGTTACCATCCAGATCCATGTTGCCCGCTATCGAGATGCCAAAGTTGCGTATCGGCTTCGGGAGATTTTTGCCCAGATCGGAGGCCTGAATGCGCTGTGAGGGCTTCTCGTTGAGGCCGTTGCGTGAGCCAAGGAAAATGTAGACATTACCATCGCCATCGTAGGGTGCACCCACAGCAATATCCTCGCAACCATCTTTGTTCAGATCACCAATGTTGGCCAGTGCCAGACCGAATCGACTCTCCATGGCGCCCGTTAGCCGTAGCGTCCAATGCTGGGGCAGCTTGTCATTCTCGTTCTGATAGATATAGACGGCACCGCCGTCACTCTTCGAAAAGTATAATGGTGCGCCAACAATTAGATCCGGCTTTTTATCGCCGTTGATGTCCGCCGTCGCCAGTTCGTAGCCAAAGCTCGAGCCGAACTGTTCGCCATCAATAATCATGCGCTTGGGTATTGGACTGTTTTCGGCCTTGTCAAAGATGACCACCTGACCGCTGCCATTGGAACGGGGTGCGCCCGCAGCATAGGACATCTGTTCGCCAAAGTAGCGACCTCCGGTTACGGCCATACCTAGATAACTGTACTTATCCACCGGAGAATGGGTCTCCGAGTGATCACTGTAGTACATATTCTTGTCCCGCCACAGATACTGGCCCCCAATCTCCGTTACGAAAATGGCGCCGCGCCACGTAAACGGACCCGGGGTGCCCAGCACCATTGTATTGTCATCCAGTAACGCACCCGACGTGCCCGACTGACAGAACGCATAGTCCTCGTGTTGTCTGCAACGCAGAAAATAAACATGCATACATTAAAACGTGGCAGTGGCAGGCTGACATTAACAAATGAGTCCAGGGTCAGTTATCTACTGGGTGGGGTTGAGTGGTCCTTTCAAGATTTAGTGGAATTAAGTTGTGTCTAGAGGTGGTTGCGTGTACTAATTTAGTAATCATTTTTATTATTTTTAGTCGACTCGAGAACTGTTATTTTTTTTAAAAAGTTGTTCTACATTTTCGTTGTAATAATATTACAGCAAAATTGACGAAAAATATATTTAAACAGACTTGCATATCTGAAGTCTAAGGCTAACCACAAAATCTTGTAAAACTAATTAAAACGCTCCAGAAAATTTTTACTTTATGCGATTTTTATATGGCTTTATTTTCATTGTTGTAATTCACAACATTTTCGAGTTCGTGTCACATGTTGGGTTCGGGGACACTTTCGGAACACGCGATACCAGCGCAATGAATAATTGCATGTCCAAGTCCAAGTCCAAGTCCACGTCATCTCCATATTGCCATATAACATATACCATCGCATTTGTGTTTTGTTTTCGGTCAGCGTTTTGGGTGCGGTGCGACCCTGTTTATCTATAGCACCCATTCTTACCATACACAGACCCTACTAACTTCACCTCCCCAGTTTCAGTTCCTGCTACATGCGCTGACATTTAAATAAATTAAAATTTCGCCCTTATGACATGGGTTCCTGCAACGACGACGAGGACGTCATCGGTGTCACACCTGACCAGCTAGCTGTCCCCAACCCTGCTAAATCTTTTTCTATTCACTCGCACATACACACGATGCATGCTAATTGGCTTAAACAGAAGATAGACACGCGTTGCTTTGTTCCTTAGTTTGCTTCCCCATTTAGTTTTCAGAGAGTTTCGTTTTTAAATACAATTAATAATTTATACATACATACTTCACCTTCACACTTTTTCGGTGTATCCCTCGGTTTCTTCTATTTCCGTTGCTGACAGCTTATGCATAAACCAATGAAACCTGACCATTTCTAATTTACCACTTCAAATTGATTCGACAGGAAAACTTTTCATTTTGAATATGCAGTGTTCGAAATTTTTTATACTTGGCTTCCAAAAAATGTAAGACATTTTAATTTTTTTTTTTTTTACACATTTCTAAATGTTTTCAAGCCTTGATTGCTGGGATTTCCCAACCTACGTCAAGTGAAAGTTTGCCTTGGTTTCATAGTTTTTCACCCCCAACTCAAGTTCAAAGTTTCCTAAAGCAAAAATAAATCTTTCGCATTTCAGCTTAATATCCCAAATTTGGAATATATTCAACTCGAGGTGTTAATAGAGAAATCCTTGCTAATAGGTACATACTTACACCCTATCCAAGTTAAGCCACATATCTTCCCCCGAAACTATGCGGGCTATAGCTTTAAAAATAACAATAATACTTTCAAACACTAACCTTCGCACGCTGCGTCCTTTGCACGGCTCGTAGACCTCGTCATACTCTAGTTCGTTGGTGAGGACATAGCACATGCCTTGCCCATAGAGATTTTCGCCCGTTTTCGTCACGTAGCGATGCGCACAGACGAGCACCTAATGAATGAATCGAGAGAAACGAGGATCAGTTATCGTATATAAATATAAATATACGATATACAGTGAAATCGAATTATGTCTTGGGCTTACCCTGCCACCCAATCCTTGGGAACGGACGGTAACGCCCATCCATTGACCCTCTTTAATCTCGTCGACAGATGGCGGTATCAGGGTATCATTGTCGTAGGCTGTAGATGGCGCCAGGGAGTAGATAGAATGTGCAAAAAGTGTTTTGTTTTTTTCTTGTTAGCAATGTGTGTGACAATAGAATATACATACATAAGTATGTGTGCGCGGGTGTATCTGTGTGTGTCGCATCAGTTACAATATTAACAACAACAGCAGTAACGACAACAACAACATCAATAACAACAAAAGTGATATGCATTAACAATTAGGTAGTTCTTGTTTTACATCAATAACAACAAAAGTGATATGCATTAACAATTAGGTAATTCTTGTTTTAATTTGTTTTTAACTTTCAAATAAGTTTATAAGAAACTAATCTTAACTCATATTTACAGTATTTACAGTATTCACAGTCTGATTTTGTTAACATTACACCAACTGTTAAATAACATTTAAAACAACATCAGCAACGTCAGAGAGAGTGAGCGCAAGAATAAGATAGCTTCGCTCAGACATCGCGCACATGTGCAGAAGAGGTTGGGGGGAGGAGCGGACTTAAGGGGGAAACTGCTGCTCTACTTATAGATATCTGCATAAACATACATATGCAACTCGCTGCTCAGCACATGTGCCACACAAGACACACAGCAGAAATAGGAACAGGAGAAACACCAGCAACACAACATCAGCAAATTCAGCAACAAGTGCACAAAAAACAACAAAAAAAAAACCAAACGAAGCATGAACTACAAATTATAAAGCAATAGGCATGCGGACTGTTCGATAAGATACCACGCATTAAGAAGCAGTGTATGAAGTATATGCAAATAAATATAAACATTCGAGATATATGTATATAGATTGAGCTTGAGAGATATTATTGCTGAATTTAAAAAGATATTCATGCAAAGAAGCTTGGGTTACAGTAATTCCATTATATGTAGAATTAATTTAGTAATCGAAACATTAATAGACAAACAAAAGCGATTTTATAAACTCTATAGCTCGTATATTCCGATTTTGTGGTGTCCTTAGCATAGTTCGTCATAGAAATGTGCATACCCTATGCATATGTTTTACATGGGCAGGAATCAGAAAATGGAAAGCGCTGCCAGCGTCGCTGTCAACTTTTGATAGAATGCAGCAGCAGCAGCCGCAGCTGCAGCCGAAGCGATGTCGAAGTCGACGGTGAAGTTCGCATTGGAGTTGAAGTTTTGGGACGGGGTGTTGTTGTTTGCGCCTGCTTAAGCCATATACCAATGCACGCACATGTGCCAAAAAGAGAGAGAGAGAGAGCGAGAGAGATAGAGTGAGAGCGCCAAACTGCACATGTGTGTGTGTGATTGTGTGTGTGTAATGGGTGTGAAACGTAACGAAATTGATTTAAAACGCATTTTAAAGCCTCAAAGTGTTGAAATAAGATAAATGATCATTACAGTGTGCCCGCGGCGATAACATAAAGAGCGCGGGAGAGCGAGAGAATGCTGATTGCAGTTTTTGGATACGAGGTGTGCACTAAGCGTTTATCATTTATGATTGTTAAATCGAAGCTTTGTTTTTGGTGGGGCGTGGGCCGATCGGGCGGCAGCCGCTTTTATACGTGTTTGACACGTAAAGTGAAAGTCACGAGACGCAACGCGACGCAAGCGCAGCTGACAAAAAAAACATACAAATTGCGCCTGCGCCCCACGCGATTTTTGGCTACAGCTGCAGTTTAATATTTTGCAATGGCCATGCAAACATGTAAGTTCGTGTGGGTGTGTGTGTGTGTGTGTCTGTGTATGTGTGAGTGTGGCTTAGTATATGTGTTTAAGTTGGCATAGGCCCAATGAACTTTTGCACTTTGCGGCGCGTTTTTGACATTGACAGTGGGCGGTGGCGAGGGTGGTGTTGTGTGCGAATATTGGTTTTTTGTTGAGAGGAATTTGGCTCAAGAATTTCTTCATGTCACACAAATTTGCGTTTTTGTCGCAGCTATTTTTATGCGCTTTGCCAACGCTGCTGCGGCTGCTGTTCTACTTCTTTTTCTTGTGCTTCAGCATTTTGTGAAATTTGTCACGTTCTCTGAGACTGTGCGGCAGCCGCTTTGGGGGCGCTTCGGCCAACAACTGCATGCTCTGATTGCCGCGCGCGTTACTATTAGCAAAGGCCATAATACCCAAGAACAGCAACGACAACTGCGAAACGGGCACATATCGCAAAACATTTGGAATGCCAACAGAATGGGAGTGGCAACGAGAGGGAAGTGGGCAGATGCAGATGCCATACATACGAATACTTTTTAATTTACATCTCAATAATGAAATGATCCGGCGCTGAGTCTATATATAATTAATGCTAACTGAGTCACCAATTGGTGGCAAACAAAAACAATGCACCACTGTTCCAGTCATTAGCGCAAAACGAAAAATTCATAGAAGTCATTTTTGGGAGGGGAAATGCCTAACAGGTGACAGATGCCAGCATATAAATGCCAGAATAACTGGGAATTCCTATAGTTATATTTATTTGTTTGGTTCCCAAGAATATCTATCCCCCGTGAACGTAAGACCCGCAATTAATTATTTGATTTTGAATTTGAATTTGAAGCGAAATAAAAAAATGTGGCAAGTTGCAAGTTGCAAGTTGCTATGTTGCCATGCCAATAAGTTGCCTGAGAATATTGCGTGAATTGTTTCTAAATGGTACACAGACACAAGTGAGACTGAAAAGTCAGTTAGAGTTATAGTTTTTAGTAACAAGCCAATGGCAAACAAGTTATTAGCACAGAACGAAGTCCTCAAGCCAAATACAAATTCCAGAGCGGCTCTTAACCCCGAGCTATTCCAGTTCTTACAATGCTGAGCAGTAATTCAGACAGTGATTTGGTTAATTACAGAGAATGCTCAATCAGATCATGTCAATAAATGGAAGTTGAAAGTTGAAGTTTAGTCAAGTAGAAAATTGGGTATAATTGTAGATTCAATATTGTGATTATATATACATATTTAAAATATAAATATTATGTAAATTAGTGCGAAGAATATGTGTATTATTTTAGCCTAAGTTGAGTATTATATATAAATATATATGTATATATACATAAATAGGCGTGTATGTATGTGTGCTTTGTGCTTGACGATTGTGCTGCATTTAGCGCGCGCATGCAATAGAAATAAATGCCGTTAGCTTTGAGGCATGCGTGCGAAACTGTACACATAATGAGTGAGCGCTAATTGGCAACACTTTTTAAATTATCGAATGGTTATTTATCGTATTTATCGTATGTGTGCGCTGCATATTATATTCAGTGGTTAAAAAGAACATTGGTGAGAGAGATCAAAGCGCATATGCAAATAATAAAATTAATTTGTAACAAATGAATGAAATGCATTAATTGTGTTTTAGTTTTTGGTCAAAACAACAACAAATAAAGCACCCATACCACTTACTAGATAGATATTCTCCGTCAGGTGCTAAATGACAAATTCGTTTTTTGTTTTTTTTTTTTTGATTTTCGGGTTGACGAATTAAAAGGTCAAAAGTAGTTGGTCAATAATTTTGGTTTTGGTTTGTTGAAAATTTGTTGGGAGAGGTAATGAGTTTTCCATATGCGCACCGAATATATTATTTATGTAAATATATTTTTTATTTTGTTTTTTTTTTGGGGGGGGTTTAAGCAAAGAGTAGAACGAAAATAAAAATAAAGAAAACAGAAAATTAAAAAAACGCATATAAAATAACAATTATTATGTTTAAGAAGATTACTAAAATACTGGTCCTATACAATTAAAAAATATAAGGTTTATATTTATATTATGGATATATCCATGTAGTATGTATGTTGCCTATAGTAAACACATTAATTTAACTAACATTAGAGTGTTAACAAATTTTAGTCACATTTCTCTATACAGCTGTAATAAGGCAAGGGCTTTTATATACATAGACAAAGAGTAATCTCAAACGCGATACATTGTTACATTCTAAAAGATATTAGACCTTAATCTCGTACTGCACTCAGCGTTATCTATAATAAATCTTAGCAGATCTGTTAGTCACTGAACATTTGAAAAAAAAACAAGCTTTCTTTTATTTAAAGATTGTTTAGCATTAACTATAAGCATGACTATCCCTATTATTATTATTTTATCTAGTGTATATATTATAATGTAAAACCTTCACCTCAGAGACACATGCAGTGTTCGTTTATTATAGACTAACAACAGATTAAATATATTATATACCTGTTACTTTCGATAAACTTTTCGTTTTTTGTTTTGTTTTTGTTTTCCAACGCTGTGTGCTTTGTGAAAACAACTTAAAACTTGGCTGCGTAATAGTAAATTATTATATAATCGAAATAAAATTAAGAATAATTATATACGTAGTGCTTATCGCTAAGAGTATTGTTATTGCCTTAATTGGATGTACATATGCATGGGCTATACTTACATACTCTGCCATCGGTTATGACCTGTTCACAATCGTCAAAGTTCGTGGATATGGGACACCTATATAAAGCGCCCGATTGATTGGTTTCCGGCTGCATATTACGATCCAATGGAGCGCCGACCAGCAGGCTGCAATTGAAAGAGAACAGAACAAAAGAATGAGTTATTGCAGAGTTCCTTCGGATCAATTGGCATAAACCGCAAGAAAAGATTAAAGTTAGCTGAAACTGTGGGTCTATAGATAGATCACGACCGATGATCGCACGATCCGACGATCAGTTGATCGATACGATCTCAAGTAACGGCCCAATTTGCTCCGCGGCTTGACAGCTATTCAGTTTACCAGACGACTTCAACTCTACAACAGCGGTCAGTTTTCAGTTTTCAGTTTCCGAAGTTGGTTGATTTTTAGGTGTCTCGTTTTTTTGGGGTTTGAGGTTCACTTCAAGTGGCAAAAGGAAACTAAAGTCATGAGTATGGCAAATTGTGCAACTATGGGGCTTGAGAAAGAGATAGGGGGACTTACTTTGACAATCAAATCGATTATACTAGGTGGAACCAGTTCAATGCACCTTTTTTTGCTCTGCTCACAGGGGCTTGCCAAAATGTAATTACTTAGGACTGCTCAAAAGCGTAGTTTCGACAGGGGAAATGGTGGCTGGTAGCTGGGAGGGAGATAGGGAACGTCGGGGGTGATTTGAACCTGGGCGCGTCAACACGAAAAGATGTTGCTAATGAGCAGTCGTCTATAAGGCGAAATGTCTAAAAAGCTGCTTCACCCACGTTGCACAGTGTAAACATGCAACTTCATTATCCTCCAAGCGGCAACAGCAACAGCAACAGCAGCAGCAGCAACAGTTGCCACTTTATGGGCACCATTAAGTGTGTGGCACCTACACACACGTTGCCACACGGCTAAGTTGCATATTTAAGTGCTTCCACAGTCAACAATAACAAGAAGAACAACGGTTAAGCCAGAGTCGGGGGCAGGTCCAAAGTCATTTGCTGCTTCTTTTTTTGTCGCCTACCATTTGACACTAAACCGCGGATATTACACAACACTGGCCGTCTCTGACCCTTTTTTACGATGTTGCCTTAAGTGTTTTGGTTTTTAGGTGTTTGCGTAAACACCTTTCAAATTCAAATTGTTTAATGCATTTAACATTAGTTTGCGTTTGGGTATATTGCCCCAACCCCCCTTCTTTGTTGACCAATAGTTCTTTGGTTAAGCCAATGCTGCAAAACTCTTTAAAATAAAGCACTAAGTAACTTACGTAGTACTCGCTATAATATTAAAAAGCTGACAAACATTTGATACTCAGTCTTGTTACGATCTAAGATCTACGTTAAAGTGCGTTTTGTATGCTTCTCATATGTTAAAAAAACAAGTGTATCGTCGTTCTGGATATGAGTGTCGTGACTACATATAAAAAGACTGTAAAAATCTGACAACACTTTATATAGCATACATACTATGTAAGTATTCTAGTCTTGTATCGACGCATCTTCGTTTACCGCAAGCAGCTAGCTAAATTTATGAACTAGTTCTCCAGCTCAAAAGGCATAAACTAGTCGTTCGGGCTACATGGAGCCATTAATTGAGATTGCAATAACTTTTGAATATCTTAATGCACACCCACTGAACCAGCAAAATAAACTGAGAACTGGTTCTAGACAGTCAGCCAGCCAACCAGCCAGCCAGCCAGCCAGCCAACTAGCTAGACCTGATTCAGACACTTAAAGACTGGACTTGAGGCTCTGACCTGCCCCCTTCCTCCGCCTATACCGAATGTATGCACGTGTGACACTGTGCAACACTGCTGGCCACTGGTCGCATTTCCATGCCGCTTTTATGGCCTGTCCGTGTCACGTTTGTTTAATTCGAAATCTGGCTGGAGAGTGTCTTGGCTTAAGACCTAAGGCCTCGTTATTGGGCCAATTGGTTGGGTCTTTTGGATCGCGGCCAGTTGGCTGCTCATTTAGCATGTTTAGTCTCATGTCAACTTGCGAGATTTGGTAATGAAATGTTGAAAAAATTATAACAAACAACAAATGTATGCTGTAGTAACGAGTGCTCGACTGTTAAATGCCCTTTAGTTAGGTATTCAGTATAAGAAATTGCTTGGAATCTATAACTTCCAGAGGCGTCTAGAAATTATAATCATTTGAATAAGCAGATTCAAACTAATTTCGAACTGAACTGCCTGCAATTGATGTTAACCTTAATGTTAACCCCAAATAAAGTTTGTCATTCCAAGGAGATTTAAGAGATAGGTTGAGATATGAATATATGTGACTTATGAGATGGAAGATGGCTGGTTTGAAGCTTTACAAAGTTACAGGGTATGTATACATAATACCTTGATGAAAACAAACAAGGGAAGCAAACAAGAAACAGTGGAAGAAGACGAGTCCAAAGACAAAAGCGACGACAAATCTGAGTTCTTGTGTTTGTTGGTAGAACATAAATCTGTGCATAGAGTGCCGCTGTGCCATAAATCTTGGAGTGCTGCACCGTCGCTCAGTCCATAAAACCGTATTTAATGATCTTTCAGTGCCCGCTTGGAATTTCGAAATTTCGGATTGCTGCTAAAGTTGTGTTTGATATTAACGAAATTTTAGTGGCTAGAAATGTCAGAACGAGGGCTGATTTTATGCCACTTGCCACTTAGCTTATCAATTAGCGCATGGCTTTCAAAAAGGGAGCAAGGGAGGAAGGGCGTAGGGGTAGGGGTAGGTGCTGCTGGGCTTGTGGGTTTCTCATTCGGTTGGGGTGTACTCCGCACACAAATCAATTATCATTGCGGCCTAAATGAATGAATGAATGGCCCTTCACTCCACTTGCAGCAACTCCTAGAAGCAATTAAAACGCTTATATGAGTTTGACGTCGGATGTTGAGTGAATGCACTCACACTCACAGTCACACTCACACTCGAAGCGCATTCATAAAATGCATTTAATTAAATTTAAGCATTAATTGCCGTATAAACGCGCCGCGCGTGTCGTTTCAATTGCCACAAAACAACACAGAGTCTGAGCATCACAAGCCGTACCAGCACCCGATCCAGAGCCCACCCCAAAGCCCCCAACCCGAAACCCTTTCAAGTGGCTTTTGGTCGTGGCAATCAAGCGAAAGCGCCCCGCAAATTTACTCAATCTCCCAACCCACTCTCAACCCTACCCCACATCCGCAATTCTCAGTTCTCAGAGTGTAGCCCGCAGCTAAAGATCTCCTAGAAATTTGATTGGATTGACATGCCAAGCCGAATGCTCTTTAGCCTGGGTCTTCTGATTGTAATTGTAATCAAATATTGAATTGAATGCAAAGCAAAAAGGGAACATCTTTACACAGCAACTAGTTCATAGTTGTCAGCATTGTCTTCAGCAATTCTCGTTAAATTTCATCAGTTTTAAGCGAGTTTTGGAAATGTATTTGCGGCTGTCCCATTTTTTAATAATAGCGATTTGCTTATTAAGCTTTTACTAATTATTAAATGAATGGAGCCAGATTTAGTTCGCTGTTGGGCTTGTTTTAAGTTTGCTTAATCTTTTATGACTTTAACCAGTTAAACTTGATCCGTACGTCACCAAATGTAATCCACAGGAAGCATTTTTATGTGTTTATTTACTTTCTCCGCTTACAATCGTCTGCCAGATGAAGCGTCTGTTTGCTTTTGAGAACTTACTCCAAAATTCAGACCCCTCCGCTCCCCTCCCAATGACAGCAGCCACCCCTGGACCCAGCTGTGTTTGTTCCCCCCCAACATATTTTTATCCATGGTAATGCTTGGTTTTGTTTGGCTCTTTTTGGGAGTCATTGGCTGGTTTGTTTGTATGTCTTATTAGTCATCATTATCACAAGTGTTTTTCAAGTGTTTGCAGCCAGCAGCTCGGAGCAATCCGGCACCATGTAACCCCCCGCACTCAGTCTCTTCCGACTTTGAGACGAGAGTGAATGAATTGCGGTAAGTGTTGCAGCATGGCCCTTGCCACACCCCTCACACCCTCTACACACACACACACATCGAAACACACCCGAATTCTGAATGCTCTTTACAATATTTATTATCATTTGTCTGCTCCAGTCGAACTCCCAGTCACAACCCACCCCACTCTTGTTGGAGTTGCCTCCCGCAACTTGCCACAAGAATTTCATTTAATTTTCATGTATTTCGAGTTCTTTGTTTGCTTGCTGTTGTTGCGACAGTTTCGTTCTAACCCCAATCTCGCATTCTCCCTTCTCGGGTTTATATAAATATTTATGCTTGGATTGGAGACAACAAGAATGTTGACAATATTGGGTCCATTGCGGCATGTCTCCTTATTCTGCTGCTGCTTCTTCTACGTTGCTGGCCTCTTCTGGCCATTTGGTCAATTGAACTGCTATGTTTGGTCTTTGGATGGCACTTCCGCTTCATACCAAATACACAAATAGCAAATTACAAATAGGTTTTTGGCATAGAAACTATTTACTGATAAGTGGAAAGTGATGATGCAGATGACGCAATATGTGCACATGACACAGAGATATGCTGTGATTCACTCGAAAGAACACCCACTCACCACCCAGACACCCACCCAACGACACCTCATGCAGATGAAATCACGCAAAAATCCTAAATCATTTTTTATTTGCTGGTGTTTTTGACATAGGCTAAATCATCTTTATAACAAAGGCCAATCACTAAAAGGTTTTCAATATTTTTTTGTCGGCTGGTTGAGGTGCAAAGGAGCAAATTGTATAATATCAACAACGCTCTCTTTACATCTTTACACCCATCGTACATGTTATCCGTGCATTTACGATAGATTGATCAGAATTACAACGAATCCTGTAGATGGCTGCACTAATTGTGGCCACGGGCCAATGGGACTTAGTCACGTTCACATTTAGATGGTACAGTCAATGATAAATAAAGTATTGTATTTCTGCTATCCTTGTGCAATGGATCAAACAGCAGGCAATAATGTTGTTTCCCAATTCCATTGAAAGCGGAACTCACGTGATTTTCTGTGAGTTATACAAACAAGAGGCAGCAGGCAGGAAGACGCAGGAGGCCCAGCTTGCGGCATATCCTGCTGGCAGGACATGCCTCATACAGCCGGCTGATGAAGCTATCTTGTTGCTCTACCTGACGTTCGGCTTGTTACCTGTCAGATCGAACGCGCTGATAGGCAATGTACGGTGTCGTTTACCTGCAGCTGTCCATGCCCAAAGAGTCCTCCTGCTAATCAGCAGAGGAGAATGAAGCATAAAGCAGAAGCAGAAGGTGCACGAATAGTAGGCAAATTGAAAAGCATGTTAACTCAAATCCAATTACTAATATCTAGTCAAAAGCAACAATAACCAAAGCTATTGACCAAGTGGCTAATTCAATTTGCGCCAAATTTCAAATGATGAAGACATTGAATGTGAATGAGGATTTGAGTGTGGACGTGAATGTGAATGTGGACGACGATTGACACCCAAAAGTGCTCAATGTCAAAATCACACTTGGAGTGGTGCGCTACAGCGAAAGGCATATGCCACTTGATCAAACATACAAACATGGCTATCAATAAAAAAATAAACTGAATTTATTGTTAAAACTTAACGTCAAATCTTTGAAACACAACCGTAGTGTAATTTTAGCCTTGCGGCACATGCTACAGCCAAACAAATAAAGCCCAACAAATAAAATCAAGTAATAACCGAAAAAGCAACAAAGTTGACATTAAATCTAAGGAGATTTGTCAAAAATGTGTCTCTCATAGTCAATAAATTTGTGATGTTTTGTTTTTTTAATTTTCCTTTTTTTTTGGGGGGATTAAGTTAAAATTCAAGACAGGCAGCGAGCGAACGCGCATAATTTGATGGGATTTTGGTTAAGTCATTCAAGTGTATGACAGGGTTGCCGCTGCGCCTATGCTTGTGGTCGTGGTTGAGGGTTGTCAAGGTGTCAACGCATCATGTCTATAAAAAGACTTGGCCCACACCCAAAAACAATATAAAATATGAAGTCATGGTTTATGTTCGCTCATAGGTAAACCACGTTTTTCGCCAGCTCATTAAGTTTTTCCTTTCATTTCCTTTATTTTCATGCATTTGGCGCATTTTTCACAAATAGTTTTCTATCTGGGGTTTTGATGTTTTCATTTGTGCTGGCCAAATGCGAGGTCAGCACGCGCTTCCGGCCAAATTTTTGGCCAAGAAGGCAAAACAACAAAAAGTCAGCATAATGTGTCCATTAAGTTAACCAAAAGTTAAAAAACCTGAAGGAAGTTTATGGAATAGTCGGTATTTGAATACCCTATTGCAAATAAACTTAATTAACATATCTTTTCAAGCTGGTAATATAGCAAGTAATTAACCAATTAATTAAATTATTAGCATATGAAAATGCTTAAATAGAAATGCCCAAATATAAACCAATAGCATAACTCAGTTGAATGACTCTGGTCTTTGACTATATCAACGCAGCTAATCTTCAATCACAAAACATTTACTGGCAAACTTATTATGCCCACTAGCAGGGTATTAGGTATAGGTTATAGGGTATATACACAACAGAAGACAAGACAAAACAAGACAAGACAAGACGACGACGTCAGCTAGTTCTACTCATATGGTATGCATGGTTGTTGATGGCGCCGTCAAGAAGTGTCGAAACTGACATAAAAAAAGCTAGTTGTATAAATTGATGGAGGAGGGGTGCTGGGGGATTTTCAGGAGGGCGATGGAGGGAGGGAGTGAGGGAGGTAGGCAGATATTAGAAAATCACTCAAAAGAGCACTCAAAGCCGACCCTCGACATCGCTTTGCCTGACTAACTGTCGTTGAACCCGTTAAAATTGTGAACGATATTCGAAATGCGTATGCTTAACGGTAGCGCCGGCCTCGCTCCAGTTAACCAAGTTTGGGGTCATAACTTACGGCTCGTTAATGTGGTCAACGAAATGAGAAATTGATGCGCTGCACAGGAAATGCAATCGGACAGACAGTAGGACAAGCAGATGGACTGTGAGACAGCTGGACAGCTGGACAGTTGGACAGCTGTTGGCTGTCAGCTTAGCCAACAGCTTTTTAAGCCTATTCGAGCTCAGCCCACGTGGACGGTGGCCTCGCTCCAAACTGGAGCTGCCAGTTTGCAGCTGATAAGATTACAACTACAACAAAAACAACAACAGTGCCAAAAATAGCAACCAGAGCAAAGTGAACTGAATTTAGAATAGAGTCTGTCGACGGCAGACTTGCAGATGCTCTGCTTTTATTATAATACTGCGTCCTTATGGAGATCTAAAAAAAACACAAGTTCATATTTCAATTTGATTAGATTTTAATGACAAATTCTACAAGTTGTCCAATCGTTTGCTCGTATTTCTGTCATGCCATGAAAGAGACACTCAGCTGGGATCTAGTCTATATGTATATACACATTTAGTTGTGTGTAGATTCCATTTATCAGCTGCGCTTGTTCGATTCATTCGAGCGTCAAATTGCTGCCAGCTGTTGGAGCATCAGTAGTTAAAGCCCCTCCATCCTCTGTCCAGCGATCCCTCCCTCTCTCTGTCTCTCTCTCTCTCTCTCTCTCTCTGCCCTCGTAACTCGTAACGTAACAAAGTAGCACAAATTGCGGGCTTTCAGCTTATCACGACGACAACAACGACAACAAATTGCTTTGGCTACAAATTTCACCGTTTTCCAGTTTCATTTCCATTTCCATTACGTAAATTGATGGCAAGGTCAAACGCTCAGTTCAGTGCGCAGGCGCAGCCAACTTCGCTCCGTATTGTATTTCTTTCATCTGTTGTTTGTTGTGTTGTTTTTGTATTTGTTTTTTTGTTGTTTTTTTTTTTTGGGCTCATCGCTCATAAATTGTACAAGCAACTAAATTTTTGTGTCGTTACTTTTTTGGTGTGCTGTGTTTTTCCCTCTGCCCTTCCAAACCCTACTACTCTACACACTCTTGTATTAGTTTTTTGTTGTCTGCCGCCAACGACGTTTGAAAGATTGATGACATGGATCGTCATTCACGTTTGAACCCTTGCGGTCGCAGTGCAAGTGTGTGTGGGGTGGTATCGGGTAGCGAGAGACCGATGCGAATGGAGCATGTGGGGAGCAAACACATTTCTATGTGTGTGTATGTGTGTGTGTGTGTGTAAGTGTGAGTTGCGTAAGCAAGTGGAAGTGTGGGCTTTCATTTCGATGTTCGAACCGAATACAAATTATGGCAATAGACAATAAATAAATTTCATATCGATAGTTTTGGTTATCTTGTACAGTGCTGAAGATTAGAAATTTGGGTTATCTTGGGTTCAATGGGAGGTCGGCGTTTGCTTAGTCGCCTATGAGATGTTATTAATTGTTGCGATTTACTGTAGGAACAGTACCGTGAAAGCCTGACCTCCTACAATAAGGGGATAAGAAAGGCCAAGCGGAAGAATTACAGAAACTTCTGCGAAAGCATAGTTAGCGCAAGTGAAGGCGCCAGGCTCCACAGAGCACTGGCGAAACGAACGCCTGATGCGAACTTAGCACTGAAGCGTGGGGATAACTCCTTTACGAGCAGTAATCTGCAGAAATTAGTACTACTTTTCGAGACGCACTTCCCAGGAAGTACACCCCTGCAGGAAGAGGCTATCGAAAGGGAAACTAGATACAGGCAGTCAGCTGACGACTGGGCATGGACCATACCACCAGCAGATGGTGTATGTAGGTTGGAGTCAACCTAAACCCTACGAAAACAGTCATCGTCCCCTTTACCAGACGACATAAGTTACAGAGGACCTCTCAGGGACCCTACTAGAAACGAATAGGGAGGTCAAATACCTGGGAGTCACATTTGACAGAAGGCTTAACTTTGGCACCCATGTGCAAAACACGATATTAAAGTGCTCCAGGGCGCTTTACACATGTCGTAGTATTGCCGGTAAATCATGGGGTACATCACCAAAGATATTAAGATGGCTATACCTGATGGTAGTAAGACCCATGTTAACCTATGCGGTGGTAGCATGGGGTGACAGGGCGCGGCTGATCACCGTGAAGAAACAACTACAAAAGTTGCAAAGGATGGCCTGCGTATGTATGACAGGAGCTATGCTCACCTGCCCAACAATGGCCCTTGAAGCCTTAATGGAGCTCACACCACTCCACCATATCATAAGGCTCAAGCAGAAAGCCAAAGGCACAGGTCTTGGAGTGGTGGGTCCTCGGGTATTCTACCATGAATCCCTGGGAACGCACACCAGCATATTTTAGGCTGAGGTGTGTGCGATAGGGAGATGTGCGGACTTCAACATAGAACATATATATACAACACATCCATCCTATCCGATAGTCAAGCAGCATTGAACGCTATAATGGGGACTAAGATAACATCGAAGGTAGTCCATGAAGTTCGTTCAAAGCTCGACCTACTCGGGACTCACAACAGGCTCACCCTACGATGGGTCCCGGGCTACAGGGACATAGCGGGAAACGAGGCGACTGACAAGCAAGCAAGAATGGGGGCAGGAAGGCCCCTAACAGGACCAGAACCGTATTGTGACATAGGGAGACACACTATACGACTGGAACTCAGAAACGAGGAGAGGCAGAGACGACAACAGTGCTGGTCGGAGGCAGTAGGACTCCGACAAGCCAGATGTCTCCTAGGTGGTTATAATCTTGTACGATTTAAACAAATTATAACCATAGGAAAGAACAGCCAGTCGCGGTGCAGCTTCCCCCCTAATAATAATATTCTAGATCCGTTGTTGTCACTTATAGCTATTCAATTTATTGGAGTATTGTTGATTTTCTATTTTCGATTGTATGCTTTTTTTCTCAACTTTTACAACACACACAATTAATAAATAATGTGCATGTTCGACTCTACTTACATACTTTCTTACTTAAAACATTATTAAGGCTATTTTTGAAAAATCGAAGATGTCATTCGTCATTCGTTTGTGATTATTACAATTACAATTCACTTTGTTTTTACCTGATTTCTACAGTGCAGCTAAGCTACTCTTCTCCCTGCATATTAAGAAACTTAACTCTTAAAGGCCCTTTTCGAATGTTTGGACTTATTGTCTCAAAACCAGTTGTTAAGCATATTATAGGAATTACCAGCCAGTCAGTCGATGCACTTGGGGGTGAGGACAAACTTGCACCGGTTTGTGGTTGCTTGTTGGTTACCTTTGCGCACTTGTGTCCAACCCTCCAAGGGTTGGGCCAGCCGCAAGGTGGGCTAGGTCAGGAGGGACTGGGTCAACCACGCCGAATTGGATGAAGTGTGTTCACAAATGATGGCCGGGACTTTTGACTTTAATGATGGCATAAAACCGTTTGACGGTTGGATGGAAAAGTATCGGGGCGTAGTCGTTAATTGCTGTTGGTTGTTGCTGTTGTTGTCTAGCACACACATATATGACGATGAGAGAATGACAATAAAAATCGTAAAACACGCCTTGATACCAGGGCTGAACGAAATGTCACTATTTGTTTTATGGCCCCTTGAAGATTTTGTTAGCGATGGATGATAGCAGATATGTAGGGAGATATGTATTTATGTATGTATATATGTATGTGGAGAGAGGTGCTTGGATAGCAAAGGCGAGTCATTGGCATATTTAAACATAATCTGGTATTTTTATTATCCTCGTAGGCCAACACAAGCAGCCGCTTGGAGACAATGACAGTTAATAGCCCAAGCGTTAAGTGGGCGCCCGACCAGTAACCAAGTGCGAATGAGAGGGCGATGGCGATGGCGATGGCGATGACGAAGGATAGCGATGAGAGAGAATAAATAGCAGGGCAGAAAAATGTGCCGGTATGCCGTGGTAGGTAAACAAAAACACTGCGCAGGTAAATTACAAAAGGATATGAAAGGTTGAACGGCTGAAAACGTGCGCATAAATAAACCGAACTGAACACAACTTGAACAGAACCCAAAACGAAAATAAAAGAACTGGAAAGAACTCCAAAAAAGAATACAAAAAAAAAAAGAGAGAGAGAAAAACAAACAGAACGGACGATGAAGCAGGCGGCATTTGCTGTCGAGTTGTGTTTTGTTTTGGGAGTTCAGTTTCGGTTTCGGTTTTGAATTTGAAAGGAATTGGCATCGGGCCGACCGACGGTCGAGCAAACGCCGCTGGCTGACATGACCATGCCACACAAGTTGGAACTCGCTCGCTGCAGGTAATGTGCCGCATACCCAACTACAACTGTATCCGGGCAGGGGGGATGGGAATGGGGATGAGGATGGGGAGCACACTATCAACTAAAGCGGGGGCGTGCTCCATAGAAATTGATAGGCGTTATGGGCCCGCCTGCTATTTGTTCTTTTTTTTCCTATTGAAATTTTTTTTTCGTTTTTTTGGAGATGCGCCTGGGTGTTAAGAGTTGAGCGGGGACAAAACTCAAGAACCTGTTTCCCTAAAGATGCCACTTAAGCGTAGTGCTTGAGTAGTGGTGTGTGCGGGGGGGCGGAGCGGTAGCGAAAACTATGCGACAAATACATGGGAGCCAAATGCGGTCTGATTGAGTTATTTTTAGACATTCAATCGATTAATGTTTTGATGTAGAGTTTATACATGATCAAGGGGACAAATTTTGTGTATAAAAGAATCAAAATGTAAAGTGTGTTCATTTAGTACACAAATACACATAGAGCTGATAACGAAAAATTCGATAAGTTACAACTGTGTACTTACAATCCATTTTTGTTGGTTTGTGATACTAGATAGCGCGAGAGTGTGTCGAGTATTGGACTTTGGCTGGTCAAAGAGCCAACTTATAAGCATGATCGATGCGATTTCAATGTTGTAATTAGCTCGATAGTTGACTGTTAGAATAGGAAAGAGTGAATACAGAGAGAGAGAGAGAGATAGATAGACAGATGGAACAATCTGCTCACATGCGCAATGCTCATAACTATACTCGTATAAGAATTATGGTCTATTAAATTATAACAGCGAACGAAAGATAGCATAATAGAGAGAGTGAGAGAAAGAGAGAGAGAGAGAGCAATCAGTTTTAGCAGATCTATTGATAAATGTAAAAGTGGGTTTCAGAGAGAAATATATTAAGAGGGCAACACATTAAATTCAAAACGTTGGTAAAGCAGCGGGAACTCTTTCTAGAATTTGTGACTCTTTTGGATTGGATTGTGTCCCTCGCAATGATGCTGATGCGGGCGTTGCCATTACGTTTAATAATTGCCACATTGCCATACTGTTGTAAGCGATTGGGCATCGGGCATCGGGCATTGTCAAATAAATTTTAATTATGTCACCATAAACTAAATGAAGTCGATGCCAAACGCTGCTGTCATCAGAAGTTCGTCAAAAGGGGGAGGCGACTATAGGCCGCCACCCTTCCACCCTGCCTCCCTACCACCATTTCGCACTGCCTCTTTTAAGTGGTTCTATGCAACATTTTTGCGTAGCTCTGCATTTTGTTGTTTTTTTGTTTTTTATTTTTTATTTTGCTGTCGTCTCTTGTTACCAGCCGCTTTATTTCTGTTCTGTGCGCATTAAATTTGCATATATTACAAGGCACCACACACAACCCGCACCGCACCAACATACAGTTTTGAAGGCCCATTAAATCATTATGTTAATGAGTTTTAATTGAAGAGCGAAAAACAGCGAACGAAATATTATATTGTCTCAAAAAAAAAAAAAATTTAAATATGTGTTGAAATGTCATGGGGGCACTCTGCACCGAGCAGCACTTGATCAAACTCTCTTTTGCTGATCCATACTGTGGCACGCTGTTCAACAAAAGCGCAGTGCACTACTGGTCGCACCACTTGCCCAACTAGAGTTTGTTCCTATTGAAAAGACTGCCTTTTGGTGAAATTAAATTGTGGAACGCGTACAGCAGCTTATTTTGCCGTTCAAAATTCGTTTGATCTTTTACATGTGGAATAATGGGCATATATCACCATCATCTAGATTACCACTTGCAACACTTACCACAATCCACAACTTACTGGCTACTGCAGTGTCTGTGCATTATCCATAGTTATCGACTGCTCTAACGCAGCTTGGGCCACAGTTTTGACGTTTGACGTCCTGGCTGCAATGCCAGCCACCAGCGCAACCCGCTCCAGTTGCATTCGACTTGACCGGGCCCTAGATCGCAGTGGGTTGACTTAAGCTCCTTTCACAGATTAACATTGTGTATTAATATGGGGGAATTTGCAGGGCCAACTCGATTTGCCAGCTGTAGAGCAATAGCAACAAACAAATCGAACATATGTCAGAATATTTGACACTCCCGCCCCCTTTTATCCCGGCGGAAGTTGCAGCTGAGCTGAACTATAACCGAAAAATTGGGCCAGCTATTTGGGGCGACGCCGTCATTCACAGAGATAGTCGCTATCAGCATGACGGAATGGAACCACACCACAGACAGTAGAGAACCGAACAAAGCATTACATTTGTTTCTGGAGCCCCCTAGTCGATTGATTATTATTGCTATTGATTATTGCTATTGAACTCTAATCCATATATATACATTCCCAATTGCCCTCTCCGCCAATACACAGATCAGAGGGTTTGGGGTTTACTGCGTGGGGCAGCTGCCATATAGATGCGATTATATATACGAGCACTTAATCGACGAATGCGGATAAATACTTTTGTACATATTCCCATGTTCAAGCATTTCGATGCCCTTTTGACTGGCGGCTTATTTTGATTTGAACACCCTGTGCATTATGCTAAAGTGTATAAGCAGCTCCCAAAGGCTCTCTTATTAACATTAAAAGTCGAGTCCTCCCAATCAGAATATCTTGCTCATCTCATAAGATCATAAAATGACTATAGATTTCAAATTTTACACTAAAAATCATTTCAAAAGCAATGCAAACTTTAGTGTGCTATTACAGGGTATCTGTCCGTCAAGCACTTTCAACTAGTAAGTTTTAGCTTTTTTTTATTTTGCTTGAGAAGCTGTTGAGTTTTGTGTTGCAAGCGCTCAGATTACACTTTTAGATTCAGATATCCTATTCGATTTGATTCGATTCTGGATTCTGGAAAAACAACCAAAAGAACAAAAACAACAAAAACAGCTTGAACATTTTGTTGTCTCTTCATAAACCATTTGTAACTTTACCTTTAACCATTTATATGCAAGCTAGATTACAAATTAAAATTAACATGAAAGTACATTAAAAAAAACTTCAGACTCAAACTCAAAATTAAAACAAAATGTATAAGAAATGTCATCAAAATTGTATTTGGCAACTTGATATGTGAAAAATTCTGAAAATTTATCAGGTTTCTTCTTACAATATTTTGTTGGAATATTTCTAAAGTAATAAGCAATATAATATCAAATTATATGCTGAAAAGCACTTCAACTACACAAAATGCTGTTTATATTTACGAAGTCTTCATATATCGAACTAAATAAAGAGCGTTGAACTAAAACCTGTATAAGAAGTGATACCTTATCTATCTATTATATCTCAAATGTCAGGATACATAACTCAATAAAGTAAATTGCATCGAAATTTATGGCACACTGAGAAAAAAATTAGCTTTTTTCCAAGAGAAGTGGTATCTAACAAGGAGTTTAAAATAATGAAAAAAAAGAGAAATCTACAATCCAAATTTGCGTTGATACATATTTTTTAACAAACTCTAAAATATAAATTTATTTAATTTTTTTTATTTAATTTCTGCTCCTTCTACCCCTTAATTTTTTGATTAATTGCATTGACTGCACATTCCTTTCGCATATACATTTTTCCCAAGTGCTCGATATTATACACGCCACATTAACCCAAACCGTTGGACCCTGCTCCATTTGCAGTAAGCTGTCACGTGTTGGCAGCTACGCTAAATTTGCTTTTATTTCTGTTGACTTTGCAAATTTGGAGCTGCTGCTATTGTTGTCTTTGTTGTTGTTGCTGCTGACGACGCCCAAGCGGAAAGGGCGCGCAACAACAAGAACAACAACAGTTGCTGTTGTACCAGCAGCAACTGGGTAACTGGAATTTGATCTTTTTGCATGGTCAATTAACTTTGGAAATTCATTCGCACAAACTGCGATGGCGACCACAAAATTCATATGAAATATGCAACCGTTTGATTGTTAGTGTGGTGGTTACTGCTACTCGGTGGTTGCAGTGGGTGCATTGAGTATGTATCGCCTTGCTAGAGCTGTCAACCTGATGAGCGTCTACATGGCAATCGAGCAAGTCGCCTTCCCCAACTTCAACCCCCAACTGCTAACTGCCAACTCGACCACTTCAACTGCAGTTCCATTGTTGCCACTAACACAAAGCGCATTGCCAGTGTGGTTGCTGTCAACTTTAGTTGTATCCACAACAAACTACACTGCACTACACATACCACTTCACTGCTCTTGCCACCACTTCAACTGCAACTCCACTGGTGTGTCCTGTTCCACCAAAAACCTCGTTAAATGTTAACAAAAAAAGAGAGAAAAAAAAATCAATTTGAATTTCAAATTGCGTTTGCAAGTTGCAGTTGTTGTTGTGGCTGCTGCTGCTGCTGCTGTTGTAAAACTTTTGTGTCGACATTTGCAACTGTGCAACATGCCACACAAAGTAGAAGCCTCCTCTATCCCCCTACATCTGCACCTGCCTCTCAAGCAAGCAACAGCTTCTGCCTTGTGTTGTCAACAGAAGTGTTGATAAATTCATTTGTCGAAATTGCTTTATGAAGTTAACTTTTATTTAAATAAGTTGACCATCTATTTATATTAATAAAGCAATATAAATCGATAATTTGTTGATCTTGGTATCGATATTTGTTTTAAATAGTTCCTATGACAAATACCAGTACCGCTTACATACATGAATGTGGTGCTGCTGCTTAAGGGAGTTTTTACCGCCGAATTTCACTCATTGATAGTTGCTCGCCCCTTGGCTTAATGAATTGTTTGTCTGGCCCACTCCGCAACCCGATGCCGTGTGCTCGCCCACGCCAAGCCCCTTAAACACCTCGAACACACTTACACACACCGTTCACATCCCATCAAAAATGTCTGTCCGCATGTCAAAAGTGTCGCTGATTGACATTTAAATGGAACTGTCAGTGATGTTGTTGTAGCTGTTGTTTGCCCCCGTGCTCGTGTTCGTGCCACATACGTGTGTCCATTGTTAGCAGCGGCAACGACAATGGCTCATACTATGTACATACAAATCAACAATTGTCGTCGTTGATGTTGTTGTTGTTGCCACAGCATCTGTTAATTAATCACAAATCTCTCAAATGGAATTACAAAAAAAAAAACAGCTGCAGCTGCAACTCCAGCAAATGGGTTTATCTTTACAGGAATTGATCGAATGGATCTCTAAATTACATACCTGCAAAGAAAGAGAGAGAGAGAGAGAGATGGAGAGTTAGAGAGTTAGAGAATGCGTGAGTGAAAGAACAAATAAATATAATTAATATGAGAAGAAAATTGGCGCAAAAGTTCAAACCGAAAGCAAAGCGGGGAGGGAAGGAGTGAGAACAAACAAAGCAGCTTCATTCAAAGCACACACACAAGAAAAGAAAAAAAAAAGAAAAAAACAGTTGGCAGCCTTTCAGCTGAACTCAACTCTCGGAGTCGAGAAATGAAAAGCTGCAGCATCTCGTGATTGGACCTTCGATATCGTTCGAGGGCATCAACAATGGTTATTGGACTGCCATCCAGAAGGGAAGAAAATTCGTTGGTTGGAAGGGGGAGGGCGTCAGGGAAGGAGGTAGTGGAAGCATATTGCAGATGTGGTGGCAGCCGCCAAGAGCAGCTAATTTAAATTCAAATTTAAATTGTTTGGCGCTCAGTTTTATTGGCAGCAGCAACAACAACATTTGCAGTGCTGCGCATTTGGCCTGAACATTTCGGCCTTTCTTGGAGTCTGTAAAGTTATTTGTCATTGAAACATATGAATTCAAGTCTCTTTAGTGCTCTGTTTCGTTTAGCGGGGAAACTGACTTTATCTCAAACTCTACCTTAAATATTTGAATTATCTTTCTAAGAAGTACGTCTTTATCTTTGATAGATTGGAATTTGCCTTAATTTTAGTGTAGTTATGCTCAAGCATTTTAGGGTAAAAGACGTTCCTAATATTATCAAAAATTTCTACACTCCATTGGTTTATCACAGCATGCGTCGCCCTCTGTATAAAAACAGGGTATAAGAATATAATTCTTGTTATTTTCTATGCCACCCCAGCACCGAGCCAATTTAATCATTGAAGCTGTTTGATAAATCATATCATAGTTTTAATGGAATTTAGGCCCGAGTTTCAGGCTGGCCCATTTCTGTAGTTAGTTAGTTAGTTGAATATAGTTAGCCAAATAGATTATTTCTAATTTTTTATAAGATAAAAACGTTCAGGTATGTAACGTGCTAGTGTGTGTGTTCTTTTAGGTGATAAAGCAGGAAATGTTTCAATTTTTGACTAGTAGACTCAGAGAAGAACATTCTTTCCAATTCAGTGTTACTATAAGAAATTTTTGGGTATCGAAAGATACGAGAGTTTCGAGCTTTAACCGCTTGATTGAATACTTGAGTCGAGTAGAAAATTCTTTACTTTTTTCAGAGTGTAAACTGAGCTGGCAGCACTGACAAATGTTGCCAATCGACAGTTGCATGTTGTATGTTGGCGGTTGCATGTTGCTGGAGCATTATGGCAACACGTCTGCCTCACATCTCAGATGCACGCCCCGCGATTGCCAGCGCACAAAGAAGGAGGAACATAAAAAACCAAACCAAACCAAACCTAAACTAAGAAGATCGAGGTAACCTATGGAATTGGATTGGCACCCACGCAAAAATCAACTTCTAAAGGAGAAAAAAGGAAGGCAGCTGCCGCCCACACGTCGATAAGAGTAAATAAATATTATTTATGTATATTTGAGTTTATTGTTTTTAACGCCCCCGCTTTTTTCCCCCCCAAAGAGAGTTGTCAATTAGTGTTGAGAGCTGAGTTTTAATCGCTTATCATTAATCGATAACCCTTTTGGGCGCTGCCACTGCCACTGCCACAGTCGATAGACGCTCATTAGAGTGCGAACTCTCGTAACATCGCTCCAGCATCTCCATCGTCGCCACCGTCGCCGTCATTCGTCGTCATCCGGCGTCATGCATTGCCATTTTTGGTATTTTCTGCCAATTAGCGGCGCAAAGGCTTAAAATGTTAAGTAAAAGCGAAACAGGCGCGCAAAACGTAACGAAGGAGCAAAGACCCAACCAACCAACCAACCAACCAACCAACCAAACAAAACAAAGCCCAACAACAAACCAAGCAACGAACGAACCAACCAACTAACCAACTGAAACTGGCCAAGCAACTTGCATTTTTAATGGCATCAGGAATGGGCCTGGACTTGGGACTTAGACCTGGGGCCTCTCAGCATGGCCCGAAAGAGCCGGCGAGGAGTGGAGGATGAGGTGGAAAGTCTGTGTGTATGTATGATGCTTAGTTGAATTTGTCATAGTGGCCAACAAATTGTGGGCAGACAGCATCTATCTGGGCAAAAGATGTGCGCGTGACACGACAGGAACTCGTTTCAGGTAAATCAAATGATATCAGAGAGACTAACCGCAATTTAAATTAAATTGTTCAATTTATTGTTAAACTTTCTTGCATATAATCACATCTTATGACTAATCCCAAAGAAAAGGAAAAATGTCTGGTAAGGTGAGTAAGGCAAGCTCTCACTTTTTTCACGTTAAAAAATAAATTAAATCATTTGTACTCATACACTTCTTGCCTTCTCGATAACGCCCTGACGTGCTACATGGTTACACATATTGTAAATATTTGTAGTAAGGCAAACCGGCATTCTGAGAATCCAATCTCTTCACAAAAATTATGCATACCTTATTTATAGAGCAAATATTGAATTTTGTATTATCTAGGTAATTTCACAACTTATGACTGTTGTACGAATGGCGCAAACAAGCAAAGCCAAGTGACATGACGTATTCTCTTATGGTTATCGATAACGATAACGATACATATCGGAACACTCACGAGGGCATCGCTGAGCTCGTTAGCGAGCGCGCCCAATCAAATGAAATTTATGCGATGCGTCCTTAGAGATGCCCTGCGTGCCGAGTGACAACACTGGCAAGCGTTGGCCGCTTGCCCAACGCCCAAATATGGCCATGCCCCGTTTGGCAGGACTTTTAATGAAGCTTTAAATGTCATTGATGAAATAACTGCGCGATCTGCAACCCGCCGTCGCCTGCTAATTAAAACTGACCATCTATGGTGTCAGGCCTCCTTCCACCCAGCAGCCCCCTCACTTCACCACCCCTTATAGCACACCTACTTGCCTCTCAAGTGACTGCACATAATTGGACAGATTTTGAACAGAAGCGAAAGTGACGACAGCCAGCATCGAATGGGAGTTTTGGGAGTCCGATGAGAGCAAATGATGTGGAAGCTGTGACAGCTGAGACAGTGGGAACCAAAGGCGAGCGGGGGAGGTTTGAGCTTGTGTAACTTAATACTTTTGGCTGGCTAATTGGCAATTGGCCTATGCCTAATGGATTTTGACGCCGTCCACAGCGACGGCTTCCGGCTACAGCCCCCATCCAAAAAAAAAAAATCGAAAGGCATTTTTCCCAGCGATTGAGCGTGAACAATAGTAATGGGCAATGATGTAGCCAGATAAATACAGATTTTGGTCAGTTGGACAATTTGTGCACAGCTGGCTGACCAGATTGATTATTTATTTGAAGTTGGGTTGGGGAAGTGGCAGTGGCAAGCGTGGGCGACCAAGTCAGCAGCTGCAAATTGAATTTCAATCCACATTCGCAAAGCGACGCAACCATCTGCATGCCATCTGTCAACACTGTGTGGCGACCTTGGATGCGCCACGAAGCATTAAAACATTCGTGCATAACTCATCATATATTTTTTTTTTTTCAAGCCGCAAATTATGAATAAGAATGTGGTCCTGCACCCTACAATGAATGGTGCTTCTTCTTCTTTTTGTTTTTTGAATAAATATTGATATGGAAATGAAAAAAAAAATAAGAAAAGAAACAAGGTGAAGAAGAACAACAAGCAGAAGAAGAAGAATAAAATATGAGATGATGCTGCTGCGGATGATGATGCTGAGTCTGAGACTGCGACTGATGATGATGATAAAACCAGCGGGAAAAGGGGGACAGACGAAGGTGCAACGCCCAAATAGTTGTCGCTAACAACAACAGCACAAACAACAACATCAACAACATCTCACACAACGATGCAAAGCAACAGCTCAAAAACTGGTAAGAAATAAGAATGATGAAAACGGCAAAGAAATATACCAATCTCGTCATGCCGAACTTTAAATACGCTTCAAATAAGTTTCGACTACATTTTATTAAGAAAATTTAACGTAGATCAATTTGATATTTGATGTGAATATCTTAGACATATTATGATAAGAATTTTAACAGTTTTGCATAATATCAATTAGAAACAAAAATAATTATATTTACATATTTATCTATCTGATCTATTAATATGATCTAGTGAAACTATCTCAATACTTCTTGTACCAGTTTATATCCCTATAGGCATATTCCTCATTAAATATATGATACGAATGGATTAAACATTATACCCAGAACATGATGTGACAAAATTTGAATACCCTATCCGCAAGGGCATATATAGAAAAAAAAGTTGTGACGGTGCATAGGGAATAGCATGGAGTGGGAATTGGGATTAGGACAATGATTGTGTAGGATAAACGAACCCAAGGGTAAGGTTAGAAGGGAAGGAAGGGGAGCAGGCAGGCCAACATCACAGCAAAGTGTTTGAATTTATGAAGTTGGCATTAACACGGGCGGAATGTATCTGTATCTTTGCATCTCCAGGTTGAGTGTGTGTGTGTGTGTGTGTGTGACAAGCAAAAGGTGGGAAACAAACAAGGAGCTAAAGAACTGGAGAGGAGTGCGAAGGCAAATGCCATAAAGGAAGAGGCAAAACGGAAAAGGGCGAGCCAACAACAGAGGCAGAACTGTGGAGGGGCAGGGTGTCTCAGATATTGGTTATGAGTTGACAGAGTAAACGCACATAAAAGCGCGTATAAACATGGCCAAGAAGAGATAAGGCCACAGCACGATGACACCAAAATGGTAACGAGGTGAGAAATTGAAGTTGTCGCCACTTAGCAGCGGCGGCTGCAGTTGCTGCCACGCCTGCCACAGCTCACAGCTGCTGCAACCAGAACAGTGACCAGATTGAGTACCCCATCCCATCCCTCCCCTTCCCAACCCCCCACACCGCCACCCCCCTCTTGCACGTCTCCCCTTTCGAGTGTAATGCTCAAGGCTAAAAGCGCACCGAAGCAAAGCAAACAGCTAAAACACAAACCGTTAGCACAACTGGCCGAGTGGTGCGAGTGGTGCCGCAGCTCAGTTTCTATTTGTACTTTCTCATTTAGTCACAACAACCACACAGACATACACACAACAACAACAACAACAACAGCAATAACTGACGCATTTCAGTTCAAGTGCAGCTGCAGATTTTGCCGAGGCCTAAGACGACAATCAAGTGGCAGTCTGACCAAGTCTGGTCAGCATCATACATCTCCCATCTACCATCTTCAACTCAACCAAGCTTCCATCTTCCATAAGTAAAATGTTTGCGCAACTCGCTCCACAATCGCCCCAACAACAACAACAACAAAGTGAAAGACAACACAAGACCAACACAAAACAAGAGAAGCGGCTGCCAAGTCAAGTGCCAAACAAATTGAAATTGCGGCACGCAAAAACATCAACCAAACGCTGTCCAGTTCGCTTCAGTTTGTCCAACAGTCTCTGACTCCCCACAGTCCATTCCAAATCGAGATGAACGCGAAACAAACACGAGTCACAAGTGCCATCTTCAAAGTCTGAAGTCGTTGGCATTTACTTGCAAGAATTAAGGCATTCTCGTGTCACGACACGCTCTCAACGCTGACCGCCACATAGTCCAGTTGAGTCAAGTTCTTCATGCTGCATGCTCCATCATCATCAGCGTTCATTAGCGTGAGCGAACCACATCGTGATCTGTGATCTTTGTGCTCGGCCAGAGATCTGAGAGATCTCTTGCCAGCTGTGGCAGCAATTGCTGCTGCTGTTGCTGCCCTTTCCAGCTCCAAGTTGCAACATGAATGCATCTATTCATGACTCGCACCAGCCACAGCCGCAGCCGCAGCATCCGCACTGCACTGTCCACCGTGGCGCCCTTCTCTCTCTTCTCCATTCACCGCAACACACCCACCCCTCCCATACAACTCCCTTAACTTGTCTTGGGTCACCAAATTCCTTTCCCCCCACACGGCGGCTATCGCTTCGCTAATTTGCAGTCTCAATTATAACAACGCTGCAAAAAAGAATTTAATACATACAAATAAAGAAGTTGAACGATAACGATGTCTCTGTCTCCCTGTTTCTGTTTCACTTTCTTCTATTTCTTGGTAGTCTTCAAGAAAGTCTTGGACCCAAGGTCTTGAAGTTCTGACGGACTGATTGATTTTCCACATCAATTTTACCCAACTGACTTTGAAAATAAAAGATTGTGATTTGTTCAAATTTATTTGGCCGTAAGTATCTGGAAATTGACAGAAGTCTTTTTCTGAATAAGTTATTTATTGAAGTCTTTTGTTTGACACTAGAAACATATATTTAAAAGCTTTTTGTTCGAGACTATAATAATTTTCCGTGAAGTTTTTAATGCATGGAACGAAACGTGTTCTATCCCATAATATATGCATATATATATATATATATTCTTGATCAACATCACTAGCCGACTTGATTTAGTAGTTCTGCAGTTGTCAAGCTATGTTGTTGAAAAGATCTTTTCTTGTATAATAAGTTGTTTTATGTGATCAGGAAACTTATCTTATATGAGTGCTATTTTTATTATTAGCTACGGACTACCATTTCATATAGCTATCATAGAACCAATCAGTCAGTTCTTTTAATTATTATTTTTATTTATTCGGTATGCCTAAAGTAGCCGTTCTTTCTTATTTTAGAACTGATTCTTTTTATACAACAGACTATTTTAGTCATAGCCAGAAACATTCATTCAAGCAACCTCTTGAAATTTCCGTTTTGGAACTTACTTACTTAAACAAAAAGTTGTAAAAAAAAACAAACAAACAACATTTTAGCTTAGCAATAACTGAGTTATGACTGTGCAGCAGTATTGTGAATTACTTGGAAACTGGTTTGATGACCAGAAGCTTGTCTGAACAAGTTAAAGTAAAATAATTATATTTAAAAAAAAACCGAAATAGAAATACATTTGAATATGTTTAGTTCTGCAATCTGTAAGGTCTATTCGAAATAGTAAATCTGGTTGTTTATTTTTCGCTGAATTACCACAACGAAAATGATCATACAACGACAATTTGTAGCAGCAACAGCAACAGCAATTGCCGCAACAACAATGACAAATTCCTAGTCAAGGTGCTACAATAGCTGCGAATTCCATGAACTTGCTGGGTGGTTAAGCCCCCTATTAAGGTGGTGGCCAGGGGCAAACTGACTTGAGTCTGCCGGCTGGAAGCTGGTTCCCGATATTGCCAAGATTGCTAGTATTTATGCAGATGAGGCAGGGCCCAACTGATGACTGTGATTATCGTGATGATGCTGCTGCTGCTGTCCCTCTTCCTGTGTCTATCTGAGCTTTAGCCTCATCATCTACCTGACCCCCAAGGCGCATTGCGTCCTTCAACTTTGCGCTGCCACAAGGAGTTGCAGCTGCGACTGCTGTTGCGACTGCTGCTGCGACTGCTGCTGCGACTGCTGCTGCGACTGCTGCTGCGACTGCTGCTGCGACTGCTGCTGCTGCTGATGATGATGATGCATTGGTTTTGCGTTTTCTTTAATAAATTGATCACAGCAAATTGCTGACAGCTGATGGGGCGCGCCCCACCGTTGCTGTTGCTGCTGCTGCTGCAACAAGTTTTCAATCAATGCAGCAACAACAGGTGCAGCTGGCGGCCGTGTGTGTTAAATGACAGGCAGTGGCCAGGGACAGAAGCAGAGATCAGACTTCAGCGCTCAGGCTCTCAGACTCTCAGACTTTAGAGCTCAGTCTCAGACTGAGTGCAAGCAATTTGATTGGAATTTATTGTGGGCAACAACAGCAGCAACAAAAGAATGAGCCGCAGCAATTTGAAGCACTTCAGCAGCAGCAGCAGCAGCAGCGACAACGACAGCAACAAATTGCACTCATTGGTGACATTGAATGAGCTGCGCATGCAAATGATCAAAAGCCAAGGATCCAGCTGCTGAAGGAATGGGGGACGGAAGGAAGGTGGTAGGGGGTAGGTGGGGGGAAGGAGAGAGTAAGATGCGCCTGCAGGCTGGCAATCAGCGTCAGCGTCAACGTCATTTACGAACGAAGCGTTGAAAATGCCAATGAAACGGAAGCCGCACAGCAAATTGCGGCAATCTTTGGCTATTACACCAAACTGGCAACAGGGCTGCATACACGCAACATACGCCAGCCAGCCAGCCAACATGCCAGCCGTGCACCGTACAGTGGTCAATTTCCAAAGAAATCTTAAGCCAAAATTATATTGTGTTTCGTAAGTTGTGCTTTAGACTTGGAAACACGTGAAGTGTTCTAATTTGCACGCGTGCAGTGCATTGCAGCTGCAAAGATCACAGTTGGCCGGCAGCCGACTTAAGCCAAAAGCGCGTGGGCAGCAAACTCGACTGTCCAGCTCTAAGCTCACAGGTTTCAGTTCTCAGCTCCGAGCACCCAATTCGTTGCTGGCAGTTCCCATCGGACAGTTCGGTCGGAATAGCTAAAAACCAAACAAGTTCTGAAGAATGCGCACAAGATTTGCCGACCGGGCCAATTGCCATTACAACATATTTTCGGCCAAATTACAATATTTGGCACAAAAACAATGTTAATACCGCCAGCCCAAAAACGAACAAATAAGCATCTCATACGTGGCGCATGTGTAATTTTTTATTTAGATTGCAAATGCATTTGAACTGGCGGCTTATTAATTGCCAGCCAGCGGGTGAGCTGCCCGCTTTACCCCTTTTGGCATATTTGCCTGCTGGTCGTGTGGGCGCAGCCACTGCCAGTGTAATTGGGTCATGCTAAAAATATGGGGGATAATCACATACAGTACATAAATGTTTTATGGTTTGTGATAAACGCCTCCTGCTGATAATTCCCCAATTGCTCTAATTGTTGCTGGCAATCAATGGAACCGACACGACTCGAGTGAATCAGCAATATGCAAATGCTTGGATGAGTCAAGGATGTCAGCTCCGATTATATTAATCTTAGTCGACTGTTTGGCGTTTGCCAACACCGAATTTGATTAGCTTGCTTGCAACTAAGCTGGCTTGAGAACTCATTTTCTATGGAACTAGTCAACTCGTCCACCAAAAAGGAAACTCACACGTTCAGCTGGTAATTCAACTCAAGAAAGAGAAAAACTTTCCTTTGTCGAACCAGTTTCGTTTTAGTAATCATCTGGGGTATCTAAATTGGAACGCCCTCAGCCGTTTACCGTTCGCAATTTGCCAAACCAGCAAACGAGACTAACAAATTGGCGACATTTGGCGGCATTTAATTTTTGATGGCTTTTTACCATTTTTCGATGATCAACAATCTATTTTCCAAAAAAAAAAGCTCAAAATTCGGCTATTGTCGCATTTTCTGGTTTGGGAAGCGCTCAACGAAGCGTTGCCAATTAATTGAGCAGAGCAAAAAACCAGGGCGGGCTAAATAATACACAACGGGGCGTGGTCCATGGATACGACTATACATACATATATGACATAATTTTTGGACAATTCGATTCGATTCGATTCGATTCGATGCGTTTTAATGCAAACGCGAGACTCCGAATCGACCAATATGTGAATTAATTAACTGTGAGTTTAACTTAGCTGCAAAACGGAAACAGCATTGAATAATGTGTGAAAACGGTTTGTAGAAAGAAAATGAGCCACTCAAAGCCCGGAGCCACTGGTATCCGGGTAACGCTCACTTTCACTGCCACAGCGAAATGAAACGAAACGAACCGAAACGAAACGAAACGAAACGAAATGAAAGCAGCGCTGCCTACGCACAAGAAATGCCCAACCGAAATCATAAAATGAAAACGTGATTTGCTTTTTAATTACACCCAAATAATGCGAGAGAAAAAAATGCCGAAAATTAAAAGAAAATAAAAAATGCTTATGAAATGATTTTCCAGCTGGTAAAAAAAAGTCAACGATTTTGATGTCAACATTCTTGCTGGCTCATAAATTTTTGGGACTAGGCGTTACTCACACGCAACACACATACAACCCCCCCCCCTCTCCCCCCTCCCCCCACTCAACCACCGCCATGCATAAGAGCCAAACACAACTCCAACTCCAACACCCACTCGAACACAGCACAGTAGCCACTCCAGCTCTACGTCGCAATTATGCTAATTGAATGGTCTATAGTTTGCCTAGGTATGCCTAGGTATATTCACTCAAAGAGCAAGCCAAAATTTAATAACCGCTATTAATGTTGGCTCTTGGTTCCTTCAACTGGTTCATTACGGTTCAGTTGAAAGACTTTGGAAATTTATTAGTTTATTGCCAGTAAAACGTTCAAGAACCAAAATTCTGATTGCTAGATACTCTCTCAAAGAAGTCCACATCAGGAAAATAGAGAGATAGTTGATGTGCTTCAGCATAATCAGAGAACAAACAGCTGAACTAGTTCACTTCGCGAATTAACTGACTCACCAAAAAAGTGGCAAGCTTTAAGCGTAATTTTATCTAAACGATCCCATTTGAAACGCCCCTATATTAACGCCCCACAAAAAAAATATATAACTTATCAATTGAGTCCAAGGGGGGAAATATTATTAATTTTTGTTATATATATTTATTTTTTTTGCACCAGGGCAAACAATATCAACAGCTATAACAACAGCAATGACAAACACTTCGTTGTCAGATAAACTCCATCGTCATCAGTTGTTGCTGTTGTTGTTGTTGTTGTTGCTGTGGCTTACCTGGAAAAAAAGGCAGCAACAACAACAGCAAATACAAATAAACCAAATGGTTATCACCCCAACCCACTGTGCTCCACTCTCTCACTCTCTCTCTCCCTGTCTCTCCATCCATCCATCCGTCCGTCCGTCCGTCAACAAATAAAGAATAGTTAGCTTTGCAGCTGACGAAGTTATCAATACACTTAATAATAACATAGTAAGTGGAAAAAAGAAAGAGACCTGAAATCTATATAATTGAAAAATTTTAACTTTTTCTTCGATTGGATGGGAAGAAGGCATAGGCAACAAAATCACACAAGACGTTGCATGACTCTAAGAGTTATTTAATATAGACAATCACAATAATTAAATCCCATTAACCCAACTGCACTGAGAAGTAAGCTGTTAGAGTAAAAATTTTGAAATCTTTCAAAAATTTGAATAATTTTATGTTTCATCTAAATAAACTCACAAAAATGAAAATAACCAAATTCCAAACTATATTTTTATGAAGAATATTTAAACGTACTCAATTTTTTGTTCGAGCTATATATAGAAATTCCAATTTTGGATCTCAATTTATGAAAACCACTTAGGGAACTTGGGGTTGTTTAACTGAAATTGTGGGGATGTTTGCATTCAAGGGTCACACACTTGATGACCCTATTGAAATAGCCTAAGGGCAAGGTATGCAGCCGGCGGTGAAAAAAAGTAAATATGATATTGTATAGAGTGTTTGATGCAGGTCTGCGACTAATTCAAGTCACAAACTGGAGCTCAAGTACATAAAACAACGCGAAACGAGTTGTCAGTTGTTGTTGTTGTTGCCGTTTGGTAAAACCGCCGCGCAGCGTCGAGCCTCAAGTTTGTCAACATCAATGTCGCCTGCCCCGTCTATGTCTCTATGTGTGTGTGTGTGTGTGTGTATGGAACTCAATTCTTATCAAGAGTTGTGTCGCCATCGCCCATCGCCAAGGCATCAAGGCGGCCGTTTTTTTTTTTCGATTTTGTGGCGCCCACACGCAGTCGCAGCCACTGCTTGCCACAGCTCAAAATTCGTCATATGCGCATGTGCAACATGGGGTAAACGAATGCGAATGCGACTTGGTTTGGGTTTGGGTTTGGGTATGAAACACCCACTTGCAACTTTGGCAGCCGCTGCTGCTGCAGCATAGATAGTAGGCGTGGTAGGTGTGGCAGCCACAGCCGCAGCCGCAGCGGACGATGGCCTAGCGTATATTTCCGACAGGATTTCTGTATATTGCCATACGCCAAACTGTGACAAACATATGGTGCGGGGCATGGTGGGGTGGCGGGCAACGAGGTACAAAGGGGGCAGCAAGAGCAATGGGTGGCTCAACGGGTTGAGGGGCAGCGACGACGTGTCGCGCGTTTATCGGAGAAAAAATGTTGTTGTTTTCCTAGCAAACACAAACAAAACGAGGCATAGAAAACTTACGCCCAAAAAAAAGGTAGGCGACTGACAGACAGGCAACGTGGAGGGCGTGGCACAGCTGCCGAGCAGCGTTTGTTGAACTTTTGTGGCAAACAACTAAAAAGTCGAAGAAGCAGCAGCAACAAGTACGAGTGCTCCACTCGAAAGTGTCCGACTATCAGAATGCCCTGTAAGCAGCTTGTTGTTGTTGATCAGGTGCTGTGCTGCTTCTTCCCGCTGCATTACTCGATTGAGGTATCCACCAAGCAAAACGATATTTATCGATTTTCGATAATCGCCTACAGCCAAAGCCAAAGAGTTTTTGTGTTCAAAATGAAAAATTGACATAGTTATCTCAAATATATCTTAATTACGCATTTGAAATGGTTACGGGGTATAAACAAGAAAGAGTGTTGATGCTGCAACAAAACTTTGAACGCATCTAATCAATCTGCGGCGCGCAGATGAACTGAATGGACCATGTGGACACACACACAGATGTTGTGATCTTCTCGCTGGCAGCTGGCTAACGAAAAACGAAAACAAAAAAAAGACCGACTCAACACGAACTGCCAACATCTGTGGCAACTAACCGACGGCAGCAGCAACTCAAGTAAAACAAAATAAATAATCATAATAAATAAACGAGCCACGAAAAATCTCACAGTTGCATGTGAAGTTGTTGCTCTTTTTCTATCTCTCTCTCTCTCTCAATCGCTTATGGTGTAAAGATTATTTTCATCTGCGGCAAAAGCCCAACAAAATGTAAAACGCAACCAGGAAAACTAAAAAAGAAAATTGCTCTGCAATTTGGATGAAGCTAGAAAAACCTTAGGAAGCGCCAAGGGTTAAGAGGCAACAACAATTCTAAGCGGCTTTCAAAAATGGCAAAATTATGGCATATACAAAGGGGTCGAGGGAGAGTTAAGAGTCTGTCAAGAAAAAACAGTAATAAAAAAATTTCCGGAATCAATCGGAAATGTCAAAATCTACTTTACTGCAAAAGAGAAACTGACCAAATAGATTAGTAATGGGTATCTGCAATGTGGCACAACTACTGACTAACTTCTTCAAAAGATATATGAGCTTTCAGTACATTAAATATTACTCATGTATAGAATACCAACTATATAATTAATCAAAGTGTAATTTCTGTAATTTAACTTAACGGTCATTTAAGATAATAACAAGAGCTAGCTAAGATCGTCAGCATCTTGAGACGCTGAATCAATGCAGATAAGGAATATCTATGTCAAACAAGATAAACGTAAATGATATACAATATGTAAAGATGTAGCTCTAGTTGCCATAGGCACTGTGGCATGTCTACCTTTGAGATACTCTATCCCCCACCCCTCTCCCTCCCACTCCCACTCACTCTCTGCCTCGCTCTGTGCCTCCATCTTTCTCTTTGGTTAGGAAGTGCTGAAGAAGGCGCAGAAATGCCTGCCAGCGACCGCAATAGGAATTGGAATAGCGCAAAAGATGCCAATGATTCCCAGCGATCTCACGCAATGTGTACAAGCAAAATAGTTCGATTGTGGCAGCAAGAGCAACAGCAACATCGGCGATAAAAATGGATGAGGAGAGGTGACGGAGAAGCAGCATTAGAGGAACGAATACCAGAAAGCACCCAAACCGAAAAAACCGAAAACAACTTAAATTACCAGCACGGCGTCAATTTTCATTAGAAAACAAGCTGCCAGGCAGGCAGGCAGGCAGGCACGGCACGATTCAAGGCAGCGAATACGACCGGATTCAAGCAGACAAACAACAACAGCTACAACAACAACAGCCACAACAGAACAGCTAATACAAGAGGCTATGGCCATGGCTGAAAGCTGAAAGTTGAAAGATAGATGATGGAGACAACCACAGCAACGAATCCAAAAGTTTCAGCTTACGACAGGGGCAGTGCAAGGGGCTTGGGAGTTTATGGGTTTGGGGGAGGGGGGTGGGTGCAACTGAGAACTGGCGGCAGGTATTGGATTATTATTGGCAAAAGCTTCGATCTGCGGCTTCAGAGCAACTGCCGACTGTTTTTTATATACAGATATTTTTTTTGGTTTTGTTAACGAGTTTCATTCGCACAATCCGAACGCCTCGAGGCGAGATACAAGACTCCAAAGAGACAGAGAGAGAAAGAGAGAGAGATAGAGAGCGGTAGAGGAAGACGGGTAGGCATTGAGAGATTTGCTCCATAAATCTGAACAATGCGAGGGTTAATGCCCATGGGCGCAACATGCTGGATCTGCGTGAGATGAGCTCAGCTGCCTCCTTGCCACCATGCCTTCATTTGTGCTTGCAACTTGACGTTTGGGTGTGTCCCAGACATACACAGGTAATCTTTAATACCCTCTATCCTTTGCAATATCCACTGTTTAAATCTGCTTCAAAAAATTAAGGTTCTTGAAAACATTCTATTGAAAGTTGCAGCCTTAATATTTGAAACATGCACAGACATTTCTAAACGATCGATTATTAAGTTAGAAATTATTCGAGGAACAGGTTTCCAGTTGATTGGTTACAGGGCAGCAACTAGTCGAGCAATTAAGTGTTGTATTGCTTACTTGAATGCTTTGCTTAGCCTGCGGGCAATTTGTCAGGCTCTGAGATTAACCGAAACGGCAGCCACGGTTGCATTTTGGCTTATTGATTTATCGATACTTTTTAGTTGTTGTTGTTGTAGTTAGTAGACGAAGCAGCAGCTTTAAGATCGTCGCAGCGACGCTTCCTGAACGGCAATCACAGCGAATTGATTGCGTGGGCCATCAACGTGACGGGAAAGCTTTGATTTGCCAATTGCAACATGAGGGGTGAATGGTGGAGCGAAAGGGCGGGAGGGCGGCGTGGTTGACTAGCTGGTTGCCTAGCTGTTTGCCCACACGCGTTCAGCAAAACGCTGATGAATGATCGTCTGTTGTTGGCCGCTGTTATTGCTGCTGTTGTTGTTGCTACATCGAGTGGCATCTCTGCTGGGCAAACTTCAACCTTTGTGGCCAGCAAGCAACAACTTCAACTTCAACTCGAGTGCGGCCCCCGTCGCAATTGGCAATAAATCATAACACCCACACGTCGTCTCTTAACTCTAACCAACCCCCCCCCCCCTCCCTTCCCCCCTCCATCAACCCAGCAACCCCTCGTTCCTGCACACTTTGCCTTGCCTCATGACATTTTGCGTGTGTGGAACTCACTTCTCTTTGGCCTCTGGTGAAGATTGCATTTGACTACAGCACTTGGTCCGCAGTCTCATTAGTGTACACAACACACCTCATCCCCTGACGTCCCAACTCGGCCTTAGCCATGAAACGTTTTTACAAAAACGTTGTTGCACGTTCCGATGTTTTTCGTCTTTTTCTTTTTTTCTTGCAGTGTTGTATCTTTCAGATATATTCAACACTCGACAGCTGCTAGCCAAGTTTGTAATCGTTTTGCCGCAGTCCGCTGTTTTTGTTGTTCTAGCTGGCCTCACAAAAAGTTTTCCCACAACACACACACACACACACTCGCGCACACACAGAAAACAGTTCACAGTGCAGACCAACCTGCGTCGCCCCGTCAAGTCAAAAAGATGGGCAATTTTTTCTAGCGCTATAAATACGCACGCCTCCTTTTTTTTCCAGTTGCCCATTTGCCCCGCCCACTTTTTGCGGCATCTCGCACCTACCCCATCCCCTTTCGCAACAAAAATCAATTGAATTTTCACGCATGTTTATGACACGGCATGTGCTACAGTCAAGCTTGCCCAAAAGGCAACAAATACTTCCCATCATCAGATGCATCTTTGCCAGAGTATCTGTTATCGCACACCTCATTTCTCAACAGCTGCATATGTGCTTCAGCATTCGTTAAAGGCTTTACCAATTCTGTTATTGGTAAGCAACTCGCGAGTTCAAATTGTAAGATCTGCTCCTAGTGCAAAAGAAATGAGGATAGATCTCAGACAGCTTAGGCAGGTTTCACTGTGTGCGCATTGCGCGTATAATAAATATGTGGCAAGTGTGTGTTTGTCTTAGGGGCATTTCCTCGTCTAGTATTCGTTATTTCTTTGCTTTTTCCGCCGTAATGCGTGTGTCGTATATCTCTATATTCTCTATTTCTGCCTGCCTTCATTTGTTTATGTCTTATGCCGTCTTCTTGGTGGAGCCAAACCATGGACATAGATAGTCCCACCAAAAACTAAAAAAAAAAAAAAAAGCGAAGAAAAAAAAACTATTTTGCATGTGGAAACAGACGAATACTGAATACCAAATATCATGTACAAGTCTCTCGCCCCAGTTGAGTACAACAACAAATATGGCCATTAACGGCTCCCCCATTCCCTTTCTTTTTTTGTTTTGCCCCACCCCTGGTCCCATTCATTGCCCTGGCTGCGACTGTTTGGCGTCTGTTGACCTCATTTTTCGGGCGAAACATTTTGGCTTACTTTCAGAGCAAAGAACCCCAAAGGACTGTCTATGTAAAAAAAGAAACATGTGTGCGAAAGGGCGAATATTTATGTTCCGAGTCAGGCAAAAAATAAAAGCGCCCCAGCTTAGATAAGTATATTTAATGTGACTTTTGGAGCTGCCACTATGCCATATCTCATATAGGAAGCTTAACATATATGCAGCCGAGCGAACTACATGGCAGATAAGAGCCATGTACTACCAGAGAACCGGACTCGGTTTGTTAGGTGTGAATTACATTTTTTCCATACTTTATGGTATTCACGTCGATTTGTTTACAAATATTTGCTCTGGAGGCGTGTGCAATTTTACACGAACCATACCCTTCATCATCATGATCTTCATTACTTCGAATAATAATTAACAAGTCGGTGAGTAAAAATAAAAATTAAAACTAATGGTTTTTTCATATATGGATTCCATTTGGAGCGTTGCGAGCTGCACGTGGAATCGCGTGTGTTATTTAACAATATTGAACAATTGAATTGAATAAAGCATCATTACCAAACGAGTCATAAATAGTGTAGTTGAATTGGCTTGCCTACGGATTACCCCATTTATTTATATTATAAATCGATTTTTAAAAGCCATCATTTAAATATTTGAATCAATTACCAAAAGTCTCATTATACTTAATAACATCATGCTTAATAACAATTAAAATGTAGTTAGAGAAAATTTAACTTCTAAATATTTCATTTTTCAAATCAAGTATTTGTAAAAATACTGGTACTTAATCGTGTGTGTATTCCAATAAGTATAAAACCCTAACCTTAAACTCGCGAACATATTAGCCATTTCTTAATGGATGCAAAATGCCGACTACCCTTATTATGTACTGGGTACAGGGTATATACTTGTAGCTAAAGAGGAATGCCGGCAGCACCTGAACGCGATTTGCATTTGCCTATTGCAACTCATTTACAAAGCAAATCATTTACAAACAAAAAATAAATAAATAAAAAACAGCAACGAAAATGCAAAAAGCAGAAACAAAACAGCCATAAAAGAAAATAGGTAAACAACCAATTTTTCCTCATTCGATATCGCTTATCAGCACCTGGGATGCGCAAAGTAATTAAACAGTTCCGGTTCGGAACACTTCATGAAATTATAACATATGCAAAAATACAATAATTACGATTACGAGTTCTCCTATTCCTTGCGTATAGGCGAAATGGGTTAGTACAGTTTCTTACCATTTCAATTTTGCAACCAGTGTAGAACAATTGAAGTATTCGATCACTTTAATGAAAGCCCTGTTTTCGTGCAACTTTTAAATTAAATAGCTTTTGTCACATTCACAGTTCTCCCAACCCTGAACCCTTTTTTAAAAAAGCTCGCAACATACCGAAAGCATCCAATCCGCATCCAATCCGAAAGCAGAACTCTTGAACTTGTTAAATAATTAAATAATTACAACTGCGGAAATTGGAGGAAATATATCTAAAATTGCCAATTTATGATACGCACTTACAAATAAATTAATAAGTCTTTGTATCTATTTAAATCTAAAATAAGAAACAAATAAAGTAGTACACACAAATAACTCCACAATTGAACTGGTTAAAGGTTCTGATTTATAGGTTCGATATGTTGTATCGATAGTGACGAAAGGCTTTCGACACGATGCAATCGCGTGACTATCGCAAAGCAAAGAAAGACACGAACCGAGCGGCTCGGGCCGATCTTTGTGCGACCGCACAGAGCGCGTGAGGCGCACGTTTGAGTGCAGAGTGCAGGCGAATGGGCCGAATAATGGGCGACTGGCTGACTGAGAATACATGACGGACATGACATCCGTTTGTCAGCAAATCAAAAGAGCAAAATGCACATGTTGAGAACCTGGCAATGGGAATGGCACTAAGAAACTGGAATTGGATAGGGGAAATGGAAATGGAGCTCGGACGGGGACTGAATTGGAGACTTGTGCGTTGCATTTGACTTCTGAATAAACGTGTGAATCGCTTTTTGATTGCCCGTCGGTTCACTTTAAAAGCCGCCAACAATTTGTGTGGTTTCATTTTGGGTTTCTTATTTTATTTAAAAATGTTTTTTTTTTATGAGCTTAGCCTTGATCATGGCCAAAAGCTGTCACATTGCGGCTTTATTGCGGTTCAGTTATTGTCGTCGTTGTTATTGTTGTTATTGTGGATGTTACAGCTGCTGTGTGAGCTGCATGACAAATGCAATCAGTGACTGAAACTTGAACCGAGTTGGACTCGAAGTTAGAGTCAGAGTCAGAGTCAAAGCCTAATCATAAATGCACGACCAGCAGCTGAAGGAAACACATGTCAACGAGTCAACACATTGAAGGACAAATAAATCGGTCAGACATACGTATAATAATATAAAGGACCGTCAACTACACGGATATTAACTGTATAGTAAATCAAAAAGTGTGTCATGTGAAAGGTTGTAATGATTTTTGATATGCTTATATATCAATTTAAAGCTATATTTTAGTTAAGCTGAAACTCTTGAATTAGAAGAGTCATCAACGCAGTAATTGCCTGGAAAAGTTTAGCCAAATGGAATCATGGATCTGACTGTCTTCATCTATATATGAGCTGTTGGCATGATGGGAAGATGAATAGATAGTTAGACGGAAATATGGGAATATGGGGACAGCGAGAAGGAGCAACCTAATTGCTTTGACCTACTGCCACCCAAATATGGACAAGTTACTTCCACGAAACAAACTTCCACAGACACGCAGACTAAATGGCGACAACAACAAATGCCAATAACAGCAACAGCAACAACAACAACAACAAATGCATGGATACATTGCTCTTGTAATACTTTTATGGCTCCATAAGCCATAAGATGTCTTAACCGTGTTTGATTGTCTTCTACTGCCACCCCACACACAACTCCCCCATCCCTCATACCTAACTGCTCCCCATACTCTTGCATTGATTTTCTATTTTGCTACCCTTGCCATTGCCCACGCGGGTATAACAATTAAATGATGAATCTTATGTAGCGATGTCTGTCTATGGATCTAAATAGAGATTATCGATACGAATTCAAAAGCAGCCAGTTAGACGTTTATGAATGCAAACCTAAAAAGGAATATTCGATATATCGAAAATGAATATGTTCCCGTAAGAGTGATAAATATATATATATATATATATATATATATATATATATAATAAGTAATAATATATATCAGGTCTTTCAAGTTATTTTGTGGTGAGCGTGTAGCGGCTTCGGTTTGTTGCAGTTGATGGTTTTGCTTTGATGTTTGTCATTTTATTGGCAGTGCGGTTGGCTCCGACTTGTCTGCCCGGCTTGGCATGGCCATCGTGGACCGACAACGGACACCGGACAGTTCACTGTGGATACAAACAGTGTGACAGTTATACGGTGAGTTGGCAATGCTATTGTTGCTGTTGTTTTTGTAACCATTTTAAGTGCAGACGTCTGCAATTGTTGGCCTAGCCCCGGCGACTAGGTCTCGTTTGAGCCACATTATGTTGTTGATGATGATAATCAAGGCTTGAACTAATCGTTATAGGTTTTTAATGAGCTTCTTGCCTTTGCAATTAATTGCTCAATCAGCAGTATTTCGAATTTTTAAGTCATTCAATTTCCGTGCAATGCAAATGACTCTAGAATTTCTTTCCAAACATTTTATTATTTAAATTTATATTCATTATCAAGTCGGGGAAAAAATAGGGACTAGGCACTCAGAAAATATTAGTTTTTAAATAGCACTAACTGTTCGATACTGCGAAAATATGATAAAAAAAAAACTCAACAGCAAGGAAATATTTTGTTAGAAATATGTATGTACATATGTATGTAAATATGTACATATATCAATAAACAGTCTCTTATCTTACGGGGTTTGGGCACAACTGCAACCTAAGCACACATATAAATAAATATATATATATATACACATATAAATATTTAGAGCGGAAAGTATTTGACAAAATGCGACAAATATTTCATTTCCTCTAAATCCTGATAAACGGCTTAACCGCCAAAAAAAAAATGCTAAAAAAATAAACATGATAACATGGATTTACGAAAAATTAAAAGGATATTTTTGTGCCCATTGAAACGTCAAAGTTATTTTTAATTACATTTTAGTTTTTCATCATATTATTGCAGAAATTCGAATTTTCTGTCTCCCCTCTTTTTTTATACGTTTCTTGTGCAAATGTATTCAATTAGTTAAACGAACTTAACTTAAGAGCCATCGAGTTGTGTTATTCGTTAAATGCTAATGGAAGGCACATGCTAGATTGGAGCCTTCATGCAAAACATCTGTGTGTGCATATAACATCATCTTTATAAATAATCAATATTCATTTTTTATTTTATTATATGGCAATTGAAGCGTCTAGCAACAACAAAAAAAAGAACAACAACAGCAGCAACTAATAAACTGAATTTCAAACAAGTTTCGCACATTATCGGCAAAAATGCCAATAACAACAAAAACCATTGCAATGCAAAAACATGAAAAATTAATTTGTTTTATTTTTTTTAAGCTGATGTATTAAAATTAATCGAGGCTAATCAACTAAGGCAATTACCAAAATATAATCGACTATTAAATTCCCTGTAAAATCAAAAGTCAAAACTGCCTTTTGGTATACAATCATTATAAAACATTAATTTTCTAGGGTATGATGCTTATTCAATTATAATTAATATATGAAAAAGCTGGCCAAACTTTTGACGCGATAATACGCAACTTGCTGATACCCTTTGTAATTGAATACGCATAGGGTATGCGCATACAAGAAGCATAAGCAAAAACCAAAACAAAAACATAAAAAGAGTTTAAAATAAATTAAAACAATATGTAAAACCGGTTAAACTGAAGTGTTTAGCTCTTACCATTTGATGTCATTGCTAGAGTTGCTGATTGCGTGCATGGCCAACGAATAGCCAAAATACGAATTTGGATTGCCGTACTTAATAAGTGGCTGTCGCTGCTCCAAATTGAAGCACCACATATTTTTAGTTAGCAAGACGAGAAAGAAAACCGATAAGAGCGCCAGATCCAGGTATGTGGCTAATGTTATGCTTCTGCTGCTGCATGATGATAATCGCGTCTTTGTCATTGTGTGTGTGTGTGTGTGTTATTTTATTTATTTGTTGTTACGTCTCTAAACGTTTCCTTGCTCCGTTCACGTACACGTGCAATCGGCAACAAAAATAATAACAAGTACATCAACAACAACAACAACAATGGCCTAACGGCATACAGAGCCTTCAGCCTAATGCCGCAGCATGGAATGTCGACGGAGGCGCTACCCTCTCAACAGGTAGTCGAAGGTGGTTTTTCTTCTCTTCAGGTGCGTTTTTCATTGCTTTCCGAGATCTTATGTTGGTTGGTTCTGGCTCCGCACTTGTTATTGTTGTTTGATTTGCTGCTCGGCTGCTTCACTTGACCTTTTCAAAAAGGCGCGCGAAAAAAACAAACTGGTATTATGTATTATGCAAGCTCAAATTTGTTTTTTCCTTTTTAAGTTTTGTATAAGACCAATAACAATTATTATCTCTTATCACTTTAATTTTGTAAAATAACAATAACAATTATTATCTCTTATCACTTTACAACAACAACAAAAAAAATGATTGATAAAGTAATAATATCGCTCGCTTTGATCGGGAACGCGCTCAAACACATCCGTAGCAGACGAAGTCTTAGCTGACAGTAATATTGTTTTAACATTTTAACCTTAACATCTTAGTAACAGACGCACTGTTACCATACTTTTAGTACATAACATGTGTTATGTTAATGTACAGAGATAGAAACAGCTGTTCTGTATCTGGCTGGCATGTCTACTTATGATATTCGAAACGAGTTGGCAGGGCAGGCGCGCGCATTTTAAGCTGCGCAGCATATTTGTGCTGAAGAAATCGATAAAGTTTCTCTGGTAAAATCTCTTCTCGAACATAACCCGAATATACTTCATAGATAGGGCAATGCAGTATAATCAAAACTTAATAAGTGTTCTATGTTAACACTATTTTTTCATCCAATTGCCCCAAGTGTCAAATAGGCCAAAATACCGACGACAAAACAAACAAAACGCAGCAGCATCAGAAATAGAAACAACGAAAATTCAAAACCCAAAGCTCTCGAATCGATAAACTCGGAGGCTGAGACTTAGGCTGTAAACACACACAAAACAACCCCGCTCAACCAACACAACGAAAATTCCTATACATAACAGCAGCAGCAGGAAAAAGGAGCAACTATGGCTTATGTGAGTTTTGCACATTTCATATATTAGATCTGATCAAATCTTTAATAACCAATTACCCACTTTAACAGCGCTTGAAGGCCACTAAGTGTCCCACGGACGAGCTGTCCCTGACGAATCGAGCCATTGTCAACGTGGGCGATTTTCCCGAGGATGTCATGTGAGTTGGAAAAGCTTCTTTTTGTGGCAGCTAACTCATCTGTTTTACATATATTTCATTTTGTCCAGCTATGCGGACATTTCGCCCGCACCTGGACAGCATTTCATCTTTGCGCTGGAGAAGTCCCTTGAGGTGCCCAGAGGCTATGTGGGTTTCTCACTTGTGCAGCGCAAATGGGCCATGCTCTCCATTAACCAGGACCTGGAGGTGCGACCCTATCGATTTGATGCCAATTCCGATGTCATAACATCCGTCTCGTTTGAAACTGACTTTCTGCAAAAGAAGACGTAAGTGCCCTTTAAGTGTATGTGTGTAATTTTTATTTTATTGTTATATAATGGGATATTTGACATTAATAATTATGTAATAAAATTCATTGTCTGAGCTCCAAAATAATTATGTAAAAACTAGTTGAATGTAGTTAAATTGTATCAGAGATTAAGTCCCTTAATTTATATATAACTAGCAATACATATATATACATATATATATATATATATATATATATATATATAGTCGTCCGATCCGGTTATGTCCGGCCTAATCAAATAGCTTAGCCAAGGAAGCACAATTTAAAAGTAATACTTTTTATAATGGTTTGGTTTTTACATTTATTAAGTATTCTTCTTTAAATTTAAATATTTAAATATGAAGGCCCAATTATTGGTCGAAATTTATTTAACTGAACATATTGTAAGTTTCTAAATAAGTATAGCATATCTGATAACTTGACATAATATTTCTTATGAGTGATTTTCAGATGCGGTCAGCAGGTCCGTTTTATTTACTTTTTCGTTTATATTTCTAAAACTTATTCTTTCTCCCAATCTTGCCCGGTAAACTTACAAATGTTCAAAAATAGCGTCTCTCAGGAGCCATACGATTCGGATGAAATGGCCAAGGAATTTATAATGCAATTTGCTGGTATGGCTTTAACCGTTGGCCAATCGCTGGTCTTCAATTTCAAGGATAAGAAACTGCTCGGCTTGGCGGTTAAATCGCTTGATTCGATCGATCCGAAGAGCCTTGGCGAGGGCAAGGAGCCAGTGATGCGTAATGTTCGCTTTGGTCGCCTCCTCGGAAACACTGTGGTGCAGTTCGAGAAGGCCGAGAACAGTTCACTGAATCTGCAGGGCAAATCCAAGGGCAAAGTGGTTCGCCAGTCGATCATCAATCCCGACTGGGACTTTGGCAAAATGGGCATTGGCGGCCTAGACCAAGAGTTCAATGCGATCTTTCGTCGGGCATTCGCCTCCCGAGTCTTCCCACCCGAGCTCGTGGAGCAGCTGGGCTGCAAGCATGTGAAAGGTATACTCCTCTATGGGCCACCCGGCACCGGCAAAACACTGATGGCCCGCCAAATTGGCACCATGCTGAATGCACGCGAACCGAAAATCGTCAACGGACCGCAGATTCTCGATAAATATGTGGGTGAATCGGAGGCGAATGTGCGTCGGTTGTTCGCCGACGCCGAGGAGGAGGAGAAGCGTCTGGGCCCGAACAGTGGCCTTCATATCATCATCTTCGATGAGATCGATGCGATCTGCAAGCAGCGCGGCTCTGTGGCCGGCAACAGTGGTGTTCACGACACCGTCGTCAATCAGCTGTTAACCAAAATCGATGGCGTCGACCAGTTGAATAACATTCTGGTCATCGGTATGACCAATCGGCGGGACATGATTGATGAGGCGCTGCTGCGACCGGGCCGTCTTGAGGTCCAAATGGAGATTAGTCTGCCTAATGAGGCGGGACGCGTTCAGATCCTTAATATACATACGAAGCGTATGCGGGATTTCAATAAAATGAACGATGATGTCGACAACAAGGAGATCGCATCTCTTACCAAGAACTTTAGCGGTGCGGAGTTGGAGGGTCTGGTGCGTGCGGCTCAATCAAGCGCCATGAATCGTTTGATCAAGGCCGATGCAAAGGTCACCGTCGATCCGGAGGCCATGGAAAAGTTGAAAGTGAATCGCGATGACTTCCTGCATTCGCTGGAGAATGATATTAAGCCGGCATTTGGTACCGCCCAGGAGATACTCGACAATATGCTCGCTAGGAGCGTCATTAACTGGGGTCAGCCGGTCACCAATCTGCTCGAGGATGGCATGCTCTATGTCCAGCAAGCGAAGGCTCCCGAATCCAGTGGCGTCGTCTCTGTGCTTATTGCCGGTGCACCCAATTCTGGCAAGACCGCGTTGGCCGCCAAACTGGCCAAAATGTCCGACTTTCCCTTTGTGAAGGTCTGCTCGCCGGAGGATATGGTCGGCTATACCGAGTCGGCGAAGTGTCTACACATTCGGAAGATCTTCGACGATGCTTATCGCTCCACCCTCAGCTGCATTGTGGTCGACAATGTGGAGCGTTTGCTCGACTATGGACCCATTGGGCCACGTTACTCCAATCTAACGCTGCAAGCGTTGCTGGTGCTGCTCAAGAAACAGCCACCCAAGGGGCGGAAGCTCTTGATACTCTGCACCTCAAGCAGACGGTGAGCTGATATCCTGTAAGCTGCCTAAGCTGCATCCCATTCTAAAATATGTAAATTGCAGGGAAGTGTTGGAAGAAATGGAAATGCTGTCGGCCTTCACCTCGGTCCTGCATGTGCCCAATTTATCCAGCCCGGAGCATGTTACCGCCGTGCTCGAGCAATCCGACATCTTTACCAAGGGCGAAATCCAGGCCATTGGCAAGAAGATGTCCGGCAAACGGTAAGACAATTTCGGCAATCTGAGATTTTCCACAAAAATTCAATTACATCTTATATCTTTATTGTTTCGCCCGCAGCGTTTTCATTGGCATCAAGAAACTGTTGGCCCTAATTGATATGGCACGACAGACGGAACCCTCGCAGCGCGCCATCAAGTTTCTATCCAAAATGGAGGAGGAAGGCGGCCTCGATATGGTTGCGCGCAAATAAGTTACAAAAATGCAAGCAGGAGTCTAGAAAAAAAAAATATATAAAAAAATTGTTTGCAATCTCAATTATTAGCTTCTAAGTGCGAAAAGTATTTGCCATATACGAGAGCGTTGTTATCATATATATATATACATATATATTCCAAATCTATATACTATAGTTAAATATTCGAAAATTATTCCCGTATAATTGACTCTTAAAAACGCGTTAACCTTGCATTGTTTGTTGGTCCAGTTCCTGGTAGCCCAGTAGTGTACTCCAAGCCGTTCGTAACCCAAAAAGTCCAAAACTTCCGTAATGTTTCCAGTGCTATTGTCGATATAGAAGCATGTTCGATCTGTATGCGACAAAAACGTGAGATCTGTGACCTGATTTGGTATTGCGGCTGGTATTATAAAAATTACATATTCGTACATATATTATTACAATCAATACTAATCTCAATTGCGATAAACTATACCGATAAACGATAAAGGATAAGCACGTATATATAGCATACATTCGTAGTTGCTTTGTATTTGTTGGTTAACAATACAAAATGATTTTTTTTTTTCGTCGTCTTGTTGATAAATGAATATTTTTTGTCTTATTAATCTTAAGAAATTTCCTCAGAAATAGAACACCAATATTTAGGAGACGTCAATCAGAAGAACGTTGTATAGCTTGCAGAGTTTAATATTATTACATATTAATTCTAACGCATATTGTTAATCGCCAATGTTATCACTTAAATAAAGAAAAACCGATCTCAAAACAAATATTTGTCTTACATTTATTAACTTGATGATGGCATTTGTATATATAATGTCTGCCACAGTGCACAATTTAACTCATACTACACAGGAAATCAGCATATATCTGAATGATATATGCTAAAGCAAATCCTATTTCATTTTGTTGGCCAAACAGAGAGTATTATACGATAAATAGATTTAAGTTGAAAAACAGCAAAAAAATATATAAGATTAGCTAAAAAAAATAAAATAGAAACGTGATTTTGCTTTCAGTGGCATTCAATAGTGTGAACTGCTGCTGTCGACAATAATCAATTTGTTATATGTTTATAGGTCTTGCTATGAACTGGCACTGCTTGGAGTCTCGGAGGAGAGTGGCTAGATGACGGTACGACTGTGGTTCAGCGACAGTTTGCCACGACGCACGCGACGCTGCAAACGCTATAAAATGATGGAAATTCATCTTGAGATTGTATGCAATGTGATTTATTATGAATGTGTTACCCGATTGAAGACGTCACGCATGATGCGATTGCTGCGACGACGGCGCTCCTCGAGTTCCCGATTCTGTGCGGCGAGTACCTCGGGCAGACTTTCACAGCGTTTGTTGGTCAGCGCCTTCATCTCCTTTGTGGAGAAGATGCGAACGCGTGCTGCAAAATACAAGTATAATAAATATTCGTTTCAGATTTGATGATGATTTTGATTTTGAGTTTGTTGTTGCGCTCACAGGTAACTGGTGGCGGCAGCTGCTCCAATCGTTTATCTAGCGTCTCCAGGCTGCTGTTCTCGATGAGTTGATCGAGTTCGCGACGACGCTGATTGCGCAGCAACTGCATCTCATTGAGGATGGCCTTGCGCTGCTTGGATTGCGCACAGAACAGTGGACGGGCGAGCTGCAAATGTTCCTGCAGCGTAAGTGCGTCTGAGAGCATTTCGCTGGCATCGCCACTGGCGGTAAATTGAATGGCATACGCAATTCCACGTGGACGCACCTGCAGCATCTGTTGGCGCTGCTCATGCTGAGCCTGCTGCACATTATGCTCCTTATGCGCATGGTGATGATGATGATGATGATGACGCAAGCGCCGGCGCAGCTGCAGCTGCTGGTGGCAGGCAACGTCATCATACTGATGCGTTGTTGTTGTTGTTGTTGTGGTCGCCTCGCAGGCATTAACCACGCCCATCGGTATCGACATCTCCGAGCTAATGCACAGCATCGACGAAGTCGAGCTCGTTGATGTGCAGCTATTGCTTGATGCGGCTGCTAATGCAGATTTTTTTGCCACTGCTGTTGCTGCCACTGTTGCTATTTTCTTTGTTGCTACTGCTGCTGTTGGTGCTGCTGCTGTTGGTGCTGCTGTTGCTGCTTCCGTTGTGTGCACGTAGCAAGGCGCTGATTGAGAGTTAACCACTTGATAGTAGACAGCTCCTTCATCCAGGCAGCTGTAATCATTGCCCATTCCATGTGCATACTGCATTTGTATATAATGTTGTTGTTGTGGTTGCTGCTGTTGTTGTTCCTGTTGCTGGCACTGTTGCACGTGTTGATGCTGTGTGGCACAGAAAAAAGAAACAATTAAGTTATTTGGATTATGCAAAACTTATAAACCTTAGCTGATATATATATATAAATAATTATCTGGAGTATTTTTATTTTTGTCCTCCAATGAAATCATACCAGTTGGCAAGTAGGATGCAAATGTTGTTGCTGTCGATGGATCAGCTGCTGTTGCTGTTGCTGCTGATGCCGCTGCAGCATGAAGAGCTGTTGTTGCTGCTCGAGGCGCTGCTGCTGCTGATTCTGATAGTGGGCCATAAATTGACGCTGACGTTGCTGGACAAAGGAGCAGACGCTCTCGCTGCTGCCCGAATGGCTGAGCGTGTTGGGCGTTGCCATTTTGCTGCGCTGCATCTGTCGTTGGACAGCCGCTGATGGGTGCATTGCCGGCGGTATCGGTGGCAGTGGTCGTGACACTGGAGGTGGAGGTGGTGGTGGTGGTGGCGGTGGCGGTGGCGTTGGTGGTGGGGCTGGTATTGTTATCGGTGCTGATGCAACAATTTGAGCAACTTCAACTGGAACTGTGACTGCAATTGGCAGCGGTGTTGAAACTGGTGTCACTGGTGGTGCTGGTGGCGCAGGACGCTTCGACTGACGCTGGTTGGGTTCATTCGTGGTTGGCACATCAACCCTTCGAATCGGAATGTTTGTATTAGATGGGGGCGATGGTGACAAATGTGCCTCTCTCTTGGCGTTGTTCAATAGATTTTGGAGCATGCGCAGGCGCCGAATCTCCGTCTCGATCCAGTCCAATTGCGAACGACGCTCCTTGTCCAGAGTTAAGCGCAACTGTAGTCGCTTCTCTTCGTAGTCGATCTCACTTTGAGTCATCGGATGAAGCCATTCTCGCATGGCAAACAGATCGGCAGCATCTGCCGAGCTCCTGGACTTTGACCGTAAGTTCGTCTTTTGAGTGACCAACTCATTGGATGCGCCGCTGCTTGTCGATCCGTAACTGCACGACTGCAAAGGCGATTGAGCGGGCGTGGCTACGCGAGTTCTAGGCGCAGGCACAGGGGCAGAAGCATCAGCAGCAGCAGCAGCAGAAGCAGGCACAGCTGCTGCTACAGGAGCTGACACAACAGGAGCTGGCGTCACTTGCTTCGCCATTGATTTGTCCAAGGTGGACCTATTGCTCGTATTTGTGGCTATGTCTCTGCGCCACTGGCTCAGCGTATCTGCAAGGAGAGCAGGAATAAATCAATCATGGTCAACCAACAAATAATATATATTTAGCCTGTACAACTTACCCTTTGAATGGCTATCATTGTTGGTGGTCTGCTCTTGTTGTTGCTGTTGCAGCTGCAATTGCTCATGCTCGTTGTGCTGACTAACAGATTTGCTACGCCGGGAGCTGCGAGTGGACTCGGCTCGACTGTTGCTGCTGCTGCTGGACACAAGATCGAGACAGGCCAGGCGCTTGGCAATGTCCCGAATTAGCTGCTTTTTCTGGCCGTGGCTTAGGCTGCGCTTGTCGACCAACGAACAGAGCAGATCGATGCCCAAATCCAGATCCCCTCGACCAGGCGGACAGGAGACGGAGGAGGCAGCCGATGAGGAGGCGCTGGATTTAGCGCGCGAAGATGGCGGCGGCGGCTGTGGCTGTTGATTTTCCTTGTTCTTCTGTCGACGATTGTTGCACAGCACTTGCTGCAACTGGGCGGTATACTCGCGCTCCTGACGCTGCTGCTCCACATGCCGCAGCAGCTCCTCGGCGCTGAGCGTGTGCCGACTGCTGTTGCTGCTGCGACTCGTGGCGGCGGTGGAGGAGGGCTGCGAGTTGTGGTGGTGTTGATAGTCAAAGCTGCTCGCCGCTGATGTGACGCCAGATTCACGGCGTGAACTCTGGCTGGGCACTGGCGTTGTCATTGTATGGCTATTGACAAAGGTGCTGGAAGCCAACGGCGGCTGCGCAGACGAAGGCGGAGGCGCCGTCGCTTCATGTTGCTTCTGATGCTGCTGCTGCTGGTGTTGCTGCTGCTGCTGCTGTTGCAAACGATTCAAATCGGATTCAGAACGATTTGGTTGAATGGCCGCCTCTAGCACAGAGCGCTCCAATGTGCTTATATTGCTGACGGATGCGGCACGCTCACAGCGATAACCCACATCGGCAGCCGGATCCCATTCCAAGCGCTTGTGCGATTTTAATGCCGATTCCGGTGTTTGCGTCTTGCGCGTCTGCATTTGTGCCGTTGGTGTCTGCGTGCCCTTTGTTGGTGTGCGCAAATCCTCAACAGAAACGGATGTAGTCGGTTTGCTGCTGCTGCTGCTCGCAATCGTTTCCATGACGATCGGAATGTTAATTATTTGTGGTGCTTTACTTTTGCTACGCATGCATTCCATGGCAGCTGTTGTTTTTGTTGTCGTTTCTCCTACTGCTACTGCTGCTGTTGTTGCTGTTGCAACCACCATTTCGCTGCCGCAGTGACTATGACTGTGACGGCGGCTGCCGCTGCGCATTGCGTCGGTGCTGTGCGCGCCAACGCTGACACTGCTGCTCGCTGGTGAGGATGATGATAATGCCATGAAGCGCTCCAGCTCTAATTCGCGTTCGTTTGGCAGCTCGGCGAGATATTCTCTTATTTTGGGTGTCAAGCGTGATGTGTGCTGCATTTTCCTTTCATTATGTTGCTTCTTATTATTATTGTTTGACATACTATTTGATCAAACACACAACTCGAGCATTGCTTGGGTTTAATTTTCAAATTCGAGTGCCTGAAGAAGAGCGAAGAAGCAAATCCAAGTGTTCACAAGCCAATAAATTACTTATATGTCTATCGATATGCAGCGATAACAATATGTACTCAGTCGAATCGTTAAATTCAAATGCTGATGAGCCAGTAAAGCCATCAAAGCTCAAATTGGCGCTATGTTCGCCAGCTCAGAGAGATATTCTCTTATTTCAGCAAGATCATCTTGATAATTATTTGTACACTTATGGAATGATCCATATATTTGGCTTTTCTTAGGATCGTCTTTTGAAAATCGAATGTATTGCAATGTGCATTGTGAAAGTGTGTACACACCAACACTTAGTGTGCAGTGAGTTAACGCGGAATATATCGATAATGAACGATTAGTAACATTCATTTTTAAATTTCCAAATGTAATCGCCGTTATAAGTGATCTTGGATAAATTCTGATTCTGTAAATTTGTTGAAAACCCTTGTCATATAGCCCATTACACAGTATAGAATTTATTCCCGTCAAAATGAAACAATTTTTTCTTTGTATTTAAATATCTATCCGAACTTTATTTATATGAGTTTAACGTGGATTATTATTGTGTTGGCCGACTTAGTAAATAATCGAGCCACTATATCATGTACATTGTTACCATAGGGGTATTTTAGGGGTATTTATACTTCTTCAGTTTAGGGAAAGCTTTATTTTCCCTTTATGTATAGACCGCTTCGCATATCAATAAATGCAATGTCAATCGATTTAATCGAATCGTTTGACCCACGAATTTTGCCCCTGATCAACAAGGAGCGGGAAGTTCATATGAATACATACTGTATAAAAAAAAACAAACATATATTAACATATTTTAAACAAACGCCAAACAAAATATACTTATTGATTTTATAGGATGAAGTAGCAATACCCCAGAATTTGTTATTTTTTCTTCCTTTTTTTTAATCTATCTTGCTATGTAATTATAGACAGTTAGATCTAAAAGCACATGACCTGAATTTTCAATTCAATTTCAAAATTTAAATGCATTGATGTAACAAACAGTATAAAGGATAATTTAGTGTTCTTGTAGCTATTATATGCATATAAGCCCTGCCCTCAATTAAAGCAGGTGTGACTTTAACTCTGTGTGTGTGTGTTTTTTTGGTGCTTGCTGAGACCATTTCTTGCAGATCATTGATCGATTTCTGTTTTGTTTTGTTTTTTTTTGTGTTGAGGACTATTGTCCTATGGCCACTGTTTCATGTATCGCATGATTATTTGCGTTTTCCATCACAACGTTGAGAAAAAGTATAAATGACTAGGCCGACACGAATCTTCTCCGCTTATGCTCCAGGGGCGGGAACGAGCTTGAGATGGGCGTGGCAGTTCTTAGCGCATCTGCATCTGTTGTCCACGCTGCTGTCCACGATCGTAGAACAATAAATAGGCGGGCACACTCAACACCTCATCAATGGACACCTCACGCACAATCGTATCCGAAGTGTAGAACCAGCTGAAATGTGTTTTAAAGAATATAATTCAATTTTAAATACTTCAAACGCTGGATCGTTCTCATCAATTTTTGTACGCCAAGTCCACTTCGATGGGATGACTCACCGATGGGCATTGCGCAGCGAGCCGCGTCGATAGGTGACAAAGTGTCCGCTGTTCGCCTCGCCGGAATGCACGACAACCGCCAGCAGCCGGTATAGATTTTTGGGAAACATTGTGCCAAAGCACTCGCCCCCGGCGCCGCCGCCATTATTCATGGGCAGACTGGAGGAATACAGGGACATTGTGGAGCCCCAAGGAGTGCCCGCCTGTAGGGGAAAATAAAACGTGTTTTATCCTCTGCAGACAAATGGAAATTATTTATGTACAAATAATAAGTGAGTTCGAAGTTTTTATAATATTAAAGCTTGTATTTTTTTTGGTTTGGTGAACATATGTTGATAATTAAACATACATTTTCGATGAGAAGATGGTATAATATAATAGTTATATTATTATATTATATTGCTTTATTTGATATTGCAATTTTTCCCCAAAATGAAATGAATCACAGGTTGCTCAGAAACTCACCTGACTATTGAGATGCGGCTGCACGAAGCTGTAGGGCGCCATGGATAGACTCTCGGGAAAGTGTACGTAATCCTGTCGCTTGCACAGCTGCCCGGTGTTTAGCCAGATGGTGCGGGCAATATGAATGCAGAGGCACGCCGGCAGCTTGGCGAACGTAACGGATTTGGTGTGCATTGTTGTCTCGTTGCACGAATCGCATTTGACACCGCTCAGATCCTCGGAGGTGATGTACTCGCTTAACAGATGCCCCAAACTTAGTCCGGAACGACGCTGCTCGGGCAGGTTCAAGGTGACACTATCGAATTTATCATATCGCACTGCCGACTTGGAGCCGCAACCGTTGCAAACGATTTGGGCGCCCATGGCGCCCTGAAACGGATGCGCCACCTGACTGGGCATCATACTCGACCAAATGGACACGCGTCCAGGTCCACGATTAAGGCGTTCCAACGAGCGACACGAGCTCGAAACGCGTCGATTGAGACCGTCAATGTGCTGCAACTGCGACTGCTGCGACTGAGGTTGGCGAGGGCGCGACAGACGCTCGCCCCCCAGAATGGGTGAGCCATTCAGCGGCGGCTGTGGATTAATAAAATCCATTGCGGCAACTGCGGATTGATAGCCAAACGGCGAATGACCCGAAAATGATGCAGTCGCACCCGTTGGGGTTAAAATATCCGCCGACTCACGTTCGCAAACAGAGGCCGGAGAGTCGGGAGTATGCGCTTCGGAGCGCACCAGACGCTGCAGGTTGGTAGACTCGTCGTATTCCATATTTAGAAAATCAGAGAGCATGGCACTAGATGGCCGGTTAGGCTGGTCCCCAATCCGTTGACCCACAGCGGGCACATTGCGATAAGCCAGCGGCGTCATTGCGCCCGTATCATTAAAATCATTGCTAGCTGCTTCTGAAGCTGTTGTTAGGCCAGTTGGCAATAGCGCATCCGACAGGCAGCCCATTTGCTGTGGCCGCGTTGCCTCCTCCTCCAGTGACGACAAGAGCACATGGAACAGCTCATGTGCATCGTGCTCCTCCTGCGGTATGACCCAGCCAAGTGTGTTCAGTGCACGCAGCACTGCACCCGGTGAATGGGGATCACCGCGAAGTGTTGCATGCGTTCCATTTACCACCTCTAAGGTGCTCAGCATCGAGCTAATCAGGCTCTTGCGATCGGGCGTGGCGCCATTATACAATTGCAGCCAGGCAATAAACTGCGGGCAGGCAGCCAGCGCCTGCAGCAGTGTATTCAGAAAGCAGGTGCGCCCAAAATTGTGCAGTCCCGCGATTTGACCGCGACGTTGACGCAAACGGGAGCCTGAAAAATGCACCGGCGAATTCATACAGATTGTTTTATTAAATGTTTAATTGAATGTCTGTCAATCACTTACCTGATGGACCCCAAAAGACAAAAGCACCAACCACAGCGGCGACAGTGACACCGGCAGCCATCAATATCTTTTCACTTTCCATGTTGCAGTGGGTGGCAGGATGGCAAGGGAGTTATTGGTTGTGGTTGGTGGGGCACACAGCACTGTGGCTACAACATCGGTTGACATTAGCAAACACAAAACACTCTACACTTGGTGTGATGTGATGGTCGCCGTTGTTATTGTGGAGTGCGTTAGTTACTGCAGTTTACTGATTTTTTGTTCGTTTCTTATATGTGCTTAACAAAATTAACATTAGCCCGAAAAAAAAAATTCTGAAATTCTTCTATACTATTGAGTCTGTCGATTGTCTGATTAGTTTGTAGGGTTGCCACATTGTCGGGGTCTGCGCTGTGCTGTTACTGTTTTTGGCCGTACAGCAACGCTTGGCTTTTTAAATTAAAATGCTGCGACACAAACATATATTACCAAAAATAATGTAATGTATTTATTTAAAGCGGCAGCTTGTTTTTTTTTTATTTTCAAAATCACTAAACTAATATTAGACTGCGCTTTGTTCGTCTAACTGTTAATGTCGGTTTGTAAGAATGTGGCAACGCTTGTGCGGTCAGGCTAGTACGCTGCATAACACCAGCTGTGCCGAAGGCAAGATATTTATCCAGTTTATAAACAATAATTGTTAAGAACAAATATTATAGTGGAAGTCACGGGACACTCGAGGCACAAGTAACGTAAAGTTTAAAGGTAAGCTGTATGGCATTTAGGTGGTTAATGTTCCCACTTACTGATTTCATGCTATTACAAATTTGCTGAGCTGCATACACGCTTTTATTCTCGAATGTTGTGGAACATATGGGAACAACAACACAGCATTGCGAGCACAATAAACAAAGCTGGCCTGCGTTAGTTCAAATCGAAATTTGTACATTCATAAGATTATTACTCACATTACAATTTGGACTTCGAAAGCGCATGAAGCGTTCGCGGTAAAAAAAAATGTTTTAAATGTGCTGAAAACATAAAATTCCAAACTCCAAATTAAATTGTGCAAGTGTTTTTCGAGAATATAAAAAAATAAATTTGATATTTTCGATCTTGTTCTTATTGGAGGTAAGTTTATGTGGTGCTTGTGTTTTCATATCGATGTGTACTCGAAATTGTTGCAATAATTGTGCCATCCTCCCCAACCACCCAACCGCGCCGTCCTTGTGTCAAATTTAAAATACACACAACTACACACATCCCAGCATGCAAAGCTGCGCTGCTGCGCAATAGTCGAATTTTCGTCGTTTCTGTTTTCATTGGCTGCTTTATTATCGTCTCTTTGTTTATGTCGCCATTTCGTTGCGAGGGGCAGTTGTGCAATTTGCTCTGCTTCTCTGCGCTAATTTTGGAAACTGTGTCAGCACCACAGATTCAAATTCCAACATTTTATTTTACATGCATATATATTTCGAACTAGGTTACGAATTGTTCTTTACATATCCCTCCACCTCCACATCATTTTCTTCTGTGTGTGAGTGTTTGCGAACTGTAACTGCAAGGTGGTTGCTTGCCTTCATTACTGCTCTTTCTGTTTCTGTTTCTGTTTCTTTTTCTTTGTTGTCTCGCATACTCACACACAAACGTACACTTTTAACGGTTGTTGCCTTGCGTTGATTTTTAAAGTCGCATTTCGTCAGCATTAAGGGCAGAATGTACAACTCTGACTCTGACAGACAATATTCTATATCTTGCATGATCTGAATTGTTATCTCCCAATATATTGTTTCTCGCAATATATTCCATATTTTATTTGTAATATTTAAAGAACTGTAGAATTGCATCAGTTGTCCACTTTTTTTTTATTGATGTGCACGATAAAAATTGACCCTGAGCTGAGATGCAGTTTGACAAAAGTCTTTGCTTTGTGCTTCCTTCTGAATGCGGAAGCGAATCGCAATTACAACTTATAAGGAAAAACACGCTTTATTCCATATTTGCAGAAAACCAGTTGCACGACGAAAAAAAAATCAATTAAAAAAAAAGAAAAAAGATTGAAACAAAGGAAACCAACCAGCGCAGCGTAAAGCCATCTATTGGAAAGCAGCGAATATATCGCGTATATATATCCAGTGAAAATCAAAGTAATACGGAAAACATGGACTCCAAGGAGAACAATGAACAGCAACCGCAGAAGAATCAAGACAACGATTTGCGGCTCCGGACGGACAGCGAAAGCTCCACGGACAGCATGACGCGCTTCCTGATACCCAGCGTCGCCGGCAGCCCGCCCAAGGTGGTAACCATGGATGAAGTAGCCAGCATGTTCAAGAATCTCCAAAACATGGAACTAGCCCATGAGATAGCACTCAATCCCGAGTTTAAGCTGCAGCCATATGAGCCACCCCTGGACAGGTGAGTCATCCAGCTTGCTTTCTTATCTCCCATTACCTCTGTCCCGGAAATCTTATATATCTCCCTCCCTCTCACTCGCTCTCGCCCTAATTTACGGCTTACATTCCGCTTGCAGTATGGAGGGTCGCATCAAGACCATGGTGCACAAGGCATTTTGGGATATGCTTCGCGAGCAACTGGAACGTCAGCCGCCGTCATACGATCAGGCCATTCGATTGCTGGGCGAGATTAAGGAGGATTTTCCGCAGCTGTTGTCGGTGAAGAATGCAAGCGCTTTGGTTCGAATCAATGCGGCATTGGATGAGGCACTAATCAGACAGCAGGCGGAGAGGGGCACCTTGGATTTCAGGGCATATGCGAACTTTGTGATCCATCTGCTGTCCAGCATGTGTGCGCCGGCGCGAGATGAGACTGTGGCCAAGCTGCGCGAAATCGATGATGTTGTTGACACGTTCCGCGGCATATTGGAGTGCATGTCCCTCATGAAGCTGGACATGGCCAATTTTATGCTCTCCGTGGCCCGCAACGATATTGCTGCCAACTCTGTCGAATACGAGAAGCAAAAGTTTAGCAACTATTTGCGCGAGTTTCCTGGAAATGGTGAGTATATTGAGGCATCAGCTCTGGCAGCTCAATATTAATTGCCTTGTTTTCTTTTTAGTTGGTTTTCCGTCCACCGAGGATTGGCTGCAGCGCAATCGTGCTGGATGCAACAGCAACGACGACATCATCTACAATGCTTGCATGCAACTGCTGGACTATCCGGCTGACAAAGAATTTCCCGAACTGCTGCGCATCGACAAGGATCGCTTTGCGGGTCTCAGCTGGCGCGCACAACGACTAATCCTGTGCGCCTCGCTCATTTCAATAGCGCAAAGTGTGCCGGTTATATCGCAACGACGCGAGAATCGCATTAAACTGGCCCAGCAGCTGGAGGTGCTGGTGCAGCATGTAAAACAAAAGGAGTAAGTTGTTGCAATGTTGCAAAGTCATTGCATATATATACATATATAAATCTGTTATTAATGTGCTGCTTCTCATCACTAAAGTCAACTGAACGCTGCCATTGATAACTGCTATGAGCAGATACGCGCATTTATTAATACTTCACTAGCCAGCGAGGAGCTGCCCCCGCTTACCGAGTCCCAGGAGGCTCAGCTGAAAACTCAGGTGCTCCAGCTGACCAACAAGACGTCGCCCGTCCGCAGCCTAATGGGTAAGTGCCTGGCACCTGGTTAGATATGTGTCATTTTTCTAAAGCAATAATACGCAAATGTTTGTCTCAATTGTTGATAGACAAAACTCATATAAATATTTTCTGTTCTGATGCAAATGAAGCCAACTAATTGGGTGGTGTTACTTAACCCTCCTATTAATATGCTTCCTTGCTATTAAAATAATTACAAAAAACAATTCGAATTAAGGAAGACAAATTTTGTTTGTTTCTTTTTAATTGTGTGGAAGGTATTAATGTACATTGAAATAATGAAACCTTTCACTTTCAATTTATTGTAGCCAATCGCTTGGATGGCTTTGTGCGCGTCGCTTTGCGCTCCAATGGCAATATACCGCCGCCACCGCCCGGCTTCATTGACTATGCGGAGGAGCTGGTTGCATTCATTGCCTCGTTCCGTCGCCTCGTCTCCTACAATCATGCCGTCTTCGGCGAGTATTTTATGCAGCTGCTCAACAAGCAGCATTCGAACAGCGAAGAGCCTGTTGCCAGCAGCAGCAGCAACAATCTTTCGGCTGGTTTGGCCTAGAGAGGGAGACAGAGAAAAAGAGAGAGAGAGAGCGCGAGCAAACAAAATAGCGAAAGCATGAGAGAGATAGAAAGAGCGGAAGACGCAACAAATATGTATGTCTGCTGGTGGATAAAGCATTGGAAGCGCGAGCACGTCAAGTGCTGAAAATATAACTAGCTATATATCGTTTATATATATGTAACATACATAGCGGAAAATAACTCACAAAAATATGTGGAAAGCACTCGCAACCAACACTCGCCCAAAATCCCTTAACTGACCTGACGTAATAGTTAATTTTGTTATGTTTAATTGTTTAAGATATTGACAAACACAGAAAAACAACGATCATAACTATGATGCTATGGCCAAAAGCCAAGAGGAACAAATGAAAAATTGGGATAGATAAACAATGATCTTACAAACCCCAAACCTGTAGTGGGGTCTGTGCTGCGCTGGGCGTTTGTGATAGGAGGAGAACTACAAATATATAAAAGTACGGGAAACACACACGACAAAATGAACAACATGCTGAATGGGGCTAAAGAACGCCTGGGCAAGCTCACGCCCCCTTTTCCCACCCCATCCCCGATCATCATTACCACCAAAAACAAATAAAAATAAACAAAACCTTCAGTAACAGCAACAACTATTGGCAGCTGCAGGTTTATATATAAATATTAACAAAAATGTAATCTTCTTTACCATATCCTAAATAAAGGAAATGAGCTGTATTAACATTAGTTGTTAAGCCACTCTAATCAATGTCTATGCGTAACATTATATATATATATACATACGTATATGTATTTGTAAACATATGTACTCTACATGTACTATATATAGTTAATGGTTCTACTTATTGATCCACGTTTCATAATGTGCTAAGATCTAATCAAGATATATAATAATTTACCCATATACAAATCGCGTTCATTTTTATGAGCGCGTGCAATAAATTGCATCGAATTACTTGGAGAAACTTAAATGCGAATTGAAGTGTTTTTTTCTTATTGGAATAGCTGATACAATAGATGATAATATCAGCTAGGATTGGAAACTGGAGGGCAGTTTGTTAAGTACTATTGAATTAAACTAGGGTGCAGATCATATTTAGCTATACAGAAAGTAAATATTTTCTCGATTCGGAAGGCAGATGCTTTAACAACCTTTATATAGAGTCCACACTGTGGACCCAATTGGGTACCACAAGATAGAAAAAAAATCTGTGCGCAGTCCAGACACCAACCACACGGTTGTAGAACCGAATATCAAGCGAATAAGACGCTCAAGCAGTTCAGATGGTTCCAGAACCAAATAAGGCACCTAAGCAGTGCGTTGGAAGTGGAACATTGCTACTCGGCCGGCGGGTTGATGTCCCGTCTAAATGTGATGTGCGTATCGATGGAAGCTGTCTTCACTTATCGCTTAATGAACGTCGGCCAAGTGCAGCAATTACAACAGCAAAAGCCAGACCAGATGTGTGAATACGTATGCATATATATATATATACGAGTATATATATATATATATATATATATATATATATACCGTACGTGTATGTGAGTGTTGGCATAATAATAATAAAGAGAATAATAATAATCACGCCACTTGCTGTACTTTAGCACTTGAGCCTCCTCGTTGTTTGCCGACGCAGTTTCGAGCAGTTGATTGCCACACACTGTTGTTTGCCACGCCCCTTCCGTTGCACTTAACGCCCACATTTCAAGAACACCTCATCCTGATCGCCTTATCTCGCAACTGCTGCAATTGCTCTCTCCACCACATACGTATGTTGACTATACTACAAAGTATATATATATACTATATATATTTATGACTTGAATTCAACGTTTGGAGCGGTGCTATTTTTTTTTGTTTTTTTGTTGACGTCTTTATTGGTCTGATAAGAAATATGCCTTGTCAACTGAACGTCACCCCACTCTTTCCAAGCCCCTCGTACTCGCCAGCACTTGAAAGACTTCCAAGTACTGCCGTCTTCGTCATATGTAGAACAACCGAAAAGGGGGTGACGACCAAAGTCCATTAAAGCAGCTCCCATTTTCACTTGATATTAGTAAATTTCCACATCTTGCGGGCTGCTTCAACCAACAACATCATCGTTAATAATCATTACGAACCTAAGTCCAAACCAGCTTTACCAGTACTCCAACCAAGCACTACGGGGAAAAAACAAAACCACAGAAACCACAAAAAAAATTAGAATAATATCACACACAATAAGTTTTGAATGGTCGACCTTTAAATACGCTTTAAGAAAGTTGCTGACACGTCGTAGCTCAAATAAAGTTTTCTGGTAACTGCATAGAAAAGAAGCATGAACACACACATAAGTATATAAATATATATATATATACTTACATTGCATGATCAAGCCAATTAACCTCACAGCAAAGACTATACCCTGCATAAAGAAGAATTTATTAAGTATGTACAGACAACAAACAAGAATCTGATCGCCTGCATTTTTTTTTTTTTGGGAATTTATTCCAGGCACATACAAACACATATATATGTGTGTATGTATGCATGCTCACATATATAATTATTGACCTTCTCCTTAAATGCTTTCCACGAGACTCCCATTGCTTTGGAAGTCCCAAATGGCATTCCAGCTATGCAAGAGCATGCAGCTCTATAACCAAAATTGGGTTCGCTTCGAAATGCGCTCGGGCATACAAAATAAGCGAAAGCGAAATGAAAACGAAAGAGCAAGAATAACTGTTTTTGGTAAGCCGAAGTTAACATACCCTTCCCTTGCACAGTGAAAGAGATATATATGTACATATATATAATATAGAATGAAAAATACGATATTTAGCTAAATATTAAAGTTTCTTATGTATAAACTTATTTTTGCCGTGTTGTCGCTTTAAAATATGAAGAAGAAATTTAAGGTGTATGAGCAACATCAAATTACGTTTTTTGTTTGTTTATTTTTTTTTTGCCCCACTGTCATTAACATTAACATCGTCATTATCGATGCAATGAGCAAACAGGAACAGAGCCTCCGAGCCCAAAATACCAATAAGCATATAGAATTAGTATTGGAAATTTTGTAGAATTCGTCATTCACCGTCACCTTCGTCCCCTTTTATAACAGGCTGCCCATGCTTAAGCCGTGTATCTGTATGTGTGTGTGTGTGTGTGTGTCTGTGTTATCTATATCTATAAATAGGCCCTTCGCGGTAAAACACAACTGCTGAACTTTATACATACATACATACATACATATATTGAAGTGGCACCTTCTGGCACCAGGTGAGTTCTGCAGATAACGAAAACCGATTCGTTACTGTGCAATTTAATCACGAGCCAAACAACACCGCAACAGTGCTGTCTTCGATTAAAAAAAAATAAATAAATAAAAAATTGGCCACATATTGTGGCGTCATACACTGGGAAAAAAGAATTCCAGAATTTTGTACAGTCGCCAAACAAAACGAAATTGTACAAAATTACATTCCACTTATACACTTCAATTTGAAACCATGAGTTTCTCTGAATGCAGATACATTTATATGGGCGAACAGCAAATAGCACAAATAATCTTAAAAAAAAAAAAAAAAATCACAATTTGATATGCCATATCTCTATGATTTGCAGAACAAATAAAAACAAATTCCTCAATAGAGTAGAAGAATAGAATGGCTATTAAAAAAACAATATAATTAGACCATTCACCGGAAACCCTATCGCTCAACTTTGTAGCATTATATAGTATATATATATATATAGTATCAATGATTTGCACACAATATTTTTTTTTTAACTGCACCAATTGTTTTATGCCAAAGCAATTTCGATTATTTTATCCATTTGACAAATTCTACATTAACAATTTTCTGATTTTTCTTAAAATTTACCTGGCTAAGATTTCCAATTCTAATAAAAAATACGTTGGCAAACGTGAAGCAAATTTGCATATCCGATTAACTACAATAATACTCTGTAGAGTAGGCCAATAAGAAGATAGTCTTGTACGTCACACTGGTATCAATCAAAACAATATGTACGTTATCTCTCCGATTTACGATTCAGGCTATAGTAAAGTATAAAATATATATGCACATATATATAAAAACGCTTGGACTATTATAAAACGCAATCAAGTACAAAATTGTTAAGCACGATAAGGTCGGGCTGTAATTTTACTAACTCACCGATTTTGATTTGGGTAAACTTAATGGGGGAAAACTTTATCGATATAGAACATAGATCTAAGCAATCCAAAGTCCCAATCAATTTAGAGACGGCACTGCGAGATATCTTCACGTCTGGAAGCCTGCCAACTCGTTCGAGCAGATACCACACCATATAATACTACATTGTATGAGGGCTTATCGCTGTTGGAAAAAGTGGGGACTTTGGAATAGGAAATGGAACTGTTCGAGTCATCGTAAAATTGGGCCACAGCCTGCATACTCACACATGTATTAGAACGAGCGTGCTACAAATAATATGAAATGCCTTTTGTCTGATATTTTTTTAAGACCCCACCTCTGGCGGACATTATCTACCATTCGTAACGATAATAATTCACATTATTTTGGGTTTTACTTTATTATTATTATTTTTTTGTTGGTTTCTTCAGGTTTATTATTATTAATTTTCCATATAGTAATTAGTTTTGTGGTTTGTTAGAGCAAAAGTATTTAAGGTATATTTTTCATATATATAAAGCATAATTCATCATTATATCATCAGCTAAGATTAGGATACATATTAAGCATAATTAAAAAAAAAACATCAGTATTTTATATATCATTAAGCATGCAGCATAAGCGAGACTGATCAGAGACTGATCTCTCTTTCTTTTTCGCTAGCGAATCGATCTGGCTAGATCAATGACATATATATATATATATATAATTATATTATTCACGGAAGGGGCCATTACATATATACAATATATAGAGTGCATATATGTATGTGTATACATTTCTATGTACGTATATTTAGTATAATTCTTTCCGATTTTCTTTGTTATTTTTAGGCATATTCTCCACTCAGTGCATGTTTGACACATGGTCGCCAGGTGGCGCTTTCTTTATTTTTTAATTTAGCACAGCTAAAAATGTATAGAAAATTATTTAAAAAAAAGACTTTTACAACTACAACTTATATCAATATACATATATAAATGTGTGTATGCATGTGTGTGTGTATATAGGTGTGAAGTTGTGTTGTGGCGTGTGTGTGTGTGTGTGTATTACTTCAAATAAATATTTACAAAGCAAACGCGTGGGGCGGTGGTGGTTGGGGGGGGGGGGGGGGGGGTGGTGGTGGTTTAGGAGTGGCTGCCTTTCTCTAAAGTTTCATGTGGTAGATCTTACAAAAAAAAAAAAATGAAAAAATATTTAAAATTAAAAAGGTAAATAAGAAAATGAGCAGCACGTGAGAGGCGTTTATTATGGGGGTGTGGTGGGTGCGACGGTTATTATTATTCTTTTCTTTTTTTTTTTTGTTTTAGTGGTGCGAGGGGGGAGTTTACAACCGCTTCACATGCGATTTTCCCCCTCGCTGCCGCTTCCTGCTACACAATAATAAATTTACTGTCCAGTTGAGGACGCAGATGCTGGTGGTGCCGCTGAAGATTTGCTCTTGGAGGAGTTGTTGCTTTTGGCCATTGTTGGTGTTGTTGTTGTTGCTGCTGTTGCCGTCGGCTTGGAGTTTGTAGAGCCACTGACATAGGGTGTGGGTGTGGTGCTACTGTTGTCACTGGCTAGCGTCGACTGCTCGACATTTGTGCCCATCGACGAGTTGATGAAATTGATGTACTGATGCAGCTTCAAGGCGGCGATCAGCGAACTCAGATAGTCGTTGATGTTGCCCTGCTGGACCTGCTTGATCTGTCGGGAGACATTTCTATAGACGCGACGCGAGATCTTATTGGATAACCGGCCGACGGTCTGTACGGTGTGTAGTACTGGGTCCTCGCTGGCGGAAACTGGCACTGCAAAATTCGAAAAAAAAAACAAGAAAAAAGAGAAAGAAAAAAAAACAAAATGGTTTGAAAATGTTCTTTAAATGCGGTTGCAGTAATCGCCGCTCGGATATTGGAAATTGATGTGAATCCGAATTCGAATCAGAATCAGCAACAAATTTAAAATGTTCAATCGATCGATTATTGCATTTTGTTTGCTGCGTGCTGCTGGTGGCAGTGGTTTTGGTTTTGGTTGTGGAGTGGAGTGGAGTATGGTGGTGTGGTGTGGGTGGTGGTGGGGTGGTTAGTATAAGCTTCGAGGAGTTTTTGTGGTTTGCGGGTAAATAATAATTAATGTTTTAGTTTCGCTTGCTTACCATCAGCTTGTTGATTTCCCTATCGATAATGCCTACGATCTCTGGATTTCTTCTAACGTACTCAACAATTTCGGTTATGATTTTCAACGACATGGACAGAAATACCGTGGAGGCGGCTACTAAGAATCTAGTGTCAATCTCTTGATCATAGTCGGGCTCCCCAACAACAACAACTACAAGAGAGAGAAAGAGAGAGAGAGAGAGCAAAGAGAGATAACAGACGGAAGAGATAGAAGAATAGAGGATTGTTTTTTTTAAGCAAATTTTAGTCAACTCAGCATGCACAGCTTAAGTGGAATGTTTAATAAAAGGGCATAAGAGAGACGAGGGGCGGGGTGGGGAGGGAGTGGTGGTGGTGGTAAAATGGAGCCAGTTCTTATGTATATATTATAGCCCTTGGGTAAACTGTTTGAAGAGGGGGTGGGGGAGAAGGACTCGATGGTTTTATAGTTAAGCCCGCTAAGGTTTACTATATGTATTCCCCTGGGTTTAAGAGGTTTTCTTATAATTATAGATAAAATGCAACGGTTTTTATGGTTAAAAATTGTAGTTCGAAGTAAATATTTGATATATTTTAATCGATTGAGCAAATTTGAACATTTTGTTTATTATATCAAGACCAGTTTTTAGCTATTTATTTAGAGACTCAACCAAAATTCGGACAAAAACTATAACTATAAAGGCTCTCATAAATAATTCTTGAGCATTGATTGGAGGAATGTAAAATAATATATAAAAATTATATATATAACCTGAATATCTATGTTTTGAAACCCAATTGTTATTTAATGGTAAATTTTGAATAGTCGTGTTATAAATTAACAGAACGCATGCTTTTTGTTAGTCAGGTGTTGTTAGGGGGTGTTAGTGGCTCGAAGGGAGGGAAGGGCACACTTACTATCAGTCTTAGCGTTTCTGCCATTTTGCGCGACAGCGTTTTGTTTATTATCTGAGAATTAAAAATATTTACGATTTATATTTATAGCGAATGCGGGGGATTTCTTCGAACCAGACCAATAAATCCAAAAAAAAAAAGAAAAGGGAAAATAAAAAATGAAAATACCCACCCCAGACAAAAAAAAAGAATGAAAATAGATAAAGGCCCGATTCCATTCAATTATGATTGATGCAAGAAATGGAAATGCAATGTGAAATGAATTACTCACCATTATCCTCCTCGACATCCGAATCGCATTTGGGGAAATAGTATTCGAGCAGGCGCTCAGCGAGGGCTGTTGTGGTATCAACGCCATTGACGGCGAGGCTGCCATATTGTGTGGCAAGTACCTCGTTGGCCTTCTGCCAGGCTAGATCCTTGAGCGAGGCGGCCTTCTGCTGTCCGGCTGCCTTGAATTTCACTACACGCTCCAGATGCGGTTGCACCACATCAATAACCTTGTTCTTTGCCTGTGTGTAGATTTCCTGCGGCGTGTCCTTAATGATCGGCGCCTTAACCTCCAGCGACTCAATGCCCTTAACCAGTGTCTGATCCACATAGGCAATAGGTCGATCCAAGCGATTCACAATGGGTGCAGCTGTCGTCACTGCTCGGGCCACACAATCCTCGGCGGCATTTAAAGCCCAATTAAAGACGCGATTTTTGCCTAAAAACAAAAAATGTATGAAGAAAACATGCGTTAAACAGTTGAACTTTCTCGAAATGTGAACTACTTTTCAAAGTAAAAATCTAGAAACAATGAATCGAATAAAAAATTAATATATTGAAGAAAGCAATTTTGTTCACCTCTTTTATATTAATATAATATATAATATAATTCATATAATATATAATATTTATAATAACTATTATTTACAATTATTGAAAACATCAAACAAAATTGTAGGCAGTGTATATTTTATTTTGAGTAGCTATAATTCAAATGAGATAGCTTTTTGAAACTTGGGTTTTTTCCATAAAATATATAGTTGAATTTTTGGTATATCCATCAAGCAAAAATTTCTTGTGAAACAAACAATTTTGGATATATAAGTTATCTGTTTGCGCTTCTAAAAGTCTTAATCTGTGAGCAAACCATTTATATATATACGGCATATATATTTATATATATATATGTATAAATTTATATACATATATATATATATGTGGTACATAGCTAGAATTGAGCTCTGGCCTGCGGGCAAGTGATAAGCAGTCGGCGCCTCCCATCAACCGTCCACCATTCCCGTCTCTGCCCCCTGCCTTAGTTATCGGCACTTGGCGCTGTTGCGTGATTGATGATAAGCAACTGCGCAGTTGCTAGCAGAGACCCAGCACAGCACAGCACAGACGACAGGCTAGTTTTTGTTACTATAAAGTTGTAGTTGCAGCTATTAGCTGTATTCTGAGTTAGACTTTGATAGTTCGTCATCATCATCATCATCGGCAACAACTACAACAATGTGAGCTTTAAGAAAAAAAAAACGCAAACAAGTCGAAAGTCCAACTAGACACACATACAAATATATATATATACACACACACACACATAAATAAACGTTTCTCCACTCATTTCAAATTCACACACAGAGGGCCGGTGACTATTTGCAAATTATTTTTTTTTTTACAGCTGGCGCCCCCTGTTGGTCACACCATTTAATGCAATTTCCTAAGTTATTCATATCACACACACACACGCACATTATCATTCCACATTATTCAGATGTGTGCATTGAGTATATGTATGCGTGTGTAAAAAAACGTTCAAACTACGTGTTTGGCTGGCAAAAAAAAAATATAATAAATACAAATTATTTTTAAGTTATGTAAATTTTGTGTGATTTTGCACTTTGTACGCACTGCTGTGGCACGTCACGAGCAAAATAAAAGAATTTCGCCTGTCTTTGCGACAGCGGCAGGTCATGGTTGTTGTTGCTGTTGTTGTTGCATTTGCGTTTTATTGACTGTTGCGTCAATTGAGTTAAATTGGCAATTGCGCCGGTTCAATTAAAGTTTCGAGTTCGAGTTTTTGCGGCGAATTCGTCAAGCAATTTACTTTCAAAATGGCGAACTTTGCACTTAACGAAGTCGCGCTTTGGGCGTGCTAAGCAACGGTTTTCGCTTCGGTTTTGCGTTTTGGTTTCTATTTCGTTTCGTCAGTTGTCGGTTTGCCGTTACAATTTCGAACTGCAATTGGCAGTGTGCCGTTAGTTAACCGGCGGCATGCAGTAAAACCAGAGTTCAATGCACTCAAAGAGAGGCGAGCGAGCACATGGCCAATCTACGATTAGTTTCGTTTCTAGACTTACCCTTCACTTTGCCGTAGACATCTTGTGACTTATCCCACGCGGCATTTACAACGGGCAGCTTAATAATGCGCTCCAGCGACTCCAAATGGGGCAACAGATCCTTCGCATCCTTTGGCGCCTCAGAGGATTCTGTTATAGCGCTATGATTGTTCTTGGCGACGGCGGTAGCAATGCCGTTGCCAGTTGCGTTTTTCTGCTCTGCACTTGCCATGTTTCTTTCAATATTTCTTTTCTTTTCTTGCTTGATTTTCACTTTTTATTTTATGCTTTTTGCTTTGCACGGCACTTTTTTTTTGTCTTTTGTGGCACCAAAGAAAAAAAGGCTGACAATTGTGAGCGTGTGTGTATATGTCTATGTATGCGTGTTAATTCAACAGGCTAAAGAACTTATGAGGCCTGATACGATCTCTTGAACACTGGGCACGTCTTCTCGCTGGCACACTCAACGCGTTTCTGACTGATTTGCAAGCTGCGCGGCTGGTTTATTATGAAGGCCTCTCCTCCAGACGACGACGGCGACGACGTCGAAGAGCATGCGGCGAGCAAATGCCGATGCCTCAAAGCGAGTGTGAGCGTGCCAGTCACATAGCGCGAGCGATAGGGAGAAGCAGAGAGAGACCAACTGGCGCTCTCTTCGCTGCCTATTGAGTTTTGGACTTGCGGGCGCACCGACGCCTCTGACTCTACTCTGCTGCAATCGACTGCACTTGAGATACAGTGTGCGGCATAAGCATGCGACTATTGCTAACTGGAATGAGAACACAGCCCTTATGTGTGTGTGTGTGGGTTGATTTCAGTTTAACACTGTTTGCCAAGTTGCATCTTAGTTTGTAATTTAGCTTAAAATGTTAATTGAAGCGAATAACATATTATAATTGTTAGTGCTGATATAAATTAGCTAAAGGCTATGAAATTACTTGTTAACAAACTTAAATAAAATATACATTTGTGCATGTATATACATTTATTAATTTATTTATTAATACGCCGCTAACTGCCATGAGACACTGTGGCGATCGTCTCATACAAGAGGTATTGGTAAGTGTCGCATTGTTGTTACTTTGGACTTTAATTGAGTTTCAACATGTGAAAATGACGTTTCGAAATTGGTGTAATCAAATTAAGTGTTTATTTGCATTTTAAATGGGTGCCGACTAAAACGGTGGGTAGACTGAGGGAGGCGGAAGACAGTCAGTATGCAATTCCAATTGCAATTTGCATAATTGGAATCACATAAAGATTCGGAACGTGTATATATATGTGAGAATTCCAACCAGGCGCAGCCGATCGGTGGATCAAAGAGCGAAGAGCGAGAGAGTCAGAGAGAGAGAGAGAGGGAGAGAGTGTATGGTGAAAGAGAGTGAGAGTGAGAGATGCGTGATGCTTGACAACTAGATTAACATGCTGCCAGTGCCCCCGCCGCCGTCGTCGCACTCCCCAGCACTCGGCACAGTGCACCAACAGAAATTTCGAATAGAATTTATTATCAATTGTTTTGTTTGTGTGCGTGCGAAAACTTTGACCCCCCGCCAGAATTCATGCTGGTACATAAGTTGTCTAAGTACATACATACATATATACATACGTACACGCTTACATATGTATATGTATATGTATATGTATGTTTGTAGCCCCCGATAAGAACTGCATTCGCTTGGCTCACACTAGGCAGATCATGTCATCACTGCTGGGTATATGGCGCCATTAGCCTAGACTCTAGGCCCTACAGCATATATGTACATGGGTACCTATGCACGTAACATTTGATCAGCTCAATGTAATTCCAGTGCACAGTTCCAAAGTTCACGCAACGGGTGCTGACTAAATGTACGTGGAAATAAAGTAAGATTGCTCAAGTCACCAATGACCGGCTAACGGATACCCCATAACCAGATGCGGATATCACTTTCTACATCAGACTTTGGAAATTGTTTCAATTTGTTTACTAATTGAAACAAACCACCCGCCCCAACCGATAAATAAAGAATTATGTGGAGATATGTTAGTAGAAAACGGAAAAGAAAAGAAATGGGGTACAGAGTATAAAAGAGTATAAGTAAACGAACAGTCAAAGGCGTCTGGCCGTTGTAATGATAAGCCATCCGCTCCAGACACAGGCCCTAAATGGTCAACCCCATGCAATCAGTCAGGCGTCTGTGGCGTGGCCCACTTCCCCACCAACCAGCAAACCAACTAATTGTTTGGGCGTGTATCAAAGATGAATCCAAAGTTCAGCTTTTCTCATTTTTGTAACTTTTGTCAGGTGCTAATTGGGCTTATCGCCCACATATCAATGATATCAATGCTAATCGTCGGAATAGTAGTTTGTCATCTAGTCGACTTTGAGCCTCGCCAATCTCACAGTTGTTAATTACATTGTGTGCCATTAGTGAGTAATATGTGTGTGCCTGTTAATTATGTGCACCATTGTAAATCATTTCAAACTTACTCGCTTTATCGTAACTGTTTATGATCAGCTTTAATAACACCAACAAACTGTAAATCTAAACACGCTCAAATATTCGATGGTTAAATATTTAGTTTAGCCACAACTTGTTTTTATTATGCCTAATAACTGTTGAGCTAGACTATCTGGGAATTGCGACGCAAACTATCCCTTCTTATCCCCCTTTTACATTCCTTATACATATATATATATACATATGTATATATAAATGTATATATTTGTATACCACATGCAGTCAGATCGGTCCAAAAAAGCATTGCGTTGTCGGTTGTTGACACTCATCGCTCTTATCGTGCCACATATAAGTATGTGCACACATATCTTATATAGAGTCCAGAGTATGTAAAGTCCAGAGTTTAGTCTCATCTCGTATTCATGTGCTTGTGGTTCTACAGACATGTGATGCAGTCGTTTCCAGAATCTGATCAACACAATCTTTGCAATCTTTGGTCTACCTGCATATATTGTATCCCTAATCCATCTTATTATAGTAAATTCTTCTTCATTCTGCTATTCGAAAACCTTATCAAATTTATCCATAGAAATGGGAAATGGAATAATTAAAATATGGTTTTTACTTCTATATATACATATAACTGCCTCTGTAACCCAACGCAAGCGCTGTTAAAGTACAGTTGCAGTTAGTTTCAAGTGTTAAAGTTCAGTGCTTTGTATGTTTAATCAAATGTGTCAAAAACAAAAATACAAAATAATAAAAAAAAAAAATCATTTAGTATGATGATAAATGTGCACTTTGCACAGGAATCTACGACATTCACTACTGTTATTCATGCGTAAGTTGGATGACTCGTTGTACCCAATTGTGTTCCTATTCTTTTCTTACCAGACGCTATCGCTCTATTAAAAAATAATAATAATAATAAAAAATAAGGCAAAATGTACCCAAATGAACATTTTTGTACATTTCTGATTGCTGTTCCGATAAGCTTGTTAAATAATCTTTTATTTTTGTGCCTTTGTTGTGCTTATCGTAATGGTGAATAAATACTTTCAGCCTTCTCTGTGTGAATACAAATTGTTAGAGATATAGAGATCTGCATAGGTATTCTCGAATTGACCGAGTCTATGGATAACAAATGTTTTTGTTCCCGGAAACATCGAGATCTTTATAGAAACAGACTTGCAAAGTGCAAGAAAGATAAAGTATGGCCCAAATTGCCAAGGTATGCGTTGTATAGCAGTCGATGCATGATTGGATCCATAAATACAATTCCAATTTGAAGGTTAGTCTTTAAAATATATGTATGTATGTAGATGTTGTTTTATTCTTCTTCTGTGTAGAATCCAAGTGTTGTTTTTTGTTTCTTCACAACCAGTTCTTGTGCAAAGAAATAGGAAACCTTGGGTAAACTGCACACAAAGTAAAGTGAGGCATATTTATGTACTTAATTATAATTATTGTTGCCAAGACATGATTTTCCAAAGACTCTCGTTGCTAGCTTGGGTATATTTATGAAAACAGCTGCATAACCTACACAGAAAACAGAAAAGTGTAAAACACATATCGATTAAACGGTAATCGTCAAGTACTTGATGGGGTCCTTCTGCGCCATGCTTAATACATTAGTATGTAGTTTCACATGCTGTGCAGTCTGACTCCCTCTTTCCTCTTTCTCGCTCTCTCTCTCTCTCTCTATTTCGCTCTTCATCTCTCTGTGTTTGCCTGGCCTCTTAAAATGTTAAACGGAATTCGTCATAAAGCAGACCGACCACAAGAGAAACAAGCCACACAATAAAAAAAAACAAAAACCAGACACTTGGACTTTGAACGCTCTACGTGTCGCTGTCGGCGTCGTCGTTGTCGTCTGCGTGGCTAATGACGACGACGCAACAGCAGCAGCGACCGCGATGTCGACGCCGTTGAGTAGCGTTGAGAAAATTCGATGAGTGGAAGCATGAGAATAAAACTAGAATAAAACGAACTCTTTTTGTTCTTTAACTAAATTTAGACAAGTTGGTGCTGCGAGCAAAGACCAACTCTTGGCATACGTCATTTCAAACATGCAAACATGAATATGTATGTATGCATGCCAGTTGCCATGTTGGGGGTACAGTTTGACATGCCACACACTCGTCCACAATTTACGCATTGATGCTCCACATATGTGCCGATCAACAGCAGATCAACGAGTGCAAATGTACTGCGAACACACACACACATGCAGGCACACAGCAGATGCACAGACGAGTCAGATGGTAAATTGTTTTTGCATGCTGTTGTTGTCTCTGTGCAAGCTTTTAGTTCGCTCCAATGACAAACTGTTAAATATCATAGTGTGTACTACAAACACACACGTACATATTTGCCGACTGCGCTGAACTTTGAGTTTGAGCATGTTAAAAGCTGTTCTTGTTGTTGTTGTTTTTACCGTTCCGTTGGATTTTTGTTTTCAGCTTCTTTTTTCGACGCTGTTGCTGTATAAATGCTTGCTTTTGTCTATTTTAATAATCTATTAGTTTATATGCGCAAGCTTTTTTTAATTTCATTATTTTTTTTTCGTTTGTTTGCTAAAAACACAACCTTGATCTTTTATTTATGGACGTGCGAGTTCTACAACTGTGCGTGTGTGTGTATGTGTGTTGTTCTTGAAATGCACCAATAAACAAGATGTGATATGATCCGACTTTCAAATGTATTGAACTGAAATATAAGATCGTATGTAGTTGTAACTAGAGAGACAAATGCAGCTTGGCGCAGTTTCTGCGATTTCAGAAAATCCATTCGGTAGTAAATAGATTATAGATAGGAAATACCATTAGGCATTAATTTGATTTAAATTTATTTACATTTTGCAGTAGTCGCAATTCACAGTACAATCACAATAAATTATTAAATCTGTCAAAGTTTGTAGCCAGGACAGGACCTATTTTATATATATATGTATATATATATATATAATGATAATGTTGTAATTGAGTTAGGAATATGTCAAGCTGTCGCTGGGAAAATGCTCAGCTGTTGACCCCGTTATCGGCCTGCAATTAAAGCAGGCTTCAAGTTGAGCAAGTCGCGAGTCCTGTCAGAGTTGAAAATGGACAACGAGACAGTAGACATGATGCGGGACAGTGGCGCATCGGGTGCTTCGTTGCTCAGTAAATCGAATCCGGTCTTCTGTTGCTATTTGGTTTGGAGCACTGTGCTTATCATTAAGATGCTGCTGATGACCCTGTTGACGGCCCGTCAGCGCTTCAAGACCAAAGCGGTTGCCAATCCCGAGGACATGCGGATGAACCGCGCCGACGAGGTCCGCTTCAATGATGCCAACGTGGAGCGCGTGCGTCGGTGAGTAAAAAAACATATTGTAATAATATTTATAATATCAATAAAATACACGCAATAGTTCGTTTGCTTGCTAATTACTCTCACTCTCGTTGGATCGACAAAAAAACAATCAAACAAACAAACTGTAAAATCTAGTTCAAACAAGTGCGACATTTTTTCACTTTCGTCTGTCTATCTGCTATTCGACTTCCTTTGCAGGGTACTAACTGTGTTTGTCACGCTTCTTATGCTTTATTCGCTCATTCGCATGACAAGCGCAGATTCGTTTCGACCATCATGCAAATGTGTAGTGCAGTGTGTGGGACACACTACGAACTACACAAGCTACAGCTTGCTGTATTATTATTATTATTATAATTGACACATATCAATTTATTTCAATTATAATCATTTCACATTCATCATGCATGTCGTGTATGGACCCCCCAAACTTTCAATTGACTTTTGTTTATTTTCAGTGCTCATCGCAACGATTTGGAGAATATTCTGCCCTTCTTACTATTGACGCTCGCCTACGTCTCGTGCGGCCCCCATCCCCTCGCCGCTAAACTGCTCATACGCATCGGGGCCAGTGCACGTCTTCTGCACACTTTGGTCTACGCGGTGTTTCCAATGCCGCAACCGACTCGTGCGATTAGCTTCTTTATCACATTTTCCATTATGATCTACGAGGCTGTCTATGTGCTCCTCTGCTCCGTCAAGTATATCTAAGCGGAGAGGGGCAACTGGGGGAAAGGGTCAGTTTGATGAGTCGTTTACATTTTTATTTATTATTTATAAGTTTATATCTGCCCAGTCACCTAGTCTTGAACTACTCCAATCACACACACACACACACACACAAACACAGAGACACATAATATTTGAAACCAGTTTGGCGAGTTGTTTGGCTTTTGAAGCCATTTGCGTATTTTTGATCTGCGCAGCAAATCATTTGCCAAAGTTCGCTCTAGAAGCATAGACCACAACTCGCACGTATACACATACACTCGTAACACACACATAGACACACACACACACAAACGAGAACTCCTCGAAATGTCCTCTAGTCATATGAATAGCAGTAGTAGTAGTAGTAATAGTAATAATAACAGCACAATGGATCTGCTCACTTTGGAAAATCCAGTGTTCTGTTGCTATCTCTTTTGGGCCACTGTGCTGGTGGTGAAGATGCTGCTGATGTCTCTGCTGACGGCGCTGCAACGCTTTCGCTACAAGGTGAGTTCAATTCCAGTGCATTAGATATAGAAAATTCAACTCATTCCCCACTCATTCACACACAATCCATTCCATTCGTTCCACAGCTGCTGGGTCTGGTGCCATTGGCGTTGCGGCGAAAGGTAAAACACTCGCCACATCCACTCATTCCATGAAGCAGTTATTTTCATTGCATTTCCCTCACGGATCTTCACTTTCGCTCTCGCTCCGCTCGCTGCGGTTACGTATTGGAAGTGGAAGTCGGTGTGAGCCACTATTTGCCTTCCCATGAGCACAGTCCATTTATTTCATTTATGAATTGTCACTAGAACGTTGAGTTCTTCGCTTTCAGGTGTTCCCCAATGAGGAGGATCTGTTCTTCAAGAATATCGAAGTACAATTCGATGATCCACGCGTGGAACGCGTGCGCAGGTGTGTGGCATCAAGTGGATCAAGCATGTGCGAAAAATCATCTCATTTCTTCTCTCTCCCTCTCTCTATTTAGAGCGCATCGCAACGACATGGAGAACATTCTGCCATACTTCATTATGGCATTGGTATACGTGTGCACCAATCCCAATCCTATGATCGCCTGTAATCTGTTCCGTCTGGCTGCCATTGCACGCATTGTTCACACGCTCGTCTACGCCGTGGTTGCAGTGCCGCAACCGTCACGTATTCTTGCCTTTGCCACCATGCTGATCATCACCTTCTACATGGCAGCTGTGGTTGCATTGCGTACGCTTCGCTTTATTTGAATTTTAAATAATGGCGCCATTTGTAACTGCGCATTTGCCAGGGTGGCGGCAAACATAAAACTTTTATAGGTCCAGGGTTGCCGATTACTAGTAAAACTAAATAAATTGAAGAGCAAGTTAACTGTTATTGTTATCAGACGTCACAGCTACGTTACCTTGTACCATGAATACGTAGTTACAAAATGTAAACACAGATTTGGTTTCAACAATTTTGGTTTTGGTTTATATTTCGCCATTAATTTAACTATAATTAATTTGAGATACAGCTAAAGAGAAGAAAAACAAATAAAAAAAAAACGAGATGTTTAAGTTTACGGGTTAGTTAGCCATTGCTGGCATATTCTAAGTACAGCGCCCAGCTTGATTCTTTAGATATTGAAGCCCGAATCGCGCATGCATTTTTTATGCGCCTCAATCAGCTTTGTGCAGTTCTCCTCGCCGTTCTCCATAATACTGCAAGCAAAAAGGAATAAGCAAATAATTATTGTTGCGTCACTTTCTCCCTCTGTTTCTGTCTCTCTCGCTCTTACCATTGGTCACGTGCACGTTTGGTTTCAGGACAGGCGCAGCAGGCTTTGCATTTGGGCTTGTCGCCGGCGGCGGCCGCATCTGTGGCCTTGGACGATGGCGCTGCTGCGGTCGCAACGACTTCGACTCCCTTCGACGAATTGCTGCCCATTGTGTGTGTTTAGCGGAAACTGCTGCCGTGCGATTTATGTGAAACTATGCACCTTTGCTTGTTTTGTTTATGTAATAAATCTTAACAAAGTTTGCAATATATATGCGAGGCTTTATTTCACCACAACTGATGGATAGCAAATTCAAGTTCACACACACACATGCAGACGTACAATAACAGCTGTGCTGCTGCCTATCGATAGGCAGCGTTGCATCGCACGTGCTGCAATGCAAGCAACTTATCGATGCAAGCAAATTTCGGCAATGTTTATAGAAAATGTGCGTAAATTCCTTAATTACAAATTGGACTATATTCTATATAAAATATATATATATATCTGTCTGCTATGCGCGAACTTAACTGTCGACCCATTTATCGATATGCAAGCAAGTATTTTTTGACAACTTTGTTTGTTGGTGTGTTAATAACTAAGCACAGTTTATGGTAAGAACAATAATATATATACAATTTACGTGGTCTCCATTTGCTGGGTATTTTTCGCTTTACTGGTGCTGCTGCTTGTGGATGCTGTTTCTGTCTCTGCAGTCGGCTGCTTTAACCGTTGTAGCATGTTGAATGAGACCAGATCCAGTTTTAAATGTTGCACGCTCAAAGCGCTGCCATCCCAATCGAACAGCACCTTCAATTTCGCCGCATCACACAGATTTAGCAATTCTATCAGCGACATGGAAACAGTTAGTTATTGTAAATACCCTAGCAAAAAAAAAAAACTCACCCATGCCACCGCTTTGGTATTCATTGCGCTCCTTTTCCAGGGTGATTCGGATGACATCCTGTCGCGCCGCATGCTGATTGGCCCGATTTTTGCCAATCGATTGCTTTAATGCAATCTGTTCCAGTTCGTCATCGAATCGTTGGAAATACAACGCAATCAAATCTTCAAATTCCTGTGCACTCAATGGCTCTGTGCGTCCCTCCTCGATGTGGCCCAGGAACCAGCTCAGCTTTTCGCCCATTATATTGCTCTTGATTGCATGCCCCATACGGACTTTGTGTTTGTTGTTCTGTCGGCGCGCCTTATTGCCCAACGCCTTGGTTTTGCGACTGTTGGGATGTTTGCATTTCTGCAACTCCTTGCGTAAGTTCGTCTGCAATAACAAAATGCAATTACCTACTACAATATTTATATACAAACTTAATGCGACTTGCCATTTTTGCTGAGCACGTTTCTGGTTTTAATTTGTTTTGGCACAGCTGTTGGTGGTTATCGATATTGTGACTCATCGCATGTGGCGATATTTAACGTTAGATGGCGCCAGCGCAACGATCGCTATGCATTTATCATATAATTCGAACAGCCATTAAAAGTTATGATTTTTGTAAATGACCAAAGCATTTTGAATTTTAAATTATTTAAGCATGTTTCATTTTTGGCAGGGCAACAACCAACTTTCGCACAGATGTTAAGCGCTATCGAAACGCTATCGCTTGACGGCAGATGGCGCCAGCGAATCGATCAGCACCACCTGGCAAACAGCTGACTGACTAAATGCAAAACAAACTCGATTGCTTAGAACGCGGCCATAAGTTCGCTCGATAAGGGCGATCATTAGGAAGGAGGGCAATTTGAGTTGAGTGCATTCTCAACGACCGAACGCGTCGCAGCATTTCCAGGTACTGTATTTGTCGTCGTCGTGTGCTCAAAGCGTCAGCAAGCTTATACAAATATCTTTAACATTTGTTCGTTTTCAGGCCATTCCCACGCTTTATCTGCCATACACACCCACAATAATGGCAATGGCAACACATTTGCTCCGAAATGCAAGCACACTTTGGCTGCTTCGAAACTGTCGTCGCTCGCGGCCTCTCACTGTGAGTATTTTCCCATTTTTATTTGCAAAGCAAAAAAATTCTTCCTCCATTGAAGTTCGGAAAGCGACGACAATCGACAATGTCGTGAAGTTCAGCGATGTGTTTTGTGTTATGTAATCAAATTCGCACAACAAGTGGGCAATTCGAATGGCGACTGCTGCACGAGTGCGAACGCAACAGCATGCTTCGCCACGCACATCACAGCAACAGGTGCGAGCGAAAGGGGTGCAGAGAGCAAACGAGAAACAGAGACATAGAAAGAGAGAGAGAGAGAGAGAGAGAGAGAGCGCTGCTCGCTACTGTTGTTGCACGACTCTCGACAGAGGGCGCATTTTGCTGCTGGTGGCGGAGCGAGTAATTAATTTGCAATGAAAATTATAATCGCCTTGTGTAGTTATCTCTGATCGCATCAAGAAGATCCATATGTATATATATATATATATATATGGCTACATCTGGTTAATCAGCCCTATTTGTTGAGGCTTTTGCATCTATGCTGATAACAATCGCTTCATTTTTATTGCAATATTAATATTCAACAGATTATTTTTTTATTATTTTTTTAATTATTCTTGAAAGTTAAATTTTGGAACATTAAAAGGGTATTTAATGTTCGGGTAGACCGATGTAAACAACTCCATTCATTCATTCTTCACTTGACTTCTTCCTATCAATTTGCATTTTGGATTTCGATCCCGAGCTAAAATTTGTTTTTGTTGTTCTTTTTTTCTGGTCTCGCAGCTGGCTCGCTGCCTGCATTTGACGCCCTGCGTGGAGAAGAAGGTGGCCTTCCATCTGAGCGACATTGGTGAGGGCATACGGGAGGTGACCGTCAAGGAGTGGTTCGTCAAGGTGGGCGACACCGTCGAGCAGTTCGACAATCTGTGCGAGGTGCAATCGGATAAGGCTTCGGTGACGATCACCAGTCGCTACGATGGCAAGATCACCCAGATTTTTCACAGCATCGATGAGCTGGCTCTGGTCGGAAAACCACTGCTCGAATTTGAAGTCGCCGATGAGGATGAGGGCGAGAGTAGTACCAGCAGTAGCGATAGCTCCGACAGTGATGCGGCTCCAGCCGCAGCCTGCGGCGCTTCAACTGGATGTGCAGCAGCAGCAGCAGCAGCAGCAGCAGCAGCATCTAGTGCACGGCACATAACGCCTGCTACACCCGCTGTGCGTCGACTAGCCAAGGAGAACCGGTTGGATCTGGCTCAGGTGCCGCCAACGGGCAGAAATGGCCGTGTGCTCAAGGGCGATGTGCTGGAGTATTTGGGCAAAGTGCCCAAGGGCACAAATGTGCCCCATCCCACCAATTTACCCAGAGAAGTGGCTGCTACAGCCGCTGCTCCAGCTGCAGTGCCGCCCGTGCCGGCGCCAGCGGATCGTGTGGAGGTGCTCAAGGGCGTACGCAAGGCCATGCTCAAGACTATGACGATATCGCAGGTGAGTACGGCTATAGCTGAGATACCATCAAGTACATGTATATATATACATATATATATATATATTCCTAATCATAGTCGTAGCCATCTGTCCGTCGGTACACTATTTTAAAGCTAACTTTTTGAATTTTGATATATATGGTTATTTTTTGTAAATATTATATAGCTGCCATCGGAACAATCCGTCGAAAGATGCGTTTTTGGTTGTGAGATCAAGATAATATATTCAAATATAATTTCACACTTTCCTGATACTAAAGAACTCCACAAATGTGGACGATTTCAGTTTACAGCAAATCTAAATAAAATTTGTTTTGAACTTCGGCCATAAAAATTGAGATATCAGCAAATTCAAGTCCTTATCCGATCTCTCCATGTATTTCCGTTCCTAAGGTTAGAAAACATAGATTAGGTTTATATATATATATAAATATATTTTTCATTTGAATTCTTCAGCTGTTTAGTTGCTTCAATTTGTCTAATTATTTCTCTGTGCCGCACAGCAAATTCCGCAATTTGCTTACAGTGATGAGATCGATATGTCGAGTCTGATCAAGTTTCGGGCCCAACTGCAGCTGGCTGCAAAGGAGCAGGGTTTGCCCAAGCTGACCTTCATGCCGTTCTGCATCAAGGCAGCGAGCATTGCCTTGACCAAGTATCCGATATTGAACAGCTCACTGGATTTGGCCAGCGAGTCGGTTGTGTATAAGGGGTCGCACAACATAAGCGTTGCCATCGATACGCCTCAGGGTCTGGTGGTGCCCAGCATTAAGAATTGTCAGGCCAAGAGCATTGTACAGATTGCCAAGGATCTGAATGCGCTCGTTGAGCGTGGACGCACTGGCACACTGACGCCAGCAGATTTTGCTGACGGCACCTTTGCCCTATCCAACATTGGCTCAGTAAGTAAATTGATATTCCTGTAGTTGATGTGGTTTGTTAATGGATAACTGCTTTTCTAGGTGGGCGGCACTTATACGCATCCTCGCATCATGTCGCCCCAGGTGGCAATTGGGGCGATGGGCAAAACGATGGTGAAGCCGCGATTCAACGACAAGGACGAGTTGGTCAAGGCGTATATTATGAGTGTCAGTTGGTCCGCTGATCATCGGGTGATTGACGGCGTCACCATTGCCCGTTTCTCCAATGTGTGGAAGGAGCACTTGGAGCAGCCGGCACTATTCTTGCTACATTGAAGCATCGACTCCAACTGCTGCTGCCACAGCTCAATGATCAACCGTTAAGGCTGTTCTCTTGCATTTATTTACAAAGAAAATCAAAAACAAAACAAATAATTTTACAACAACAAGCAACAACTGGCCGCCATGTGACGCACTTTTCCTAAAACTGCCACCAACTATATCCAGAATGTGCATTTATAGCAGGCGCCACTTTTACTGGCTCCTCGACTCTTTTTTTTTTTGTTTAGCTTTAAGCTTTGGGCGGGCATGGTCGGTTTACCGTTATACTTTCTCTTTAATTGCATTTATGTGGCATTTGCACACACAAAAAAAAAAAAAAACAAAACCAAAACCAAAACAAAAACAAAAATTAATTCTTAGTTCACTTATGTTGTAGTTTTTAATGCTGCTTACAGTCTAACTGTATATTGTTCATTTTAAATATATATTTGATGTACTCATGTTGTATGTGCCTTGTGTCTTCCTATAAACATCCAATTCAATTCAATTCAATTCAATTCATGTAAAGTCAAATGACCTCCGAGTATCAGTGATGCGAAAGTGGCTCGATTTACCTAGAGAAATACTTTTGCCAAAATCAATCTGATTCAGATAATGATAATATGAAATACGTGCATGAATACGTGTTTATTTAGGTTTATTTTTATTTTAGCTGGACTCGCAGTGCTTTCAACTCAATTTCCAGCTGTAGCTATAACTGTAAACCGCACACACTCTTCTATTTATGTATGTGCTTGTGTTTGTCGGCGTTGTACAGCATTGGAACACACGTGGCTGACTGGCTGGCAGCTGTGTCATGCGCAGTGACTGGAAGCGGAATCCAACAAGTGCGGCACGGCAAATGGAAAAAAGTGGCTAAGCGCCAAATGGCCGAGCTGGCGCGCGCACGCCATTTCCAGTCTGTTTAGCGTCCATTGAACGCGTATAGGAATTTTAACATCAGCGGTCGCACAACACCAACTTACAAATAACTCACCACAATTCACCACACACAGTGGGGCCAGCGTCCTGGATGCCCATTAGTCACAGTCACATCAGTTACACCATGGACAGTGCGCAGTGCAGACGTTAAAAGTTCCAAACAAAATATAAGTCCATATTTTGTAGTAGAATTGCTGCACATAGAGAGAAACACTCAAATTGTTTTAAGCAAATTAAAAACGCAGTAAAAACGCAAACGGTTTTATGTATTAAGTGACCGAGTACTATTTATTTATTTTTTTAAGTGTGTAAACTGTTCTTTTGCACTCGTGCTACTTTTGTGTGACTTTTGCTTGCATGGCGCGTGTTTCGCTGTTAAAGACTACACTGTTCACCCCCTGCTGCGCCAATGCAGCGCAACAATTGCAATAAAATAATGTTGACGCACTGATCAACGTCAACAAGCGGAGAGACAACAATCGACAATCGACAATCGCCTGACGAAACTGGTAAGTAGCGTAATGCAAAAATAATGCTATGATATCCATGATACATGGACACATACAGACACACACAGAGTCAGCCCCCTATTTGTGGATGTGTGTGTGTGTGTGTGTATACTACAACAAAAATAACATCAGTTCGGGTATCGACACATCTATTGCTGCTGGTGCTGCTGCTGCTGCTGTTGTTTTTACTACTGCTTTCGCTGTTCTTACTGCTGCTGCTGCTGCTTAACGATTTTTCCAGTGACCTTGTTGCGTACGCGAACGCCCGCTGCGTATTATTGTGTGTGTGTGTGAGGGAGTGAGCCGTATTCAGTGCGTATGTGTGTGTGTGTGTGTCATTGTTACTTTAACTGCTGCTGGCGCTGCTTAGCCTTGTCAATCCACCTCAGCTCAACCCACCTCACCTGCGATGAGTATTTTTGGAAGACCCAGCTGTCACCGCAAAACGGTCTTCATTTTTATTTTCCCCACAAATATATTGTTCGTTTGTAGCACACTTTTCAGCGCATTTCACATGAATTCACGACAATTCTCTCTCTCTCTCTTGTGTGTGTGTGTGTGTGTGTGTGTGTGTATCTTGAGTTTGAGTTTGTTGTTTTCTAATTCCAATGAATTTTTAAAACCGAATTTCATGTGTCTTGTCCAATTTGCGCTGCTGCTTGCTTTATTTACGGTCTGTACTATTTGTGTGCTTGTGTGTATATATGTGTGTGTGTGTGAGAGTGTGATAAGCGTATACAGCTTTGCTGTCATTCAGCCAGAATAGCAGCACATTTTGTGGCCTTGATGGTGATGTGTCTCCGCTCTATTGGTTTTTCTTTTTTTTATTTCTGTCTGTAGCTTTCCTTTTTTCTATTATTTTCCGCTCTCTTTCTGATTTTGTCTCTGACCATAACGCAATGCAATTGGCGAGCCTTTTATCGATTTTATGTTGCTCCAGCAGCAGCTAACAACTGGGCACGTGCGAGCCAACAACAACAACAAGTCATTCACACCACTTTAGATTCCCTAGCCACATACATATGTATACATATGTGTAAGCTGAGTCGCACAGCGTTAAATTAATTGAAAAAGCAACGGCCGAGAGACGTTGCCTCAACACTCGAGTCCATAAGTAAGTGGCCCATAGCGAAGACGGGGACGGAGCTTTGTCCTTTGTCCTTTAAAGCAGAACCGTTGACGTGCAGTTGATTTAACTGTGCATGCTTTTCTGCTGCACTTAAGCCACAAAAAACAGACAGACAGAGAAAACGTGGACTGCCGCACAGACGGACAAAGAAAGAAGCAAACAAGCAAACAAGGGACACACAAAGAGCATACACTTTCCAACATAAATAACTACATGCTACACACACTGTATTCAAGCAAATGCAACTTACACATTTTCTTTTTTTTGGTTTTTTAATTTCCCCTAAGCTATGAAAAAGTTCCTTGTCGTGGTTTGTGCTGTTTATGTCTAAAATTGCCTTCAATTGCAGAAAAATATATATTTTTTTTATATATTCTTTATTTTTAATCAAAAGTCTCCAAAGTTAAGGCAACACAAATATTAATGGTAAAGCTTGGTCAAGACCACAAGTTACTCACAAATGATTTCCAGCCGGAATACCGCTTTACTTTTGTTTTTGCTACATTGCCATTCGTTTTTATTTAATTAATTTGTGAATGGGTGAGTCCTCATTTAATTTAGTTTTATTTTTTTTTTTTTTTCGAAATTCTTTAGGGTATTCCCGCAGTCGCCGTTGGTTGGACTTAATGCGCAGTTGCTTGCATTTGAGTTTTATTGTTATGCTTATTGTGGCATCTTTTCTGTTTTTTGCCGTTTTCATATTTTTCTTGGAAAAAATGGGGTTTCCTTTCCTCATTTCTGTGGGTGTTTTGTCTGATTGTCGTTAGTAGTATCGCCGTCTTTTGTGCACTTATTCTTCCTGTTGTTCTATGCGTTTTCCTTCATCCATGGCTCTTAAGTTGCCGGCTTATGCAACCCAAAGAAAAGGACATGAAATTGTAAGCAGATGCTTAGTTTCTTTAAATTCCACAGAGTCGATAAAATATTAAGCGCAGCTTCATTGGCTTTACATACAATTTATAAGACCATCATATTTCTATTGCATATTATAGATGGACAAATATTGAAAGCTATTTTGTGTGGTAAGTAGTAAGTAAGTAAGAAAAACCTTCACAAGTTCATTTCAGTTTGTGAAAGCTGTCGAGTGTTTCATCAGGCAATCTCTGAAAATCATTTCCAAAGTCCGCAACCACAATAGAAATGCGTGGGTTTTTATTGAATATGATTGTGGTGGGGAGGATTTCATAAGAGAAATGATGGCGATGTTCCTTTTTTATTCACTTGCCACTGACAGCTTTGCTGTTGGCTATTTTTAACGTTCGCGGTATATAAAGATAGAAAGATAGAGACAAAGTGGGAGATGATGCTGATGTCATGAGGCTCTTCAAATGCCTGCTGCCCCTGCTTCTCTGGACTCTGAATCTGGGAGTCTTGGAGTGAGTGGGTCAAATCATTGAATGGAATTTTCAACAACGTGGCGTGGTGCGAAATACTTTAACAATTGTTGCAGTTGCAATTTGTGCTGCACTAAAAAAAATGAAAAAAGAGAATGACGGCAGCCTTGACATAATTAGCAAGTGACATGTGAATAGCTTATGCTCGTGTGTGTATACAACGAAGGACGCATCCTTTTAGCCTTGTGTACTACAGCATTCCAACATACATTTTACATTAATGAACATTTTTTGCCACAAGGCCAACTACTCAGTTATCCTTCAATCCTTTCCCAATGCTCCCTCTGCTTATATGTACATACTTGGAAGTTTATACATGTTCTACATGTTGTTGTGGCGTTGGTTTTGCGCACTCTCTGAGTTTTTGTTTTAAATTGCTCTTAAAAGTTTTCGCTGCGGACATCCTCTTTAGTACACTTAATTTGCCATAAAATATAAATTGCTTTTTTCTGGCTTTTGTATATATTTGTATATATGTATGTATATTTAAGTTATTTCCAATGGAGCTGCATCGTTTTTTTTTGTTTGTTACTACTTAATTGAAAATGTCAGCGACAGGATATTGCTTTGCATTGCTCATGCAGCCCTCTGCCCTTCAATGTCTCAATACAGAATGTCGTTTTGACTTTGCAAAACGCATGAAAATCCCGTCTTAGCTGACTTTGAGACTGTCGTGAGACTGTCAAGTGCCATCAAGGTCTAATCCTCTAACTCTTCCGCTGTTTTCTCTCTCCCTCCCTCTCTCTCTTTCTCTATCACTGCTGCTTGCTCCTTTCGCTTTTTGCACGCCAAACGTGGCATATGAATTTTTCTGTCATTCCATCATCAAAGTCATTTATATAGCTACATAGCTCAGCTTTGCTGTGCCATTTGCATGCCATTCCTCATAACTTGACTCTTTACCATTTATATTTCCCATTTCACAATTTCCAATCCCAATTCTCAATTCGCCTTCCCATCCGGTCTTGAGTGACGTCAATGCGATTGGCAATTTGCAATTTGCGCTATTTTAAAGTATTTTCCCCATCGACATTCGCCCTGTTTTTGCCGTGGACAACATGTCCACCAACATCGCCATCTCTTAACCCCACCGCCACTCCACACCTCCCGTTATCCTGACGCGGTCATTGGACTTGATTTGACTGGTCCCCAGCGGCATTGATTGGCTTGATCTGACCGCAGGTCGTCGATTTATTGCTTTTTTTGCTCCCACTGCTTTTCTCTGGAGTAAAATCAAATAATATAAATACTGGCGAATCATTTTTTAATGACCTCATGGCACACAGAGTGGGACCAAGCAGCTCCAGTGACCTTTTCGGAAAAAGGGCAGCTTGTTTTGCTTAAAATTAATTTAATATCTGCAATAGGTCAACTTCTACTAAAAATAAACGCAGAAATGAACGTCTTTCGCTTGTCCTACGCAAATTTGTAGAGAAGAAAATTCAGTCAAAAGCATAGAAGTATTTTGAAGGATTGCTAAGCTACCCACTTTGATTGACAAGGCTGACTAACCTCTGAATTGCTAATAACTGCTTGAGGGATCCACTGGAAAAGTAACAAAACCTACAATATTAAATTACATCTTGCTCTTTGCTGTATTATGTCCTACGATTGTAGCTAGTATAGCTCCCACGCTATTAACAGAGCCCAGAACTCGGATAAACCAGAATTCAAATTTCAAAGCATGATATCCATTATTAAATGCATTATAAATTACAACGGAATGCACATCTCAGTGGAAACTTAGCGTTTTTAATTGGTTGTCCTTTAAAGTCAAAACTAATTGGGGCTAACAGTGGCTCCCTCTTCATGTTAAGGTATTCTAGTTAATCTATGAAAATTGTTACTTATTGAAATCGGAAATCGCTAAAAGTGATGATGACATATGGAGAAATGTGCCCCTATTTTCAAATAAATAGATTTGACTTAGTCTGTAAAAATGATTACATTTTACATTTGTTTTGGAGTACATTTTCTCTCCTCGGGTGTTGCTCAAGTTAATGTTTTTTCATTAAATTGAGTTACTACAGATATGTGAATGTTGAAGGTAAGTTGAAGGTTTCTTGGTTCTTGACTAGAGGTTATTGCAGCTTCACAAAACGGCGATTAAGAAGATGGAAAAAGCTTTTTCATTAACGAGCAGCTCAAACACAAACTATGGTTTATTTATTTTTTTATGTTAGCCTCAGTAAATTCAATTTACGGCTTTGTGTGTGTGAGGCGTAACTCGATTAGCAGACTAATGGCTAATGGCTTAAGGTTTTAAGTACAAGCGACCTTGCAGCCAGGACACACGCCGCAAACATCCTATCTGCCATCTACCACCCACCATCTACCAACACCCAGCAACCTAACGGTTTTCCCTTTATATTTGTTAATGGTATTCATCTGTCGTTTTATTTTTCTCTCCCTCACTCACTGAAGGTTCGTAGCCCGACCCAAGGGCAGAGAGAGAGAGAGAGAGAGAGAGAGAGAGAGCGGAGAGCAGCATAGCGCATCTCAAGAATGTCGGACCAGCAACGTGCCTCGTTATGCCCTCGCCTCGTCGACTATATGGCCATTGTGGGGGCGCACACGACGCCGCCAATGCCCAAGGGCATGCAGGGCAGCAAAGGGCCGCCTGTGCAGGTGAGTTGCTTGAATAAACTACAAAGTGTATCCATAATGAGTGTGGCACACAATTTTGGAGTGGCAGCTTGAGTGTCAGTGTCAGAGATGTATAGTTATACATTTGAATTCCCACATTAAGTTGTTATTCAAACTTAAAACAGAGTATTGCACAGTCGGTACTTATTAACTGCAGCGCGTTCTTACGCTTCTTCATATAATTTATTTTACTTGCAGGTGCCCGATTTGTTGCGACGATATCCACCATCGGATCACGCGGACTTTCCGCTGCCGCTGGACATGGTCTACTTTTGCCAGCCCGAAGGTTGCACCAGTGTTGGACCGCGACGCACTGGATCCGCCATACGTGACATGACCTCATTTGTGTTCGCGCTAACCGACAAGGATTCGGGCAAGACGCGCTATGGCATCTGTGTGAATTTCTATCGACCCATCGAGCGGCCCAGCTCGATTGCAGCAGCGGGTGCCGGCACAGGGGCGGACCGGGGCGGACTGATTGGTGGCAATGGGGGGGCTGGTGGACATGGTGCTGGCGGCGGTGCTGGTGGAGCGCGTGGTCGTCGCTCATCGGCATTCCGGCGTGAGTCGTGGCGGAAGAGCATGGAGCGCAGCTCGGACTCGGCATTTAGCAGGCAAGTGTGTGTTTGCAGGCTGCTTTTGGTCTGGGCTTGTTGGCTGATTTCTTTGCTTTTGGCTTTTATGATCTAACGGATTCCCCCAAACCATTTCCATAATAGTTACGGCCTCTTAACTACTTCTAGCGACTACAGAAGTAACGTTGCGCCCAGCGATTCGGATCGTGAACTGACCTCGCGTCGCGACTCCGACCAGCAACGTCTCCACGCGCATCATCCTCAAGCGCAAGCTGGCCCCAAACTCGGCCTGATGGCACCCTCAGCTGATTCCGAATCGGGGGGCAGTCATTCACCGTCGCCGCGTGCATCTCGCAAGCGGACCAAGCTACGCAATCAATCGCTTACATCGCTCTGCATCATATCGCATCATCCGTTCTTCACCACCTTCCGCGAGTGCCTCTTCATACTGAAGAAGCTGATCGATGCTTGCAACGAGTCGTCGTCGCCAAAACGTGTCGGCGCCTCACAAAAACTCAATCGGGACAATGTGTGGACGGTGCTGACGGGACATGTCAGTGAAGCGACACCATCCATTGTGCTGCACGATGTGCGCGAGATTGAGACGTGGATTTTACGTTTGCTCTCCACACCAGTGCCGGTGCCGGGCTCCACGCGAGTCGAGGTATGCTTTTACGCCCCGAGAAAAGACAATCTTAAATGGGAAATTTATGCTGGGCTTTGATATTTTAAGGAAATCTTGGATTTCATCCCTTTAACATCACTTCTTTTGTCCTTGGGTAAACTCTTTCTCTCTCACTCTCTCTCTATAGTAGTAGTTTCCATTCAGAGTGTGATGCAGACATTAATTCATTTACTTCTTTTCAATTGTCTCATTTGACATTCACAGGTGGAGGTGTTGTCGCCGACTGTGCATGAACCGCTGCTGTTTGCACTACCGGATCACACACGTTTCTCGCTAGTTGATTTCCCGTTGCATTTGCCACTGGAGCTGCTGGGCGTGGAGACGTGCCTGAAGGTTTGGACACTGATCATACTGGAGAACAAGGTGCTCTTTCAATCGCGCGACTATAATGCCCTCTCAATGTCGGTAATGGCATTTGTGACCATGCTGTATCCGTTGGAGTACATGTTTCCAGTGATACCCTTGCTGCCCACGTGCCTCAGTTGTGCCGAGCAGCTGCTGCTCGCCCCCACTCCCTTTGTCATCGGTGTGCCGGCCTCATTTCTCATCTATAAAAAGAATTTTAGGTATGTACGGCCTATTGGGTGCCAGAATGACAAGCGCTTAATTGATCAATCGTCTGTCTGGCAGGCTGCCCGATGATATTTGGGTGGTGGATTTGGATTCGACGAAACTGACACCGCCAACGGGTGGCTACGATGAGATACCCCCATTGCCCGAACCCGAGGGCACAATACTGAAGAATCATTTGAAACAGGTAAACCCCACTTGTGGTGATGGGTCTAATGAAATTCAAGCACATAGCTTGGGATTTATCTTATCCATATGATTGGTTGGGTCACCATTTTAGTTTATTGCGGCAATTACAATTCAAATTATGTGTGTGTGTGTGACGATATCTACAGGGTGTGCTTGCAGGCGCTTTGCAACTGGCATCCCTTATCCTAAAGGATTAGATCAATGCTCTTGAGTGCCTCCTCCGTATGCAGAAATCGTACGAATTTATTGCACTCGTTGCGCATCTGGAAGACAATCCTGCATCTTTCTAACCACCTTCATTTGCACATTTATGCAATATTGTTTGGCACCCTCGCACTTGAATTTTTCGAGGCGTAGCTGCTCCATGTTGGGTGATCCACTCGTGGATCCATGGAGCTTGTGACTTTTCGCATGATTTCTGATCTGTGGAGGGATTTACGTCGCTTTTGTAGACATTATCGCAATTTCTTTCGGGTACACCTATTGTGTGATTGGCAAGAAGTGTTCAAAATTCGGGAAATAAACGATATGGAAAAACCCAACAGCTGAGTCGAGAGCACGATTCACAAACACACCACAAAACTCAACCTAACATATGGATATGGTTTTTTTTTGTTTTGTCTTTCATCTATATAATTATACCCTGTACCCACAAAAATGGGTAAAACGGTTGGAGAAAGCTTTGAAAGAATGTGACACAGGGAAAAGCATTTAAGGACGTAAAGTTTATAATTACATATCTCTTCTTGATTGGCCATTCAAATTTGTCTGTATCTCAGATACCATATATCTACGTACGTATATGTTTTCTCACCATTTTTAAAAATTGCATAGCCAGCTAATTATTTATATCAATACAAAAAAATATAAATATTTACTATGATTTTATCTATATTACGTACTGTGCATAAATAGATATATGTGGCTGTGCTGTGTGTTTGTGTGTGTGTTAGGGTACAGGGTATCTACAAGTTGAGCATACTCGACTCGAGAGTTCTTAAATGTTTTAATGATATGGTTGTTAAACTCCCACCCACACAGATGTTCGATACATTCATATCCTTCTAAATATTTGTGTATTTCATGTCATATACTAAATAATTGTATATATTGATATGGATGACGCTTTCATCGTCTATATGGCAAAGTGTTGAGAAAACTCTGATCTGCGCTGGCTTCAAATGATGTCGTTGGATGGAAATCCTATGCCCATTATTATCGATAGCTTGAAGCGCGCAAATCGATAATCGAACGGCCTGTGCCGTTGATAACTGTACTACTATTTTTATTCCTTGTGTCTCTTTACCCCAATTTTTATGATTGTGCTCTATATAATACTACTACTACTACTACTACTACCACTATTATTATTATAAGAACTGTGTATATCGCATTGAAGTTACACTTTCAGAGATGCCCATATATGATTTTAACATACATTTCCTGCTTTTGTATATTTGTTCTCTTTAACATTTCATTTCTATACCTCTATTACTCGATCTTTCTCTCTCTTTCTCTCTCTTTCTTTGTCTTTCTGTTTGTGTGGCTTTTACTTCGCTAATACTGTACTACTACTCTACTTCTAACATTCATGCATTATCTGTTATACGAATTTGTTAAACTCGATCACAACTACAACTACAACAACAACAACAACAACTACTACTACTACAATATTAACAACAACAACAACAACTGCAGGCTATGCTACTTATGGATGAAGCTGGACTTGGTGTAAATATCGATCACATATGTTAAAAATATTATTTTTATGTTTTTGGTTACATATTTTTCGTTTGTACATACTAAAAACTACTTTGGAGTGTTGTATACTAAACATAACATATCAATAAACGTACTACTTACTAGATCTACATATATGTATATATATATATATATATATATATATTTATATCATATATGTCTATAAAATCGCATGCATACAGTCATAATATACATAGTACATAACATATTCTAATGAACCTCCTCTATGTATGTTTAGCTTTAGCTGAAGTGTCCCATACATACATATGTCCTTATGTGTTTTAAGCTCCGTCTCTTCTAACTGAGAACATTTTCATTATTGTCGCTCGCAAATTATTAGTTAAAAATCAAAAGTTTTTGGTTTGACGTCATCATTTTCGAGCGATAACAACACTACAAAAAATCTTCTAACTTGCTCTCCTCTTACTCTATCTCTACATCTTGAGTATTTCGTATTGTGATCTACTGTGTGCATGCCTTTTCAGTCATTTATCTTCATTTGTCTATTAACAATGTCCTTGAGATATAGAGCTCAATATTGTAATTAGCCAAAAACCAATCCCCTAAAGCCCATGGACTCTTCCCTATATTTATGTATTCGCCTCTCTTGCTCTCGATCCCTCGCTCTTTAATAGTTAGCCATGTTGAAGTTGCAGCTTTTATACTTTTGTTTGTTTAGATGAATCTATTAAAAATTCATTTCTTTGGGTCCAAATACAGGCATTAACTTCGATGACGGCCTCCAATCAGGCCGTTTCCTCACAGCAGCTGTTGCCATCAGTGCGTGATAGTCTACAAGAGCCTCCACTTTTGGGGTAAGTTCCACAAGTTAGAAAAAAATAAAGACGAATCAATTCTTAGATTAGAAAGCAGAAGCTTGTCTTGCATCAAGCAGGAAGAACACGATCATCGCACACATATATTAATTGTGTACTGAATCCTCTATACTAGGGTCTCACAGGTGCGTCTGCCACTGCAAACGCCGCCGCACTCGGCACAGACCAGCCAAAGGAACTCGGTGTCGGCACAGGGTGCTCTGATGTCTCGTCAGCCCAGTCCTATGAATTCGCCGGCATTGAATCCATTTGTCTACGGCACCGATGTCGATTCGGTGGATGTGGCCACACGTGTGGCAATGGTGCGCTTCTTTAATGCCCAGAATACTTTGGCCAATTTTGCGGAGCACACACGAACATTGCGTTTATATCCGCGACCCGTTGTCGCCTTTCAAATCAATAGTTTCCTGCGATCACGTCCACGCGCCTCATCGTTCCTCAATCAGTTTGCCCGCACGCAAGCGGTGGAGTTCCTTGCGGAATGGTCGCTAACGCCCACAAATGTTGCATTCCTGCGCGTGCAGACGGGCGTCATGGATCCGATGCAGGTGGGCGATAAGCCCAAATGGTTCGCCCACTCCCTGACGCCCATACGTTTCTCTGTATGGGATGATGGCAGCTCATTGAATGGCGCATTGCGTTCCCTCAAGCAGCTCGAGTGTCAGCCGACGGATGAGAGCGGCTCGGACTCGGAAGGTGCTGACAGCAGCAGCTCATCCTATAGTTCGCTTAGTGACTTTGTCTCGGAGATGGCCTCCTCGGATTTGTCGCCCAGCTTGCATGATGTATTTGGCTCATACAATCGGCCGCATGTTGTGCCGCAGACATTGTCCTCAAATTTGGATCCGGCGCTTGTCTACCATCCGCCCAGTAAGCTGCAGTATCCCGAGGGACTGGCCGGTCCTACAATTAGAAAAGAAGATGAGGAACGTGCTGATTCGCCCGTGTCCTCATCATCGAGTCGCTCAGATCTCAGCTCGCCCAGCTTCAATCGCGACTCTGAGTTTGACTTTCAGCCAAAGTCAGGACAGCAGTCGTCGCAGGGCCCCTTTGAATTGGCCACCCCGCTGGCCATGCGACTGGAGGCGACCATAAAAATGGCCAGCCTGGAAGCCGAATCTGATACAACCTCAACCGGCAAGACTATAGCCAGCAGCAAGTTACAGCGCAATACCAGCGATCTGGAGCGTCCAGAGAAGAAGATTCCGGTTAGTACTCCACTCTCATATTTCTTTCTCTCTCTCCGTCAATTACAGTTGCTTACTATCTGCTCTCAATAATTAATTTTCTCAGCCACCACTCACACCACCCGTTAAGCAGCCGAGTGTTACCAATATATTGGCCCGTACTGGTAGTTCCGGCTCCAGTTCTAGTAGTCCGGGTCGCCAGAGCTCGCAGAGTTCGCTCTTTGAGAACTTTGCCTCGCATGCCAAGGAGCTGGTGCGTGAGACCACCCGGCAGAGCAGCCAAGAGGGACTGCTCGCCCATGTGGATAAGGTGAGTAGTGCGCCACTGATATAAATGTATGTGCATCCATTGTCGGACTCAATGTGTTGTTGTGCTCTTGTTGTTGATTTATTAAAAAAAAAAAACAAAACGCTATTCGATTAACTCGAAACTCAAAATCGATTCGTCTGCTATCGACATCCATATCGATATCGGTGATGAATTCCAACGTTTTATGTGTCCACTCCTTATAAACGAATGTAATAACTAAGTATAGCATGCCCTGGACGAAGATCTAGACGACAAAATGCGTCACACTTTTGAAAAGGTTGGTACTCAGCCACTCGCACACACACTGACAAATTCAGACATACACACTTACACACACACACACAGACACTCACATACTTCACTCATCACATTTACGAGTTTCAGCTTAGGAGTCTTACATTAATGCATGGTGACAACCCTGTTACAAATTGTATTTAGTGAATCCAAGCAAAAATACACATTGCTTAATATTTATGTGGACTCCCAATTGTACAATTTGAAAATTTATCCTGTTGTTGGAACTGATGAGGTGACAACTCTGTTTCCGGTATAGTTTCATACCGGAACTCTAAGTGACGGATATGGTCGCAATCCTCTAAGTCGCTAAGACGTTCTGTGGAATGGTTTCCAAAGAATGGATTGCTAATTTCATCACATAAAAAAAAGACGCACCTCTCAACCCTTTATACAGTAATCGCTTTTTAACTAGATCTCTTAGAAACTGGAGTTATCCAATATAAAAATCTTTAACTGAAATTATTTGCCAGAGACGTGTTCCAGCGATTATTGTACCACCTTAGTTTATAGATCGTATCCCATGATCCTTACTTGAGTAGTTTGGATGTAATTTGTAGTCTTCGTTGCCCTCATCCTGCACTCTGTGGTGTTGTTTTGTAGTAGTAGCTCTCCGTAGTGCTTTCAATGTGCTTCTCAATATGGTGACTAACCTAGTTTCACACTTTGCACCTTGAATAGTTTACGCTGCATGCGAAGAAGGCGGCTGGCGAGGCATCCAAACAGGCGCTGGAGGTGTCCAAGCAGGCGGCTGGCGTTAGCAAGAACACGTTAGAGGATCTCACTTATGTGGGCAAATCAACGTTGGGCGATCTTACGAAGACGGCCAAGGAGGCGGCCACAAAGAAGGGTATCATTAAGATTGAGGAACATGGGCCTGCTGGCAGCTCGAATGCCACCGTGCCCATCACCAATTCTCAGGTGGCCACACAGAAACAGGTGCAGCAAAGCGGCGGCAGTGCTGGCAACAATTTCTTCTCCACCATTGGCAGCGATCTGGCCTCCTCCACAACGACAATGTTCTCGGGCATGTTTGGCAAGAGTAAGCTGCGAAAATGCTTCAAATTTCATTGAATTAAATTCTCACTTTCTACATTTGTTTTTGGTTTGTTGTTAATTCACAGAGAACCAGCAGAAGCAGGTGCAAGTGCCGCACACCAAACAAAATGTGTCCAGCGCTAGAAATAAGGCAGGCATCAACTTTGATCCCTTTCCCAGTCGAAAGGGACTTGTGGAACGGACGCCGCTCATAAAGCATGCCGGACCACGCCAGACACAGGAGGAGCTGACGCGTCAACAGAATCAGGAACGTTCGCATAGCAATGCTGAAAATCAGTCATTCCTCAAGGATGTCACCAACCAGGTGCTTGCCGGCGAGGGTGTTGGCTGGCTCAAGCTCAATCGTTTCAGAAAGCTTATGGAGGATGAATCCTATCGCACGCTGGTGCTGAGCAAGCTCAATAAAACGCTGGACAAGAAAATAGCACCCGATGATCACATAGATGATGTGGTAACTGCCTACCTTTTGATATACCCATACAAATGGATTCACTTCTAAGAGTCTCTGTATGAATTTCTTACAGTGTGTGACGAAGCCCGTGTGGAAGGGCATGCTGAAATGTGTACAAGCAATTGCTGGGGGATTGGATGTGACCTTTAGCAATTTCGGGCTCGGTGGCATGGCATCGGTATTTCAACTAATGGAGGTGGCGCACACACACTTCTGGAGCAAGGAGATTAATGAGGGTAGCGACATGTCATCCAGTTTATTGTCGAGCCATGCGGCTAGTCCGTTGGGCAGTCGTGAGAATCTGCGCTCGCCCAGCAGCCCAAACGGTTCCCATTCGGGTCTGGGCAGTGAATGGGCATCGCCACAGGAGTCGCGGAAGAGCTCAACGCATACAGCACTCGCCGCGTCAACAACAACAACAACATCGGCCGCAGCGCGTCGTCTATCCTCGACTGATAGCCAGGATGGGCAATCGACAACGGAGATGTTCAAGGATATGTTGTCGCAAAAGAGAAGTGCCTTGAAGAATATGCTCACCTCGTTTGATTCAGATGTGAGTGTGAGAAGCATTATGCATAAATACACATACCTATTATATTACTCACCATATTTAGCATTATAGTTAGACAATCATTTAATCATTATTGCCACACCCACACCCACGCCCTCGCCCACGTCCATTGTTGCCGTTATCAATATCGTATCAGCTTGTATCGTGCGTCGCTATTGTGATCTTAATCGTAATTGTTGCCTATACATATATATATATATATAACATATAAATATATATATATATATATATATGTTTGGTATAGATCGTATGTATTAATGTAGTAAGCGCTTATCAGCATATCGATATATCTAGTCGCATATAGGTATGCCGGCCACGTTCCACCCTCCACTCAATATTTAATGTTGTGCGATCGACCTATCGTGTATCCAAGCAATTATCGTATATCGTATGCCGTATGTCGCTATCGTTATCGTTATCGTATCAATCGATCGTATATATCGTATGTATTGTAATTCATAGGCTGCTGGCTCCACAGGCGCCTTATCCGTAGTCAGTGATCTGCTGCCAGCTGGCAGTCTGAGCGTCCGCATGCCATCCAGCTGCCGTTCCACTGTCTCAGACACCGAATACGAAAATGTAAGTACACAGTTCGATAATCAACAAAAAATCGAATGCTACTGATCGATAAATTCCTAAAACCCATACCGATACGATGAATTCGACTCCAAGCTCCATTAGCCCTCAAACGAATCGTAAGGAGGCCAAATATCTACTTGTCAACGTTGTAGTTGTTATTGTTGTTTTTTTTTTGATTCTTTAATTAATGATCAGCACCGATTACCGATAGTATGATTGATTCTAGTTCGTAGCCATGACTCATGTGCTCCCTATTTTCACAGACAACCACATCGAAAGATTCGAAAAAGAGCGGAAATCTGTGGTCTGGTAAATCGACGCTTAGCGCTGGTTTTCGCTATACAGGCGGACATCTGATCAATACCTCGTCATCGCCATCGCCGGACAGTCCACGGGTTTATCTATTCGAGGGCCTTCTTGGCAAGGATCGCCTTAATCTGTGGAATCAAATGCAGTTCTGGGAGGATGCCTTCTTGGATGCCGTCAGTCAGGAGCGTGATATGATTGGCATGGATCAGGTTAGTTAGATACCTAAATACGCAAACTAATTAAAATATTTTGGAACTGATTGATTGACTGATTTTCCGCACACTCAGGGTCCCATTGAGATGATGGAGCGCTACAAATCGCTTAGCGAATCGGAACGTAAGCGACTGGAGCATGACGAGGATCGACTACTGAGCACCATGCTCTACAACCTGACAGCCATATTGGTTATGCTAAATGTGACCAAGGATGAGATCAGACGCAAGATACGACGTCTGCTCGGCAAGAGTCACATTGGACTCGTCTACTCGCAGGAGGTGCACAATGTGGTCGATCAAATTAACAATCTAGTATGTCAACAACAAAGAGAGACTCTCTCTCTTCCTTAAATGTTCCAAAACTCTAACATATATATGTTTGCAGAATGGCAATGATATCGATCTGAAGCCTTTGGGTTCACGATTGCTGCACCGCCAGAGCTTCACCGTTCATCAGGGCATCGATGTGAATGGGCCGCTCCGTTTCATGGAGGTGCGCGATGATGGCCTCGTACTGCGCTCTGTGGATGGCACCATTGTGGAGCGCTGGTGGTATGAGCGTCTCGTCAACATGACCTACTCACCCAAAACGAAGCTACTCTGTCTCTGGCGTCGCAATGGTGGCCAGACCCAACTGCACAAATACTACACACGAAAGGTATTCCACGATGATGGATTAATCGAATTGGATAATATAGCATTAACTAAAACTAATGTTTCATATTTGTATCTACAGTGCAAGGAGCTATATAATTGTATAAAAGAGGCTATGGAGCGAGGTGGCACACCCACAAATGTACCCGAATTGGGTGGTGAGTTTCCCGTACAGGATATGAATACGGGAGAGGGCGGTCTGCTGCAGGTCTGTCTCGAGGGTGTCGGTTTGTTGTTCTCCAACAGCAAGGTAAGTGTTGATCTCCCTCTTTCTTTGTCTCACTCTCTCTCCCTATCGCTCTCTATCTCTTACACGAATATATATCACACACACACACACATACACGTATATTTAAATACACTTACATACACACACACACACACATACATATCGCCGCTCTCTAAAATACTCGTTTTGTGTAAAACTTTCTCTGCATCTATATAAAAAGCCATAAACATAAGTCCATCCATAAAGTCCACCCAAACGTATCTACGGCCCAACACCCACACCCACACCCAACTCCCTAGCCTTTGCTCCCACCCACCTAACAAAAAACAGACACAAATTGACATTCAACCAAAAGCCAAGACAAAAACCCACCAATGAAAAAGAAAAAATAATAATAGAATTAAAAAAAAAAAACAAAAGAAATTCATTCCAAAATCTATCTCTCCTCTCTTTCACTCAATTGAGCCACAGAATCTGAAAGATCTTCACATATGTACAGACATTCACATATATACATATATGTATTATCTTAACTTTGTTTATTTGAAATTTATATAGATTTGGATAGGCTCTGTCATTGGTGTTGTTTGAGGGTTTGTCCCCTCGGCGAACATCAGTGCTACAGGGTCAAACTCAAAGTCCAGTTATCAAAATTCCTCGCCTCCCCACCCTCAAAATGCAAAAATGTTCCTAATGTGCGTCTATTTCTTCTATATATATATATCTACATATAAACCATTTTTTTTTTGCTCAACAAACGTAAAAAAAAAAGTACAGTAAAAATGCAATATAAAGGATATACATACTAAAATACTCGTACTCACATTTTGGGCGCATTTGTTTTTCATTTTTGATTTGGCAACTATGTCTATATTTCGTTTCGAATTGGGTTAATTTTCGTTAATTTTGAGTTGAAGTTGAGTTTTGCTTGGATTCTCTTCGATTTGGTTTAGTCTCTTGGTTCGTTCAACTTTCTTTCACTTTGTGTATCGTCGCAAAGCAAATGATGCTGTGTCATATGTGTCAAAATCCGTTAGTTGAATGATATATTTGTTATGTGATACAAGGACCTTCTCAATATTTCGCATTATGATTTTCATATACTACGAACAGGATAATACCTAGCTTTAAGCATAGGCTCCATAAATATGAGACAGGCGTTTTGACTCCCTCACTGCGGCTATAGCGGCTTGTCAGTCGTCGTCTATATAACTGGACGATCTTACATATATAAAAGATAAATATTTTCTTTTTTTAGAGCCCATGAAAATCGCTTTCGGTTTTCCACATATAGCAGAGTAACAAACTGTTTGTTCTTAAATTAACCCGCCCGTTTTTCTCCTTCATATAAGGAATATATGTCGTATCGTATCTACTGCATATCTTCAATATATAAATAATATTATCATTTTGGCAATTTGTTCTTGCGACTGGTTCTACTTTTTTGTCTTTCCTTATTGCCATTTAATCATGTACCTAATCGTCCCCAAACCTAACCCAACTATAATTTAAGTTTATAGAAAATTATCAACATATTTACCTAATCTAACTTTACATTGCGACATTCTCTCACTTTTCGGTTTTGGCCTTCATTTGATACGTTTGATTTCACTCGCCTTCTGTATATGTATTCGTTTTTTTTTCTTATATAAGACATAAATATTACGAAGAAGTGCAACAACAAAATATTTTATCAAACAAAAAAAAAAAAAAATTTATAAAATAAAAAATAAAAAAAAATCGTCCCAATCGAAATCAAAATTATATGAAATAAAAAAAATCCATATATCATATAACCCATTTATTGTGCTAGTGAATGTACTGAATGCTATATTCATTATACTCTCTACTTTATTTAATTATTCTAACCAATTAAACACATTTTCTTATCTTATCATCATCTTATATTTACGCTTACGATTCTATATCCTCAAAATGGGCATTATGTTTTTAATTTTTTTTTGTTGTTCATTGTTACAATTACAATTGTTCTTGACTTTGTTTCTTACTCGTATATATAATATCGTTCTTAAGATACTTTCGAGCGATTCCAGGCAACTCTTATCATTGTCATAATCTTTTTTCAAATTCCTTTCGCTACTTTTTTGTAATGTGTACAATTTCAATTAAAAAACAACAATAACTAAAAATAATATGTGATAGGGCTCCATGTATATTTAAAGATAAGAATTATATTTTTGTTCTTTTGTTTTTCTTTTGAGAGCCGGATCCTATTAAGGCCTCATTGAAAACTCTAAAGTATAAACGAGACTAGGAACGAATAATTCTGTTTGTTTTTTGTCAAATCTTACCTTGCGCTGTATTAAAACAAAAATTAAGTAAACTTTCTACCATTATTTATTGTATATACTAAAACGAAAAGTCTTCGCCCTGCTCTCTTTTTCGTATGCAGAAGAGAGCGAGAGAGCGAGAGAGCTGGTCTCTGTGTGTGCGAGTGTATCGGCATATTATTTCTATTTCTGTTTCTTTTTTCTTTGCTAATGTTTCTTCAACTTTTGTTTTCGATTGATTTCCAATATTTGACCACAACTAGGCAAAAAACCACCGCTCCAAAAAAAAAACAAAAAAAAATCTAGAAAAAAGAATATATATATATATATATATATATATATATATATACATATTTTGCGCATATTTTAAGCTGGTCACTTTTGAGATGGTCCTTGTGTATATTTCCAGTTTATCCATTTTTTAAATTTTCTATTTAGTTGCCTTTGCGTTGAAGTTTTTTTCCGTATTCGGTATGTATTTGATATTTTCGTATCTTTTTTCTTATTATTCTGTCTTCCTCTTTATAACTTCCACTCTCGCTCTCTTCTTCCACTTGTCTTCTCGCTCTCTACACCTCCTCCTCCTCTCTCTCTCTCTCTCTCTCTTTTACATGCAAAGTTTGTTAGCTCTCTTACAGCTCAAATTTTTGTATTCGATTTCGTTTCTTTCTATTTGGTTGTTATTATTATGTTATTCGTCTTTCTTTTCAATATTTCTGAATGAAAAATAAACCACAACAACAACAACAGCAACAAAAACAATAACTAAGATTTAGCTGCCCCATCCATTGTATACCGTTATAACCCCTAAAGTCCCATCTCCAAACAACAAAAAAATTGTATTATGACTCTTTACACAACAACAACAACAACAACCACATTTCATAACGTTTCTCTTTAGTGCAACAAAAAAAAATCGCTAGATATTCTACTCCAATTTTTGCAATCGAACAGATACCAAACAAAAAAAAAAAAAAAAATTTTACACCAACCCCTCAAAAAAAATATATATATGTAAACTATATTTAAAAATAAATCAAAAAGCGTTTTGTCAACTTTCTTTTTATAATTTTCTTTGTTGTTTGTTTAATGTTTTTTATCGTACGTGGAACGCTGCTCCGTTGCTCTCCCATTTGTGGACTCGGATTCAAACACGTTCCCTACGAATCGAATCAAAACGTTACGAATAATTCCAATGATTGGTCAACCTTTCTCACATGCCAAATTAACAAACCAAATAAAAAAAACAAAAACATAAAAAATTGAAATGAAAATAAAACAAATATTCACAATACGATCTGAATATGTCGTATACGATAAAGGATTTCGAGGTATTGCAATGAACAAATTTCTTGTTATATTTGAACTTAAATTTATAAGCAACTATTGTTCTTTAAGTCCTGTTCCCTACCCCCTCCTCCCCAACAAACTTTGCGTTTCTTTAATCCAAATATCATTGTTTTTTCTTAATTCACTTTTTACGTTTTCAAAACACTTGAATTTTAAACACCCACGCAAAAAAGGCATACAACAGCGTAAATAAAACAACCTATACAAAAAAAAAAAAAAATTGTAGTTGATATATTTGAATTTAAATAATATATATATATATATCAAGTTATGTATATTATTTATAAGCTTTTACGTTTTGAGATTATGTTGTAATTGAAACTGTTGGTTGGATGGTTGGTTTGTTTGTTACATTTAAACCAAAGCCGTAAACTTCTCATTGACGTTTTCTACTATTTCTACTATTCATTTTTCAATATTTATATTAATATTAAATATATATATATATATATATATATATATATATATATATATATTTGATATATTTGATTTCACTTTAGTTCCATTTGTTTAATTTCTCACAGTTTTTTTCCGTGCTCACTTTCATTTTCATTTCATTTGCGTTACAATTCCAATACGAATACTGCATATATATAGCGGGCGTTTGGAACGTTTTGGAACTAATACATCAAATAGATATATATATATATATTTTATTGTGTGTGCTCTTTAGTTTTTGAGTTGTACTCTCTGTCTCTCTCTCTCTCTCTTTATCTTTCCTTCTCTCTCTCTCTCTCTCTCTCTCTATTTCTCTCTCTGTCTCTATACTAACACACACACATAGACACACACACACCCAGTTGACAATGAATACCAACTACTTGATACACACACTTTGGGGGTCACTCAACCAGTTTGTTTTTCTGTGCGCTGCAAGAGCTGACGAACTGCACGATTAACTGCTATCGATTACGATAACAGCTTCAGTCTTTTGCACATTGTACAGCACAGTTTCTGGGGAAAACACTCGACTCTCTTGCATACTTAATTGTCAGTCTGTATGATTCCGTTTATTTGTCCCACCTTCGACGTATCCCAGCGCTTGTTCTACCTGGTTGTCAAACCCCTTACACACATACACACACACACACATCTATATATATACGCACACAAACACACACACAAACAGACAAACATACACATCTCAAGTTCTAATACGTCTTTTGAGTTTGCTTTTGATTTAGCACTAGTTAAGAGCAAGTTCTTTGAATGTTTAACATACGCTCAAAAACACATTCACAAGACACAAGCACACAGATTTACACACAGTTATCTGCGTTACTCAGCAGATCTGTTCACAATTTTCTATATAACATACATGCATAGTTTGTAGCTGTAGCCGTAGTTGTAGCTGTTTCTCTACCCAAATTAGTTGGGCCCAATATGAAATATTTAACAACTGATTAGAAACCAGGATTATCTCGGTTCCATTACAAAAGTTTAGGTACCAAATATTTGTTCGGCTTGCTGAATATTTTCAACGATTGTTTGCGATCTATTTATTATTATAGAGTCATCGTAACAGAAACTTTCATTTTCCCAACTTAATTGTTGTTTAGTGTCACTTAGGAAACAATCTTAAGTCTTTCAATTTAATCTTTGTTCTTTGATGTGAGTTTAATTTGCTAAAGCGCAAGCAATCTGAGACAAATCCAAAAAAAAAAAATGCATAAATAAATATAAAACAATAGTGTTATAAAATGAAAACTTGTTATTGTTTATAAGTTTGCTTGTGTAGATTTCTTAACGTCAACTGGCTGACAACGTTTTATTTTCAGTTTCTAACCTTCAATTTTCACTTATTTAATTTTTTACAAAAATCTACAGTAGAGTACAAATATTAAACAAAATGCTAAAAAAAAACAAACTCTTTCCCGCTCTCATTCTGAATTGCCCATTCGAAAATAGTAAAGCATGTTGTTACTGTAACCGATGTGTTTGCCGCCTAACCTTAATTTTGAAACCAGCCCGAAAACCGAGCCGCTGAACAATCGAATCACTAAAATCACATCCATCACAAATCACAGAGCGACAGCAAGATACTCTTTAGTATGCTAATGCTATGCTTAGAGGAATACTCTCTCTCATCTCATTCATGCTCTTTACTGCTACTATAAGCGAACCCTAACTTCCTTCACCCCTTAAGACCTACCTTTCTCAAAAAAATAAAAAAAACTTACAGCCGTACAAAAAAAAAACTTGAAGTAATTCTTTACTGATTTGCATACTTAAATACATTGTATATTTTTGTTGTCATTGCCCTTTACTTTAATATACATATAAATACACACACACACACATACATACACATAGACACGCGCACACATACAACCAATACAGTCACAGACTCAGCCTTTGAGTACAATGTATAGCTGTTTTTGTATTAGTGCAAAAATTTGAATTGAAACTTAATGCCAATTGAATAGTTCTACTAATCGCCCCGCCCCCAGTCCACCCAACTACTTCTCGTACTATATTTTTAAACTCCCAGCTAATTTATGAACGACCATCTCACAAGTGCTAATTAGAACAACCAACTGAGCAAATCGATATTTATCGATAAAACCAAAATAAAAAAAAATACAAAGTTAAATTTTTTTTTAATTATATATATATATATAAAATAAATCAAAATACTAAACTATCAACTGAACTAATTAAAAAATTGTTTCACATCAGTTTGCTGCGTTCTCAAATCTTTCATTTCTGATTTGTTGTGTTTTTTTTTGTTTATCTTATCGTTGAACAGAAAATTGTTACATTTTTGTTGTTTCCGGTTTTGTACTTATATTTTCTTTGATCTTTTCAATTGTTTCACGTTCACTTGGCTTTTCATTTGGTCTCTTTGCCCTTATAATAACACTATTAAAATATACTTTTTAACAGTACAGACCTTGTGTAAATTAAATTGTGAAATATGAAATGAAAAAAAAAAAAAAAAATAAACAAACTGTAAATCGATTGCATGCTGTTACAGCACTCGCAGCTGCTTTTCAGCTTCTTGCTTTTTGCTTTGATTTTGTTTTGTTCTGTTTTGTTTTGTGATTGTTGCATGCTGTCTGAATCTGCATCTGCCTCCGCCTCTGCCTCAATTTACTCAATACTGCTTCTGTTTCTGCCTGCTCATGCGCTTGCGTAGCATTAAGCTTCTGTTTGCATCGCCATGTCACGCGTTGCGTTTGAGTTTCCGTTTCCGTATCCGTATCAATTCCATTTCGTTTTGTTCCGTTGCGTTGAATGTTAGTTCCACACACACACACACACTATTACGACTAAACACACACATACACAACAAATGAAATGAAACTGAAGTAAAAAATATATTTTTTTAAGAATATATATATATATATATATATATATATATATATATTTATATTTATATTTAATATATAAGCGTATATGTTAATTTACCTGATACATATGTATTACTTACTAATCCACAAGTCTTTTTGTGTGACAAATCTTGTTTGGTTTTCTGCCGATTTTCCATTTTTTAATTGCGTTCCGTTCATTCCGTTCCACTTTTGAGTTCCTTGCCGTACTGTTAGTTACGGTACCCCCACCTTCCCAAAAAAAAAGAAAGAAAATCACATATCCATCGCTCTGTTCGAGTCTCGCTAAAATTCTAAAGTTTGTACCAAAAATAATTTCAGTTTTTTGTGCGTTTGGATCACATACGCAAATGCTTCACACAGAAGGGCGGAATATTTGTATTGGAAGAGTACAGTAAGTCCTTTTAGACCAGACCGAAGCGTCTCTTAGTGTACAATGTATTCAATGTTTCACTTGATTCTCCACTTGTTCTCCATTGCAGATCCCAAGACGCGAAATCTCGTCCAGCGGAAATATCAGTCAAGCATGGTAAGTGTGCTACTCCTATTCCATTTCTCACCCATCGCACCCTCATTAAGATGCACCAAAAATTGTTGTAAGTTTCTGTTCATCAACATTGATCGAAATCTTGCAATATTTGTTATTATTTTTGTTTGTTTTCTTTTTACAAAATTTAATTAAAAACTCAATTTTTGGCATCATTCGGCATTTTACTAACATGAGTTGCATTCTATGCATTTATAGAAAGCATATTTAAATAGTAAATACTGTACATATGGCACATGAAATGCACCACCAATTTTTGTATATACAACATACATCTATAATATACATATATATATATATATATAAATCAGTATGTTTGATTTGCCTTTCCTTTTTCCATTCGTTTCGTTTCGTTCTTTGCTGCCACTTTCGTTTCGTTACCTTGTCAACATTTCTATGTATACGACCAACAATAACAACAACCACAACTACAACTACAACAAATAATAACAACAACAATAACAACAACAACAACATGCCTGCAACTACCACCACGACCACTTAACTAACACAATTCCATCAATCACACATCAATCGTTGATCAATCATTGGTCAATCATTAACATAAAACACGCTGAAACATCCTTAAACCCCGTGAATGAAACATGAAACTTAAACAAACCAAAACCAATCCCATAAATAAGGCATCTGAAATTGTATTGAGCTTTCATCGAGTGACGTCCGTTCGATTCGCATACATTTGTCATCTGAACGGCAAGGAGACAGCGCTGGCGGCCGAGGGAAACACTGGAATGGAATATAGCTCTAAACCAACAATGGCAACAATTTCCAATGTCTCAATTTAAAAATGTGCATTAAAAATGAAAAAAAAAAATATATATAAACTAGAGAAAAGTATCCCAATACGTTGTAAATAAATTTCCAATTGCCAATTGTTTACTTCTTATGTATGTCTGTGTGTGTGTGTGTGTGTATGAGTGAGTTCTCTCTTTTCACAACAATCACAACAATAACAAATGTCACTCATCAAGCGCAAGCTGTATAAAGTTGATTTAATTACTTATTACCATAGCTGTGGCACTACGTTTTTTTCTTTTGTTGTTGTTCCATTCCACATTGTACCACAGTGCATGCTTTTCTTTTTATAAAATTCCTTCTATTTTTTTTTGTTGTTTAAGTTTTGTGCGTTTGTTAGTTTCTTACACGTTGTGATTAACACGAATACCAAAAAAAAAAACAAAAAAAAACAAAAAAAAAACGCAACACAAAAACCACCACAAACCACCGTTTCATTCAACAATACTATATGCCACAATACTAACGATCGATTCCGCCATACGCAGTCCGATCAGATATGCTATTCGGTGTTGTGCGTCTTCAGCTATGTCGCCGCTGGACAGGATCAGAAGAAGAATCCGGTCGTAATAACACCACAAATACAGGACATACACGCACAGCACAAGCAAAAGCATCAGCAAAAATCGAACTCAGCAACAATTGCAGCAACAACAGTGACAACAACTGTGACCACAACGGGAGTTGCAGTTGCTGGTGCAGCTCAGCCACCGTCACCGTTGCAGTTGCAGTCGCATTCGCCGCGTGCCGCAATCACAAACATCATCAACATCAACAGCAGCGGTAACGTTGGCAAACAGCAGTCACTGGGCACTGTTACCATTCGCCATACGTTGCCCATGCAGAAGCCCACCATAACCATGTCAACGGTGCAGCCGCAGGCCAAGCTACCAGGAACAACAACCACAGCAACACCAACACCAACGCCCACACCGATACCGATATCGACGCCATCGTCTGGTCAACATTTGCCGCAGCTGCCGCCTCGTGTGCCATCGCAACCATCCACAGAGAGTTTGGCCAGCATTAGCTCATCATCGCCGCCGTCGCATAAGCAGCGGATTGCACCTCCGCTCGGTCCACCACCAGCGATACCGCCACGCACCGGCGCCATTGCCCGCAGCGGTTCCATACAAACGCCGCCAAGCGGTCGCAGCTCGTTTGTGCGTCAAGCGTCGGCGAATTCAACGCCGCCGCAATATACGCCGCAGCCGCCGCCACCATTTGTCATACCCAAGCGTCTGGCGCGCGCATCGACTCTAACCGCAGCACCACAACAGCAACACCACCAACATCAGCAACACCAACATTATCAACAGCAACAGCAGCAGCAGCAGCAGCGCGCCAGTTACGGCAGTGTCGCCGCTGCGTTGCAGTCAATGCCCGAGGCCGTTGCCAACGCTGGTTCGCATTCCCATTCCAATTCAAGTTCCACTTCCAATTCCACATCGAATTCCAGCACTGGTTACGCTGCAGGTGCATCGCCTCAGGCCCATCGCAAGCACTGACGAAGGAGTTCATTTTTCAAATTTAATAGTGGTTCAGGTGGTGGTGCTGCCGGTGGCGGGAGTAGTGGTGGTGGTGGTGGTGATGGCGGTGGTGGTGGTGGTGGACCAACTGGCGAGGAACCCCATCCCCATCCGCACAGACGCGATGTCTGCCGCACTATTTGCATACCCTGGCTTTAAGCTGCTGATCGAGCATTCTAATTTAATTTCCGCGCAAATCGAAATGTTATTTTTTTTCATTTTTGGTTTAATAGCGTATCCTTGCAGATTTGATTGGTTTTTGAGTGTGGAGATAATGTTCCTAGAATTGCTTAACACGAACGTCCGAGGTTTTAAGAAAACCCTCTGCTTTTCCTATATTATAAACATAGATTTCTGCACCTCGCCTATGCTTCTTGGATTCGAGAAAGATAATATAATAACAATTATCGTTTTATTTCGATAATACCTATATGGCGTACTCTCTCCAACTTTGGAACTAGAACGCCCCTTCCCCTAAAGCAGAATTGGTTTTTAAGAACGTACTTAGATGGATTCCTAATGCTGTTATACTATACTATACTATTAACCGCTCCGATTCGGTATTAAAGTACCAGGCGTATTTTTGCACCTTATCGCTTGTTCCTATGACATCTGTTTAGGATAGCGCCTGTTACGAGTTATAATAATGATAATGATACATAAAACATATACAAATTATGTGCTAAAGAATAATACAATTGTTATCTATGTATATGAGTATAAGTTGGAACTAGTTCTTGTTATATTTACTGACTATACTACTGCAGCTAGGGTATTAACTAATCTACGAATTGTTCTCTGCGCGATAAAATAGATTGTTGATTCGCTAAATACGCTAAATATATATATATATATATTTTATATATATATATATATATATATATTTATGTATATATATCCACGATATTTATAGAACACATTGCTAGCCTAACCGTATCATATCATTAGTTCACACTATGCATAACAGACACATACATTTACTATAAACCTGGAGGAGAAATTTATGATAATTTAGATCGAATCAGGCACAGTATGTATATATATATATATATATATTTATATATATAAATATATGGATTATAGATCGAATATGGGCACAAAAACAAATAACAACACATTTATGGAAATTGAAGGCAATCTAGATAGGGAAATGTAACATACCATATATTATTATATTCTTATAACTAATCCAAAGCTATTTTCAAGGAATTTAACTAGTTGTTAATCGAATGAAAACAAACTTAACTGAAACGTGTGAAGAATGCATAAAAATTGCAATACGATTAGTAAAACTTAAGTAAGAACCAGATGGAATCGTCTCGCAAGAAGGTATATATATTTATATAGCTTAAGGAATTGTCAGGGAACACATTGTAACATAAACAAAAATAGTCAACAGATTTAACAGTGCTTTAACAGAGTTGGATAGCAATATGTATGTGTGTGTGTAACATGTGTAACAGAGTTCAGCAAAAGTATATGAATCTATATACATATACATATACATATACATATACATATATATATATCGACTATACTTATATGTAACTCCAACTAACTATCCATATATGTATATATATTGTATACTAATAACGTATAAATATTTTTGTTGTTGATACAAATTTGTTGGCTTTATCTATATCTATATATCGATACATACATACATACATATGTATATATGATTATGTCTAATCTAATACATATTCAAAGAAATAAATTGTATTTTCCATAGTTCAAAATTGCGTGCAAATAAACAATACCAGAAATTCTAAGAAAACATACATACTACTTATTCACTCGCATTCTAAACTTGGATTATCTGACCAATTACCTACATAAATGTAGCTACATATGAATATTAGTGTCGTTCTACAGAATAGACAGCATTGTTACTCTTTGATAAGGCAAATTGAAGCATTTCGCATTGCCCCAATTCCAATTCTAAAGTCCGACACCCGCCTTATCAACCGCAGTCTAATTTTTTATTCGCCAAACCCTAAAAAAACACTTTACTTTGAAAACATGTTTTTGCGTACTTTTCCATTTCGATTTCAGTGCGTACAAATTGATATATGTCCACCCCCCTCCCCCTATTTAATATATTGTAAGCAACAGAGAAAGTTCTGCACTATGATAAACAAAAGTTTCAGATTCTATCTAATCTCAGATATGTGGAATCTGCTGTGGCATACATATATTATAAGCAGCATTATTCCGATATAGACCTGCGCTTAAATTGAAATACAATTTTGTTTTATTTTGATTTCATCATTTATTTAGACGTTTTTTCCGCTTAATCGTATTAAATTTACGAGAGACACAAAAAATATAAGCATTATGATGACAAGTAGAAATAAATTTAGTTAGGTACATGAAGATTAGAGGTTCAAGAGGGTAGGTCAATACAATTAAGGGCGTGGCTGTATGCGTACCTGTATACCATTACCACTTTTCATGACCAGCTCGGCCAAAGGCTGGGGCTCATAACCGGCAACAGGCAGGAACTGATAATGCCGCAATATCATCGACAGCGAACACTTCAGCTCCAGCATGGCGAACTTTTGACCTGGCGATACGAATATGGAATGCAGTTCATTAATTAATGGGTCGGAATCGGAGACATGAAAAATAATATTGAAAGGGGTCGTAAATACCTATGCAGTTGCGTGGCCCGGCGCTGAAGGCGGCAAAGGCAAATGGATGCAGGTTATGTTCATTGAGATAGAATCGATCGGGATCGAAGCGATCCGGATTGGGGAAACTATCGGGATCGCGATGGAGCAGATAAACCAGGCAACTAACACTGGCCCCCTTCGGCACTGTCACGTTGCCCACCTCCAGATCGTCGCGCACCTGCCGTGAATAGAATGGTACCGCGGGATATAAGCGCAGCGTCTCCTTGATGACTGCCTCCAGATAGGGCATCGATTCCTTTTCATGCCCCTCTCGCTCCACAGCCTCCTCGTAGGCGCGCTGCTGCACATCGGCGTGCTTAGACAACAGGCAAAGGGTAAAGGCTATCGCCGAGCTGGTCGTATCGTGCCCCTCAAACATGAAAGTGTCCACCTCCTCTCGTATATCCACATCGGTCAGCTCTGCGCCCCCACCCTCCATCTGCGACAGCAAGAGCATATCAAGGAATGCCAAACGTCGCTTGCTCCCCACATCGTTCTCAATATTAGCCTCAACCTGCTGTTGAGACTCCTGCTGCAGCTGCTTGCGTCGCATTTGAATGACTCGATGCGTTTCTGCGTGCAGGACGCGCAGAGCAGCATTACGCGCTCGTCCCGCTGAGGAGAATTTGAAGATTAGTGGAAAACGCTGCCAGAAGGAGAAGCTCTGATGGTGTAAAATCCGGCAAATGCTGAAATACATGTTAGGGTTAGGGTATAAAGTACACTGCCATTATTCCAACATCAACTTACGTCTGCACTGCTTGCACATATTCGGAATCGCTCTGCATTTGGGCGTGCTTCTTGATGCCCATCGCCGTCTCCAAGATAGAGTCCAAAGCGAAGAGCGTGATGTATGGATAGATGTCGAAGGGTTCGCCATTGGCCTTTTCGCGCAGTTTGCTAATCAGGATGCGACAATTCTCCTCCATCGGCTCCTTGAACTCGCTCAGTATGCGAAAGTGGAAGCCCGGCGTCAGCAGCTTGCGGCGCCGATGCCAAGTCTCGCCGCCATTGGTGAGCAGACCCTTGCCCAGCCAACACTCCACAAGCTGATAGCTAGTTGATTTGTACAGCAACGCATTGTTACTCAGCAGCTGCTTGATGTCCTCGGGCTTGGTGAAGAACACCATCAGATCCTTGCCAAACCAAATACGAAAAACGGGTCCATGCCGCGCCCGCAACTCCTTCAGCCATTTGAGTACCTCTGCCGAGGTAGAGTTTATTGACTTCTGACGTTGTTCATGATTATACGTGAATAGTTCTGCTGCTCCACTTACCGCCTCTTTTCACATTGGCAATCAGTTCACGCACAGTGGGACCTGGTAGTGTTTTGGAAAAACGTATCAGGTGCACAAACCTCAGAATCTGCGGCAAGTAGCGCAGAAAAATCGCCCACACAGCAAACGCGAGCAATGCCACAGTATTCATTGTACAAAAAAAAAAAAAACACAGAACTGAAACAGGTAAACAATCTTCACAATTTAAATAATATTGTTATTTATTAGAATGCGCGTCGGACAACCGTTCGACTCTAAGCAACTAATACAACTGATTTCAATTTCAATCAGCGACAGCTTGAATTAGTTGATTCCTGCGAGTTGCAAAAAATTATATACTCTTACAATCAGCTTGTATTCGAAAATTATGAAATTATCTAATAGATACAAACTGCGAACATGGAAAAAACATGTACATTTCAACAATTTACAGCTTCTTTAATTACAATAATCGATCGTTTCTCTGACATCTCTGTAATATATGAGGAAATATTAATTCGCCTAGTTAAATATGTTATTTAATATTAAAAGGATTACAGTTCCGATTTGATCATAAGTTACTGATACATGAATAATTAGTACTATTTTCAGATTCAGTCGACTAGCAATTTGAAAATTATATAAATATTTCGACTGTAAAAAAGTTAGTATCACATTAAGTAAAAAAAAATAGATCTCGTTGATGCATATCGATCAATTATGTACATACTCCCAAACGCAGGCAGTGCAAAATATAACTGGTAACAACTAGTCTAGAGTGTCTTTAACCCACATGCGAATATTCTCATGTACATGCACATTCAACAATTGCGTTGAAAGTTGATTCAAATTGCTTGGCTATGAACTGGTTTTTGCTTTGAATTAAGCGCTTTCCCAGAACAATCTTAGCTGCTGCAATCTTAACTGCTGAATAGGCTTTATCTATAATAAACATATAAATATTTATTCATATATATAAAAATCACGTTTTTGGCCTCAGTCTAATAGTACCAGAGTCATATGCAATATGCGAATTGTTTTTGAGCTATTCAAATTCAGTCCAAAGTTCAGTATGTCATGTTGTGCAATGCATAGTAATTCATACAATTACTATTTGGATGCATATCGCATAAATATATATAAATTAGTAATACCTATATAGTAACAGAGAGGTGGAGTCGACCCACTGAATACCTTAATATACCCAATTATAATCAATAATCATAAATAAGTATTCATTGCTTGAGCTCTTGTTTTGTTTTGTTTTGTTTTGTTAAAGATTATTATTAATAAGACGTATGCCGAAAACATTTAATTATTTAAAAATAACAAAAAATGTAAACAAAATATAGGCTAATATAGGCTAAAAATAAATCGAAAGTGTTTTACGGAATCAGTATATGTAGATAAGGACTGTTATATATATAGACTAGTTCATCAAACCTTATCTACGTCGAGCGTACATTTGAACAAATATATGTATATATATGCATACTTATATAGTTATGAGTAAAGCTTGGACGACTTTTAGGCTGCTTTCATATTCGTTCGAACAACAATTGGTAGCAAAACTTAAGGCTGAATCAACCGGTACTGCTTGACGAGCACAAACCAATTAAGACTGGTTTACATCGGGTGTAACGATTTAGTCCCAATAACTGGTGTAATTTTCAGTGCCTTTTGTCAGGTTAATTCGAAAGCTACGCAGCTAAGAACCGGATCAAGAGCACAAATGGCAAATCCAAAAAACAAAATGTAAATTTCTAATATGGATTATAAGATGTAAGAATGCTTTAATCGAGTTAGCTCGACTACGATATACCCTGAACATATTTTTTGATCTATATATATATATATATATATATATATATATATATATATATATACATACGCACATGCAATCGTAGAATATACACAAACATAATATACCGAATCGGCTTTTTATCCTGATTATGTCGATTTATGTCGGTTATGATGTGTTGCTGCTGCTTCATTCCACTTGTTACATACATTTGCAGAAAACCACAATACCTATCTTATCCATCTATCTTTTCCATGAGGCAAGCAAATAAAAAGTCCCTGTTTTAATTTCGTGACGATTAATTATAATGTTCGCAACCAGTTCTAGTTTCTATACCCAGATCGCAATAAAAATGGGTAAAACGCGTATTATAAAATTTTGTAAAGATTAAGGTAGACTGGACAACAGCATTCTTATTTCTTTTAATTGTCGATTGATATGCAGCAGATAAGCTTTAGGTAAGTTTTACTATCGAAATGCCATTTGTTGGGTCAAGGTCGTCTACTCATTTGGCACTACAACAACACGACAACAACTACCCCCCAAACAAAGAAGGGCAACACGCGTGTCTTTGGGGCAATCAGCCAGCTGTCTGTCTTTCGGTCTGGGCGATGCCCGATGGTCGACAGTTGAGTTGATGCCAGATTACCCAATACCCAATGCCCATTGCGAATTGGACGACCGACAACCAACAGCAGTCAACGGTAGAGCTCGATTTGTGTGCGTGGGTTACGCACTTGGACGTGTTTGCTCGGACGTGTCGACTTTTTTCTTTTTTTTTGGGGGGGCGGCGGCAGTACGCAGTCCAAAATGTTGGAATAATGGGATCGTGTTATGCACTTGACATACGTTTACTTATGGTAAACACCAAAAGAAAAGCATGTAATTGCAAGGGCGCGAAAAGAAGAAGATGCCCTGTAAATAGGTCTAAATTACTCGACTATTGTGTTCTCTTATATTCTAGTTTATCATACGAAAAATTGCTCAAAATTGTAATAAATTGCCATATTTTTGGTAGCTTTCTTGTAAATTATAATATTATTAAGGCAAACGATTGCTAAAATATAAAATAAAAGCTGAGCCAGTAAACTTAATTACTTGTTTCTGAATTTTAGAAAGAAATTGGGGTTGCATTTCTACTTGGATATTAAGAAAGGTTTTTCTTAATATTATAAATTGTGTTTGCCATTTAAAATAAGTTATTAAACGACAATCTAACCCATAATAATCAAGAAAGAATTGGCATTTGTAAATCGGTTAAGTTTTGACAGTCAGTGTCAGTCAGTCGAATAAGCATTCAACACATGAATTCGCTTAGTGCAGCACTTAAGTAGTTTATATTATTAATGTCAATGCTTAATTTAAATTAAATTGAGACACATGCTAAGTAGGTTAGATCTGATAAATGTCATATCAATCGCTGAGGCAGCAGTTAAGCCACCGCTACCCCCAACCAACCCCCCACTCCATGAGAATTGGGAATTTCAATGCGAATGTATGGCAACAACAATCAAACAGCAGCAGCAGCAGCAACAACAACTCATCGCATTGAATTGCATCCGATCTTGACCTTGGCATACCAAAAAAGAAAAAAAGCGCTGAACAACGCACGCCCCACAAATATGCAGCTGTTGCTTGGCGTAGGGGGAAGCTAGCGGTTGTGGGGGAGAAGGGGATAGGGAAAAGGTGTTGCGATGATGACAATTTGCATTCGGAACGCTGACAATAGCAATTTTTCCATGAAATTGGTCTGCCTGGTCAATCCGTCCATCCATCCATCCATCCCATCTTCGCTCAGTATCAATTTATCAGTGGGAACCTGTTTTCAAAAGGAGTGTCTCAGAGTACATGACAAATGCTATTTTTCATAATATATACAAGCATACATTTATATGTATAAAGATGCACTACTCGTTTTATCTTTTTTATCTAGCATCTGTATTGATTATTTAAACAAATTGAGCAACCCATTGTTCTACCTGAGTGATCATAAATAGCTGTAAGACACGAGACTCGAGACTATGTTGATTGAGTTATGGGAACCTGCCTAGCAAATACTTATCAATTCACATTGAAATGTTCCGCCTAGCATCATTCAATGCCTCCCCCTTGATTTAATCAAGTTTAGTCTGGGAAATGGATATGCCTACAATTAGTATTTTAATTAGTTAAATTATGAATTAAAGGCGAATTGTACTCGAATTGTAAAACAAAGTTCTCTATAATTCCCATATACAACGTTCGACTATAGCCCATTCAAATACACAAATAAATAAATCAAACCATATAGCTCGACAGCAACTACCCTCCCAGTTAACTAATAAGCTGAGCCAAATTCTTGTTTAGACCTTACATTGTATGGCATGGATATTTCTTTTCGTTGTTCATTAAGTATTAACTTAACGAGCCCAACCCGGGTGGGGAGGCTGTAATATTTGAGTAGCGCTACAATCCAATTGACAGCACATTGCTCGCCAAATAAATTGGGTAAACATTTACTTGACGTTTGGAGACTCGACTTGTTGGACAACTATATACAAAGGTATACACACTCGTACTACGAGCCTATGGACTTCCGTTGAGACTTGGGCAAATATCAGTTTAGTTGGATCAATAAATGGATGGGTGAGTGTCGATGAGTTGGCATATTCAGCTTGTGGCGAATTGGACAAGATGGGCGGTACGAGATGGTCGCGCTCCATTGCGGTTACTGATTATTAGATGACGGCACTTAGTCTGCAAGCTGTTGACCAAATTATTGTCCAAAGTTCGAGACCTTTGGAATGGAGTGTTCCATTGACTCGAAGCCGCGCCTCACTGAGTTTACTTTAGTTCCGGCTAAAAACAGATGAACGCAAATTTTGTACGCCAGTTTCAAATATTTGTAGTACTGATATACTGATTTAAATTCATTAAAATCATGGTTTAAAAAAATAAGTTCAGGAAAAGTTGTTCAGATATATATTTTAATTAAAAATCATTAGTTGTCAGATCCGTATTTTTTTAAAAAAGTTTTTGCAAAGTTTTTCAAAATGCAAATTGCGAATTTGTTATTGATGTAAATTAGCTATTTATTTGATAGATGTCGTTGGCAACTTTCAGGACAGGAAAATATTGTTTCAGCCCAATAATGATCATCAATTAAGAAGCCAAATAGAAGAGCTGATAACACTTTCAGCAATTCTTGAACCTTTAAAAGCTCAATGGCACAAAGGTCACTTATATAAAAAAAGAACAAAAAACGATTTGCAAAGTTGTTGAACAGCCTCTAATTAGCAAATAATAAAAAACAAGAAACGAATCTGATGTAATCAAATTAAACACAATCAAGAATGTGCGTAAGTGAGTGCGCCCGACTTAAGAGTTGCCCAGTAATTGGATTACTGCCCTTAGACTTGGGCAGCTTAGCCCACACATACGTTTCTCATATTCTTAGATTAAGTCTGCAATATCTTTAAATTCATCTTCATATTCAATCACATACAAACGAAGAGTTATATAAGATGAACAGATAATTGAAAATAGCTATTTATATGGATACCATCTGAAATTTGCACGAGTGTATTATACCCGACTCCATGCTCATCCAGGGTATGCTAGCAACTATTTAAGATTGTAGGAATTTATTATTTGTTTCTTCTTATTTCGGGTGCTGTTGGTTTTTTTTTTGTTTAGTTTTTGTCTTGTTTGCGAACTGCGAATTGTAAAATACATATATTTATAAGTCTTTGTTTTATTTTATGTCGATACCTTGAACTTCAGCAGATGTGCGATCATGTCTAACGCGTAAGCCATCGCACACATATACATACACAGATATGAGCACAAAAATCACTTTTATAGCATTCAACTTGTTGCTTTCTGTTTATGATTGTTGCTGAAAAGATTCTACAATCGTATATCGTAGCTTTATGGCTGCTGTTTAGTGCTTGGCTAGTTATTTAGTACCCTCTGCCACTTTGTGGTAATTGTTTCCTTGTTCTTCACATGTCTTCAATTGTGACCAACCATAACAACAACAACAACAACAACCAAGAAGCACAGATAACGACAGCATTGAGTCAACCACTGACATTGCCAAAAGGTGACAGCGTTTTGCTGTTAATTGAACAGGTTTTTGTGCTTCTTCTAAAATCGGTATGGAACAATCTCTACTCAAATACAAATTTCAATAAAACCAACATCAAATAAAGAAAGCTCGCCGATAAGCTATACCAAAATCTGTAATGCACAATTTGTTCCATTTGTATATTTGTCAAAAAAAGAAACTTGCTTAAAATATTTACCACTCTGAATACCCTGTAGACCCACATTCTTTCTTTTTAGTATTCATGGTTAATTCAGTGCAAGCAAAGGGTCAAACACATCTCATTTTCTATGATATCAATATGTGGAGAAATTGCAAGAACTTTCGCATAAAATATCTATGCTGTTTAGCATATATGTATATATATCAAGTTGTTTTTTTATTAGTAAGGCACTGACGCCGAGATTGAGTTTGTAATGTTGTCACAGATGACCAGCTCCATTGTTGTTGATTGTTTGTTATTTTCATTCCAAGCCATTCCTTTTTAAAAACTTTACTGTTCTCTCTTTATTCCTCTGTATGCTTGGTTTTGATTAATGGAAATGGATGTACTTCAAGTGTGGATCTCTAAAATATTTTGCGCTTTGTTGAACTTAATTGCCCATTAAAATTGTGTGCATTAAGCAAAAACTAAGAAAAAACAACTTGAAAATAAACAAATGAATGCTCAGTCGAAGCTCAAATACACTGATTTGATGTTAGAGTATTAATTGAATCGTTATTCCTTAAAGGTAAACAGGTAAACAGTATATCACTATAAAATTATAGCATTATATAAATCATAATATAATTTCGATTGTTAACTATACAATAACTTGATAAAATATTAAATATTGTCTTCGCATATTTGTTGATTTCATTTCGAAAACTCTTCTTGAGGTAAATATTAAAAAATAATGTAATTAGCTTAGTCAAGGAAGTCAATAACACATTTATGACGTTTAAATTCTGGAAATATTTTTTTCAGTTGTCTTTTTTTTTGGTTAATGGCGCAATTTAAATTTGGTGTGTGGCATTAGCTATGTATTATCGCATTATCGTGTCCGACTTGTTAATTGGTTAGAGCCAGAAATTAAATAAAAAACAATGCCTAATTATGACGTAAATTGTCTTAGTGGGCATGCGATCTGGGTTTGTGATTTTGCGTTTCTGTAAGAAGCTCCATGTTTGATTGCTATCAGCGTCAATGCCATTCAAATAGCAGAAAACAAAAAATTAAATTAAATCTATATGCATTTGCAACAGTTGTATATCTAAATGCCCAAAATCAACACTAACAAGTAAACAACCAAACAAATCACAAATGACAACAACAATTGAGTCATTATTTAAAATTCCAGATACGAATCGTTGCAGCTGTGACTGCGACGGGTGTAAAATGGGTTAACAGCTGCCAAGGTCGATGCAAGACTTATCGAAAACTACCAAATGTGCATATTAAATATATCAATGAATAGCAATTTAAAAAATCGCCACTTTCGTTTACAAAAAAAAAAACCAAATAAAGAAAAAAAATGGGGGGAAAAAAACAAAAGACTTAGGCAAGCAACTTGACTGCAGCGTGCAATGACTTAAGCGCGCAACTTGATGGACTGCCCGGTCTAGTGGACAATTTGGTTGAGGTCCAACTCCCCTCAGAGCTGAATGGCATCTGCTTCCCACGGCATCAAGCTTCTTCTTTGTGGCTTGTATCGACACGTTTTGACTCTTGTCTCGAGCTATATTTAAAGGCGTGTTTCGAAAGTTCTTTTCAACACTGGCCGATGCAGTATTTTATGCATTTGCGTTTCTTGATTTGCTTTGCAATGGATAATGATATAATACAAATTCAAAAATCGTTGTAAGACTATTTCCCCTTTTATTATATGTGTTTCCCCCACAGGTCAGCTCATTTATTTTTTATTTTCTGTATTCAGATTCTGTTTATATTTAAGGCTGTGTCATTTTCGTCATATGACAGATCAATAGATCAAAACCTATTCGTTTTTGTATACAATTCATAGAAACACATTTTATGAGCTTTGTTATATTACAATGCATCCCAAATAGACTGAGGCAAATTCGTGTTAAACTGTTTGGTTTCGATTCCCTCTTGCCCCACCCCCAACAGTTAAACAGCTGCAAGTAAGTATTGAATGTATTTGGATTTGCATTCGGTGTTTGTGTTGTGACTGGCTGTGGCTGTTAAAAAGGGCAAAGCATTTGCATTTCCAACTAACTTGGCTCAAAAGTCTTTTGACCAAAAGCCGCAGCGTGACCTGCCTCAAATTGGTGTCGCTTTGCAGACTTGGCGTGTTAAGTTTGTCTAGTTTGTTTGCTGTTCAGCCCATACACTCTAAATGTAACCGGGTATGTTAAAATCGTGCATCTTTGATAGGGTAAAATAAAGATATTCTGCATCAGCATCACATTCAAACAGCCTGTCTCTATGATCTAACGATAGTCCTAGGTACTTGATCTATCATCTTTGGTATGTGGCTTCTTTAATATCGAAAGTTAAGTAAGTCTTACATACACACACAGGGTGTTTTGGAGTCTGACATGCTTGCAACTCACCAAACCATTGTGCAAACAAGAATTTATCATTATTAATAGAGTCTTTAAGAGCTAAAATTAGGGAGCGCTAAAGGGGTTTTTCTTTGAGGGGGAGTGGTCAATTGCAAGACAATAAGTATAGTTTTGCAAACTGACAATTCGCACTAAATGACAAAAGCCAGACGGCAACAAACCAGAAATAACAAAGAACGACAACAACAACATTTCAATTTGCAACGCCAGCTTGCCTAATAGTCAAAAACAAAATAGGCAACAGGCAGGGGCAGGCGGATTGCCAGACAGACAGCCGGTGTGCCGCAGGGGGTGCAACTACAAATGCCAGCAACTAAATCGAGTCGCTCCTTTGTTGGTAACAGTGTTACAATGTTGCATTCACTGCACATTGGCTGTTGGCGCTTGCCGCTTGCTGCTTGCCACTTGAAAAGACTACGCAACATGCGCTGCCCCTTATTCCACACGCTGACTGCCCCCTCCTTAGCTAATGAGTAGCTGGTTCCGCGGAACCAAGAAACTCGTTCAGCTCTTGCCACAACGATGACCAGTCTGAGCCACATTGCCCAGTTGCCACACATTCTTTCTTGGCCAGAAAGAGAATGTTATTCGGTTCCGTTTGCAATCTGACTTGTCGCAAGAAGCAAGTCAAAAGCAACAGCAACAAAAACAAAAACAAGAGCTTGCCACTTACAGCCGGCTTTAGGTTGAGCCAATATTTCGATGCTATTGTTGTTGTTGTTGTTGTTGTTTATGGCCAACTGAGCTACAAATTGTTGTTGGCAGGTGCTTGTGTAATTTGATATTGGCAACCAGAGGCTCACTTTCAATAGATTTTCGTCAGTTTACTTATGTATTTTATATTTGTTTACATTTTTTTCCTTAGTTGAATGCACTGTTTGTTAAGCTGTAAAAGAGTTGATTGCTTATGTACAAATGCTCTGAATATATCAACATAAAAATAACATATCTTACAGTTGTAAGTCATCGGCGAAGTTCTACGCCAATTGTGGGACTTACTAATCCCATATTCAAAAACCCGTAATTTCACATATTTTCCGTTGCCAACAGAGTATTGTCGTAGTCGGAAAATTTCAGCTTTTGGCTTATTTATTTTTGCTTACAAGTTACGAGTCATTTGCCACCTGCCACTTACTTCTTCTTCACCATCTTCATCATCGCTGAGTCTTCATGGGGCACTTTTACGCTTACACCTTTTGACCGTTGCCTTAGCCTTATTAAGCACTTAGGCATCAAAAAACAATGAATGACAATCATTCTCTATGAACTTTTTTTTGTATTGTCTATTAATACCCTAACAAAAGGTGTTTCGATTTTCGCAGTATCGACCGATGTCTCCTCAGTGACAGATATATGCCTAGTTTCATGAAGATGGCCTTAAAGCTGAGGGAATTCAACTTACTCAAGAAGTGGTTGTTTCAAATGAGGACAGACACATAAATGAACATGGCTTTATCGATTCGCCTTGTATTGGTAATCAGGAATATATATAGAATTTATGGGGTCAAAGAAGTCTCGTTCAATGCGTTACACGCTTAATGACAAAATAATAATACCCTCTGCAAGGATATAAGAACAGTTTAAATTTGATAAAAATTGTATGACTATACTGCATATTGGATAGATGTTATACACACATCTTCTTTATGGTACCCAAAATAAAACAATTGGAGATTAATGCCATTTCTTTCAGTTAACAACAAGGGTATTAATTGTGAGTACAAATTTAGTTCCAGCAACTTGCGTTTTGTTTTAGCTGTTTGGCCTCAGTTTGGAGCTTAGATTTTTACTATGTTGCCTAGGCTTGTCCAGCGATAAAAAAAACAAGTTGCCAGTTATTGGCCAATAATTGTAGACTTTTTGCTAGTTGATCGATTCATGTCGAGCCGAGCCAAGCTTTTAGCCAGTTGCAAAATCGCTTATCGAGCATTGAAACGCGACATCCGACAGCTTGGCCAACTTGCAGTTTAGCTAAGTTAAAATTAAAAAATTAAGCCAATTACTTAATGGTTGTCCATAACCCTAGGTCTGCTTAAGTTGTTTGAATTGAATTTGAATTGAAAAAGAATTGGGAAATCGAGATTTCAAAATTTCAAAAGAAGCACATTCAGGCGTGCCATTAAAAAAATACTAAAACTAATCACTGTTATTATTATTAGAAGATTGTATTTCAAAGCAGCATTCCAACTCACTTTACAACATTTTGTTTGTTTTTCTACCTATGCCTACAACTATTTATGCTTTTTACAGTGTATAATGTAAAGTACAATACGCGATACATGGCAAATGAAAAAGTCCCATGATTGTGTATATAAATAAGTCAAATTTATAGTTCTATGGCGCTGCTCGAATACGATCTGATAGGTCTGCTGTGTGAATTGTGTGAGAAATGCGGGAGATCGATTGATGAATGAAAAAAAAGGGAAGTTTTTACTTGAACAAAACGTACGGAAAGATTCGCATGCGCGGCACGAATCACAATGCAATCGACAATTCTTGTCAAGATGCGCAGCCCCAGCAGCATAAGCAGCAGCAGCAGTAGCAGCAACAGCAGCAGCAGCAATAGCAGCAGCAGTAGCAGCAGCAGCAGCAGCAGTAGCAGCAGCAGCAGCAGCAACAGCAGCAGCAATAGCAGCAGCTGAATCGCTCAAAATTCGACTTGCATTTGATTTTGAAATGTTTTCGGTCTGCGCCTAAAAATTGCCACAACAACAACAACAATAGCAACACCAGCCCATTCACATATGAGACACACGCATACACACGCACACACACACACACACACACACACACACACACACACACACACACACACACAGACAAACACATGTGCTGCTGCTGTAGCCGAGCAGCGTCGAAACCGTCGAAATCGCGGCCCCATCTAAGCGGTCTTCGTTCGCTCGGCGGCTTTTGGACAATCAGTTGACGCTGAATGTTTCGTCTTGACGGTCGCTGAGTTTAGTCGCTGGGCTCTGCCATTAACCACCCACCCACCTGCCACCAAAACCAAACCGAAAAGCAACACATTTAAATATCATTAATTAAACCAATTAAAAATAAAAAAATAAATATATTTTTTCAAAACAAAAAGTGCACTAAAATCTTATACATTGGTGACAGAATTTTTGACTATTGTTTTTATTTTTTTGGAGTGTTTTTTTACAAGTTGCGCATTGGCCGTGTGTGTTTCTCAGTTTTGTTGTTCGAGTGTTTTTTGTGTGTTTATTATGTGCCAGCAACTGTCAGTTCAACTCAGCTGAACGTATCCCTTTCTGTTAGTCGAGCCATGTTGCGACTGCTGCTGCTCCTTTTCGCCTGCGGACTGCCAGGATGCTGCTGGGCGCTAAGTGGCGCTGCTGCCGCTGTTGCAAATCCCACCTGCAGCCTGAAGGACAATTGCAATTTGGGCGACAATCTGCTGGCAGTTGCCGGTGGCGACAGCGATCCCGTTGAATCGCATATTGCTTCCATATTTGAGGACAAAGTTAACTATAGCTTGAAATTGTTTGCGGATGATGCAACAGCATCAACAGCCATAACAACAACAACCACAACGACAACAACGGTTTTGGATGTGCTGCACGATGCACTCGCTGCGGGCAATCTCAGTGAGCTGCACCACCACCACCATCTCACCACGGGCAACTTTACGGTGCGTCAATTTAGCGACAAGCAGCACGGAGAAGAAGATGAGGATCAGACGCAGGATGAGGAGCAAGGTGAGAGCTTTTACCTATACGCTTTAAGCAGAGAAGAGAGAGAGAGAAAAGCACCATAAATTCATAAATAATTTGGTCTGTTTTCCATTAGGTATTTGCTGCCGCACTTCAAAATATATAATTCTCGAAACTTTGCAAAACTGCTCGTTAGAAATCATGAAATCCAAAATACAAAAATATCGTTTGTAACTGTTTTCTTGTATACAAATATTTTTTGCAATTTAGAATCATCTTTGAAAAGAACAGCTTAAGATATCTTCAGAGCTACGAGAGGTATTTGGAACGTAGGTTCTCATATAATTAAATTCATTTTGAAATTAATTGGATACATTTTTGTTGCATTATACATGAATAGACACATATCAAATAAACTTTGATGCCTCTAACAGGGTATCTGTAGTCCAATTTCAATTTGCTTACATATTTTCTAATCTTTTTGATTTCAAATATTTTTAAATTCGGACACTTACAAAGAAATCCATTTTGGACTTTCTCACGCCACCCACGCACCACACTCCGCCATCTTCCCGCTCTCTTCCCTCGTCCACACTTCAAGCAAATGTACGCAGGCAAATTGTAATTGTTTTTATTATTATTATTACTTTTTTTTTTACGTTTTCTGTGCCTCTTTGTGTTCGATATCAATTGTGATGTGTCATTTGTAGCTGTTAATGTTATTATACACTCTTCGAGTGGACAATCCCCTGCTCCCCTCCCTTCTGCTCCGGCTCCAATCCCGCCTCTTAAGCTGTACCTTTGCGTACTTTTGCACAACGCTGCCTGCGACGCGAATTGTTGCATAAAACTTGCGCGTGTGCGTTAAATAAAATCAATTGCTCGATTATGGAGAGCCCCCCTCTATATACCAAGATAACAAAATTGACATATCTGTTGTTGTTGCCGTTGCTGCCGTTGTTTGGCTGTGAGTTGAGTGAGTCTTTGAGCCAGACTTACCACGTTCGCGATCAACTTTAATGGTCAGAAAGACCTCCAAGCCAAAATGTATATGAGAGCTCTACGTGATTGAACCAAACCCTTGGCTAAGAACCGCCCACTTGACCAGTTACACGCAAGTAAAAAAGAGTACACGACATTGAGATGCCCTCAAGCTAGCTGAAGGCATAGCTAAGATGCTCAAGTTAATAAATGCATATATATTTATATATAAATATATATATATATCACAAATTTTACGCAATCTGAAAATGTCCGAAATGCTTGAAATAGTTATTTGCAAAGAGACTTGATGCGACTGAGTTGTTGATAGAAAGACTTAAGTATATAACTAATTCTTAGATGAACAACTTTTGGTATATACTCTTTTTCAGTCAAGAACTCTGATAGAGTCTACTTATAAAATTCCATGGCTCTCATTCTTAAAGTGTTTGGGAACATAAGGTATGGCTAGAATAAATGTTTTTATAAATGACAACCAACATATCAATTAGCATAGCTTTTACGCAATTTTGTGAGCAGCACAGCGATTATAACCATTTTTGGTAATTTGATGATAAAGGGCCGATAAATATGAGAATAGAAGTACGTAGGCTGATCCAATTGCTTAGGGCACTTCCGGGACATGATTTATGCAGGTCAGTTCATTAGCATGCCAGAGCAACACTCACCCTCCACCTGTGCACCCCTCCCGTTCCTCTAGCAGAGTCAGCCGAATTTCAATTGTTGCCCACTTATTCTTGCTAAAAGGTTCGGCCTTGTCGCTTATTTAAGTTGGTTGTTGGTTAAATATTTGCGCTGCGTTGCGGGAGTGCGGGTGGAAAGCCTACACTTGCAAAAAAGTATTTGATGATTTTTGAGAAAGTTCATTTTGTTAAATTGCACAATTGAGAGTGATTTTTTTGTTTTTAACAATTATTGTACAAAGTTTTTTGCGAGTGCAGACACCATTCGGGTGACTGCAAATCGTGCAAAATCGCACGTAAGCTGCAACTGTTGAGAGATGATCTAATCGCGAGTCCTGCTCTTTCTGACAAAATGAGTTAATCAACACTGCAGAAATATGGTTACATACCTTTGCAGCACTTGTTCATCGTGACTCGTGTGTTTATGGGCGAAACTAGTTTCGATCCACGTCAAAACAAAGCCAACTTTGTCTTTGACGATATTTCTGATTATGCCAGTGATGATTGCTCAAAAAGGTTATTCACGTTCTGATCGCCAACTGAAATGCTAAATAGCCATAGACTATGCACGGAATAAATTTAAATGCCACTATAGTGGCAAGTCATCTTGTCGCTAGGTTATAAATCAAATATATTGATTAATTGCTAGATTCATCTCACTACATTCTCATTAAATAGTTGTAAGATATTAATCGAAAACAATTAATAAATATAAAGTCATATTTATGCATAAACAAATTGCATACGCAAACAAACTAGCCGTATATTTATTCAACAAATATATATATATGTATTCAATAATCATAGTGTGTATCGCATTAGCAAGTATGAGATTTGATTTATATTACACAAGAGTAAATGATACTTATTTAAGATGGTGCGATGCTAATTGGCGGCAGCAAGAATAACAATAATAAAATGTGTAAAGAATGAATAACTATAAGCCAAAATGGAATTTTGCTTTGAAACTTGCCTAAATCTGTGGTGTCATGCTCAGTTGGCTGAAATTTAAACGATAACTTTCAATTCTTGCGTCAGTTTCTCGGCAAGTCAACAATACATATTATTTATCCAGTAAACGGACATCTTTTTAATCGAATTGTAATATGATGATGCAATGTCAGTAATTTATAGATTAATACAATGTAAATCTGATGTTATTTTGTATAAATATAACCGTTATTTCAGTTGAGTTTTTGCTTCCGTTTCCAGCTTTCAATTCTCAGCTTAATCTTCATCTTTATTGCCTTCCTGTTTATCAATTTTTGTCGATTACATAAGAGTACAAACAATAAAACCTTTTTTTATGCTTTCTGTATATTATAAATGATTTCTCCACGTGAATATTCTATTTTATTTTTTGTCATTTGACAGACAATCCAAACTGTTTTGCTTATACCTTTTTTGTCTTTTGAATTTCAATTCATTGGATTCATTCATTAAGTCGAGACTTCGTCATGTTTAGCAAATCTCTTCAGCGCTCCTCTTTTTATACAATGCATAATTTATCTTCAAATTCCTAAAGTAAAATTAGTATGATTATTATATGCATACATTGCTTGACGATCGCTGGGATCGCATTTGCTATGCAAAGCCCAACATTTGCTCAAGTTGAAGTGCAAAAGTGCAGAGCTAGCAAATGAATCCAAATTTTGTAGAAATTTTAATTTGTGCTGAAATTAACAACAAAGCTACTTGAAGTATTTAAATTACATTTGATGTTTTTTAATTAAAAATTATATACTGTTGAGAATTGTTCACAGAAAAAACTAGGCAGGAATTAGAATCTTTAGTGGATTGAAAACTTCGTAAGCAAATTCTGACACATTACCAATTTTCCCATATGGCTGGTTTTTTTTTTCTTTATATACTATTCTAATTTGTAGATAATTATCATGCCGCATATATGTAGATATATATACATGCTGTGTGTAGAATATGACGACAAGGGGACAAATTCCGCAGTCGTCGCTTGTCGTCGCATTTCTGACGCATTTTGAACAGCTTTGGGGACTGCCCGATCGCCAACACCACCCCAACCCCACTCCTCATGCCCACCAATCGCCAGTTGGAAGACGGATGCAGGCAATGAAGCGAATTTAGCTCTGACAGATCCATCGCCTCGACCGATTGTCGTCGGCAGTAGTCAGACGAAACGGCCACTGAATGCGAAATGAGAGTTGACAACGACTGAGATTATTAGCTTTAGCATAAAAATAAGACAGGCGACAGCCCAACAATGATAATGTTAATAAGAACAGAACAACAACAAAAACAACAAGTCAAATGATGCGTATTGCATGCTGATTTTGAGGCACGAGCAGAAAACTAAACCAAAACTAAGCTGGACTTGGATTTGGTATTGGTATCGATATTGGGAGTGGATCTCCGTTTTGGGCTTGGCACGCACGCCACCCCATGGAAACAGTAAAGAGCGAAACAGTGCTCCACTGGGGGATACCGTGTAGCCAGTATGTGATTAACACAAATAACTAATAAGCTGTTTGATCATTTTCAAATTATCTGATTTTGGATGACAAACATTTTTTCATTGAATCAAATTTTGTACATTTTTTCCCTAACTTAAGTCTTTTTTTTAGAAGATAATGATAAATATAACAAATATCAAAACAAAATGTTTTGTGTATCGTTCTCAAGATTATCCAAAAAGTGCAAATTGTATAACTTTAGCTCTCAGACCCTCTAAAGATCTACCCAACTTTAATATCCAGTTGTTAAACATTTTGAATGTGTACAGGGTATACCAACAACAATAACCGAAGGCAGCTATTGAAGAAAAAGAAGAATTGAGGCGGCTGCAGCACATAAAAAAAAAAAAAAATGTTGAGGCGCCTCATTAGCATCGATTTCTATGCAGCATGCTTGTTGGCTTGCAGCGGATCTTTTGGTTTTGGTTTTGGTTTTCAGTTTTCGCCGGGTTGCCAAGCTGTCATATTTGGCTGACATCAGTTGATTTCCTGTTTGCGGGCACGCGCCCAATTGAATAAGTAGCCCGCAAAATCATTGATAACTTGCCAAAAATAAAAGAAGAAGCAAAATACGTTATTCGATAATTGTTTAATAAATAATTTAAGACTCACGGGTGTTCAGAGACTGCACCAACTGTTGTCGCAAAATAAATTTGTGTTCGTTCCAAATTTTTTAAAATGCTGAAAATCAATATAGCAGAATAAGTACTCAATTATCGAATTGCCAAACGATCACCCCTGTGGCAAAAAATGTGTGAAATGTAGGAAACGCCACAGTGCAACTTCAGTTCTTGCCGCCATCAGCTTGAAGTAATCTTGCTTGCCAATTTCCATCTAATTTGATTAGTAAATTTGATTTGCATCTTTCATTGCAGTTTATTTGTACAACATTGGTAAACGCTTTCTTGCCATCTCGCAGCCCTTCGATGCGGCACGGCATCCGGACGCATCGCCGTTGTGCCGCTCGCAGATGCGTCGCTATTTTAAAGCATTGGACAATTTCGATTTATGGGCCTTGAAAAGTGAGTATCCGAATATTTGCATGCGATATGTGCGCTGCGTGCATGTGTGAGCTGTGTGTTTCTGCCTGCCAATCAGCTGCGATTGCTCAGAATTCGAGTCATTGCCAACTGGGCAGCCAAGAGGCAAGCCGATGCCGATGTCGATGTCGATGTCAGAGCCGGAGCCGGAGCCAGAGCCGAAGCCGCATTGTGACCGCCAGACGCGACGACATGAATTGTAAGAGTGCAAAGTCAAATGCATCAAATAATCAAGTTCTGAAATTGCAAACACAGAATCACAAACACACATGTATATCTATATATATATATATGTATATATTATATTTATATCTTTATATATATAAATGTATGTGTATGTTCATGTGTCGTGCGGCTAAAGTGAAGGTCATGCGTCGAACTTTACCCACATTTAGAGGCAGCAGCAGTTGCAGCAGCAGCAACGGCAGCCACAATGCCAAACGCAACGAGTGAATTTAAGCCAACTGCAGCAAATTGCACCAGCACCAGCACCAGCAACAACAACAACAACAACAGCAAAACACTGAGCGAACTTGGCACAAAACTGTTGCTGCTGCTGCTGCTGTTGCTGTTGCTATTGCTGCGCAGCTGGCTGACTGCTAGCTCAGAATCAGAACGAGAACGAGTTGTTGCTGCTACTGGCTGAGCTCTGTGGACTGCGACGCGCACGCTCCAATCACAGTCAAGGTCACAGTCATAGTCACAGTCACCGTGTTGCAATAACATTGCTTCAGCCAAAAATACAAATATGACAACAATTTACCACCCCTGAACGTATTCAGAAAAGAATTTTCTTTTCTAATAAATATTTAATTGTACATGCGAGTTATATCTCTTTCTCTCTCTCTCTCTCTCTCTCTGTGTCCTCTCTCTGTGTCTTTTGCAGTGCACGATGCGAGCGGTAAACTGAACTCTGGGATTCTAAATGGCAACATTAATCAGCCGGGCGACTTTGATCAGTGCTTGGGTATACAGCAGTCGACTGATGACGTCAGCAGCAGCGGTAGTGACGATGGCAATGGCAATGGACAGGCAAATTCAATGCTGCGCGGCCAATATTGTTTGGCATACGCACAGCCAGTGCTGCCACACAATTCGAAACGGTTGCAGGCCTTCTTCAAGCTACTGCAGTCGCACGGACCCTTCAGGAGCGAGTTCAACGATGTGAGTCTCAGACAGATATATATATATATATATTAATCTTTTGATATTATTATGGCTACGTTGAGGTTCGTTGACCTTGTGCTTGCTCTTAATGCAATCTTAATGGTGCTCTTTGCACGTGACTGAGATTGCAATGAGATCAAATGCGATAATAGCCAAGACACACACATGCCTACCTGTAAGTGTGTGTGTGTTTGTGTATAGGCGTGTCGATAATTTTAGGAGACTTTAACGAAAGTTAAATAAGCTTTCGCCGAATATTTCGTGACGTCGCTTCAAATACTAAGCCAGCTAGCGAGAGAGATAGAAACAGAGAGAGAGCAGCTAAAATTGTAGTTTTATAGTGGTCGTTGTTGTTGTTGTTGTGCTGAGAGCTACGAAAGCCCTGCTCCGCAGCCCCGACATTGAACTTGACGAACAATGTGAGCAGCACGAAATATTCGATTTGATTTTGCCAAAATAAAAGTTGTTGTTGTCACTATCCGTGGATTTTGTTGTTGGCAAATGCGAATAGATGGGCATAATATGGTAATCATTGGCCCCAAACCAACCGGCTGAAGTTCGTCGAACCCAACGAAGCTGTTTTTTAAAATATTTTTTGTTTAACGTAAATCGATAGGTTTTGATGAATTCAAACGGGATTTTTTGTAGAATTTACTATTTCGATATTATATCAATTAGCAGCCAAAGTTAGCAGCTAAAGTTGGTAAACAAAAGACTTGGGCAACCAACTTGCGTGCGCTACATTAATTGATAAACGTATTCCAAATTAAATATTCATAAAGCCCCGACCCAATTTAGCTATTTCTATGTACAAATTTCATGCAATTATTACTATGCTATCTATTTCTATGCAACTGCTGGAGAGCATGCATGGCAATGGATAGATTGGGTCGGGGATAGATTTAATGAGATTTGCTAAAAGCGAAATGTGAACTTTAGTTTTAGTTGCTATTGGTGAGAATAACAACCGATATAACAACTATTCTTATCTCATACGATTGCTGTTAGTTTTTAAGGCTTATTCTTATATATATCCTTCGTACATCATCTTTTTTAGCCGGGTCATCGCGTACCGCGCTACTCGCTGATCAACTGGGGCATCTGTGTGCCATCCGGTTGCACGCACCGCGACGTGGAGTTTAGTGTGGCAGAGTATCTGCGCAACCAGACGTCCGCGACGGGCATTAGCTTCAATGTGCGCGTCGAGCCGCAGATGTGCCAGGTGAGGGATCAGCAGCCGTGGGATCGGAATACCACGTGGGCGGTGCGCTTCTTTGTCCTCGTCGTCTGCCTGGCAGTGCTCTCCACCGTCTACGATCGCAGCACTAAAGCACAGCCAAAGCAGAGTAAGTGCAGCAAACAATCATATTGTCATTTTATCAATCTGAACAAGAGTTTGCTGTTAGATAATTGGTGCACAGCCTTCTCGCTGGACAAGAACCTGCGCTGGTTGTTCAGCACGCGCAGCTCATCGGGTGATATTGAGGCTGTGCATGGCATACGATTCCTAAATGCCATGATGCTCATCTTCTCGCACAAATCGATGGCCATGTTCTTCAATCCGTACAACAATCGAACGGCCATGTCCGAGAGTTTGGGGCAACCGTGGACGGTCATAGGCCGTGCGGCATCCCTCTACACGGATCCCTTTCTCCTGTTCAGCGGCATGCTGACATCCTACTCTCTGTTTGGACGCCTCATGAAACAGCAGCCCATACGCCTCAAGAACGAGTACATCAGTCGCCTAATGCGGTAAGTCGGTCAACACGATCTGCTGATGAATGCTTAACCGATTTCTCTTGATGATGATGATGAACAGCATCGTGCCGCCATTGGCCGCCCTGATCCTGTTCTGCACGTATGTCCTGCCTTTGTGGGGCAGTGGTCCGCAGTGGAATCTGGTGGTGGGTCATCATGCGGATATCTGCAAGCAACACTGGTGGCGCAATCTTCTGTTCATCCACAACTATTTTGGGTTCAGCGAGATGTGCTTGACGCACACCCATCACTTGGGCATCGATACGGAACTGTTCGCGGTGGCGCCGCTCTTCATCCTCGCCCTCTGGCGCTGGCCACGCCGCGGCCTCTTCGCCCTCCTCCTGCTCTGCACAGTGGGCACAGCAGCACGCTACTATACAACTATTGTGAATCAGCTATCCAACTATATATACTTTGGCACCAAGTAAGTGAATCGCTTCAGCAACACGTGAATATTTTGATTTAAGTTTTAATTCAAGTAAAAAGTATAAAGACTAAATTTATCCGTCTGTCTGATGTCTTAGACTATATTGCATATATAGATTAAGATCGTATCACTTCAAATATCGAATATATTGTGCTTATGCTTTGCAAAAGAGGTTTCCTAATCATTTTTGCAAGATATATGTGCAGGATATCTGCCAGTCGATCGATCTAAATTCTATTAACTAATGGCTCAAAATATTTACTCTATATTCTGCTCGATCTGCTCTTCGATCCCTTACAGCATTCAGCGACTGTTTCGCACTGCCGACTACATGTACTCTTTCCCGCCACATCGCTCCACGGTCTACATCATGGGTATTCTGTTGGGCTATGTGTTGCGCAAGTACCAGGGGGTCAGGCTGACCCGGCTCCAGTTGCGTCTCGGTTGGCTGGCGGCGACAGTTTGCGTACTCGCCTCCTTGCTGGGTCCTGCTCCGATGGGGCACATTGACTATGTGTACAATTCAACGCATGCGGCCATCTATGCCGCATTTGCTCCGATTGCCTGGTGCCTGTTCTTCTCCTGGATTGTGTTTGTCTCCCACAATGGCTACAAGAGTGAGTATTTCAAGTGCACAATCAAATATATTATTTAAGCTATTTCTATATACATATTTTTTTTACTGATTGATTGATTTGACTGATTGCAGATAAATTAACGAGGCTGTTTGCCTGGCGCGGCTTTCAAGTGTCCACGAAACTATCGTATGCCATATACCTCACACAGTTTCCCGTCTTTTTCTATAATGTCGGCAGAAGACGTCATATCCATCACTATTACAACTTTATCTCGGTTATTGTGAGTATATTCATATAATGATATAAATATGTGTTAATTTGATTTTCATTCGATTTCTTAGCTCGATACCAACGAATTTATTTCGATATTTTTGGCATCGGTGGCGTTAACGGTGCTCTTCGATGCACCCTTCCAGAACCTTAAGAAGCTGCTAATCAACTCTAGCCCCCCTGCCAAGGCCAAATCGCTGCCAGCAGCAACGACGACAACGCCAAGCACACAGCCAAATGCTACTGCCTCACATCAACAGCATCCGCATCCAACCTCGGATTCGCTTCAGCATCCGCATCTGCATCTGCATCCGCATCCGCACGCCGATTAGCTTCGATGCTTTCTTTTGTGTTTGTATCTTGTAAATTTGTCTTAGCATTTAGTGGCAATGTATTTAATTTGATTACGCCTACGCCTATATCCCGTCCCTTTCCCATGCGCATTTCCGCTTCCCACAATCCGCCCTTAGTTATAGTGAAACGCTTTATACATTGTAAATTGTACTGTTAGTCATTCTGTAAAGAAAAATGCGATTTTTTTGTTTAGTCATTAATTAACCAACTACTGCTTGCTTGTCGTTGTTGTTTAACTGTACGGCATCATATCTTTTAACATCTTGCTTGCTAAAAAACATAAAAAATTCGTTTCTGGAGCTTGTTCCCAGCTCTTGTGTTATATATATAATTAAAATATATTATATTTAATTTTAAGCGACGTCGATTGCGGTTATATATTATTAATTTTTTTGAATTGTACTATTAGTATAATAAAATTGAAAACATTAAACGATGCGTTTCATTCAAATGAGCCACGGATAGTAGTTGACCCCAATAAAAGTATTTTCTGATTTCCTTTCGCGCTGCAGGACAAATCTGTATGCCATAGTCCTTGACTGCAGTTCAATGGAGTACGTTCTTGTGATTATAAAACACAATCTTCTTTAAAAACAAGAGCAATTGTCTCGCCACATAAATGCTCCTTAAAGTATGCCACAATTTTTTCAAGTAACAATTAAGTTACCTGTTTTTGCTCGTACTGTGAGCCCACCTAAAAGTATGCAGCAATTTTTCGGTTGAGCGAAATTAAGTCAATACAGCAACCTAATTTTCTTCATGGGTGAATGGCATCTGCTCGTGCTACCAAATACAGCAACCTGCAAACAAATCGATATAGATTGCCCATAGATCTCCCATCTAAATAAAGGTAAAATCAGTTTTTGGTAACTGAAGCGTATGTGGAACAAAAAAATGCAAATAGCCGACCAATTGTTTGTGTGGAATCTGTATAATATGGTTATTAGTAGTGTTGGATAAGTTTTCCGCATACAAGCACTCATCATTCGCCAAAAATTATGAAACTCTAAAAAATAACAGTTGGAAGTTTAGTGGTAGGAAACGGTGTACATAAAATTAGCACTTCGCAGGCATAGCTGTAATCCACAAAGACGGGCAGAGTTTCTCGGTATTAATAAAGTGACTGTGTCCAATTTTCATATGGACTACTTATTTATGCACTTAGAAGGCACAAAATGCGCTGGTTTTCAGCTTTAGCTGAGCGCAGTCAAGTCATAAGTTGACTGCTTCTGCTTATTCATAATTTTCCCATATAGCTGTGCCTACGGTCTGCAAAACATTGCTTGCTTGCCTAGTTGCATGCTGCACGCCTCAATTCTGTATTCCACTAGATTATTGCAACTGTTAATCCAATGTAGAAATAGTGGTATCAGCTCCCGTTGAATGTTAATGCGGCACAAAATGCTTTGCCCGGTCCCTGATTAAATAAAAGCGCGAACCGGCAAATCATATAAGAAATAAGACAAGGTTGCACATACATATATTGCTATTGCTGCACTGCTCGCTCATCCGCAGTACATCTCCCAACATTAACGAACATGTCTGCGTGCCTGGAGCAAGGGCTCCGCAGCAACAAAGTATTAAAATGGCATCCACCGACGCCGTTAGCACACCAGCAGCCAATGTCAATTCACAATAAAAAAAAGATAAGAAAAATAAAAAAATTGACAAGCTTTTTGCTGGTCTCACTTCGTGTTTCATTTGTTGCTACGGTGCCTTTTGCGCCTTGCACCACACATTGTTCACAGAACCACTGGTAAAAAAAACAAACTAAATACAATAAGCACAAATATTCACTTGGCAAAAAAAAAGATGTTAATTTATTAACTCCAGCGAAATGGCAGAGTATCCCTTTTGTTTTTCTTTATGGGTGTTTTTTGCTGCTGCTGCTGCCAGTTGTTGTTGCTGTTTACTTGCTGGCCTGAGCCTTCTTGGGTTTTGCCTGGGTGCCCTCGCGGAAACCGTTGCGGAAACGGCGACGCACCACCTTCAAGTGGCTCATGCGGCCAGTGCCAGTGGTCTTCCTCCTCTTGGCCTTGACCGACCAGTTGTCTGTGTTCCAAAAGGGAAGACAATTAAGTTAATAATAATTGGCAACAATTGGTCGCGGGGCAACTTACATGAACGCAACTTGGCGGCGGGATAACCGCACTGGGCGCAAGTGGACTTCTGGATGTGGTATGAGGAACGTCCACAGCGACGGCACAAAGTGTGCGTCTTGTTGTGGCGTTTACCAAAGCTTGAGGTACCTTTCGTCTGCAATAGCCAACAAATAATGCATTAGTATTGAGCAATCAAACAAACAGAAATATAAATCGCCAATGTTTGTTTTTAATTTTTGGTGGTGCAGCGGACGGCAGTTGTATGAAATCTCAACGAATATAAATTATGTGGCACTCGCGCAATAATTGCAATCTGATTTTAGTTAAAAATATAATCGGATGCTAATAGAAATTGGCGATTTTATTTCGGCTTGAACGTGGATAAATTTATTGACGCACCATCTTGTGTGGCGAACGCTCGTAGAAGAAAGAGCGAGAGAGAGGCGTAGCACACAAACTTCAGTTTGACAGCAGCTGTCACAATATGGCGTACGCTGCAGGGTTGCAACGAAAACAAAAGCGACATCTACTGGCAAGTCGCACTTATCGATAGTTGAGTGCGCTGCCAATCGGAGAAAAGAATTGCGCACAGCCAATTACGCATAGATGAATGTCATTGATGTCAATAGATGGCGCATTTTGGCGCAATAATTTTGAATAAAAGTCGTTGATTTGAATTTCAGTTAAAATGATCATTGTTTTATTTATGAAATAAATTATTATTATTTACATTGGAAATATAATGCATGAAATACAAATAATATTGCATAATCTGCGGCTTTTGCATTACAGAAAGCGTCCGCCCTATCCAAAAATAATTTTTACACTCTCTCAAAACAAACACTCTAAAAATATTAAAAATATTAAACGCTATAAAAGAAAGTGTGTGTTTTGTGTGCGGAATGGAACAACTGTATATATTACGTGCACAGATGTAAATGTAAAATGATTTCGTTTAATTTTTTGTTTTGTTTTTGTTCTTGATTTTGTTTTTGCTTCGTTGCCCTTAATGGCACGCGTACTACAATATTATTCTTTATTGATTTTTCGATTTGTGAGCTATTGTTGCTGGGATATAGGAATATTGGGGTATACGTAACTAAGTAGATATTGCAACTACTATGCGCAAGTCGATTTGGCCTAAGAACTGCAGGAACTACCTTCGCCTTAAGCTAAACCAAGTTGCACATAATTATTTGTATATGCTGAGGTTTTTATTTTAGGTTTGTTTTATTTTGGGATACTTTTCACTGTGCTTGTGTTCTTTTCCTTTAATTTCGTATATTTTGTTATTTGTTTTTCTAGTAACTAACATGTATAAACCGCTCCACGCCTCGACTGGCCTTTCCCACACATTGGTTGTTTTTGTATTTGTATTTGTTTTCGTTTTTGTTTCTTGTTGGTTTTTTACAACTAATTCATAAAAATTGTAACTAAAAAAAAAACTTTCGCAATAAATAGACGAGACATTGGGGTGGGGAGGCTGGTGAAATTAGGATGAATGATAGGAAGGGGGGCTTGGGGGTAAGGTATATTGGAGTAATACCAAAACTAGATACGATAAGGGAATATACATATATATGTGTATAAGTACGAGTATACAATGTATACGATATATAGTAGCTATTGACTTGCAAAAGTTTTCAAGAATCGCGTAACTCTAATATGCATCCTCTTCTTCTTCTTCTTCTTCCCCTTCTTCTTCCTCATCTTCTTAATTATTTTTGCTATAAACAGAAAGTTATGGACCTACGACTAAAGCGCAATTCGGGTGTAGACAAGAAAAAAAACACATGAAAACTAAAAAAAAAAAAGAAGAGAGTTAAGAAGTTTCGTTGTGTGCTTTTTCAGGCTGCGATTGCTTCGATTGATGCTTCGATAGCTCCTATTGCTCCTCCACGCTGATAGTGATTATCATGGTTGGTCAATAGTGTCCGCCACCACCGCCGTTACCAGCACCCCCATTGCCAGCACCACCACCACCACCGCTGTGCCTGTGATGATCGCGTCTACCAGCGGATTGATCCCGATCGCGATAGTCCCCATTGCGGGAGCTGCTCTTGTGATGATGATGATGGTGGCGCTTCTTCTCCCCCTTTAAGCACACATCCGACACGACCATCTCTGAATTGTCGCGCATTCCATAGTTATCTCGGCCGCATCTGAAAGAGACCCAAAGAGAGATTGACGTTAATTATCGATTTTTAAAGTTTTAATTTATATTATTTTGCATGATCAGAAAATAAACTAAATTCCATAAATTTTGCATTTTTGGGGTTGTCATCTCACCTGTCGAGATTCTCGCGGGAGCGTTGCATATTGTCACGCAGATTGTCGCGGGAGCGTGTCATGCTGGGCGGATCGAGGGTCTCCTTGCGGCGTAGAGCATTGTGCGAACTGTTCTTCGAGGCGGATTCGTGCAGGTTCTCCCACGCCTGACGATAGTATCTGTGAATGAGAATGCAAGCGAGAGCTTTAGCTGCAGAAACAATGCAAAAACGCTTAGCGTAGACACGAACCTATTGAGGCCATTGCGAGAGCCGGAGGTAGAGCTGTCAAAGCTAGCGACCGTGTTGCAGTCGGGTGAGGCGCGATGACGATAATGTTGCGTCGTGCGGTTTCTACGAGAGAGCGTGAAATCAAGACACATAAAGAGAGAGAGAGAGAGAGAGAGAGAGAGAAACATTTAATTAGTTAAATTACAACTTAAAATGGACAGAGTGTGAGAGATAGAGAGGGATGTAGGGAGGAGGTTGAGGGATAGGGTGCTACAAGGAATACACAATTGGGCGTTTGTTAGTTACAAGAGAGTTACACAAAACACAGAGAACGAGAAAGAGAGAGATGAGAGAACATACATTTAAATAGAGTGCGTGCGGGAGATTAGCGACAAGTAACATACATCATATTACATATTTAATACAAATGACAGATGAGAGATGATAAATTAAACACAAAAGAGAGAGCGCCAACCTCAGATTGGAGGACCAAATGTGCAGTATAAGAGAGCGACAGAGAGAGAGAAAGAGAGAGAGAGAGAGAGAGCGCGCTTAGATATATAAAAGAATGGGACGAGTATGCATGTGTTTGCGTGTTTGTTTATGTTTGTGTGTGTGTGTGTGTGTGTGTGTGTGTGTAGCCCGACAACAGCTTTTGCTTGACTGATTGATTGAATGATTTATCGATTGATTGATTGATGAAATGAACCAGCAAATAGGCAGCCCCACAGCATTCAACTGGAAAACCAAAAATGACTTCCAAAGGTCCAAAGTTTATATGTGTTGCTTGATTGATTGATTATTTATATTGGCTTGTTGATTGAGCGTGTGTTGTTGTATTGTGTTTTGGTTTTTGTTGGTATGTTAAGTATTTTTTGGCTGCTTACATTTGTGTGTATGGCCGTTGTTGTTGTTGTTGTGCGGTTTGCATTGTAGGCACTGTATTATTAGAGTTTGATTGAGTGTTTTGATTGATTATTGATTGATCGATAGTATATTGATAGTTGTCTTTAGTTTGATTGTATCTCATCTTTGGCACACGTTCACATTACATTCACAGGTAGTCTTCGGTTTGTGGTTATTCACTTCGTTTCATATTTCGATTCGATTCCATTCGTTTCATTCCATTCCATTTTGATTCGTTTCGGTCTCTCTTTGGCATAAGCTTGTTTGCCCTTTCTGTATTGTATACTTTGGATAACTATTTCGTTTTCCACTTTCTCCTCTCTTCCTTGCTCCTTGTTCTGTTCCGTTCTACATATGAGTACTGCTAAAGAGACCCGCTCTTGACCTATAGCCACGCCCATATGTGCTAAGCTCGCGTCGGGCGAGCTTTTGATCATCAAAGGGTAGCGCCAGGACGCTGCACCACAGCGATGGTGCCGGCTCGCATCGTGTACTCGACGTAATGCTGCCGTACCCATCGCCAAAGAATCGCATGTGGTAGCCACCGATGACACTACCTTTGACACGGTCGCTACCTTTGTTGCTGCAGCGGGTCAATTGGGCCGTTGAGGCATAGCTTGTAGCGCTTCTTGCCGTTGCGGTTGCATAGCTGGGCAATCGATTTGGAGGCAATGGTGGTGGTGCTGGTGGTTTGTGTACCCCGGCTCCACGGTATTGCTGTTGTTGTTGACGCTTCTGGTGCTGAAGGTGCCTCGATTTCTGCTGATGGTGCTGCTGCTGCTGCTGGTGATGATGATGATGATGGTTGTGTTGTTGATGGTAATTGGTAAAATGTTTAGCTAGGTGCCGCCGTTTGCTGTTCGGGGTGCTGACGAATGGTTTTTGCCGAAATCGAGAGAGGAGAGAACGAAAACGAAAAAAGAGAGTTGTACAACAAAAGAAAGAGAAAGCGTTTCGATGTATGTATGCGTGTCTCGAGTGTATGTGTGTGTAAGGTGTGGTTGTGTATGTGTGTGTGTGTGTGTGAGTGTGAGTGTGCAACGGCTGAGAGACTCTCTTCTTCATCTTCAACTTCATCTTCTTTGGTGTATGTACAGTTATATGGGGTTATACAAATGAGAGCGAGGGCGACAGCTGGGAGAGCAATGAGTACGAGGCCAAGGTTTAGAACATATATATATATATATATATAGAGAAACAACAACAATTGCGAACGAAAACAACAAACAAAAGGCAAACAAGAAGAGCACTAGAAAAAAATCAGTTACAGTCACAGGGTATACAGTAGTGGGTTGGGGGGTGTGGGAAATATAAATAGGGGGTTTAAATTTTGTCTGTGGCTTAAGGGCTTAGGAAAAGTTTATCTTTATCTTTTAGCTATTATACAAATGTTCTATTTCAATAATTCGGTGTCCGATTCTGCTAACGTTTTCAGCTGCTGACACAATGTTAAATTTTCTTTTTAAATTAGCTAAGCTAAATCAGGCTTCACACATATCAATTTTAGTTTTAAATTTACGTTTAAATTGTCAATTTTTGAATTAAGTCTTAATATCATCTTTAATCTTTACTTTTTATCTGATTTTCAATAAGGTGAAATTCAAAATCAGTTTTATATTCTACCTTAATCGTATTCTTATTCTTTTGTTTAAAGCTTTAACTTTAATGTGAATGCGAATCTTCTGCTTTAATTTCATCTTAAAAACTGCACTTTTCTTTCAACCTCAATTAACAATATACAACTTGAATGTTAAATTGAAAAATGTTACTTTGGTTAACTGACTGATTGATTGAAGTACTTACCTTCTGACCAGGATGACAATGGTGGTGATGACAGCTGCAAGGAAGACGAAGCCACCGAAAGCTCCAAGTGCAACAATGGCGCCCAGATTCAATTTGGCCTCCTTGGTCTCCTTGCGGTCGGGATTATCGACGGCAAATGGAACGTTGACATTGGGCGACTGATTCTGTCGAATATTAACGCTGTCCGCGATCTCATTATCCTGAGGATGCGAATTGAGGATTATCTGCTGTGTATTCCGCGTCGTCGTCTCCAGCGTGGGACGCGTCCGCGTCGGTGTCGGTGCATAGGTGGAGCCAGGAGCCGCATGCGGACCAGGACCAGCATACTGTGTGGTGCTGGTACTGCTACTACTGGTACTGCTACTGTAGCTGGTCGCTGGCGTGCTGCTCGGCTTCTTCGGTATTAGCACGGGGCGAACGGTGCGACGTGGCGGGAACTCTTCGCGCACAGTGCCAGGTACGGGCACATTGATGTTGTCCTCCTCAGAGTCGCCTGTGCGGAGAGAGAACATGTCATGCATTAGGCTTTACATTTGCAGTCGATTGGCTGGGGGGTTATTTGTGTGTTCCGTTTTCGGAACCGGAATCAAAGCAGCTTAGTTGTTCGAGTGTCGGCACTCTACCAGCCAAACATCAACATACAAGCCATGTTTCAGGCAAGCAAATTGGTTGTAAGTATTCTTTTTATGGCTAAGATTATTGCCAAAAATTGATTTTATTGCTCACCTTCACCATTGATCTCCACTTGTGGCGTGCTCAAGCTGGGATGCGGACGTGGATAACTGGCTGCAGTGCTGGGCGTGCCGCCCGTGGGGGAACTGCTGCTGGGGGGACGATAGGCGGGTGTGCGACTAGTGGTGGCTATAATCTTGGGCCTATATGACGGTGGTGCCAGTGTTGCTGCCGTTGACGGCGGCGCCGGTGGTGCTGGGGGTGTGGCCAGCGTGGGTGGTTCCAGTTTGATGCAGCGCGGCAGCGCGCTGCTCCATTGTCCGGTGGCCAAACAGCTGAGCACTCGCGGTCCCTCCATGCGGTAACCCGGCGGGCAGCTGATCTCCGCCTTCGAGCCATAATAGGTGCCATTTGGAGCACTGATTATCGTGCTGTAATAGTTGCCAGGCAGCGTATCGCACTCAACAACTGTGCACAGAAAAAATCAAAGAGTTGTACAGTAATGTGAGTTTGGTTATGATGTGAATATGATTGCGATTTGAATCTGAGACTCACTCTCGCAGCGTGGCGGCGGTCCGTTCCAGCGTTCGTCAAAGTCACAGGTCAGCAGTGCGCGTCCTATCATCTCGTATCCCTCGTCGCAGGCATATTTCACCAAGCTGAGATAGCCAACGGTGCCATTGAGCAGGCCATACGAGCCGTGAGCAATGCTGGCCGGCAGACCGCATTCGATATCTAATGAAAGAATCGTGTTAGTCCTTTTTACAACAACTATTAGATGCAGTTAAGGGATGTCGTGATAGAGTCATGAGTAGTACTCATACTGCCTCTGCTTGGAGTATTGAGTACACTGTGTGGCACTTACATTTGCAGACAGGCGGAAACTCATTGTAGAAGCCCGTCTCGAGGCAGGTGCGTGTGGCGGGTCCGACGAGCAGATGATTTGCATCGCAGCTGTATTTGATTTGGGCGCCGACCTCGTATCCATTGAGCGCAATCATTGTGGAGTTGGGCGGCTGTTCGGGCCGGCCGCAGGTCTTGGGCTGATGCTGGCAGATAAAGTTGAGCAGGGTGTTGCAGTTGGTATCGCTCCACAGCCAGCCCTTGGAGCCATCGAAGCGAGCGCAGTCCTCATCGCCGCCGGGATGATTCCAGAAGGAGACAGTCAGCTCATCGCCATTGACCCACTTCCAGCTGCTGCGATCGCTGCCGTCACGCACTGCCCCCATCCAGTATTGGGAGCTGACATCGCTGCGATGGCGACGCCACAGCTCCCAGCTGATGAAGCCCTGCAGCGCCGGATTGCTCTCGCTGATCAGCGTGCCGCCTCGGGAGCGGCAGAAAGACAACGCATCCAAGAAGTTCAACGGCTGTCGATTGTAGAAAATATAGCATTTGCCATTGTACGAGGCCAACGCGCCGGGCGGCTGATCCCGGAATGTGGGACAGCGCTCGATGGGCAGCGCCTGATCCGTATAGACGAATGCCTCGCATATGGACAATGGATTCGGTGTATTGTTCTCCAGATGGACGCTAACAAAGGCACCCGGCATCGGGGGATTGCAGGGCAGAAAGAGCGGTTGGCCGGCTTCGAGTAAACCCGTAAACCGATTGCAAATCGGATTCGTGCCCAGATCTGGACGATTGTTACCCACACGCACCACAATTGTTGCCGGTTTGTTACCTGCGAAAGTAACCATCAAAAATGCAAGAAATACAATTAGTTGACATGTTCTTTAATTCCAACAGTTTACAATAATATTTTATAATTTTACAATTAAACATATTTCAACTTTGTAAGTCATTTAATGTTAAAATGCATTTTATTAAGCTCCCTTAAGCAAAGACTTTCTGTCCTAAAAAAAATATATTTTTTCCCAATAGTCCATTGTGGCATGTGGCATATGGCATGTGCGGCATGTAGCGGGTCAGGCAAGTTCAGTTCGCAGTGCGCAGTGAAAGTAATCATAAATATTCGGTTCCCCACATATATTGCCTGCCCCACCAGCAGCAACTGGCCCTGCCACTGAGCCACTGAACCACTGACTGAACCACCGCCGCCGCATAAAAATCACATAACATTTTGCGGCAGCCTCAACTTGTTGCAGCCAAGTGAAAGCATTTGGGAAAAAAAACGTATTGGTTGACTGTCTAGCTGGCTTCTTTCTGTCCCTGCCTTACTCTCTTTCACTCGTTCGCTCTTTCGCTCTTTCTCAGCTCTTCTCTTCTCTCCTCTCCCTCGCTCTCTCTGTCTGTCCGAAAGTCTGACAGTTGTTTGACTTAGCGAACGTTTTGGGGCTACCCTTTTGCCTGTTTGGTTGCAGGTCTGCAACCCGTCAAGTGACTTCGTGCAACATTTGCCATTTGGCTTCTACGTCTCCGTCTCCGTCTCCGACTCTAATTGCCATTGTCAAACTGAACTAACCTTAACCCGCAAAACACTTTTTCAGTACTTGCAACTCAGGCTGCGGATCAGAATCAAATAAAAACTTCGATAAGGATGAGTTTTGTCTTCAGTTGATCAATTACGCTAATGCACATTAAGCCTGATTTTCAGTGGAACCAACTAAATTGGCCTGACTTTCAAGCCCAATGCCCTACTTAATTAATACAATTTGATTACAAAAAAATATGATTGATGAACTTACCACAACAGGATTTACCAAAGTCCAAACGCACCAGTTGAACCATATAGGGCTCGAGCAGATTGACATACCACCAGGGCGAACGCTCCGGTTTTGTTAGGGAGCACGTCTCCGGCGTGAAGAAGGCAGAGGTGGAGCCATCGATGGCCTTCTGCGGTGCTCCGGCCCCATCCGTTGATATTTGCATTGGTGCCTTACCAGCGGCAACATTTAGTACTATAAAGATGGGAAAACATTTCAAGAGTTAAGATTAAAGAGATTCTAATTTGAGATTTGATAGTTTTTGGGATTCTTAAAGAGTGTTTGTTGTTTCAGGCTTTTGTTTTATTGTGTGTGTTGGATTTTTTTTTTTTTGTTTGTTTCCCAGACTAAGTTAGCAAGGTCTCTCCAACTGGCCAGGGCTAAGACAGTGGGCTGCATAAGTCTATGCATGGCCCTGACACGCTTTCTGGGCAAAACAAAAATAACAACAAAAACAAAAAGAGGCAAACAACCACAAAATCTACTAAATTCGAAAAAGTTCTGTGTGCATGCACATTTGTCAAGTCAAGTCACTAAAATCGACTGACCTTCCTTGACCAATTAGTCAGAGTGGAATGGCTGCAAGTGGGGAAGGGGGTGCTAGAATTTAACAAGTGCTACAAGGCCTGTACATATTGTTGAGTAGCTGGGCATAGACCTAAACGTAGACATTTTTAAGCAAAAGTGAAATTTTTTTATTTGATTTTTTTGTAAATTTTTTTTTTACTTTTTCTTTCAACTGGCGTTGTAGTGGTTGTAGTTGCTTGGGCTTAATTACACGCTACGCATGTGTGTTGTGCTGTGTGTGTGTGTGGCAGAGATTCATTAATCAGATGCATCTGTCGGATAAAAGGCACTCGCAACTCACTCAGCTCTAAAGTTAAAACTGAAGCTAAGACTAAGGCTAGGCAGGCAGCGGCTCATGACGCGCTCAAAGATCGCAGAACGTGAAACTGTGTGTGTGTGTGTGTGTGTGTGTGTGTATGTGTGCTTTTCCTCCTCTTCTTCATCGTCTCTGTTTTTCGGTTTCATTTGACTTTCTACACAGCACAGCAACTGAATTCAGCTGCTTCAAGTTTTGTGGACGGGCAGGTGTCAGTCTAAATCTCAGTCAGATTCAGTTTCAGTCTCAGTTTTAGTTTCGATGCCAGTTTCAACTTTTTTTCAACCACTTTCATTGCATGTGATAATTACATTTAATTTGTCACCGAATTTAAAATTTCATTGAAACTATCTTCACTTCTTCAGTTAAATTTACACCTTTTAAATGACCACTTCCCATTTTATGCCATTCAATATCTTATTTTCCATTTAAATTTGACATACACTCGTCATTTCCCTAATTAAATTTAAATTTCCACTCAATATCTTTTTTGTTTCATTTACTATGTGAATTCTAACTCAATTTTAGTTTAGCCTCAATTTTAGTTACTTTCGTTCAACGACAAAATACCTTTTAATTGGCCCCTTTCTGTTTCCATTTCAATTTCAGTATTTAACCACTAATCGTCAATTTTCATTTGATTTTCGTGCTCTCGACTTATTTTTGTTGCCGCCTGCTGCGTCATCTTGGTCCAATAATCATCAGCGGCACATTCAATTTTGCGTTACGCTCTTTCAGTTCGTCATTGTTCAATTAATCAATGAAATCAATGATTCGAACCGGCGGCTTTGGGTTGCCATCACTCAGTTTAGCTGCCAAGCGGCAATTTGTCTGCTGGCAATTCACAACTCGCAACTGGCAACTGGCAACTGGCAACTGGCAACTGGCAACTGGAAACTAGCAACTAGCAACTAGCAACCGGCAACTTGCAACCGCAGGGCGCAATTTACCACTCGAAAATCAGTGACAGCCGTAAATCAACAAAACACAAGACCCGTTAAAATTTTTTGTTCACAACAGTTTCCGAGACTGACAACGGAATGACAAAATTGACGAGACCCCAAAGTCAAAATGATTGTACCTTAAAATTTGACAATAAACTAAGTATTTAAAAATGTAACTTCTCCATAGTTACTGCTTAAATATACATATAATCTCACTTGCATATAAGCTAAGCATATTTTTTCTCAGAGAATTTTGGAATGTTACTAGTTACTAGTTAATTTGGTTTTGCTATACAATGAGCTTGTAGGTCTACCTGTGTAAAATATGTATTTGTAAGCCTGAAGCTTGGTATGTAGATAGTTTGAATGTTATCAATTAAAAAACATTTGTAGTTCGATACACAACTGGTTTGACTAGTAGCCAAATGTGATCTAAAAACAGTTATGCAAACGAACCCACGATGAAAGAAAGCTAATTTTACTAAGCGTGGGCCATGGATGATTAGTGAAGAACCTTTTGTTTTTCAAGAGCTGTTACTATCCAATTGTAGATGAGTAGCCGTAGCTGCTTGAGTAGCTGCTGAAATGTCAAGGTTGCAGTCTAACATTTAATTTCTATTCAATATTATAATTACAGCTTCAATCCGCCCTCAATTTTATGTCATTCGTGTGATCTGCTTCAGTCAATCAATTTTCACGTTGTTTGCTTAACGGGCGGAAGTTGTTGTCAAGTCAACTGTGTAACAACAACAGCGGCATAACAACAAGCCACATAGAATTTCACTTAGAACATTATTTTTCTTCTTTTTTTTGGTAAATTTATTATTTGTTGATCCATACAAAAACCAAACAAACGAGCCCCACTAGCCAATGTGGGTCAATTCGTTTCGTTTCGTTCAATTCTCAACTCGCATTTTAGTTGCTCTTGTTGTTGTTGTTGCTGTTGTTGCTGTTGTTGTGTGTGTTCCGCCTTTCATCGACAAGACACACACATACACATAGAAACGGATACCAAGTTGTGCGTCGTGTTAATCATGTTTCACTTGGCAGCTCCACACGACAACTTTGCATTTGGAATTGGATTTCGGCTTTGGGATTCGGTGTTGTGGAATTGGGAATTGGAATTCCGAATAGCGCGTGTATCGTTGAGAACATTCGACTCTTGTTGTTGTTGGTGAAAGTTTTGTGCACACATATGGAGAGCACATACCGTCGACGATTTCAGCAGCTGCCAAGTTGAAGTCAAAGGTGCTAATTGACGGACACAAAAAAATGTTCAACTGGCCAATTGGATGTGGCAAGTTTGTGTCTTAAGTCTTTTGTTTACGTCAGGTAATAGCTTGATGCCCTGTATGACTTGAGAATGGTTATAAAAAGGACCGCTGCAGTATACATGCATATATACATGTATACACGCATGTACAATACCTTCACTCTAACTCAATTTACCCAGCTAAAAGTAAAGATCAACAGTGCTCGGTGCTAGCTTAAGATTTATGATTTTATAGATTTGGGTATAGGATATGTCATAGTTAAATTCCCTTTATATTAGACCTTGTCTTATCCAATTACTTACCACAAAACGGTATACCCTCTGGCACCCACTGACCCTTGTCGCAGACACGTCGGGCGGGTCCCAGGAGCTCAAAGCCCCGCTCACAGCTGTAGGAGGCGACAGTTCCTTGCGTCAGATTCGCGCTCGAGAAGACGACGCTGCTGTGCGCAGGTGAGCCAGGAAAACTGCAGGCTCCATCTGCGATAGAGAAAAAGTGTTAGAGAGATAGAGAGAAAAAAGAGAGTTAGTTAAGTTGAACAAAGAAATATTTTGGGTGAAATTTGAAATAAATTGAATATTCATTTTTGTAGGGGATCTGGTTGCCGCATATTAAATATTCAATATTCAAATAGCCGAACAGATGCTTGCTTAAGCGGCTGTTTTCATGAACATTGCCTTTGGGCAATAGTACGAGTCTCTTTGATTGATTTCTTAATTCAGCTTACAGCTGTGCCTCGAAGCTGAACTCTGATTTAAATACTCGTATATACTTAGCAACATGATACGATGACATTAGCTACGAAGTAGCTAATGGGACTGTTCTAGCTAAAGATCAGCCTTAGGGCTAAGCTAAAGTTAAGCTGAACAACACTTTGATCACATTTTAATTGTATCTAGAGAAATGCATTGTTACTATAAATTTCGCAAATCGCAATTTATTATGTGAACTAAAATGTGAAATACTAAGAAATGTTCATTTAAGTATTCAACGAAATTATTAAGACCGAAAGCTCGCGATTCGGATGCTGAAATAATGACCGGCTTTGATTATTAACCAACACAATATATGTATAGAAATATTTTATTGATCAGATCCTATCCTGCGGGCTTCTCTAATGGGCAACCAATGCGAAAATGCGCCGATGTCAACATTTGTCGGCCAACAATCTGTCAAATTCTCAAGCCAACTAACTGGCCAACTGACTAACTGGCTGGCTAGCCAATGTCTTTGGACTGGGCAATTAAGCAAGTTCCGTTCCAGTTTAAGTTGCTTGCTGTTAGTGGTTGCAGGTTGCTGGTTGCTGCTTGTTGGTGTTAGTGTTGGTGTTGGGCATTTCGTTGATGGCGTTAACAAAACACCTCAAATATGCCAAGTATTCAGCATTGCAAAATGTTCTCAGCTTGCTGTTATTTTTGTTGCTGCTTGCTTGCAATTGCTGTCAATGCAAAGCGTGAGAAAAATAAGTTACAACAACAACAGCATTGGCAGAACCGTCGACCATTGCAATAACGAAAGTTCTCGACTGCACGATACTCTATTATAAGCATACAATATAGTGCTTCCTCATCCGTACTGAACAGAAATTAGCAAGCTTTAAATATCGGGCTTTTCATCAAATGTTTGCTTACTTTAAGCACATTTCAATATCGCATTTACAAAAGAACTTATGAAATATATATATAGAAATCAAAGATTTAATACGAATCACTTATTTGATGCAGTCGATGCGACTATTCTTCCGTTTGAGAACAGAGTACTATGTACATGATTGAATTGAACAACTTGAGAGGTACTCGGTGTGAATTCGAAAAATGTAAAAAGCTGTTTATAGTTATATAAAAAATTTCAATTAAATATTTCTAATATCTTAATTGCACATTAGTTTTGCAATTGCAACCTCAAGCCCTTATATTCATGGGCGCTGCTTGTTGTTAATTTAATTACATGCCACACTTCCCCCCCAACCAGCATCAGCAGAACGTATCGTGAATAAGTTTGCATCTGTGAGATTCGCAAACTTCAAATCGTATGCAAAATCAAATGTCTAGCAATTGTGATTGCTGCTGCTGCTGCTGCCATTCAGTGATTACATTTTCAATTTAGTTAGTTCCCAGGCGCATTTGCATGTCATGAGATAGAGACGACGACGACGACGATGACGACGACGACGACCAAGGCGTCTGTTCATCAGTTGAATTTGAATTACGGCTGACCGCTGGCCATAGATCATGATGTTGCTGCTGTGGCAGTTGCTGTTGCAGTTGCTCTTGCTCCATATGTGAGACAGTTTGATATTGCTGCCGCCTGTTGCTGCTGTCGTGTCGGCAGCAAATTCCAAGCTTAACATTTTCATTCCCCTTAGAGACCTCGGAGTACAAGTTTGAGTTTGAGTTTGAGTTCTTATGCATTGCAGTTCTGAACAGTTGTTGTTGCTGTTGTTGTGTATGTCATTTCATGCTGTACACAGTTGGAAGATCATTAGGCACCGCTTGTTTTATAGACTGTGCAGGCAATGTTCGAGGAGATTCAGTCATGCCATAAATGCTCGAATAACTGCAGCATCATTTGACCAATGCAACTTTCCAAGCAAGTCCAAGACTGCAGCTGCAACAGCAACTGCCAACTGGCAACTCACAACAACAACAACAACAACAACAGCAACAACAACTGGCAACAATTGCTAGCGTGTTAGCCAGTTTGCAAGTGGCAAGACAGCACAACTGCTTATACAATCAATGTCGAGCAATTTCATCATAACGGTTACCCGTTGCCTGCCCCACGTTGCTGCTGCTGCGGCTGAAGCTGCTGCTGCCAGTTGATGTTGCTGCAGTCTCTTACAAATTGGTGCGCCGGCACTAATCAAATTAGTTCAGCCAAATTTAAATTCATCACACAACGAGAAAATAAATTAAACGGAAAGAAAGAAAAAAACATAAAATACAATATACAAGTATATACTCGTATGTATGTATAGCTAAGACATTTGCAACGCCTGGGCCACAAATTAAGAAATCAAGTTCATGAAAATTTTCAATTTCGGTTTCAGTTACAAAATGGTTCGAGCGAGCTTCAAAGGTGGAGCTTGCGGAGGTGGGGAGGTAGATGGTTAAGCCGCTGTAACTCCCACGCTGTGCGCTGAAACGAGCCCGAAAAAATAAGATAGAAAATCAACAAAAACTGCAACTCCGGAGTTGGGAGTTGGGAGATGCGAGTTGTTGGTGTTGCTGTTACCAAAAGAGAGGAAAACGGAAAAAAGGTTGCGAGCAAGGCGTCAGCCAAGCATGGAAATTGTGAGCGGGTCGCGAGATCTGCTAAGGGTTATGCCCAGCTGACTATAGTATATATATATATATATATATGTAGGGTATGAGCAAGTGGTGCTGTTGTTGTTGCTTTTGTTTTTTTTTACTTGCAACAACATGCAACGTTTTGTTGTGAGCTTTTTGTTTGGTTTGCTTTGCTTTCATTTGGCTTTCTACGTGTGCCAACTCAGTGAAAGTGATACCCCGCATATAGCTATATATGTAGCTTTATAGTTATATGCACACACACACACACACATATATATATATATATACTTATGTGAGTATCCAAGTGACAACGCGAGCAATTTGTAGAAAGAGCAAACAAAAGAAGCCAGCAACGTGATCAAGTTTGGTAAATTCATTGTACATGTACATCAAATCATATTCATAACAATAATAATATTAACGAGTTACAAGAAAAAGAGTTGTTATTGTTTTTGTTGTAACAAATTGGCTATCAACGCCTATTGTCGAAATCGACCAGAGCACTGAGGGATACACAGAGGGAGAGAGAGAGCGACAGCGAGAGAGAAATAAAAAGCATTCATCGAGGCGCAAGCACACAAAAAGCGAAAGCCGTGCCGTCCAGTCGGGTCAGCAAGGCCAAATCAACGTGCCTCAAGGTATGAGGGGGGGGGAAGGAGGAGGAGTGTATTATTTTTGGTTGCTTTTGCCGTTCTGTTATTTTTTGCGAACGCAGGTGAAATGATAATTGCATGTGAATTGATTGGACGCTGATCAGTCAATTAATCTTAATAGTGGAACTAGTTCAATGAACTTGTGTGTTTGTGTGTGCAATTAAATTTTGGCAACTTTAACTACCTGAGTAACTGTAAAGTCTTATTCATGCTGGAAGTAATAGAGAGAGAGAGCGAGAGTGAGATTTTATTTATCGCGCATTATGTAATTAATTACATAACTTAAGAAAGTAATTCCAAAATAGAAAATTCAGCGAAGAATTAGATACGGAAACTGTTCTAAACATTTAATTAATGTTAAAATGAAAAGTAAGGTAAGGTTAAGTGCATCAAAAGCTCTCGCAGCAAAGACATTTGTTAGAACTGCACTAAGGAACTAGTTCGGTTGAATTAAATCTTAGCTGGAGCATCTCGACTCGACTCCTTTCGCAAGCTCCCCCCTTCCGCCATTTATATTCAAGCTAATTGCTGGTTGCAGGGCGCTTTCTACGCACATCCAACAGAGTTGGAACTTGTAGCAAGTAGTCTGAATACAGTCCGCATTCCATGGAGACAACAATTTGCCTATGCTGCTTTATTTCATTTTAAACGCACACAACAAATGCAACAACAACAACAGTATGAGCAATAATAAGAGGAGAAATGCAGCCTAATTGCTTGAATGGTGGGAAGGGGGAGGCAGGGGGAACTGCTGTCTGCCTACTCTCCGTAATTAGCATGTTTTTGGCCACTGTCCCCCAGATTTTCTGTGAAATTTGGTTGCTCGTTTTGGGCGCAGCACTTGAACTCGATAGCCCCTCAGCAACAACACAGGTTAATTAGATACTTCAGACACAAGGGGACTACTTACAGAAAAGATAGGGTACAAATGGGGGGAGGGCAGAGGTGGAAGCAGAGGCGGTGGCAGATTCAGAGGCAGAAGCAGCTGTGCAAGTTGCAGTAGGTCGCGTCATGCGCTGATTGCTTAACGCCTACGCTTCGGCAACTGTTGCTGCTGTTGTTGCTTGTGGATGATTTTCTTCTTTTTCATTTTCTTCATCTTCTGCTTCCTCTTCCTACTCGTCTTCTTCTTCAATTGCCGCTTCAATTACGAAATTGAAAAGTGCAAGTGCGATCGAAGGAAAGCAAACATTTGCCTTGGCTGATGACCCAATTGAGATAGTTCAGCAGCAACACACAACAGCAATACACGGCACCAGCAACAGCAGCAGCAGCAGCAGCAGCAGCCGCAGTGAGTGAAAAGCGCAGCATGTCCAAAAGATGCGCCCATTACAAAGGTTTTCCCTTTTCTTTTACGTTTTATATATTTTTCTTTTTTGAGGCTGCCCACAGAGCGCTGTTTACTTGCTGCTGTCGGACGTGAGTGGCGGGGAGAGGTGGCAGGCAGGTCTTTCTTCGCTTGTAAGTTGCAATGATTCATGGGCCAACTAATTTTAAGATATCGTGCTGAGCGCGCTCAGTGCCGCCACATAAAAGAGAAGCGAACAACAATCAAAGACTGATGTTGTTGCTCGACTAGCAGTTGCCCTGTAAACATCACATTTGCATTTCATTAATCATTTAATCAACAAAATTTTTTTTATTGTGGAAATAATGTTTGTAAAATTTTGTAAAAATTTAATTGTCAGAAACTAGAATCATAATTTGAAATATTAAATATGCGATATAATTACAAAAATGTCTACTCCACCGAATTGGTCTCCAGAAGTCATTCAATATATGAAATCGCTCATTGTTTATTGATTCATTGATAATTTATGCTTAACTGTCAAACAAACAAATACATTTTTGGTAAGAGAACTATACGCAAATTAGAAATCAAAGCATTTCTGCTTTTGTCTTTTTTTTTTTATACAATCTATTGGCTTGCATACCCTTTATCTTTACACAGATTTTAATGGCTATAGGGTATAAGAAACAATTTTCTAAAGTTGACCTCCCCCCACTTCGGAGACTTTTGTTCTCTCGCTCTTTTGTGATGTTTGTCAAATCAGAAACGGTTTAAACCGTTAGTCTATCAGCGGTCATAATGATCATAATGATGACGATGCTGCTGTTGTTGCCGCTGTTGGCGTTTGAGGCTGATTGGTTTTTGGATTTACATAAATTGGCGCGTTGCTTCACTTGGCCGGTTTTCGAGAATTTCATTTAAGCCGCTTCTTAAAGCAGACGCTGTTTGACCCAGTTAGAAGTTTCTGTTGCTGTGGTTGCTGTTGTTGTTCTTGTTGTGGCAGTGCCTGCATTTGGCCTGGCAGGCAAAAATTTGTGGCAGCTTGTTAAAAGCCATTTCGCAACTGGTTATTTTATGCAATGCATGTGAATTTTCGCTGTTGGTGTTCTTGTTGTTGGCTTAAAAGCATCAGACAGTAGTTGCAAGTTCGTTGCCTAAGTCTTTTGATTTGTACTTCCGCTGAAGTTCATCGTTGCTGTTGTTGTTGTTGCTTATAGAATTGAGACATCAATAGAGAGAACAAAAGGCCAATAGATGAGAGGGCTATGGATGAGAGGTGTGGGGGAGAGGGATGAATGGGGTTGTTGTTAGTTAGCTGTTTGTAGCATGTCTATAAGTCGTTGTCCGGCTAAAAGCTGTTAAGCGTATTAAATAAACATGCGCTGACTTGTCTTGACTTGTCTTCCCGCCAGTCGTCTCTTTAGTTGTCTTCTCTTAACTTGGCATTTATGTAACGGTACGCACAAGAGCAACAGCAACAACAACATAGGAGGCCCAGACGAAGACAGTAACAATAAATTTTCAAGCTTAAACAGTTACATAAAAAAGACTTAGAATCAACAACAAGCACAGCTATAATAACAACAGACAATGACAGCATCAGGAGGCAGCAACATCTTTCACCTGCGCCAAACTGTTGACAAGGTCTCCCTCGAAAGTAGAACCAGCAAAAATCACAGAAAAAATAAATGACGAGAGAGAGAGAGAGAGAGAGAGAAAGATAAACACAGAGAGAGAGAGGGAGAGAGGAAAAGTGGGCAGAACTGGGCATATACAATAACAGGTTCGATACGTTTTTTGCGGCACTTTTGCCGCCAAAGGAACGCTTGATTGCCGACTAAAGCAAAGCAAGGCCAAGCAACGGCAACTCTCAACTCGCAGCTCGGAACAGCAGCAGCGATCGACAAGCAGCAATCGCCAGGCAACGACATTGACCAAAGCGATGCTATTGCTGCTGCTGCTGTTGCTGCTGCTGCTGTTGCTGCTGCTGCTGTTGCTGCTGCTGCTGTTGCTGCTGCAGTGATTCTGTCTGCTGTTCTTGTTGTTGTTGCTGGCAGTTGACCGCATTCCAAGTCAAGCCAACAAATCAATGTGCAAGCGTAGAAAGAAAGGTGTTGGCAGCAGCAGTAACAGCCACAGCAGCAACTGTTGCTCTTGTCGTCGTCCTTCTCTGCCTGTGTGGACAAAAACTGGGTCAAGACGAGCCCAAATGCACTCGGTGTGTGTGTGTGTGTATGTGTGTGACAGCAGCAGCTGCGAAAACACCTGCAATAGCTGCTGGTGGCTGCAACATGAGGGGCGGACATACGGCAGCAATATACGAGTATAAGCAACGCGCATGCTCAACTCACTTCACGGCTCGTGCGATGTTTGTGTGTGTGTGTTCTCATTGCAACTGCTAATATTGTGTCTGTATGTGTGTGTATATGTGTGTCTGTGTGTGTATCACTGTTGCTGCTGCTGCTAGCTTACAATTTATCATTGGCTGCTGTTGTTGCTACTGCGGCTGCCGTATAATTTTTGCATTTATTTTTGGTTTGTGCCTAATTTGTTGCACACGCTAAAAATATTTTTTTGCTTTTTGTAAACATTTTCTACTTGTTGCTGCGGTTGCTGCTTGGCATCTTTCTGGTTGACTCTTGATTTTTTTCTGTTTCTAGCTATTTTTTATGGTATTTTTGTGGCGAACCGCTAAAAATTTGTTTGGCAGTTGCCGCTGTTGCTGTTGTTCCCACATTAGAAACGATTGGGAACAACAGCAAAAGCAACAATAAAATATTATTTATTTGTGGGTAGAACTTGCCTAGCTTAATTTAACAATTTGCATAAGAGACCAGCAAACGCAGGCAACAGCAACAAGCTAAGAAACTCAAATAAATCAAATGTGCTGTTGGCCTTTCTCCTCAGCAGAGTTCATAACATTTTTGTCAACGCGACGCGTCATCGCACGCTATGCAAATGAAGAGCAACTACAACAACAACAACACAAAGCACGGTAACAACAACAACGGCAATAGCTACTACATCAGCAGTAACAACAATAACAGCCACTTGTAGTTTAAATTAGAAGGAGTTTAGCAGTCAGTGGGCATCGTCTCTTTATTATTATGAAAATTTCACTTTAGTCGTTGTTTTTGTTGCTGTTGCTGTTCTCGTGCTTGTTATTGTTGTTGCTGGCGTGTTTTGATTATAAAATAAATGTAGTCTTGTTGCTGTTAGTGCTTTTGTTGTTTGCCTGGCATTCCAATTGCTCGCTTTTTACCGCTAGACAGTTGCTGCCGGCAGCGGCAGCAGCAGCAACAGCAACAGCCACGTTATGAAATCAGTTGAATCAGCTGCAGATGAACAACTCTCGGAACTTGATATACAGCTTGTTTAGTTGGGGCGGTGGGCAGGTGGACAACAGCAATAGCTAGCAAACTACCAACTACTAACTAACAACTAGCAACGGACCTCATAAACGCACCATGAGCAACAGAAGCAACAATTGCTCATGTGTGGCTGCTGCAATATTGATTTTAAGCGCAGCGTCATCCACACTTCCGATTGCCGCGGATAAGCCAGTTAGCTAGCTGGAGCTGCCGGCCATTGAACCTGGGCCATAGCAGTTGATAATAATGCTGATGATGATAATTACGATAATGATAATGGTTATGATAATGATGCATTGCCTAGCACCGAGTTTAGAGTCCGGAGTCCAAGTGCAAGTCTATGTTGGCAATTAGCTGGGCTCACAGCTCTAAGCAATATATATATGTAAACACACACACACACTCACTTATACTCTTACTGATATAATATATATATGTCGGTGCAGCTGGTACGGGCCCAAAAGGCAACGTCCTAGGTAGGCGCCATAATTTCTGGAAATTGTTATTGTTATTGTTATTACACTTGGTTGTTCATGCAGAAGTGGCAGCAGCAGCAACAGTTGCCGCACAGTGGTTCAAAATCAGTTTGCTCATGCTTTATCAAGTTATGGCCATGGCTATATATGTCAGCTGCTTTTTGCTTATGTGTGTGTGTGTGTTGGTGTGTTTGGTAGGCACAGCAAATGGGCTTGGCTTTCACCCACATCAACTGCTGCCCAACATTCTTCTCTGTCTCTGTCTCTGTCTCTCTGTGTGTGTGTGTGTCTGTGTTTGTGTGTGTGGGCGCTTTGCCAAAAGCGTTGCTATACCTCAATTATTACTATCGCATAGTTTTTATGTTTTATATTTTTTTTGCAACCTGTTGCTGTGAAAGTTGCTATACCTTAAGATTTGAGCTGGTGCGACAGAAAACAGTGCGTCAAGTAAAATTTTATTGATACCTGATATTCAATGCACTCGTTGTATATAAGTATCTAATATCAAATTTACACATACACACACATGTGTGTTACACATTTTTCTGAACCAGTACCTTAACATAAATAGGCTTAAGACTCAACTAACCTCACACTTTAGATAAGTCTGTACTTCTTTTTTACAAGATAAGAAAGTTAGTTAACAGATTTGATTAGAGGCAAGTACAATCAGTTACAAATAGCTTAAAAGATATACATTGAATAAAAAATAAAGATTAGTTAGTTGAGAACAAATTTAATAGACGGTTACGACCCTTAATATATTTATGTACTTTACATAGAAAAGACATCTACTCAAATAAAAAGTTGTGCTTTATCCTAAGAGGTAACCATAAAATGATTTTATGTACATTGAGATATAATATAAGTAAATTCGATATTTATCGAGAGGGCTGCCATCAGTAATGCTTCAGCCCCAGCTCCAACTATAGCGCATTTGGCAGTCAATTTTATGGCATTAATTTGATGGCAATTGCAACAGCTTTTTTTAGTGGGCCAGTGACGAAACGCACATACACCAGCAAAGAGTCACACACACACATGCACACACAGAAGCACACACACAAGCACACATTCAAACACACGCATAAGCAACGTTTAAAGTTATTAACAAAAGGCAATTATTTATAACAATTTCGATAGCGTTTGCCTCGTGGCATTGATGGCTGCAAAACGAGTCATGAATCAGATGCCAAACAGCGAGCCAATTGTTGCCTGCCAATTTCAAAATGGCAACAACAAGTAGCAAGCGGCAACAACATCAACAACAACAACAACAACAACAACAACAACTACAGTAAGAGCTAGAGCAATAGCAATAGCAACGCGTCGCACATTCATTACAATTAATTAAATTAAAAAGCACATAGATTCTGTCGTCCAACCATTAGCTACACCTTTTTGCCTTTCAGCTTTCATGGTGGCAGCACTTGCTGCTGCTGGTGTTGTTGTCATTTAAATGCGCTACTAATAGCAAACAATTTCATTTATTTATTAGACGTTAGTTTCACTTTCCGCGCATTTCACTGTGACACACATTACAGTTTCTTCGCACAGCTGGCAGTACCAAACGAAAGACTTAGGCAACGAACGCGAAAGTTACACACACACTCAAAAGGTTTTAAAATCGTGTGTGTGCGTTGATTGTTCATAAATAATAATAAATATTCAACTGCAGCTAATACTTGATTCATATAATGAGAATTCCATACAAATGAGCTGCACCCAGAAAGCAAAAACAAAAATACTATAAAATCGAAAAGAAAACTTAAATTGATGATGATTTCAATCGAAATGCACATGGAATGAATACTCAAATCTTACATACACAATAATCGCAAAAGCATTGGGTCATCTTTACTGTTGGAAAGTTGAGATATGCTTAGTATAAGGCTTGTATATAATATACATTGTGAATTATTATTATTGACTGCTTAAAAGATTTGCGCTTAGGCGATTAATTAGCTATAATCTCTTCTTTCCATTAAATCTTTTCCTTTACACACATATTATCAACTTGAAACTCATTTTAATTTCATCGCTTTCAGTTCAAAATATTGATTAATCGTTGCTGGTCTTTCGAACTGCCACCTCAATACAACCTTTTGTGTAAATGATCGAATTTTCATTTATTTGATCATATATAAAAGATTTTTTTGTTTTTTTTTTGGGTTAACGGACTGATTGTGCCTGCTCTTTGGATATTTCAGCTCAATGCAAGTGTTGCAGTCTTTATTGTGTTGCGGTTTGCTTGAGAAATAGTTTTAGTTGATCTAAGATCTTTGATCATTAATCTTCGCCATGAACTAAACTTCTACTTTGAATGATCGAATTTTATAGGTCTTGCCTTTTTTTTCATGTCAAAGCGCTAATCCTTCGTTACTTTTAGTTTCTGAATGTTTTGAAATATTTTGAAATTATTTCAAGCTGAATTTCAAGCTTTCTGTTTCAAGCTTGTTTTGGTAATCTACTCCATCGCATGTCGCAATCTCTAAGCTTATCTAAGCTATTTATATACCCGTATCTCACTATCTCCCTTTCTGTCTCTTCTTCTTCTGACGATGTGTTAATCTTTGACTTGAACGCCAACACAAAGTGTCAGCTAAATAATTGACTTTCTGTGGAGTGTCTGGCAAGGCCATTTGTCAGCTTGCGCAAGTTGCTCAGTAATTTAGTGTCTCACTTCCATTTCCATTCCACACTTGCCTCATTATCCACTCCCCCTCACACACACATTGCTACGTGTCAAGGCGGCATCACTTGTTAAAGATTGCACCTAAAATGTATTCGAAATTCAACGAAAAAAAAAAACAAAATAAAATAAAATGAACTCGAAAAGTTGCGCAAAGTTGTGAGGCCAAACATATTGAGGGGCATTATTTCGTTCGTCGTTTTGTGACACAAATGCGCGACAATTGCCCAAAGTTTTGGCCTATACTGTGACTTTTGGCCCGACAATTGTCACACTCCTAACTGGCGATCATTATCAAAGAAAACACAAATCAAAAGCATTAAAGTCTGGGCTTATCGCTATGATTGTCGCAACGACAAAAACAAAATCATTAAATTGTTGTGAAAAGTGCGCTTGGAACGCAGAGACTGTAAGACTTGAGGCTATGAAATTTGGTATGTAAATATGTTTTGAACAGATCAACTTTAAGCTGCAAGCCATTTTTGTTTTCATTGAAATTTCAGTGTGTGGTCACTCTTTTAATAAGCGTAGCCGATTTTCAGCAAATTAAGTGTCAATTAAACTCAGCCAGAGTAAGAGTTAGGGCAATAAAATTAAAATGGAAATGCAATATTTTAGTTGGATGTCGGAAGACTATGTTTTCCTCACTAAAACTAATTTTTGAAATGGTTAAGATATTCTTTTTAGGTGAAAAACTAACCTGATACTGAGTGTTCACAAACTATTCTGCAAACTTGCAAATAATTGCATAACACATAACACTAAAGTTATGCAAAAAAAAACTATCTACGTTTGAGTGATGATGACAGCATTCATTGGGAAAGGATACTTAATCACAGTTTTGAGGTTGTTGTCACAAGTAAAAGTCCCCTGCTGCTGTTGCTGTCAGCTAAAGTGCGTTATAGATGCCCACAGCCCCACAACTAGCTGACTAGCTTTCTGGCTGTCTGGCTTCCTCAACTGTGGACACAACTTCCTTGTTGTGCCAGTTTGTTTATCTATTATGTAAGGGCAGCCAGGCAGACAGGCAGCCACCGCCTCGTTTCGGGATTTATCCAAACCGCAGAAACGAAAACACTAAAGCTAAGACAAAAAAATGAAATAAAAAAGCGCTTGCACGCATGCGCGCACAATGTGCCACGCCTCAAACAAAATGCCGCATTGTGTGGCGCACTGTGGTTGCACAAATGAGCCGAGTCGAGCCATCGACAACAACAGCCTTGTGAGTTATGTATCTGTTGTATCTGTTAGATGTGAGCATCTTGCGCATAGTTATGCTTGATTTTTTTCGCATTGCAATTAAACGCTGAGCTTCCGCAATGCAATGAGAGTCATTAGTTTGATGCGATGATCATTATTATAACGATAATGACGATATGTGGTATACCATCTCCTTCATCTCATACAGGTATATCATGACATTACAGTGCCCTCAACCAGCTAGTCAGCGGTCATTATATATACATAAAACATAAGATGAAGCTATACGTATGAGTAACAAGTCATCATCATCATCTAATATGGGTGGGGTATTACAACGTAAGTAATGCCCTCTGATGAGCTGTGCCTGAGAGACTTGCCACACGTTGCTAGCAATTTTTAGCGAGCGTTGTTTGCTTGCCTTCTCCCTCCCACCCTTCCCTCTGTCCATCTCTGTCGGGCTGTTTACATTGCACTTTTACTTTTCTTATTGTCAACACTACTACTAAAATACAATTGTGTAGACAAATAAATAAATAAATATATATATATATATATAAATATATGTATATTAAAAAAAACTTTCCCATTTGGTCGAGGCAAAAAGTTGAAAAAAAAACTGGCAACACTTTTTTATTTGTGAAATTTTTAGCTGCTCGTAAATTTTATTTTAATTTCTTAGACAATTTCTTGTTGTTGCTATTGTTATTATTATCGCCCTTTTCTTTTGCTCTTAACAACATTTTTCGTTAGTTTCTCAGTTTTTCCGTCTGTTGTTTTTGATTTGTAATTTCAATTAATTTCTTTTCAAAGCGATTCCCACAGTTTTATTTTGTATGTGGACTTAACTTCTTCTTGTGGTTCTTAGCTCTAACGGTTTGCAAGAATGACTTTATAATTTTTCAGTGATAAGAGCGTATCGAGACAACAGATTGAAGATTGATGGGCGGTATTCTATTATTCTCAACATGGGTATTCCGTTTACATGCTCTTAAGTTATTGAGCCTCTTTTAATGGAGTCGTAACCTGACAAAACAATACAAAGAACATTTCTAGTAACAATAAAAGTGGCTGGTTTTTTTTCTAAGCTGTTCTCTTCTGTTCTCAAGTTCAAGGCATCGTTGTTGGGAATACAGCTCCCCTCCCCCCATGGTGAGACACCTGCTTGCGCATAACTGTAACCCAATCTGTTGCCACGTGCAGCAAACACGGTTTGGTAATTGGAGACAAGAACGGCACAACAGGTTGTGCTTGCTTGCCTCTTCCAAAACAGGTGACGCTGCCACGTGCAGCAGCGGCAGCGGCAACAACAGCAGCAGCAACAAAAGTAACAGCATCGGCGTCAGCAGCAAGTTTGTTGCCTAAGTCTTTTGTTTCTTGTGACACATTTGGCATTCACTTTAGTTGTCTTTGTAGTTGCTGCTCTATCTGCTTGCTGACCCAAACAAACATCCGTTTCCTGCGGTCAACACTGGCAGACACGCCCACCAATTGAACCCGACCCAGCACAGTGCACGCCCGTTAAAGCGAACAATTTGTGGTAAATTTTAAGAAAATGAAATAATATAATTGAAGTTTACGAAATATGAATAATATAAGAAGAATCTTTTAAGATAAGAGATTATTGAAAAATAAGTTTCGATGTACACAAATCGGAGGGTAATTTTGAGCTGAGAAAATTAAGATTTGTATAGCTATGTGATCTGGTGATCAGAAGACGCATAAATACACTATAAGAAATTGATTCGATGTTCGAATTGTAATTTTCAGATTAAATTTCTGATACAGATCGAGATAAATTATGCGAAAGTTCCAACTTCCAATTTGATATACTATTTTAGCATAAATACACCTGAACATTTAAGGAAGGAAGATAACGAATTATTTTAGGGAAATGTATATAGAATAACAACAGTAGAGTAACAAACGAGTGCTTACTGTACTCGCAATATGCATATGAGTCGTGTCTTTGGTCAGTTTCTTCGTCTCCATTTGTCGCGCGTATCCCACGAAACAATTAACGAGCACAAAAGCTGACCGATTTAAAGCGAGTGAGCGAACCACAGCTACAACAACAGCAAGCTGTTGCCGGCACTTGACTTGAAGCTGGACTTTAGCTGATTTTTTGTAGTTGTTGTTGTTGTTTTTGCTGCTTTATGAACGTGGGAAAAAGTGCACAAGCCTCGCAGTCGCTTTGTTTCAAAAGAGAACCGGAAATTAAAAGCCAGCGACAAAAGTGTATGCAAAAAATTTAAAGGTGCGCCCTCCACCACTACCCCGACCAAAAAAAAAAATATATATATTAAATAAATAAACTGAAAAATGGGTGATGAATAAAAATCAAGCAAGGGCAGTAGCAGCAGCAGAACCGAGAGAAAATTTGTTTGCTTTTCTGTTTTGGACTTAACGTCTTCTCATCTTCTCATCATTTTTTCGTGTTTTCGTCTTTCGCTTGACACACTCACCTATATTCTGCGCCTGCGTCTGAGTCTGTGACTGTGACGATGCCACCAACAGCAGCAGCAGCAGCGGCAGCAGTTTCAGCCGCAGCAGCGGCGACTGCGTGCGTTGCATTTTGTCGCTCACTTCGTTGCGTTTGTAGATTTTTCAACTTGTCTCCTCTTTTTTCTTAATTATTATTTTTATTTTATTTTTCTTTTTGGTTGTTTGGTTGTTTTGTTGTTATTTTTTCTAAGAATTTGCAATTTGTTGTCACACTACAATTTTTGCCAGCTTTTTCTTTGCTCTTCGTTATATTTGTGTTGTTTGTTTTCCTTTGACTTTGCTAACACGATTTTCAATGAGCAAAAGTTATGACTGTTTTTCGTTTAGTGTTGCCAGTTTTTAACATGCGCCAACAACAACAATAACTGCAAAAAATCGAATCAAAATCCAAAAATCAGTACAAATATTTTCGAGATTTGCAACAGGTGCGCCGGAAAGTGTGTCAGTCGAGACAGCAACTTGTTTATCCTTCACACACACACACACAAGCCACAAAAAAAATAAAAAAATAATAAAAAAAAAAATTAAGAATAGAATACGCTAAAAGCAGACAATAGATGCGCGCAATTTCTCGAGCACTAGACGCGTACCGTTAGGCCAGTTACGACCGCTAGACGTTAAGTGTTGAGCAGAGTTCGAAAAGTAATGGAAAACAAAAACAAAAGTAATCGTTAAACGCGCCACGATGCGCACAGTTCCGTTCGCTTTGCGTTCAGCACGGCAACTGAATTCGTTTCTGCTCGCTAAGTCGAGCTTAAAGCGACGTCGCGACTCTCACGAAACACGACTTAACGAACCGACGACGCATGCGCACCAAAAAAAAAAAAAACAGAAAAATAAACCCGAAGCTCAGGAGACGTTTTCTTTCACTTTCCACGTACTCGATTTGCAGTTGCGCACGCGCTCTCCAGTTCTCTCTCGACGCCTTGCGCTCTCTCTGCGGCAGCTGTGACCGCTGTGTGTGTGTGTGCTTGTGTATGGATTACAAAGCAAACCAACCGTCGTCTTGTGCAGCTCGAAAGCAACTGAAAGTTTGCGCCGACGCGTTGTGCGTCTTGTAAGCTGTAAGCCTTAAGTCGCAACGTCAACGCTGGCAGCGACTGCATGCGTTATGCTGCTGCTGCTTACACTGCTGCCGCTGCTGCTGCTTACACTGCTGCTGCTGCTGCTGCTTACACTGCTGCTGCTGCTGCTGCTTACACTGCTGCTGCTGCAGCTGCTTACACTGCTGCTGCTGCTGTCACTTGCTGCGCTTTCGGCAAGTGCCAAAGCTCTCTGGAGGTGAAGCTGGAGCTGGAGCTGGAGCTGAGGGCTTTCGATGCGTTTGGTCTATTGATCAATGGCAAATCCGTTGGCCGGTTCGATTTGGTCTGGCAAGAAAGTTGGTTGGCACTCGATCGCTTGCTTGCTGGCTGGCTATGTGTGTGTGGATGCTACAAAACGGTAATAACAACTAATACAGGTTATGCAACTGTGGCAACTGTGCTGCTTGCACCAAATTGCAGCCACAGCACAAATAATTCTTTGTGGCAACTTGGACTTGCCGCTTGGACATTCATTGCCACAAAGCGAACGATGCCGTTGCACAAGCATTTGCATGCCACAGCACAAAAACAACAACAACAAAAAGAACAACAACAGCGTAACTCAGCTCAGCTTTAAGTATGCCAAATGGTCAGCAAATTGGAGCAGTTGAGGCAGCCACCGAGTGCAACAGCCACTACCACCATTTTTTTTTATTTTTTTGACTTACTTTGGCCAACGCACAATTTGTGTGACACATGTGGGGCAAAATGCAAAAAGTGCACCCATAAGAATATGCTAACAACATCAGCGGCGGAGACATCTGTGATTCGCATTACCCAAAAATGGGCAGCAGAAGCAACTCTGTTAGACTCGACTCTAGAGTCTTGAGTCTAGACCATCCCGCCGACAAGTTGAGTTGAATGCCGAATGTCAGGCAAGCCATACAACAATAATTTGGCAACAACTTTGTTGTTGTTCTTCTTCTTTTTGGCCGCGTGCCTTTTAAGGCTAAAACGCTGCAAAGCGAGCACTCCAATCGAGTTGATCATGTTGCCAATCTAGGGAATTCAAAAAACAACATGGAGTTACTTTTAAATTAGTGTTAATTTTTTGAATTATTAAACTTGTGGACTTGCAAGCGTTACAAAACTATAACTGTAAATCTAACAATGTGTTTTGTATAACTTGATAAGCCCTCGAAATTCATTTGTAAGTTCTAACCTTAAAAATCAATGCTATAACTTTGTGTGCAGGTATGTCGGCATATTAGACATTAGATTCCCTTTCCAATACCCTACCTGCTCCATTTGCCAAGCTCTAAATAATTCCACATGGAGATCATCTGTCAGTTGATTGAGTTATTGTGCAAAAGTTGTTTTTCTTATGGGCTGTGTTAGTTCAGTTCTGGATTGGTTCTAACAACAACAGGCATAACGATCATTGTCATCATCTTGAATGATCATTCGGTTACAGTCATTTGAGTCAAGTTAATGACTTTGTTGCCAATGTTGTTGTTGCTGTTGTTGCTGGATGTGGTTTACTCACTTCTTTCTTTAGAGCATTGCTTTAGCGAATTGTCATCACATTTGCGAGTGCTGTTTGTGCTTTTAACCCACTTTAAACTGCTGCTGCTGCATCGACAAAAACAATGAAAATGTTGCCGCAAGTGATGACAACAGCCACAATAGCAGCATCAGCAGTAGCAGCAGCAGCAGCAGCAACAACGTTGATTGCAACATTGCTGTTTAGCCAGCAGTTACTCATCAAGCTGTCCAGCTGCCAATAGAATTGGGTGCAACTGCTGCTGCTCCATTTTAGAGTTAAAGGTTATGTATTAAAAAAAAAACTTCGATTCCAGTAATTCCTAACCTCGTTCGATTAACTCAGTAAGGTTTGCAAGACTCTACCAAGTTCCAGTAAATTGTGTGAAGCATCATTAATCTAGTCAAAGATCTAAAATGCCAATTTTTGCTTATCCACCCTATTCGACTATTTGAAGTAAACTTAACATTAAGAAGAAAGATTCATTCATTAATTTGTATGTAGCAAATTTTAGTTCAATTCGTTTTTCAACTCACTGTTTATCTGTCAAAATTGAGGCTTTACATTTATTACAGTTTTCTACAACTTTATCGACATTAGTTTTTCCAGCAATTTATTTGCTTATTATTGCATCTAAGAATTATGTTAACAATATTGACTTAGAATAAGACGCCAATTCTTTTCATGCTGCCCCAGCTCGCTGCATGGGACGTGTGGCGCCACCTGTCAGCAGGCGTTCACTCTTTGAGGTTAAGCTCGGCAAGTGCGCAGTTAACAGTTAACTAATCAAATTGTGTGTGCCTATGACTGCAGAAACATTTAATTAGACAATGAGGAAACAGCTTTTGGCACGGGGCCTCCGAAGAGACGGCACTTACTGGTGCTGGTGCTGGACCCTAAAGCTGGTGCTGGATTGTGGTGCCACCGCCCAATTGTTACGCTTGGTGATCGGTGGTCAGTGGTCGAGTGGCGAGTCGGTGGCCGGTGGTCGGCGGATGCATTGGCACGTGCGCAGCCACTGACGCCCACCGAGTTGAGCCAAGCCAGGAAATCGACTGGAGCGCACGCAACATCTTTCAAGCCAAAGAATTTTAGACTAAGCCAAACTAACTAATCCCCCATCCCCCCATCATCCTCACGCCCAACAATGCCGCTTCTCTTCGGCTATTTGCCGCAGCCGGCCAAGCACAACGAATTGCTGCATTTGCGTTCACGATGCTCAATTAAGTGTTTGCCTCGCTTTCAGGCCGCTATCCATCCCATTCATTTACCAGTCCAGTCCAGTCGCAACTCCAGAGACCCACTGGCAGTTCCAGTTCCACAGAGCCAGCCAGTCAGTCCACATTCCCGTTCCCGTTCCCTGTTGTTCGCTTCATTTTCTATTTAGTGCTTTATTATTTTTAATTTCCAGCAAAGTCTCAAGATTAATGTTCTGAGTCGCTGCCTTACAGCTACCAACTCCCAACTCCCATTGGAGTTGCTCCCAGACACAGTTCCCCTGCTTCTGCTTCTGCTTCTGCCTCTGATTCTTATTTTTCTTTATCTTGAACTGACTGCATGTGCAGCAGCTGCCCTGCAGCTCTGCCTGCCGCTACCGCTGCCCCTGCCCCTGCGCCTGCCCCTAACCCTGTCCATGCTCCATTGCCACGAGCCAAATTCAAGGAAAATGGGTCTGCAATCTGTTCCAGTTTTACGGGGAACTGAGCAATTTGTGAATAAGGAGGGGAGAACAATATGTAAGTCAAGAAGTGCTCATTCAGCTATTTAAACCAGAATAGACTTAAGTTGTATCTATGCAAATACATGTGTCTAAAATAAGTTTAAAAAACATTCAAAATGGTATAACAAAATAACAAAAAGACCATCTATGGCACCACTTCACTATTGAGTTGCTCTTCCAGTATGCGCCAAATAAAATACAATGAAATCCTTGAAAGTTTGCTACTCGACCAAGAGGAAGAAAACTGACGAAGAGCATCCTTGCATCTTTGCTGGCCATGGAACGAATATATAATTAACGAAAGTCGCTCAATGAGACTCTCCTGTCAAAAACAGCCAGAATTGTAATGTTTCTAAGGTTGACTATAAATTGAAGAACAAAAAAAAAAATTAATTAACGGAGCGATTGTAGATATCAAAAACTATATGATAAAATAATCCGATCTTGATGAAATTTTGTAAAAATGTGAGAAGCTTATTAAGACAGACTAGCAAGAGAGATCGGTCCGGATATATTGGTAAACAAAATGGGAATATCATTTGCAGGGGTATAATTAAGACTAACTATTTTGAAAACAATGACTTATGGTTTAAAAATATTAATAGTGATATTCAAAGTTAAATAGTGTTGAAAACGGAACAGGGCGGAACTCAAAGACTTAAGGTAACAAATTTTAAGATTCGTAAGTGGTAAATTAGTGGCTCAAAGCTGGATAATGAGTTTGAGAGCATGTGTACTCAAAACAATGTGCAAAGACCAAAAGAGAAGTGCGTGTGTGTGTGTGTGTGTGTGTGTGTGTGTGTGTGTGTGTGTGTGTGTGAATGTCTTTTGGACCACTGTGCGCCCACATTGTGTGGCAAGAGTCGGGCGACGGTTGAATTGCCAAATTCAAACTAAAATGCAAAGTTCCAAATTTAAGCCTCGGCTTCCCAGTTGCTAAGTGGTGTGGTTATTACTTATACAATATGAATAAGTGGGGCTAAAACAAAAAGTGATTGCACTTGGCCCAACTGCTAGTCGGATTCCGTTTGAAGCACTGATTACCGCCCCGTGCAACACAGACAGCTAGTGCAAAAAGTGTGATGTGAAATGAAACGAAAGTAACAATTTTCTCTTGCTTTTAAACCCTAAAAAGGCACAGCAACAACAAAAACCGCCGACTGCAGCTGCCCCACTTGAGCCTACCTGTCTGTCTCCCTTGTTGTCGTTGTTGTTGGCCAAGTATTTGCAATCATTTCATTTTTGGACACTGCTCGTAATGGACGACTGCAGCCACCCAAGTGAAATGCCTGCCCCAGCGCAGAATTCAACAAATGTTACATAAAAGCAACGACAACAAGAGCAGCAGCAACAATTATGTGTGTGTGCCACCGACAACAATAAACAAAACATTGCAAAAATTTCATACAAAAAAATACTAAGAGCAAAAAAAAATAAATAAATGCCATCGAGTGGTGCACGCAGGGCAGCTAAGTAGTAGAGTGGCCCAGAGCCACCATCACCACCAATAGAGGCCGACTAGCCTGCTGGCTGGCTGGACAGCTGTTAAAGTCTGCCTCTTCAGCTCCAGCTGCGTTGGAGCCTGACAGATTGACTTGGATTTTGTAGTGGTTCTTGTCACTGTTGTTTGCTGTTGTTGGTGGTTGTGTCATACTTAATAATGGAGCAAACAACTGTAACAGCAACTCATTTCATTTCTAACAACAACCACAATAAAAAATATGACATTTTTTTTATTTTTCTTTCAGTTTTGTTTTCCTTGGTTTTTCTTCCACGCATTAAGCCACATACCAAACTAATAACAACATAAATCACATTTTAGACAACGACTTGTGATTGCCCTCTGTGTTAGTAATATTTATGAGATTCATTTATGATAATATGCTATATATGAATCTGAATAGAGCTCAATTCTTGCATGCGAAAAATGACATTCTCTCATTTGTTATATAATGCTGCTTATTAGTAAACCGTTTTACAAGAAGTCGATTCGATGGTAATCTCGTTTTCTCGACTTAACTTATCAGATTGCATCTCATTTAATGGATTTTTGATTTCTATATATTTCAATGGGGACACTAGTATCGATAATGTTAAGAATATTTTTTTGAGCAACTTTCTACTTTCCCGTCTTAGCTTGTTAACTTGTATTTAGATATATTTTAATTTAAATTATAATTTTATAAATTCTATCAATTAGTTATCAGTAACATTTATCGGTAACGATAGGGTTTGCGGTAGTGTAATTGGTTTTTAGCCCACTCACGTTTCCACTTGACTTGTCGAAGTGCTTGTGAAATGTGCTGGACTTAACTCGATCGAGATGATTGCAACCATTTGTGGCATTAGCGCTGCGTCTCTCGCATCATTTGGCTTTGGCTTTGGCCCTAATCATCTAGAGCTTTGACCAGAATGCCATCGACAGAGCAATCGCAGCGCCAAATGCAAAAGTTCTGCCCAAGTTCGTTGCCTCAGTCTTTTTTGTATTTAATTTCTTTTTTTTTTGACGGCGACGCACCCAGCAAAAAAAGAAGAGGACGATGAAGACACAGAAGACAGCACTTTGGCTATTGATTATGCCAAGCACGAGCGCCACGCCCAAAAAAAAAAACAAAAACAAAAAAAGAAGCAAACCAAGCTGCCGCTTAACCCTTGTGTATGCCTCGTTTTGCCAATTTGACAATTTTATTGATGTACGCTACGTGATTATTGACCGCTTGATGCCGAAACTCGCGCAATGCGCAACTTTCATTTTGTTAATTGAATTGGGAGGAATGAAAATATATGTTTTCATTTAGAAATTTTCGCACAATATTTGTGTGTGTGTTTGGGCACTTTCGATGCCAATTCAAGATTGTGTTGTGGTTGTTGTTGTTGCTTAGTTAGAATTTATGGTTCGTTAGGCTCGTAAGTGCCTGCTTACTTGGGCTCAGGTGAATTATTGGGCTGCCGACACTTGATGAAATCGGACTTGGCTCGTAGCTTGTGAGACCTAACTGTTTGTTTCTTTGTTGTTTATATTGTGTATGTGTGTTTTTGGTTTGGTTTCTGGCCGAACTGCCTAGGCAATTAACGCATTCCACGCATTGCCCAGTGAGCCATGCCAACCCCTGCCCCTGTCTCTGTCACTGGCCCATCCAACTGCGTTCAGCTTGCGTTTGCTTGAAAATACAAGTCTAAGAAATCCAAAGAAGTTAGTATGTGCCAGTCGGGTATGCACGGCTAAGAGATAACCTGCGTTTAAACTGTGCAAGAACGATTGGAATAATAGGGGAAAAAAGTACTTAAAATCTGAACAAAATTAAGATAGATATTTTCCAGAGTTGGGCTTACAATGTTAATAAACAAGCAACTTTATTGTTATATACTCAGTCGTATGGTTACAGGGTATATTTAGAGAAATATATGCAAATAAATGTTGGAGTCTTCAAGCTGCTTAGCTGCTTGCTTCCTACTTGGGCCTTATGATTATGGTCTGGCCAAAAATAATAATAATAAAGACAACAACAACAACAACAGACGCAAAAGAGTTTCTAAAAGCTGCTTTTTTGGGGCTGCTGCTGTTGCGGGTCAATAGACGCACGTCAAGCGACAGCAACAACAACGGCAACAACAACAGAAACAACAGCGACAACAATTTGTGTGTCAATAATTTATTTTAGGAATCGGAATCGGAATCGCTTCGAACTAAACGAGGTCGGGAGAAAGTCACTGCACAGCAAGAGCAACAGCAACAACAACAACAACCACAACAAAAACAGAAAACACTTGTCGCTTGTTGCTAAATTGGCTAAAATTATGATTAGCTGAGCTCTTGTTGTTGTATCTTTAGCTGCTGCGGCTGCGACGAGGATTGCAAGTTGTCAGCGAATCGAGACGTGTGACGAATGGCCTGAAAGTGCAGCCAGTGCAGTAAATGCAGCCAGCTGGAGGCGCAACCACAACAACAACAGCTCGCCACATTTCCGCATGGCATCGCCTAGCGGGAAAGCTGCCACTAAAAATGGGCCTCAAGGTCAGCTGGCCGAAAATCCCGCTGCCAGAAATATCTCAGTAGTCTTGGTCCGCTCTCCTCCAAACGTTTTGCCCGCCTCAACTCCCTTCGCAGTGTACATTGCCATCAGCAATTGCGCATACGCCACGTTTCGGGCTGTAAATGCTGGGAAGCGCACAAAGAGAGCGGTAACAATGCAACAGCAGCAACACCAGCGACAATTGCAGTAAGTAACTGCAACGCTTATCATTGGAATATCAATAAAAACTGAAATGGAGATGAAAAGGTTAAAAACAAAAATCTACCTTGCAACGTTCACTGCATGCTCTCTAAAAATAAACTTATAATCCTTCGTTGTGTTGCATATAATCAAAAAAAATCTTACTAACATTTCTAGAATAGCAACAAGTTAATCGAATTTAAATTGAAATGTTTTTTACTTTAAGTAATGTAAAAAACATTTTAAAAAAATTGCCAAAAATGTTCAATGAAGATGAAAGTTTGTAAGAAAAAGTTTTCTAACTTACATTTTGTTTGTAGTCCTCGTAAGGTATTATTAAGCTATCTATAAATATATATAAGTATATGCTTAGGGGCTAACAAACTGAATGAAGATGTGAAGTTGGCCGATTTGAAGGGATCGAGGGTATTGAAGAGTGCTAAACAAAAGCTGCAAATGCCACAAAAATACACATGTGAAATATGAAAATGAAAACGAACACGAAGATGAAAACTGAAAACATTGTGCAAGTGACAGTTGCTAAAACTGTCTGTGTGTTTGTGTGTGTTTATGTGTTGGTGCTTATATGCGAAATGCAGTAAATATAATTTACGACATGGCCAAATGTCGCCTTGATGACCCGCTCATTAAAAGTGAGACAAAAACAAAGTGAACAAGTGGAAACAACTGGAAACTGAAAGACCAAAAGGGGGAAAAATCAACATCGTGACAAATGCGTGAGAAAAACTTGTTTTTTATGTCATCCAACGCAATATGCTCTATAAATTATAAGCGAATGGAGAAATGTTAGGAAAGGTAAAGGTAACTCCCAATGCAACTTTCGCATAGAATCTGAGGCTGATTGTGGGAGGATATACATTAACATGGTAATGATGACAACGAAAAGCGATTAGAGATCGCTAATCGATGGAAAGCTGCAACTTGATCTAAATATATATTGCCCATTTGATGAGCATACAGGTGCTAAAGGTATAAATTAAATCTTTTTTGTATGCATTGCAAACTTTGGCATCGCTCCCAGCATCCAAACCTTCACTTCGAAGAGTTGAAATTGGATAAGTAGATAATTATGATGTGAAAATAAATAATTTCCTTTATAAGATACTATTACAATATGCTCTATAAATCATGAAGGCGGCTTGGCAAAGAGTCTCTATAAAAGCAACTTTCGCTTAGAATCCCAAAAATGGCAGATCGAAGAGTTAAGATTTGAGGCTTCTAATGATGATGAAGAAAGTGCTGGAAAACGAGAGTCGTTACGGCAAAATAAGAAAAAAATCACTTTGATGTGGTTCGCAGCCGCTGAGAGTGCTTGACAAAAGAAGTCTCTGACTTGGCGAGTGAAAAAAAGAGAGAGATAGAGAACGAAGGAGTGAGATAGAGTGAGAGAGATGGAGAGAGATGCATACGAACTAGAAATTACTGTGGCCTGAAATTGGTTCAATTTATGGTATGATTTTTATCAACACTATACGCTATACGTTCGTACGTTTAATGGCTGTATAAGCTGCATGCCACGCTCTTCCCACTCCACTCCACCCTTCCACTCGCTGTGGCCCTCTCTTTCTAGCCATTTCTTAAGTGCCCTGATTGAATGAATTCGCTTGGGTTATTGCTGTGGCATTCTGTGTGCCAAATGTGCAGCCATGAAACTTACGTTCTTATGACTATCAACACACATGCATCTATGTATCTCACGAAATCCCCTCTCCCCCCCACCAGCGCAGCACTTTTTTTTATCACTATTCACGTGCTCTTCATCTTCCCCGATTTAGTGGCTGCGGCGCGCTGAAGCATTTGAGCTGCTTTGCTTCTCTTTTAATGTGGCGTTGTTTAATTGTTTCATTTGCCATTTGCTATTTGCCGCGTGCTTTCCTCATCAGCTTCATTCATTCATTGCTGCTGTTGTTGTTTTTGTTTTTGCTATTGTTACTGTTGATGTTGCTGTTGTATCTTTGGCGGCATTTTATATCCGCGTATCTTTGTATCTGAGCAATTGACAAGTGCCAGTTGCGGTTGCCGTTCGTTTAAATTACTTAATAAAAGTGAAACTAACTGTCAGAGCAGACCACAGAAACTAGTTTCCACTCGACTCGAGTCCAATTCGAGTCTTTCAACTAAAAGTTTTCTAAACGGAAAACGAGAGTGAAATCTTTAGCTTGATATTACACCTGACAAAGTGCTTCGCTTAATGGCCAAGGCAAGAATAACTGCCGCGAACAAATATTGCTGAAATAAGTAGCCTAAGGCGAGGAAAAGTGATGGACTGCTGTATACCCTGTCGTTGCAGGCACTTAGCTTGAAAGTTCTATAAGCAATACCAAAAAGTAATACTCTGCAAGGAAAGGAACTTTGGATAGATTCGTATATGCGTATTTCCTATCACAAATCGATATAGTTAATCTGTAGTTTAAATACTATTGTTATGTTTGATATTAATGATATTGATAGAAGCAGTGATCAAAAGAATGAGCGACAGGCGAATAACCGATGAGTAAACTTTGTCACTATGCCTATTATTATCCTCCAATGCTTCCACTAGATTATATAGCTTATATAGGAACAATAGCGACCTAATATTACTATTCTTTTTTGTTTTAATTTCTAAGTTCTTAGTTCATACGATTCGCTTGCGAAGATTTCGCAAATTTGAAGCTGATGTTAGAGCGGAAAATGTGGAAATGTAGCTTTTAGATTGGGTCCAATGAAGTTTTCGACGCCTTGTCACATCGTATGACGTCGCAGGGCACCGGCAGATGCAGCGGGTCGTCTGGTAGGGAGGGGGAGAGGAAACTTTCACTTTACAAAAATGTGAACAGCAACAATAACAACAGCAAAAACGTCGACGACGACGCGACATGAAAATGAAAATTTATTAGCAAATTATGATTTCTGTGGCCAAAGCAGACAGGCAATGTTGGCTCAATGCCTTAACCTGACCACTTGACCACTTGGATAGGCCAACAACAACAACAACTAAAATTGCCACAACATCAACAGCAACAGCAACAGCAACAGCAACAACAACCACTGCAACAATTCAGGGCAGTTAAGGAACGTGACTGTCGCCAGAATTGAGCCCACGGATGAAAGAAAGTTTTATTTTGCTGCGGCCATCGAAGGCAGCCAAAACATTGTCTGTAATACCCTGTGCCCCTGAAATTTTTCAAGCGGGGTATACAACAATTTCGGAAGAAAATCCAAAATTTATGAAAGCAACGGTTCTTCGTAATTTCTGAATAACATAACAGTACAATGAACTGAAGCCTAAAACCATCTTTTTTCAAACTACTTCAGTTACAAATTTAGGTTTTCTTAGTAAAATGTTTTGGCTTAGATTCAAATCAGATCTCAATCTACTTTATGTATATAGTTTAATAATTGTTCGAAAATTTATAAAATATATAATTGTCTATTATGGCCACTTAACTTTATGGCTTTATTTCCAAATTATTTTGAATCAAGAGCTTTCGTCGAAGGTGGCTACAGAGTATTTGCAGGTCGATTTCTGTAGCCCAAAATCACTTTTGGCTGTGGGTTTTTGTTTTTGGCTTGATTTTTGAGTCATGCGCTCGCAATGCGAACTCGGGCCAAAATGAAAACGAAAACATTGCCCAGCAACAACAACTATGACTACAACAACAATAACAACAATAACAACTGTGCAAATACACACAGCCCAAAAGCAGTCCGAAAACATTTTTCTCAATTTCTCGACAGGTTTTGTTTTGTTTTGTCGCTGTTGCATTTGTTGTTGTATTTTTCCTTTCATTTCTTTATGCTTTTCGACCAGGCCAAATATTTGCTTAACAATTTCTACTGTAACAATTACAAAAAACAAATACGCATTTTTTTTTCTTACTCTTTCTTTTCATTTCTCAACTTTAGTTTAGCTTTTTTTCTCTAGTCGGCTAAGGCGACAATAATGCACATTAATTGTGTGTGTTGAAGTTGGAGTGTGCCGCGGGAGAAGGGGGGTGAAGCAACAACTGCCAGATGACGAAATCGAACACAAAGCCAAGAAGGCTTGCACAGAGCATTGGCATTGTCTTACAATGGGGCTCTCTATCACTCTCTTTCTTTCACTCGCACTCGCACTCGCACTCTCTCTCTCTTTCCCTCTCACTCTCTCTGAGAGTCTATCTGCTGACAGCGATGCTGCAATCGTCACCCACGTAAATCAGCTCGTAAAGAAGAAGCAGCGGCGGCGACATATCGAGGAGGATGAGTCAAAAGAAAGTGAAACGAGGGGCGTGGCAACTGAAGCTCAATGCGGCTGCCCATGAAAAGAAATTGAACAGCGACAACAACGATGACGAAGAAGGAGAAGAAGAAATGAAAGTGAAATGGACGCCGCTTTGCTAAGCGATGATTCAATCAACAGTCAACCAGCTCGATCCCCACGCCCCCATTTGAGGTGGGCCGCCCTGCCAGCGAGTTATCGGCAACTCCGATGCTAAGTCATAAACTTTATTGAGCCCCAACATCAAAACAACCAAACCAACAACAACAAACAACCTGACAAACAAATGATTCAGTTGTTGCGTATTGAAAAATCCCAAAAATGCGAAAGTTTCTTATCGCATATGCCATAAACATATACCCCACCACCACCACACCACACCCCACCCATCCCATCTCATGCATAAATATGCCATAAAACTAAACGCTAACGATCCCCATCGAATTTTTCACACGTTTCTCTGATGTGATTTTTGAAATATAAACTATTGGTTAAAATTGCTGAACTAACCCGATCTGTGAAACTAACAATCTTCTTCAAATGTTATAAAGCGTGAAACGAAAGGAATTTAATCATACATGATATAAATAATAATAATAATTCTGAAGCCAAGCTGTTGATTGGCAAACCATAATTCTGAGAAAGAGTAAAAGAAAGCAAGTGGTATAAAAAAAAAAATAAATAAATAAAGAGCAATTTGTGAAGATGAAAATGGCTTATCAAATGTGGGGAAAACTTGTAAGAATCGTTGCATCTGTCCAGCTCGTAATCAACTCATTGGTGAGGTTATCAGTTCTTATGATCCTTAAGGATGGCACTTGCAAATGTTTTCAAATACATATGCATAAGCATCTCTTGAACTATTACCTCCAAAAGATGTTGAATCTGTAGTTCATTTTGCAGTTGTTTGATGTCTGCATAGTTCTAAAAGCCTTAATTCTGCTTGCCTACCTCTATTTCTCTGTCTTTGATCAATATGCTTAAATGTTTGACCAAGAAGATGTGAATTTGATGGTATTTTGAGTAGCCAATGATCTGGTTTAACATTCGATAGGAGATGCTGATGCATCAGTAGTCCCCAGCAGCAGTTGTTTGACCCAGCTAGTCAAGCGGAGCTGAGTGGATGATTGCTCATCTGTGCTATGCTCGAGAATTCTTAAAAACCCATAGCATTTAGCATTTGTGGCAAGCCATGAGAGATGGGGCGACGCTTCGGTTGGCCAATTGCCATTTGCTAGCGGCTGATGTGAGTGTATTGGCTTTATATCATGGCCTAAACAAATGCTGATGGATGAGCCTTGACAACGGCACAGCCAGCGACTTTGGCTTTGACTGTGGCTTCAATGCTTGGCTTATCGATCGCCAGTCATTTCTGCGGGCGATGTTTACCGTTTCGGTTTCAATTGGCTATCGATTTGCTGACTGGCAAATGGAGTGAGAATTTGGCCAAAACGGATTCGCTTTGTGCCTCTTATTCGTATGGCAGGCACGCGCAGCTGCATATTGCAGGGGGACGGGTCGGTGCAGGAGGGGCCGGGGAGAAGGGGTACGGGAGGGGGGTCGATGGGGTTGAAAATCGCATGGAAAATCTTTCGCATAAATCGATGCCAGTTGTCAACGTGTCGCCCCGGCGTGCAAGTGAGCTGCCTCGGGGCTTTTCTGCCTGTCATGCGATGGGTTTGGCCAAGGCGTCTACACTTGAAAAGGAAAGGGGTAAATGTTGCACTCCAATCCAGTCAAGATCTCAAGCCATTGACCCGAGAACAAAAGTCTTATTAAAGTCCACAAAATCTAAGACTGTTTCCGGATAGTGAATAAAGATTGTTCTCATCTTATGGCAGTTCCCAAGACATGTTTGGATAGATGTAAAGTCAGTTGCCTGATTACTTGATTACATAGTTTTCAAATTGTAAAATATATGTTTTTTGGTAGATATTCAAATCAGGATGAATTTATACCAAATTCTGAATATTTCAAAACAAATTGTACTTGTACAGAAACTTTGGGATTCCGGTTGAACTCCACTGTTTTTTTTTGAAGTGTACACATTTTGAGATTGGAGCTCGGCCAACGCTGTGCGTCAAGTGTGCTGCGGCGCAGTTCAAATTAAAATGATCCGTTACGCAGCCGCAGTTTGAGGCACAGTTCAGCTGACAACGGCAAATGTCTGAGCGACGACGCCGCACGTCGCACGTTCGTTGGATCAGTGTGGCTATTTTGTTGTTGTTGTTGTTTTGGCATTTCTTTAGTGCGGCCAGCGTCGGCTCTGGTGATTGGTAATCGGCGATCGGTGGGGGGTGTGTGATTAAACAATGACGCTTAAAGCCAAGTTTTAAACAATCGCAGACCCTGTGGTTTGTGCCTCAGCCTCAGCCTCTGTCTCAGTCAAGCCTCTGGCTATGAGTTTTAACCAACAGACAATTTGCTTTTAGCCCACATCCTAAAGTGCATCTCAGTATACGTTTGGAATGTCTGTCTGATTTTCAGTCAAGTTATATGAAAGTAATTGACAAGATTGAGAAACATCCTTTATGCTGAAAAATGTCGAAAATCATAAGTGATATTGTGCGAAAATACTCGTATTGATACACGAATAAGTAGTTAATTATTCTGAAAGCATTAACATAAAATAATAATATTGTTTTTATTTTTAGTGTCATGGCTTGTGATCGTCTATAGCTATATTGTTCAGGTGTTGTAACCAATAACCTTGTCTCAGTCGCTAGTTTCTGGTGCTCCGACTTATCATCGTTTCTAATTCGAATTTTGACTCTGTAATGGAAACTGTTTAGATTTGAGTGTATGAAGCTGTCTTTTAACGGCATACCGAAGAGTTGTTGTTCATTACGCTCTATAAATGCGATCGGCCTCGACTTCTTTAAACCATCTAACGGCAGCTGCAGAAGAAAGCGTTGTGCCAAAATCGAAATCAAAAACAAAAGCCCAAAAAACAAAAAAATAAATAAACATTAAATAATAAAATATATCAAATGATATGAATTGAATCAAATGAATTAGCTTTGAGGTCACTCGGCATTTTTGCTCGCTTTGTTTTTTGTTTTGTTATTTGCCGTCTAATGTGGCAAGTATTTCAATAATAAAAATAAGGCCAAAACTCAATTAAGCTGGCAAATTTAATGCATGCGCCACAAGTAATGTGGAGGTGGTGTGGAGGCGGTGCAAATGCGTTGCTAACCATTTGCCAAATTGCTGCGGCGCAGTGTCTATCACCCCCCAGCAAGAAGAAGAAGAAGAAGAAGCCAGCAGGCAGCAGCGAGCAGAAGGTGGCGCAAATTGAAACGTTGCCACTGGCGACAGTTGTTGTTGTTGTTGCTCGTTGCTGGTGTTTTGGGAGTGCTTCGAATTCCACAGCGTAGAAAACAACAACGACAACCATCAACAACAACAACAACAACATTTGTATACTCTGGCAATGTGTTGGAATGAAGCAAAGCGGCCAGAAAGAGGTTTACATAATCCAAAGGCGAAATATTTATGGGAATTTATGGGAAATATATGTGCGCACTGCATTATCAAATGGATCAAGCGGATCAGACAGAATGAATGACAGTCGGACAGAAGATATACGCAGCAATAGATAGATAGATAGAGAGAGAGAGAGAGAGAGAGAGAGAGATGGTGATGTATGTATTGTTGTAGCTGTTGCAAGGTAGAAGACAGCAATGCCAGTGACCGAACAACGGTATTGAATGAGGAATTTGGCAAATACTTATATATAAACATAAACCGATTCCATTACCTGAACGATGTTAAATGACAGCTGATGCCAAAGCTGGAATGAAAGAGTGATAGAAGTGGAAAGTTATGACAAGTTGAAACAACACCAACTATTTTAGGTTTACACACATTATCAGCGAACTATGATCAAGCTTATGTATGTATAAAGTAAAAAAAAGTATTTCAATTTGTTTTTATAACTTTCTTCATTGTGAAGAACTTTTTAATATCAAGATTATATCGTGTATAGAAATCTGTGGAATGTTACTTAATGAATTTGCAATACAATATGATTTACAGAGTCGAGAACTATACCTAATATAATAACAGTGATGTGTAGCTATTATGGAAATCAGAACACCTTCATTACCTTCATTATCTGTATAATGTTGCTTTCCGCAATTCTTCATATGTGCATAAAAAAAGCTCTTTAACATTGAGAGGTGCGAAACTTGACTAAGCCAGTACCCGAAGCTGCGCAGCTAAAGCTCAATGTTGACAGTTTTTCACCACATAAGCTCTCCCCACTATGAGGCGTGTAGACTGGAAGTCGCAACAGCATTCCATAAACATGATGTTGCCAGACTGTCAATCAATTTGCATGAGCACAAAGCAACTGCAAGTATTGTCAATCAAAAGCATGTATTTAATTAATAATATGTGATTACTTGATTCAGCTGCGTTTTTGAGCAGGCATATGAGCAACAATGCAGGGAAATCACAAGCGATGCCAACAGTCTGGCAGCCATAGAATTAGCCAAGATACCAACCACACTGCTAGTGCGCCGCTGCGGTCGATGCTTAAGCAGATACGCAGTGTCGCTGTTGGAACAGCTGCTTCGAATCGGCACTACGGTAAATCGGCGAACGCAGACTGCGGCGTCGAAGGCGGTGAATCCTTGTCCTTTTAGACCAAAGGATGCGAGAATATTTGCGCAGTTTGCGTGCGGTATTCAGAGCAAAAGGACGCAACAGCGGCACCAGCCAAGGATACCAAATCAGCCGTGAGATAAATTTCCAACTACAAATACAACAACAACCCTGCCGCACTACCCTATCCACTAGCCTGCCCTACCCCACCACACCTATACCTAACATCCCATCATCCATGCAAGACTAAAAACGCTGCCGCAAACAAATTATAGTAAATAATTTATTCTTAAAAATTTCTAAAACAAATTTTCAAATAAATAAAATGTTTTTAATTTGATTTTTGCAATTTTTGTAAATTTGGCGCGTTTTATGCTTCTTGCTGCTTCGGCTACGTTGCTGTTGTTGTTGTTGTTGCTGAGTGCTTCGCGTCTCTGTGTTAGTTTCTGGCTTTAAATGCCGGGCGTGTCGCGTGCTGTTTTGACCCTGGCTGAAAGCAAAGTCCAAGCCCATTTGTATTTTTTTGTTGTTGTTCTTGTTACTGTTATTGTTATTGTTATTGTAGTGCTGAGCAAAACAATTGTGAACTGAGTGATTGTGATTGGCACGCTGTGAGATTAAACGGGTCTTTGCAAGGACCCTTGGATTACCTTGCGAGGCCCACAACACAACAAAAAAGAAACAGAAGCGCCCAACTAAACAGTAAACAGTCAAGAGTAAAGAGTGAAGGATAAAGAGTGCAGAGCAAAGAGAGGCGCCCCCGAAATCAGAAACAGAGACAGAAAACAGGCTTTCAGCCGGTAAGCAATCTATTAAATAAATAAATAATATTAGAAATTGAGGAAAAATTACAGCAAATATTCAACGGCAGCTGTCGGCATTTTTCGACTGCGCGATACTTTGTTCCAAGTAACATTTGTGCTAAAATTCTTCATTTGTGATTTCATAAAACAGTAATAATAATAATTGATCAAATTTGATATATGTTTTGATTTTAGTGATATCGAGAATACCATAAATTAATGCAGTAGCCACTAACAGAAACTCGAACTAATCAGTTTGGAGATATTTTAATGACTGCCAAATATTTTTTCGCCATCATTAGTTTTTTTTAAATATGAAATTAAAAATGATTGTAAATTAATTTGTAATAATAATATCAAATATCAAAGAACAGAGTATTCAAAATGTGATGCCCGAAAGTAATCATTATGTGCATTTGCTGCCATTATAATTATTTCTGTTGTTGCTGTTGCTGTTGCTGTTGCTATTGCTTTGAAGTTGATTTTGCGGTAGTGGCAATGGCCAAGAGATGAAAAGTGTTATGAAAGAGCAGCTGCCATTTGTGGCCATTGCGGTGGGTTGTGTTGGGTTAGTTTGGCTTGGGTTGGGTTGGAGCTTGTTGTTAGTAAGTACTCTAACCCTGATAACGATGCTGATAGCCGCACTAAGTTTGCCAATGATGAGATGGGCGAAAGATGGAGGGATGGAAAGGTGGAGAAGTGGAGAGAGGCAGCTGAACAGCTGGCCAACTGGTGGAAATGTAAACAGTTAGCCGCAACCTTTTGCTTGCGGCTACATGAATAGCGGCAACGAGCTAAGCAGAAAGGGATGCTGGCAGGGTGGGGCAGTGGGTGAGTAGAGTGTAGTGAAACCTTTTTGACCCAATCGCTTGGTTCTTTGCTAAAGTTCAAATCGAATCATTTTGTAGGCTTTTATTTAATTTGCATGGCATTTTTGGGCTTACAACCGAAGACAAAAATACCAAAGACAAAAGCTATAAGTAGTGCCCCTCCTACTCCGCCACCCCTCGAACAACAATCAACAACAAGAACAAAACGAAAAATGTTCACAATTTCGACAAGTTGCCCTTGGCTGAAAGGAGGTGTGGTAGAAGTGAAGGGGTGTTGTTGGTGGTGGTGATGTTGTTTGAAAATTGGTATTTCAATGGCATATTTTGTGTTTTGTTTTCATTTTCATTCGGTTTTCTCGATTGTCGTCTTTTATAAAATGCCTTCACACGTCACTGCCAACATCCGCACAGTACTCTTATCACATCGCTCCCACTTATGGAGGATGCATCTGTAATTCACACAAAGAGACATATTTTCATTGGGTGTTCCCAATAGTACCATACTATGGGAAGTTTTGCTTAGAAAAGTATATTTCAGATTATGCCACTTATTAAATATGCATAAATCGAAAAGGGTCTGTTGATTGAATTGATGCATTGATGAATTGATGCACTTACTGAATAGTTTTTAGTTCCATTCTTTACTATGAATGAAGGGAATACCAGTATGGTGTGTATCGACGATAACATTATAATGAGAAAATATTAAAATGAGATATAAGCGGGAGACATATGAAATGTTTACTTTCTCCAATCATTTAATTCTGTTCACAATTCTGTTCTTTATTTTTTCAGTTCGCTTGCTAAGCGAGTGCTTGATTAATGCAATAAGAGCTTTTGAGACGAAATCAGTCTCTGGAATATCGCTGAACTAGCTGGCCAGCATTCTAGCATTATTTATGGTCGTTATTTTTATCTTGTTACTGCGTTCGCTCTGTGCTTGTGTCGGCTCTTTTTCATTGCACACTTTGGCGTTGCATTGCATTGCTTTTTATTGCATTGCTAGCTCATCGACAACAGAAGCAACAGCAATTGCAACACCAACGGCAACAGCAGCAACTTTCTTGTTATTGAAGCATATTTCGTTATTTTAAATTTTATTTCCACTCGAGCAGAACTCATTGGGAGAGCAAAGAAAAGGCGAGAACCGAAAAAAAAACCGCAGCCAAGTACACAAAACTGAAGGCAGAACGATAAAAGGAAGGAGAATAACAAGAAGTAACAGGAAACAGCAGGAAGACAGAAGGAAGAAAGCGGAACGCGTCGCGCTGAGTGCTAAAAGCAGCAGAGCATTTTGCCTGTTGTATTCTATGCCTTAATTTTTACATATATATTTTTATTTGTATCTTTGAATTTGTGTGCCAACAAAGAAAACGACGCCCGCCGGCAGCACCAACAGCAACAGCAACAGCCAGCAGAAGCAGCAGCAGTAGCAGCAGCAACGATAACCGCAGCGACCGCAGCAACAGCAGCTGCCGCAGCGCAGTACAAAAGCAGAGCTGCGGCACTACAGCCGCAAAAAATGGCCGCAGTAACAGCGGCAGCAATAGCAGCAAAAACAGCAACAATTACAACATCAGCAACAACCACAGCCACAGCAACGGCAACAGCAACTGAGTGAATGAATGAAAGCGGCGACAGCTGCGACGGCTGCGCGGATTGCTGATGTTCATGAAAATGAAGACGAAGATGCCGAGCAGCCTGAAGTGCTATACGACAATGCCAAGTGCCAATAGCAACAGTAACAGTAATAGTTCCAGTAATAGTAACCGTAGTAAGAACAGTAACAGCAACGCCAACAGCAACACGCAGAGCAAAAGGGGAAATTAAGTGCCAAAGGCAACAACAGCAAAAGTTGCAGCAATTCTTGCTTAATTTAATAAAGAAAAAGGGAAAAGCACACTGCGGACACAAAAAATATAATCGAAATATTCAGAAAATAGCAGCGACTAACAGCAACAGCAATAGAGCCGAACAACATCCGCAACATGGCAGCTATTGCAAGGAGGAGACAGCCAGTTGTTGCCCTGTTGATCATATTGCTGCTGCTGGTGGCCAACAGCAACAGTACTGGCCAGGCGCAAGCAGCACCAGCAACAGTAACAGCAACAGCAACAGCACCAGCAACACACCAGCTACAGATTGGCGTTGAGGGCGATATGCCCAAATTGATTTTAACAACAAAACAACAGCAGCAACAGCAGCAGCATTTCATAACGACAACAACTGCAACTACAACGACAACAGCAGCAACAACATCAGGAACAACAGCAGCAACAGTTGCTGTTGTCAATGATACCAGCGACCAGACGCCAGAACTAAGCACCACCGTATTGCCTGTCAAAATAGTGCCAACGATAACAACTACAGAAGCCGTTGCAACAGCTGCAACAACCACAGCAGCACCAGTCAATGCAGAAACACGCACCACCGCTTTGCCAGCCAACAAAGTGGCAACCATATCAACTGCGGCAACAGAAACTCCTGGCGACAGCAGCAACACTTTGCATTTGAGCCACTCGCCGCACAGATTGGAGTCTGTGGTGCAGCTGCTAGACTTGGAAGGTACAGTCGCACCACCAATCAACAATGGTCACGATGGCCGTAAGCTAACCAAAAAAAAGCAGCTACAACAGCAGCAATATCCAAAAGCAGCAGCCATTACTACAACAACGACAACCACAGCAGCAACAGCAAAAATTGAAACCATCACCAGCAGCAATCTGGTCAGCAGTCAACCAACCGAATTGTTGCCTGTGCCAAATGGCTATTTGGGTCCCATTTTTATGGGCGAGAAAACATTTAGTGTGGTGCATTCGCTAAAGAAACCACTGGCGCCCAACCAGCAACCGTCGCCTGAGGACTCCATTGAGCAGCAGCTGCGACAAGGACGTATTGTGGAGATTCTGGCGCCAACGGCGCTACTTGAATTAAATGTGGAGACCAGCTCGTTGGGTCCGGGCACTACTCGAACAACCACACTGCTGCCAGCTGCACCACCAGTGCAGCCACAGAGTGTGCTGTCGACAACAGTTTTCCAGGTGCCCGAACTTCAGGTCAGCACCACTCGCCTGCCTATGGCGGCGGCAGAGATTAGCGTTGCGGGTTCAGTGGTGCTGGCTGCACCACCGCGCACCGAATCAAAGATCTCGGATATACAAATCGAGGTCTACGACTCTACGGTTGATTCGATAGTCGCTTCGACCAATTTCCGTGACAACTCGGGCTATTATCTGATGCCGCTGGAGCCGGGAGTAGGCACCACAAAGCCGCCTAGTTCACCGGTGGTCCAGGAGCGCTTTACTCAATATGTAATCGATCGCGCAGATGTCTCCACACAGCCGGCAGCTGGAAATGCCTTGGGCAAGCCAGAGCCGGCAGCCATTGAGATTCACATCAATGTCTCCGAGGCCTTCGGCAATGAGAGCGAGGATCTGGAGTTCTCTTATCGCCAGCCACCGGCCAGTGAGCGCAAATCGAATAACCCCAACGAGGAGATACTCGTCGTGGAGATCATTGACAATGGCGCCGGTGACAACAACACCGAGAACTCATTTAGCGCCAGCGCCGAGCATATGAATCTGAATTCCATGTTTAACTATCCGTATCGTTCAGATGCGCGACCACCAGCGGTGCGTCCCCCACAAGATGCTGCCGACGAGCTGTTTATGGCGGATACTAAAGGTGGCTTGCCACGTCCACCGCCACCACCACCACCACCGCCAATGCCACGCAAACCGAGCATCGATCGCGACTCCGACACCATTTTCTACATCTCCAACACGGAGGTAAAGGTTGGCGAATCTCTGCCCACGACCAGCAGCGCCATTAATACCGAACAGCAGCAGCAACGTAAGATTCAGTTTGAGAATCAATTCTTTCCAGCCAGCTACATGTTGGAGCAGGAACAGCAGCTGCAGCAGCAGCAGCAGCAACAGCAGCAAGAGGATATTATTCTATCACCGCTGCACCACAGTGCCGATGCAATGAAAATCCTACGTCCGAGCGGTAGTATTAGCAACGGTGACGATGCACCACCGCTAGATGTGACATATGTGGGTGAATCGGTCATCGAGGTGGAACAGCAATCGTTGCCGTTAACTGGCAGTTCTACTCAGTCGCCGCCACTTATATTGGCTAGCTCGCAACTGCCGGACATTATCATACAGCCGGCGGTGCTGCCCGATTTGGCCATAGGAGTTCCGGTTATTGGCGAGTTACCCCCACAGATTGAGCTCAAGGAGATTGACTACATGCCCGGCGAGCTGGTGGGTCAGGGTCGCAGCATCTATGAGAATGATATTGATAGCAATGGTCTTGGCATGGGCAGCGATCCGGATGTCCTTGAAAGCTCCATTCAATATGGTGGCGATCTGATTGACGATGGCGCCGGCGGTGGCTTTGATGGTGTCGAGGGCTCCTATCCCTTTGAGAGTCCAGCACATCGTCAGAAGCAGCAGCAACAGGATGAAAATCAGCAGCAGGCAAAACATGGTCTTTATCGCCAATCGCTCAATCCCGGATACAGTCATCTGCACCGCGAACAGCTGCCGGTCGCAGAGCTTCTCAATGCCACACTGCAGCAGCGCAACGAGAGTCTCAAGCCTGGATTGAATGTGGGTGATACATCTGCAATGGCGCCATTGTTGCGCAACCAGTTGCCGGAGCGCATGGGCAATGCCACACCACTTTCGGAGGATTCATTGGCCGATTATGATGGTAAGTCGCAGCTGAGGCACTTTTTTCGTAACTTGTAAATTAAATTTCTTCTTTTCACTGCTGATTTCTTTCGTTTTACAGGTTATCTAAATCTATTCGCCGTCTCCATGGGCCTAATTATTGTCATTCTGCCCGCTGCGCTTCTTACGTCTATGTACTGTGCAGTACGGTAAGTGAAAGGGTTGCATGGGAAATTTACCTTGAGTCCAAGTACATTTTAAAGCAGTCCAAACACTTTCACGTATTACTGGATATATCGAAGACATTAATTATAACCTAAGATTATTATGATTGAGCTTTTCTCTGAATGCGCATTAATTGTATGCTTTAAGCCAATGCAAAAAACAATCCCTTAGAGTGTTTTATGGGTTTGTTGCAGAGTTTTCTCTCTCTCTCTCTCTCTTGCTCTCTGTTCCCCGAGGGTTCCGCCTAGTTGAGTGCTTAATCAGCCCAAATGCAATGTCCTTGAAATTAAAAATAATTGCGACTGTCCAATGATGTTGAAACTTTCCACAGAACAGCAGCAACAGCGACGAGGGCTGGCAGCTGCTGCGTAATTGGAATAAGCAATAAGCAGTCAGACACAGCGTTCAACGGAAGCTGAAATGAGAGTAGAATATAAAAAATACACCAACAGCATTCTACCCTTAACTAGCATTTGCTATATCCCTGCATTTGCCACATGATATGATGTGCAGTTAAGCAGATATCTTCGACCTATTCAAACTGATAAATAGAAAAATATATATATAAATAGATTTTCAATTTAATTGTAACCAAAAAGCATATCTGGCTTTGCTTGGGCCCAAAAACGAACCGTTCTGATAAAAGTTGTCAGACAATTGGAAGTTAGCAAACATTCGCCAATAAAAACTGGTTGGTTGGTTTAAATTTTTTTTTAAGAAAAAATCTTTAGGAATCATTTTGATGGGAAAATAAAAATGGTATATATTTGATTGGTCTGGAAATATTCAAGGCATATGGCAAATCAAAAGCAATTCACACTTCTACATTTTTTTTCTTGAAGTTTTTATTTAAAATAAAAATATTTGTATTTTCTTTTGCTAATTTTTTCCTAAGGAAGTTTATTTTTGCTTGTGAAAAGTTAAGCAACACAGATTACCATATGGCTTAGCTAGTGTATAGAATTTTTGGCATTTTCGAAGGGGCGGAGGAGCAGCAGCTGCTGCGAGTTGCCAAGTGGCAAAAGGGTTACCTGAATGTACTCCCACAACCCAAGTAACGGGAGAAAAGTGCAAACACACACACAGACACACACACACACACACACACACACATGGACACATTGCAGAGACATACGCATAATACACTTGGGAGCTATTGGTGCGGGAGGCGTGCCAAGTCGCATTTATCAGCTTCATTTTGGCATTTTATTTCTCGCAATGCCAGCGGCAAACGTGTGAGCAAATCTGAGAGTCAGACAGCATATAAGAAGAGAAAGAGAGAGGGCGAGAGAGAGAGACAGAAAGAGAGAGAGAGACAGCGGGAGGGGCAGTGATGTGACGCAATGTCAGCAGCAACATCCTTTCAGGCAATAGAGTAACAAACCTCCCTCTGCCGCACCTCGTCATCGCCCTAGCCTTCTTTTCTCTGCAGTTCAGCCTCCAACGATACACATAAATCTCGAGCATGCCACATAAATGGGAATTTGTTGCCGTAGCTTTTATATGCGGGCACTAAATGCCAAACAAAATGAACGCCACACTGAAAGTCGACAAGGGGTGGTTGGGTGGTAAACAAGAACAGCAACTGGGCTGAGGCGCAGGCAGGCAGGCAGTTACAGCAAGATGAAAGGTGCCCCCGAAAATCTAAAGGCGCCACAAATCAACGACGGGCGCGTCGACAGACGCTGCCGGAAGCGGAAGTTGCCACCCATCCAAAAGACAGAGAGACGAACTGCGTGCAAGGAGAGAGAAATAGAGAGCGAGAGCGAGAGAGAAAGAGACAGCGAGAAAGAGAGAGAGAGGCAAGTGAAGATGATGAAGATGAAGGCAAGTGGCAGTGGAGCTAACAAGGCGTTGCTGCCGTGTTGCATGATGTGTAGGAGGCCGGAATGAAACGCATAAAACGTCAAAATGGCAATCGCCAGCAGCAGTTGCCAGTTGGCAGTTGGCAGTTTGCTTGCCACAAAAAGGTGCCACACGACGGCGGCCGCAGAAGAAAGTCGACAAATGCGCAACGGAAATAAATTTTGTCTGCCTCCTTTTTTTTGTTCTTATTTTTATTTTTTTGTTGGTTTTTTTTTTGTCGTTGCGGTCACACACAAGAGTAGAGAGTGGATGTGTGTGAGGAGGGAGGGTTGGGGGTTGGTGAAGTGCGTATGTGTTAGCTTGAAGCTAAAAAGGAAATTGCACAATAAACTGTCGAGACGAGAAATTAGTTGTGCGTATGTGTTTGTGTTTTTGTGTATGTTGTGTGTTGTGTGTTGTGTGTTGTGCGTGCGACAATTTGTACAAATGTTTGTGGAAAGAAACGCATTAAAAACGAAAGTGAAATGCCAAGGTCCCTGCAGTGTGGGACGAGGGTTTCGGCAGCTGAACCACTTTTCTATTTATCATATGCAACATACCTTGATAAATGTGTTTTCTTGGCACTTACATCAACAGTGTCCTGAGCTATCGTTAAAAATAACTTTGCTTAGAATAGGTTGCATTCAATTCAATTCAGAAAACTTATCTTCTGTCTCTCCTTCTCTCCTTCCTACTCTCTATCTCTCTCTCTCTCTCTCTCTCTCTGTGTAATGCTCTTTTATAGATTTATATTTTATAGATTACTCTCAGCCCAATTGCTCCCTCTTCTCTCTGTTTCTCCAACTCTCCTAAATATAAAACTAAATATCCATAAATATTTTTCAAGCTAAGTCACTCTTTTTATGAGATAAATTACAAATGAAGTGACCACTAAGGCAAAATATTTCTCACAGCTCAAAATTTTTCATAAACAATTACATTACGCCACCAAGTAAGCAAATTCTTGCTGCTTACTTTTCTCTTTTGGTGGCATAGATATGCAAGAGAGTAAACATTTATGATTGCACCGCAAACCAGGCAACAAATTGTGTGAATTTTGTACACTTGAAATGCATGGGATTTGACAATGTTGCCAACTCACTCAGTAACCTATATATACATATATATATATATATATATATATAGATATTAATATATATATTCTCTTTCCCTTTCTGTCTCTGTTTCCATCTGTTTGCAGTTATTTGCTGAATAAGAATGCGAATTCAAGTGCCACTGGCGATGACAGCGAGCAGGGTCAGGGCCCGGACTCCAAGAATGAGGTAAGTGCTCAATTAGATGTTGAAGAATAAACCAAACGAGTACTAGTTGATGCGGATGATAATGATGTTGATCATGATGAACCATAATAAATGATAAAATAATAGTTGAATGAAGAAACGCAACGAAAACTTCAATTTGAATTTTGGAGACGAATGCCGTCAAGCTTCGGAAACTTTTGTTGTTAGGCCAACCGCGGCGCATCTACAATAACCAGGACTTTTTCAAGTACTTGAACAATGCAAATGTGTTGCGTAAAGTGTATAATTTCTTCAGCACAATTTAATTAAATATTGGCGAGAGCTAGACTCAGAACAAAATATGCACAAAAAGTTAGCAAAATCATTTTCAATTCTACGTGATACATTTTTTGACAGAAGAACCGCCTAATCAACATTCAAAATGTGTTCTTGTGTATAGAAATGTCATCCCTCACTTGAAATATTTAGATGCTTCCTTTCAATAATTTGGGAAAAATATAAAAAGAACGTAGAATACTTTGAACCTATATTTAAGACGGAAATAGCTACAGATATGCATAAAATATAATGAAATTTTGTTTTTTTATTTTGCAATTAAAGAGATAGTTTTCGTTTCAAAGTATTTGTAAAATATATTTTTAGCTGAGTTTAGAGACTGCCGCCAGTTTGACTTTGGTTGTGCGATCATTCTCAGCTGGTGTAATTACACTAAACAAAAGTCCTGTGCACTCTGGTTACTTACAGTCATCGTCCTGCTGTTCGGTCGCATCCTCCGCGACGCCATCATCGCAGATGGATAATCCAAAGGCGAATCTTTATCCGAATCCAGATCCAAACCCAAATGCAGCCCTGATCCGTTCCATGTCGCTGGCCTTAGCCAGTGGCGTACAACGCATCGAGTTTCAGTTTGAGGCTCGACCCGATATCCAGACACCCAACTCAATTGATACTCTCACACCCACTTTTGGTGGGGGCGCCTTTGCATTTAGTGGTTCCGTCACAAAGATGACGCTTAAAGATAATCATCTGATTGTTGTCACCGAAGAGCGCCATGTAAGTCCGAACTGTTAACGGAGTTTAGTTAACATATGTTAACTAACAGGTCCTGTTAAGCGTCTCGATTTCTAGTTTTGTCTTGCCTGTTGTTGTCTAGTTGTCGTCTCTTTTTCGCACACCGCAATCGCATAAATGAAATAAAGATACACACCCTCTATGCTAGTTGTTCAGATTCACTAAACTACTTCACGGAACTAGCTTAGTGCTTACTTATTGGCATTGGTTTAAGCTTAAAGTAAACATACTTAAATATTAATCTGTATAGTTAGTGTGTCATTCAATTAAAATATTTAATTCATATAGCTTACTGTACTTAAATTAAAAGTCAACCTATTTTGTCCCCTTAATCTAGTTTATAAATATAGTTATTTAGATAACTCAGGATTATCTACTTCGCGAAAAGCTCGAATATTTATTTATCTTAATTAATACTTTGATTCCATATACAAGTTTTACCTGATTCATTGTTGATTCATCTATGTTTATGAATCATATTAGCTCTTCAAGGGTGTGTGTCTCTATAACTGTACTATGTTTACTCTTTGCCTCCCTGTCTCTCTATCTCTCTCTCTCTCTCTCTCTCTCTCTCTGTATGTTGTCTCTTTTGCTCATTATGTTGTAATTGTCTGTCCCGCTCTATCACATTCATTCATTAACACAATATTTGCATCAAAATTTTATCTCGCTCGCTGTCTATTCGTGTTATTGTCGTAGTATTGATTGATTGATTATTGTCGTATTGTTGAAATTGTCAGTCTTTTTTTTTCAATCTGTAAAATTCTGATTGTTGTGCTTTAGATGGTAACTTGAAACATATAATAATTTCTTTCACTCTTAAGGAATTCCTGATTGATACAGATGATATGTCTTTTTCGATCTTGATTGTTTAGGCACATTTGCTAAGTCTTTCTCAAATATTGTTAAGCATTTAACTGGCCAATTAGCTGTCTCTCTCAACCATTCATTCTTTAGAAAGTAGACATAGCTCGTGATGTCTGGTGAAACTATATTTTTTCTCAATCGATCAACTTTGAACACAATATGATTGAGATTGAAATAATATTAAAACCTAGAATCCACATTTGGACTTTCCATTTTTTTTGCGAAGCGTTGATCTTTAAAATTCGGTATCTGTAATTTATTATTATATATATTATTAAAAATGGATTAATGTGCGTATATATAAATGTAATATTGAAAAGTGATTAAGATAAGTGACAGAAGATAAAAGTTTCAATTCCCAAACTGTTCCTGTCCCTGTCGAACTGAAATTCTTGTTATGCTCCCGGCTTTCTTGACATGGCTCTGCTCGATTCTTGTAATTTGTGTCCGGCATTACTGCAATTGCAATTGCAAGTCCTCCTCCCCTCCCTCACACTCTTATCTCACTCACTGGTCTTTGTCTACCGTCCTTGGAGTCCTGCCCAGTCTGCCGTATTGTGCTGGTCGAGTGTCAGTTATTTGTCAAGCAGTCGACAGGATATCCGGTGCAAGTCCCAGCAACACCTGTGCACCAGACCAGTTATCCCCCTCTTTTTATTCTTCCTCACTCTCACTTTCTGTGTATGTGTGTGTGTGTGTGAGGTGTAAATGTGCCACAAGCAAAGTATATGCAAATGCAATTTTCGGTACCCTCCCCATGACAGCCTCTCGATTTGTCTCCCGCCTTCTTGTGGCAATCTCCTCTTATGCTCTCCAATCCTCCTCCTGGCCGTCCGCTTATTGATTGTTGTGTCCCTGATATATTGTCATTAATGCACTCCGCCAGCTGGCGCTTAGTACCTGATTTGTCGCACTCCTTTCCTCTGTTTTATCTCTCTCTGTGTCTCTCTCTCTCGTGCTCATACACACCCGCAGGACATTTCACGCAACGCACGCGAGACGAAAATGCACACCGACAAGGATGGGGTTTTTGTGGTGGAGGTGGCACGCGGCATTGATTCCAAGCAGCTGCCTGATAGCCCCGCCGCCGGCACAGACATCACTGAGTTGCCCTTCGATACAAGTAGCAAGCTGGCGGCGACTGATGATCGAAGCCTTCCACCTGGCCATGAACAGGTGCAGATACATGCTCCACCCAGCGATTTTGTCAATCCGTTGCCAGTCGGAACAGTCGGATCAGTGGCAGCTGTTGGACTGCAGCTCATCGAGGAGGAACAGCCTGATGAGGAACCTCTGCCCATAATGTCGCAAACTGGGCTGTCACAGTCGGATCTGAGCTCCACATCTTCGAGTGATTCGAACAAACGCTACTCCTATGGCAACCAGGAGCTCTATGTCATCGAGCAGCCTGGCTATGCTGGTAACTCGCCTCTAGTGCTACCCTCGCAGCTGCTTGTTGGCCAGGAAACAACTGATATGGAGCAGAAGGACCAGCTTAAGTCAGAGTCTCAGTCGGAGCAGTTGGTGGCGGAGGAGCAGCCACTGCCGGCACCTGCTGCTTTTGTAAATGCCAATGAGATGGAGGGTAAAGAAGAAGCTGAGACTGACAAAGAAATCAAGAAAGAACAGTCAACGTTGGAGCAGGAGCAGGAGCAGGAGAAGAAAATACAGTTGGATGTACACAACGAAGAGCAGCCCGAGAAGCTGGAGCAATCCATGCTGTTGGAACCAGAGAACACCTACGATAGCTTGATGAGTTTGCCTGCGCCACCCTCCAATGAGGAGATAAAGGAGATCAACGATTTTACGCTGATCGAAACGAATCAATTAGATTCATTGCCGCCACCACCACCGCCACCACCGTTGACCGAGGCTCAAAATGGCAACCACAGCGGCAAGCAAGAGCAGAAGGAGAAGGAGGAGGAGAAGGAGAAGGAGAAGGAGAAGGAGGAGGAGAAGCAGCAGCAGCAGCAGGAACAGCAGAAAATACAGATTGCGGCTAGAAGTGAGCCAAACGCAGCTATAAAGCTAACCTATGGAAATGTGAACGGCAAAATTAATGGCAGTATTGCCAACTCAAACTCCAATTCGAAACACCCACCAGGCGGCACAGCTGCAACCAATGGAGGGGGAGAGGAGCCGTCAACATTGACGCCGCCCGCATCTCCACCAGCATCGCCAGTGGCCTCCGGAGCCTCCACGCTCTGTGCGGGCAGTCTCAGCAATGGCATCCATGCGGTCGCAGTGAATGGCAGTTAAACAGAAGAAGCAGCAGGAGCCCAAGAAATAAAAATTAAATTGGCAATGCCGTAACGCTCTTTTAAGGTATTGTACTCAATATATACGCTAAAGTTTAAGATATTTAGAGATCGGTCAAAGCATGGGGTTTTTTTTTGTAAAAGCATCGAGCGGGATTAGTCAACTTCCCGCTTCCAGACATGTGTCAGATGCATAGGCTAAGCTAAGAATCGTTAAAAATGAAAACGAAGCATAATAATAATAACGAAATAATACGATAGAAAAACAAAAGAATTTCGATTTTTCCACTTAACTGTTTGTTGATTTTTCAAATATTGATAATAAAAGCAAAACCGACAAATACGCGAAGAAAAAAATTAATAATAAGATTTAAAAACAATTGAGAAGCGATTATATAAATATACATGATAATTAATAGTTTGTCTATTTCCGGCTAATGGCAGTGTTGGCCAATTGCTATTTCAATGTCTATTTACATAAGAAGCTACAAATAGGCAGAAACCCAAATCAAAATCCTCAAATGCTAAAATGCTAAAATAAATGAAAGCAGATCGCATGATTAATGCACTTCAATTGTTTACACACTACTGTTGCCAAATAAAATCAACATTTAATTGATTGTGCTGTGCGATTTAGTTTGCTGACAAAACTGGTAGCCATATAAAATAGAAGATTTGAACTTTGGTATGCCGACATATTAATACTTTACAGCAAATAAACCAGTGAACTCATTTTAAATGAGCATAACAGGCGTTGAACAGAATGTTTGCAGGACAGTTAAATGATCAACGCTTTTCATTTAAGAACTAGTAACAGACTCTAATACACACTTTTCGCCTAGATAGACATCGATCTTACTTACTTATTAACAAGTCGTACACCGATTTTCATTGACATTTATTTTCTTGTGACAAGTAATCAAATGTGCCGAAATTTATAAAGAACAAATCAACACAATTTACAATAACAATTTATACAATATATAAGAACTTTTCATACATATACATTTACGATACGTGTGAAACTTGTGTAATCTTTGAACCACTAGCGACTAGCAAATATAGAATAGTTTCTTTTTTTAAACACTACAACCGACAAACAAATAAACAACATTAACAGAGGACTTCAGATTTAAAATAAAACACAAACTATATATGGATGTACTATGTATAACTATTATAAATGTTTGGATACTTACCGAAAATCAAAATCCAATACATGTCAAAAATAAAGAAATATTCAATACAAAAAAATAAAATGGTAAAAACAGCAAAAAAAAATCTCAAAATAAATAGACGTAAAACCAATTTATTACTAAATGTCAAGATTTCACAAAAACAAAAAAGAAAAAAAAAACAACAACAAAAATAGTCTAATATTTAATGATAACTAAATATATATATAAATGAAAACGATGGGAAATACGTGCACTGCAAGTGGTACGTGTTTTAAGCAAGTAGTGAATTATATATGTATGCAATACCCAAAGGATATAGCAAGTTATTTAAATCGTTTCCGATCGAACGGTTCAAAAACGAACGAATAATTTTTAAGTTTTTTGTTGATTTGATTGTTTCCAATTGTTTTATTGACAATTTGTTTGCAGACACTTGAGCAAAAAAAAAAAAAATAAATATATATATATATATATATGATTTATAAATTATATATGATATAATATACTTATATAACCCCGAATAGAACAACAAATATAGGCAAGTGACACTTTTTTTTTAAATTAGAGATGAAGAGCCAAATGAAAACAGAAAAAAGAACATGAAGCAAAAAAAAAACAGAATAAGTAAATGTGATTGTTATTTAACTTAAGTTACAATTTAAATTGATAATTGATATGTATGTTTGTGTATGTAAGTGTATGCCAAAATACATATATATATATAAACATTATTTATATATATATATATATAAATTTATTACTAAATTTATATATACAATATATATACATGTAGCCCAGTTAGCCAAAAAGAATGATAAGATTGAGATTGAAATTGAAATGGAGCGCAGAGAATGGAACAGTAAAAGCTGAAAAATTAAAAAAGAAAAAAGAAAAAACATAAATAATGGTAGTAACTATGTAAAGGCTACTAAGCGAGCAATGACATACTATACTAAGGTCAACCAGCGAATGGAATAATGAATAAAATGAAATTCAAAATATTAAGAAATTAACTAAATCTTTGAATGGGTGGCGGTTTCCGGTATGCAACGTTACGGTAAGTAGAAAATCAACTTATTTTTTTTCCAACACCGAGCTTCTAATCATAAATACATACTCGGGTGGTCGCTACGCTGAACTGATGAGAACTGATGAGGACCAATACATTTTGGAAGGATATATAATATCAGAAGTGATTTTTTGTTCTAATTTAATTTTATAACAATCATAATTTAAATAAATATATAAATAAAAATATATTTAATAACTAAAATATCAAAGTACATATTTAATTTTTAATCTCATTATTTTGAAATGTTGAAATGAAATCTTTTCAAGCTGGAAGATGTGCAGAAAGATTTCTACTGATTTTACAACTGGGCAAATTGCCTGAGTCGCATAACTATTAAGTACAGATATAACATAAGGAGACATAAACTTTGTAATCATTTTAATTAAATGCAACCATCTTTAACTCGGTTGTGTCCGTGACCAACATTGCCTTTGACTTTTGGACCATAAACCTTCTGGCTTTCAGTGGGTCAGTTGTGGTTGGTTGTGGTTGTGACAAGCACACATAAACTTATACAAATGCGCTGCTGAGCTTAGCGGACATATACCCACCCACAAGCGCACATAAACTTCCAACTAGAGAGGAACACATCCTTGAGGGGCCTCAGCCGCAACATGTGTCGGACATGTCAACGTCGAGTGCCAATGCACCACTTGCTCCACTTACGGTTATATCAACTCCCCCACACGCTCACTCTCTCTCTCTCTCTCTCTCTCTCTCTCTCTCTCTCTCTCTCTTCGTGTGTGTGTATGTGCCACTCTTTTATCTCGCTGGCATTACTGAGGCAACGTTCGATCGACGTGGGTATCAATAAAGTTAACAAGCCCCTAACAGCCCACTTAAGCGGCTTGGTCCGTACGCTTAAAGGCCCATAAAGTACCAAGAGACAACTGCAATGGGAAGAGGTGGAGCCGTTGGGCTTGGTTTGGCGGCATTTGCTGTTGTTATCCATAAAGAGCAATTGACAGGAATGCTGAAGCGGAGCAGCAGAACTACAATGACTGTCACAGGAAGAAGCACAGCTCTCTTGGCTGTCTTACAGCAAGTTTGTGTGGGGGGGGGGGGGGGAGAGATATATGCTAGTGGGCTTGTGAGCACTGAGGCAAGTTGTCTTGAAAATGTTGCAGTTTAGTTGCACGTTTTGAGTTTCACTGACGACAGCGACAAGTCGAGCAGTCAGCCAGTTAAGCACAATTCCTGGAGAACAATACCAACACCACCCAACTCACCCAATCCCACACACATGAAGCAGCCTTTAGCTGGCAGAGTATCTTTTGTACAAGGAGTATAGCAAAAACATGGATATGAAGCAAATAATATACTCTGAGGACGTGTAAGTTAGAGTCAGTAAATTTAATATGCTTATTCAAATCAATGTCACAAATCTAAGCAACTGAAATAATAATGCTCAACAATGCCGCACTCAATTATGTATGCCTATTAAATTCAAATATTCGCAGATACAGCTCAGGTAATTTGTTTAATTATAAATTAAATGCACATAATACTTGTATACTTACTATCTACTTACTACTACAATATAAACGATATAGGTGTCCCTGGGGCTATCCAAGTATAGATTACAAATGTAATTGTGAGCGTTGGCTGATAGTTGACTTTGTACTTTGAGTGCATGCGAAACATATTTGATTCAAAGCCAATTTTTTTTATCAAAGTCAGCGCCCTAAAATAGTTGTGTGTGAGTGATTTGATTATGTTCTATTAGCTTGTGGGACCTCAGCTTTTACATTTTAATCACAATAGATCTGGTAGCGGAACCTCAACATATCCGCTTGTGGGCCTTCCCTCCTCCACCCATGATTACCTTCTTTGCAGTTGTTGCTGCGCTTTAACTTTTACTAATTTTAAATTGCGGTGTTTCTCATTGAACCTCGCTCTGTGTATGTGTGTGTGTGTATGTGTGTGTGTGGCCAGAGGGGGAGGGCAATGGTGGCCTGTGTGTGTTACACTGTTGAGTTAACTTGAATTTTTAATGAAATGCGCTCGCTTTATTGTCGCTGCATTTAAAATTATTTTTAACTGTTAATTGCTGCGGCTACCTGTCAGTGCTCCTGCTGCAGCCAGTTGCATTCATAAAATTAATGCCACGGCCAGTTTATTAACCGCAAATGAAAAATAAACCCAAAGCAAGACCAATATTTGCAGCAATGGTGACAGTGTCAACACCACACCTCCAAACAGTGCTACATATTTAAAATCAAATTAACTCGTACAGTCACACACACACTAAGCACACACACACACACACACACACACATGCAAAAAAACAGACCATGTAAATACAGGAAGAGTGAATACAGGAACTATCGCACATTGCGCCGACATTTCTGAAACGCAAATTGTGCATATCATGTAATTAAATTGACATTTGGACATAATTTTGATGTCTTTTTCCACTCACTAGAATAATGTCCTAGAATAATGCCAGCCCGTGCCGCTGCTCCTTTCTCCATCCCATGTAGCATAATGAAGCTGCAATTGCAATTATGATGTCCATTCAACAATCAAAAAGCTCCCGAAACAATTTTATGAAATGGGGCCTAAGCCAATAAGCCAGTCGCAAACAAAAACTAACAACAGCAAATAAACGTTTAAATTTTAATGATTTTTAAAATTGATTATTGTTATTTATTGCCTTTTTTTTTAAATTGTGACTGTGATTGATTGAGTCAGCGCTCATTGGCATTTGTATAATTTTCTAACCAGGCCAATTCTGTACATAAATTCCATGCGAATTGAAGCAGCAATACAAATTATACGGCATGCAAATCAGTTAATCATATATAGACTCATAAATAGGTCAACACATAAAGTAAACTCAACAAGAATCTTGTTCATAAAAATGAGACAACCTAATTTGAATACTCACAGCTTGGAACCAACCTGAGCTGGTGAAGATATATGAGTACGAACATTAGCAAACTTTTCCATTCTTGAACATGTTTACTTACATTGCCACAAGTTATTAAAGACCAATCTACATTTTTATAGTTCTCAAAAATATTAAAATATAAGCCAAGAAATACTTTTGGGAACTCACTTGAGTGTGTGCGTTTAATTGAGGAAATCAGGAAAACTCCAAGTCGAAGAGGTTGCCAATCGACTTGAGTGGAGTTGAGTCGAGTTGCAAATGAAAATGTGGCCTGAAATTGAGCCTGAAATTGGGGAATTGAAGAAGCTGAAGTGAGCTCAGCGCTGTCCACTTGTCGGATGTCGAGTGGCTGGCCAATCACTTAAAGATGCAATGCCACAAACAGAACGTGTAACCGAAAGTGGGCGGGTCATCTTTTTTTTTGCGTACGATAGGATGGGGGATGGAGGAGTAGAGGGTATGTTGATGTCCAAGTCAAATCAAAGTTAAGCTGCAGTTTCTGCAACCAATATTGGCTACATGTTACAACATACGCTTGTTCAATTTGCACTTACATAGAAAAGGCAAGTCCTAAACGAATTTCCGCCTTTTTCACGCCGTCCCCTACCTCTCATTCGCATCAGCACCATCCCTACTGAACTGCTTTACTCCATTGGTCAATCAACTGTTGTTTTGCGCACTGACCAACGGACTAAGATACAACGAGCAACTAGATGGGTGAGCGATAAAAACACTTCGAACACCCTACGCCAGCCACTTTGCATAATCTTATCATTGGCCACGCTGATGAAGAGAAGTGGAGTCGGTGGGGTGGGGTGGGGGGGGGGTGTGGGGTATTATAATGGGAAAGCAACTAGGTCGCGTGCAATTCAATTAAATCGGTCGATGCTTAAAACCCGAATAAAAAGGCAACTAAAAATCAAAATTAAATTCATGTCGAGAGTTTCATCGAAATGGACACAGACATTCAACCGAAACCGAGAGTCTGACATGGACATCGACATCGACATGGACTTCGACATCGACGTGGACAGAGATAGAGGCTGCAGAGGCGGATGCTACTGCGGATACTAAAGCGAACGGAACGTCCATTGGCATTTCAATTTGATTTGCTGGCCATTGGAGTTTTAATGTGCAAATCGTTTCGAATAACTTGAATCAATTAATTTTTGCGGCCATTTAGTTGAATTGTCGGCGTGGCGCTTTCTCTCTCCATGCAAATACATACATATATTCATTTTTTTATATATGTGATGAAGAAGGACACTAAACTGATAACAAATGCTGCGCGGACCAAGAGAAAAACACTTCACTTGAATCTCGTCCAATAAATAGTGGGTCATGGATATTTATTTCGTTTGCTTGCGGAAAGCAGCAATGAATAATTAAAAGAATCAGATTTGCACGAGAAATGTTCGTCAGTAAGGGTGAAAAGTGCTGAATGAATTATTGAAATAATATTGATTTGTTGTTCTGATAAAGACGTAGAATTACAAAATTATTTTCTACTTTTATAAAGTTAAGATACTTCCGTAAGAGCATTTGAATTTTTCTTTATTTTTTATCTGCAAAATTACTTTCTGTCCATAATAATTTCCTTAACAATGTAAACTCTTTTAGTTAGTTTGCTTATAATGTATTTAAATGTCGGAAAAATGTTTTTAAGTCACATACTACTTTATTTTCAATTCATTCCATGACAGAAATCATAGGATTCAACTTTTGGGTAGCTTTTTTTTTTGGCTGCACAACACTGTCAGCTGACAGCTTTTGATATGTGAAATCTGGATGTGGGTCTGTGTTTCAGTCTGTGTATCTGTGTACAGTGTCCTGTGTCCAGTGTCCATTGCGCATTGCGTATCCGTTCCCCATTTATCATTTGTCATGTTTGCGAATCTTTAACCAACAACCACCCATCCACAACTCCAACCAGCAATCCCCGGCATCCATTAACCTCTCGTTGTTGTCGTTCGGCGCGGGGTCAACGTAACTCTTGACAGTGTCACTGCACCCGCTTCCCTCCCCCCTGCTTCATGTTTACTATAAGCAAACAAAATGATTCTCATGTACCCGCCCATTTGCTGATTTTATATAATCGAAATAGTCAGACATTTTCTTGTCCCACGCTCTCGCTCTTGTTGTTGTTTGTTTTTGCAAAGTTGTTGTTCCTGCTGCTGTTGCTGCTGTGCTTAATGCATTTCGTGGCAATATTGCGTTGTGACAAACGTGGCGTATACGCAATGTGCACAGCAATTTTCATTTCATTTCTTTAGCTGCAGTCAACGCAACTGTTGTTGCTGCTATTGCTCTTGCTGAAAACTCTGTTGCAGTTGCAGCTATTGTTGTTGTTCTTATTACACCAAAATGTCACAACGCACAAAACGCTGTAGCGCAACTGACCTCCTTTTTAAAGAGTCCAGTCTCACAGTGAAGTCTCTGCCCGTTTCCCTCTGCCTTCTTCTATATTTACGTTCGGTGTTTTATTTTCTTATGCCCGTTTTCTTTTTCTTTTTCTTTTTCTTTTGGAACAGCTGCCTAGCTTAGGAGGAGTGGCCTTTGCCATGGCCACTTTTGTCATTTAATTGCAAATTTTAAGCTTGTTCTAAATTGGCTACACACACACAGAGAGCGAATAATATAGTCAAGAGGGTCGACTATGTGATACCCTGAAGCCAAGTCATTACTTATTACGGCTTAAATACTAAAACGAGCTGCTTTATTTTATCTAAGTATGTGTGTAAGTATCTATATAAAAAAAAATGATGGAGATTCTTCTGTTCTGTTTAACTTGGTGAATATTTAAATATATTTCTATCAAAGTTATGCAAAAGTTAATTCCTGCCTAATAATAATGGTATATATTTAGAATTGTGACTTTTATTGTTATCGGAAATCGACTAATGAATGAATATTATTCAAAAAGTGGACGGACGAATCGATTCATCTTTTGACGCTCATCAAGAATATATATTCCTCATGGCTCATTTTTGCACAGCTTTATTATAGCCTTTATAGACTTTCAGAGCATAAAAATAGACACATACACATTTATGTGCGCACATTTCATAATTTCCAAATGCACTCAGTGCTGTTGCTGCTCGTGCAGCTGCAACGGCCATAAACTGCCACGCCCCCGCCAACGCCCTGCTGTGTGTGTGTGTGTCTGTGTTTGTGTATCGTGTTCATTAGCCTGGGATTCTGGGATGGCTCGTTTCAGCATTTTCCAGTAGCCACAACAAAATGCAAAGCGGTTTTGTTGCTAGTTGTTGTTTGGATAGTTGCTGTTGCTGCTGCTCCTGCTCCTGCGGTAGTTGTGAAATTTATGATTTCCAAAAAAAGGAACTAACAACAACTCAACAACTGAAGGCCAAGCCGGAAGCCCGGAACTAAAATCCGCTTCTGGAGCCATAGCCGCAGTTGAAGCAGCGCCGACAGCAGTCTGTATTGGTAATCACTGGCAGCAATGCAACCCGCATCATGCGGCAAGCAGCAACAGCTCTTGTTGTTTCAATTCATCATTTTTAGGTAGGACTTAGATCGGGGTGATGGTCGGGCAACAGTATTCTATCAAACGCAATTCATGCAAAATGCCAAGTAAAAATAGCGGCAGCAGCAGCACCAGCAGCTGCAACTGATAGAAGTGGAGTAGCAATCAGTTGGCTTGCAGCCCATTACTCAAAATGTGCCACATGCAGGCATCTACATACTGGGCCGGGGCGGGCAAGGGGCCGAACCTGTAGCCAAATTGCTACTCAAAATGTTGGCAAGCGGCAAAAATGTTGCCAACTTACTGTCGGTTCGGTTACTGTTGCGGCTGCTTATCGCACACAATGGACAACAACAGAAAAGAATGAACATTAATTATAGACTCAATCATAAAATACACACTGAAACACACTCAAATTAGAGCTGAGAAATTTACAACTGTTCGGTATGTGATTAATGTAATTTGTGCGTTTAGCTTTTATTCTGAATGACAACTTTAATATTTAGTTAAACAATTATGATTTTGGTTTCTGGATTCTTTGGTTTTGCTCCATGACTCTGCGCCGTATAAAATCAATTATAACGCCTAACTTTGGCTTAAGATATTATATTATTTATACCGGACATTCTGCCTTTTCACATAATGCAATAGTTCCAGTGAATTCCATAAAACCGAAATGTCTCTGAACTTACTTGTATATACATGGACCAATAAAACTAATGCAATAGCTCAAAGATGCGGTTTGACCATAAATTCACTAATCGTTATTACTCAAGCGAGGCAATGCGAACATTTTTGGAATTTTAGTACAAGGCTTAGGTTTATGGACGCATCTATTTTGGCAAAACGTAATACACTAGTAAGCACAAGCTTGACTGGGAGATACGCTGTAAAAATGTACAACGGAAATGTATTCGTAACAAATAATCCAACTGCAGAATCTACCCTGTGCTTTGAGTTGAAAGTTACTCAAAGAAATACCAAATCAAATTCAATGTGAAAATCAAAATATGTTTCTGTGGCAGGTGTCTTGTATCTAAGCAAAATGTAGCGACAGCAGCTGGTTACATATGCATCTGTATTTGCGTATCTCGTCATCCGTAACTCTCCTCACTGGCTCCAATACTGTCTGTGTGGAAATGCTTGTTTGCATTTGAGCCGAAGCATTTTAAATTATCTAAATATTTGCATGCAACTAAATTGAAATGCTGCTGATCCCAGCACCATGGCATATTTCCAATTGCAATTTGAAAATTGCTGAAGCTGCAATATATCAATACCGCCTCCCACAACCTCCCTCCGCCGCAACCCCTATGGAGTTATACGTAATCAAAATTATTATGTTGATGGTCGGAATATTCCAAAACAGTTGAGTGTCATTGAAATTCAAAACATTGCATTATAATATAATGGTTTGGGCTCTCATATATCAGATAAATTTGTACCAAATTTTATTAAGCACGCACATACACAATTAAGACGAGTTGCATTGAATTCCATTTTAATATTTGCATAAATTTAAATCAAATTAATTAATATCTAATCAGGTCCAAAGTGCTGAAAGAGTTGAACAGTACCGACGATATTAAGTAACCGTAATAGTTTCTTCGATATTTCATTTATAAATAAATGTTTTTAAAAACTTAAATTGAATTTATTGTTAAACAAATGCAAAGCCCAACAGGAAACTAAATCACAAACACCATTTAATTCAATAAGTTAAAGATTTCATTCAAATGAAGAAGAGAAGAGATCATAAATATTATGTATTAGAAGAATCAACACTATGCGAAACACTTCATAGTAGTTGAATAGAGGAAGACAAATAAGGCAAAATTTATTGATTGCGGTGCGAGTGCTCAAGTGGTTAGTGGGCCCATTTAAACTGAGAGAGTCCCGCCAGCCCTCAGCCCTCAGCCCCAAGTACTCGTATATAAGTGTATGTGTATGTGTGTGCGCGCGCGCGTGTGTGTGTGTGTGTTTATGCTTGTGCTTTTTTGCATGTGAAGTGGCAAAAATTGTTCTCGATGGCGTGACAAAGCAAAGTGAAAATCCAACAAAACTAGCAAAGCGTGCATTCATAAAGAGCTGGCAAAACACACAACTATGCAAAGACATGGTTGGTGTAGGGGGCGGGGGTGTGGAGAATGGGGTGTGGCTGCTGCTATTGCTACTGCTGGTACAGCTGCTATTGGCACGCTGCCTAACGATCTATTTACGTTGAGAGTCCATTGAAGCGTATTAATTCTTTTAATGCCAAAATAATAACGACGCCATTATGCCGACAGCAACAGCAGCAGCCACCGACTATAACATGAATAACAGCAGGAGGAGCAGAAGGAGCAATCTAGTTACAGCAGCAACAAGAACAACAAACAACGAATTCCATGGTTGTCGTCACTTTGGCGACCGCCCGTCGAGCGACGTTTTCGTGGCGAGCGCCGAAAAGTCTGCTACGAAATGTTTTCCAATTGACCAAACAGCGCACAAATAAAAACCAGACAACACTAACACACGCACAGCTTACGTGTATGCTGCGTATATATCTGGGTGTGTGTCGCACTTATAAACATAAAAACTGATAACGAAATCAAAACGCCAAGCCAAACGATTTGGAAATATATATCGACAGCCAGTCAACAACGACAGAAACAGTAAAAGCAAACAAATGATTGAGGAAGAGGGAAAGTTAGCGAGATACAGCCAGAGAGAGACAGAAAGAGAGAGAGAGAGAGAGAGAGAGAGTTAAGGAGACAAGCCTTAATACCCTAGCAAACCAATATTAATAATCCGTTTTTAGCAAGTGCCAACTAAATTTTTAACTGGCATACACAGAAATTTACTCATCTACTTATAAATATTTTTACTTTTGCTAACCTCTTGTGTATATAAAATAAAATATATTTTTAAACACATCAAATATGTCTGAGTTGATGTGGAAAGAATAAAGAATTTTATACGAGAGTTAAATTTCAAAAAAAATTCTCTTACGGAATATATATCTTACATTTATATTGATAGCGCTATGGTCATATGAATGAAGCTTTCAGGATTGGGACTACTTCAGCTACCACCATGGCGTGCACATGGTATCATAATCCTAATAGTAGTTGACCTCATATGCGTTTTCTAAGGGTATAACAACAATGGGTAGGTACAACAAAGCGCTGTCCGATAGTCGGGTTGTCCGATTGTTGGGTTGTGCGGTTGTTCGGTTGCTCTCCCGTAACGGGGCCGTTCAGGCAACATCAATGTAACGGCCATACGACATTATTATCATCGCAAATGGCAAGTTAGACAAACACATTGAGTGCCCATTTAATGGCCGAGCCGACAAAGGCGCAGACTGTGAGGCCTGACAAGCGACTGCCAGCGGGTCGGGGGAGGGAGTGTGACTGGGTAGAAAACCAAACAGGCAGTCAGGCAGGCACATAATGACCAAGCTAAACAGCAAATGAACTTTTAAACGTATTGAATTGACGTGCCGGGGAAGCGAGTGGAGTAGGTGGGCTAAGGGGTGAGAGCGAGGGGCAAGGAGCGAGGCATAGAACATGGCAGAAGCTGGTCGAAGCAGGCGGGAGCGTCCGTCCGTGTAGGGGGTGAATGGACGCTTGAAGCAGTATTTTCTTGGGGTGGCCTCTACAATTTTATGGGTTGCCTGAGCAACCGGAACAACAACAACAACAACAACCATATTGAGAATAAGAATAAGAATACTGAATGTTAAATACCTAAGTGAACGAGGGAGCATAAGAAAAATACTAAAGTGGGCAGCAGATATGAAAGTCCCATGCAAACTAAGTGAGCAAAATTTAAATAATGCCATAGCAATCACAACAAAATCTACATATTAGCAAGTATCACTGTAAAAATAGCATACATCTGCAAAAGTAACTAAATAAAATGCTGAATATACTTAGATATACTTGTGTTTGACAATGATTATTATTATTAAGTACAACAATATAAGCAAATAATAATCGTTCCGCATTCAAATAAAACGTTCCGCATTTCAATCAGAGATATGCGCAATTCAAATTGAGTCTAGCGCAACTTCAGAATCTTCTCCTGGCTCCCCTTTGTGTGGATGGTTTTGATCATAACCGCATCACCGACGTCAGCGAGTATATTAGAGGCATATATGAAACAGTCGCGAGCAATGCCAAAGGCACGCTCCTTGGTGAGTGGCTGATACTGATCGGATGGGATGATGCCACTGTCGGTCTCACCGATGCTATGTTTCAGCTTTGCCAACATGATGTCGCGTGCACCACCGATAATACGGTAGAGGCACCGTTCGCGGCTGCCAATCTCATCAAAGTGAAAGAGGGCACCCTTACCCTCATTGTCCAGCCCGGCCAGAATTGTGGTCATGAGGCATGGGAAGAGTCGGCGGTTGTACAATAAAGTTGAGATCATCGAGGCGAGGGCCTCAGTCGAAATGGTCTTTTTGTTGTCCAGCTCGTACTCCTGTATACGACGCCTGATCAAGGCGGTCATCGTGACTACATCGCCCCAGTTTCCAATCGAGCCGATTATCGACTGCGGTGTCATTGGGAAGAGCTTGAAATGCTTACGCAGGATACCTAATTCGGTGATCAAACGATTATCCGATGCGATCACCACAAAGTCTCTTCCTGCGATAAATATAATAGAACCGTTGAAAACGTTCTTCTTGGCAACCTTAGCAGTATTCTCATCTTCTTTTTTTTCATTATCTGAAATGTCTAATTCTCTCTGTCGTTTCAATTCATTGGCATTATCCATGTTGCTGATGAAGTGTCCTTACTTCTAAGTAACTTGAAAAAGTTTACAAATATTATAATTTTGTTATTTTCTCGTTGCGTTGATTTCTACAGATCTAAAATAAACTTATTTGAACTCGATGGCCTACTAGGTTTGATATTAAAACTTTTAAAGAGGTTGTAACGCAAAAAAAATTCAAATATATAAGTTTTATTGATTGCGAACGGCTGCCTTTGCCGGGCATCTTCTTGTCGGATTTATTGTATGATTAGCTGGTGTCTTGTGAAGACAAGAATTCTCAATGATAACATCGTTGACAAGTGCTGTTCGTGACATTGTCGGGATGTATGTAAAATGGATTGAGCAGCTGTTCCTGTGCGGATATAAAATCAAAATCACTTTCAAATGCTTTCCCATAAAAGCTATTGTACAAATTCGCTATCTGGTGTTGGTGCTGACTGGGGAATATGTGTGCATACATACATACATATATATATATATATATATATGTATATATATATATATATGTATGTATACAAATATATGTAGTATGAGTAAAATTTATCCAATTGGTCACGATCGACGGCCACATCGTCAAAATGTACCAGCTTACAAGTGGGTGTCACAAACCATTCAAAGCACGTGGTGACTTTCTCTATATATATATTCTTTTTCCTTCTCTCTCTCTCTCTCTCTCTCTCTTTCGCTGTGTGGATGTTACGTGACCAGATAGGCTGAGGGAGAAGGAGTGGAAACTTTGACTCATGCAAAATACTGAGTTGATTTAGATGATGTTGCTATGCAGATGAATTTTTTGTTATCTTTTTTTTTGTTTTCTGTTTTTGTTTTCACTGCGTTTTATGTGCTGACAAACTGGCGACAACAACTACTATAAGCAATAACAAAACTGACAACAACAGCGCCAAATTTTGTCACGCATAATTTAACAATATGGCACAGGAAATTGGGGGTTGGGTTGTCACCTAGGGGGTAGTTAGGCTTACTTTTTTTTCTCTTTTTCTTTGCCGTGGCATCCTAACTTGGTCGACGCTTTGTTTGTGTTTACATTTCATCTTAAGCTGGCTGCCAATGCCACATATCAGTCACATGGACGCCACTTTTACAGCCTCCACAAGTGGCTGACAGTGGCAGTGGAGGTAGGGAGGGTGGGCGTGTGGGGGTGTGTTGTGTGTGTGTGTGTGTGTGATGCACAACAATCGAGTCGAGTGGATATATCACATGTGCGGGTCGGGTCGGGTCGAGACGAGTTGACGTCGTGCAAATAACCTTAAGCCGTGAAGCTCTTCAAGTGACTTTGGCAGCCACTGTCTACGCATTTCCTTGCCACTTCCCTATACAACTCCACACCCACACACACTGCCCACACTGTGGCACCCTGTGTCATCCCTGGACGTCTTGTGCTCTACATCTTCGACCTCGTAGCGTGGCGTATATTTGCATTTTGTATCACTTAAGCAGCAACTTTTCGTTGTTGCCACTGGCCGCAGGAGACATTTATTGCTACATACACATTTGCAGAAGTTTTGCTTGTAGCCTTTTCGTGCTTAGTTTGGCGTTTGCCAAGTTACTCTATCTGTATAAGTATCTATGTGTGTGTGTGTGTGTTGTTTGCGACCCAAATGTTAAGTAACAGTATTATTGGCGGGCTCAAGTACTGAGCTATCTATTTGCTATTCACCCACTGTCCCTTCTCCATCCGCCATCCTCATTTGACAATCAAATTTGGTTTGGCTACAAGTTCTTAGTTCTCGTGTATATATTTGACTTGTGTCTCAATTATGCGTCAATTCGAATAGCTTTAAACATTTTTCTGATCTTACTGCGCTCAATTCACATAGCTCCATCAAAACTCAACTCAATTCCCCCAATTGACAACTTCTTCCAAGCATTTCAATAGCTAAATTATCAATTAAAAATGCCTTTTACAAGTTGTTAAAAAAAAAAACATTTTTCGATTTCCAGCATTTAAAAAATTCATCTGAAATGTTAAGTTTTCTTAAACATTTTCGAAGTTGAACTCATGTTGAAAATATAAGAAAAAAGAAAATTGTATTGCGTTTTAGTACTAGGTTCATATGCCAGTTTATGTCCAGTTTAGAATAAGAAATGGTTCACTTTTTGAAAAATGTTACATTATGAAATAATGCCGGTTTTAATTGCTTTGTGACATTTGATGCTTTTCTCTTATTCGTAATTTATCATTCTCTTGTTTTCCAACCACGCTATGTAATACTATTATTGTGCGCAGTACTTTCGCTGCTCTTAATTCTCTTTTTCGTTCAGAAATGTTGCCTTCCCTTTAGCTCTTGCTTTTGTCGCATTTTCTTTTTATTTGTTATTTGCTTTTTTTGGGATTTTCGCGTTGTCTTCACTTTTTCATTCTGTAATTTCCTTTAATTTCCTTGGCAACCCCACAGCCCTCTCTCTCTACAGCAATGTACATTTAACCCCTTTTTTTTGGCATATTTATTTTAATTTGCCCTCTGCGTGGGGTACCCCGGGGCCTAACAGAAAGTATTAAGCTTGTCGCCATTACCATAGCCGGGGCATCTGTTCCGGCCACGTCCATGACCGCGACCTCCGAGTGAGATCCCGCCCACATCGCACTTCCATGTCACACATCTCTCGGACGCTGTGGTATCCCCAGTCAAAAAGTTGCAAAAGAACAAGAACAAGATGAGAACGAAGAACAAGCAAATGCATGGAGGAATAAGTGACAACTTTTGCCTGATTTTAATTGTGATTAATTACGAGATTTCTGTGTGACGCACTTGATCCGAAAACCGTTCCTTGACCTATGATGGCCCCTAACCATTTTCAGCTGCCTTCTTGTCACCTCTTTATATATATATATATATATATAATTATGGAAATGTGTTAATCTGCTTAGCACTTGACGCATTTGCTGGTAATTACAGCTTGCTACAAACAAACCAGTGACCTAAACTCACTACCCTTAGCGCCACCTGGCGGACATTTAATGCGTTAGCATCATCGTCAGCAAATTTTCATATTTAGTTTTTGCCATCGCGCCATTAATTTTCAATTAACACAACGCCATCTGCAGACATTTTCAGTGGGGGGTGTTGGGTGGCAAAGGTACCGGATTGAGGATGAGGGGTTTGTGGATGGCGATGGTTCCCTAGCAATGCGACTGGCGCCTCATTAGCGTTTTAATATAATGCACAAGCCAAAGGAGTACCATTATAGCATAGCGAGTACATCCGAAAGCATATAACCCCTGCACTTACCCCACGCTGCTTCCCTCAAAGCCGTGGTTTGTTTACTGTACGCAATTGCTTTCATTTGCAGCGAATACCCAACATTTTCTCCATGCTGACGCCCATCCACACAACCTTTTAGCTTGGCTGCAGTTCATTTCATTATTTGCCACCTATTTGCTTTTACTGTGTATACGCACCTGCCTCAATGTTAAACATTTTTGCTTGGTTTTCACTTGGCATTTGAATTTTTTTTTTTGGTTTGCCCATTTACGTTATTTGTTGGCCACTTTTGGCTTTAAGTCGCATTGTCAGCCTATACTTCTAGCTCTTAACCCCCAGCCTTCCACCCCGTCCATCGCTGGAGGGGGGAATGGTAGGCTATGGCTGTTTTCAACTGGAGGTCAGTTTTTAGAGCTGTATTTTTAGCAGCAGCTGCCTCTACTTCCACCGAGGCACTTCCATTGAAGCACTTAGCTAAAGCGCTTCTAATTGTATTAGCAGCGTTTCCTGTGTGACCCAACCACCCCCTCTGAGCCTTTCCTTCAATCGTTCCTTTTGTTATGCTCCACAGAATTTGGCACATTGTTGTTGATGTGCCGTTACTCTTTGGCCAAGTGATTTTCATTAGCTGTTATCTGCGTCTGTTACTGCTACGTTTCTTTTCTTTGGCCCGGGCACAGCTTGGCTTATGGCTTAATTAAGGCCAAAGTAAACGGGTTGGCCTTGAACTGCGCCTGCAGCAGCTGCCACTGAGATTCACTGATTGTAGCCGCTGGCAGCAGTTAGTTGCCTTTTTCCCATTTTTGTTGTGCGTGCCAGAAGTGCGTGTGTTTGTGACTATTGCCTTTTGCTCTTGATGGCAGTGCCGTTGTATATATTTTGCGGCTGTCACTCTTCGTCACTTGGCCTTAATGGGCTTAGACTTTTCTCCGTTCACCGCCCCGTTTCTTGTTGCAATTGCCTGTTTCCAGTATTTAAGCTATAAGCGCACATCATTTGCAATTTCTCTGCGTCTATTTGCGGCCTGCCCTTTGGCCTAAATGTGTTTAGCAGGTGGCGACCCCAACCAACCCGTCCGCACCCCAGCCCGCAGGCCTGCCACTCACATTCCTGTAGTTCCATGCTTCTAGCGTTCTATGCTCCGACCTACACTCAGAACTTTCTTAACCTTTAAAATATATATTTCATAAAAATACAAAATATTACTACACAAAAGAATATAATAAGCTGAAACTAAATAGACTATATATGTTTTTGATTTTTTGCGTATGTTTGGAAATTTATTTCTAGAGTCCAAAAAATAGCATTGCACTTTTTTCTGTGTGTACGTTGCAAACTTTGTGAATGTTAATTAAGCATCATTTACGCATTGAGGCCGCCATAATTTGCTGAGACATCGCCAACAATGACAACAACAACTACAACAACAATGACACAATGTCTCGACAAGTTTGACAAGACCCTTGACAAGGAGCACCGTTTTCCTCTGTATTCATCCCACCTTCATTCCCCCTCTTTCGTATTCATTCTATCACAACATTAAGGAAACATTGTTCAGTTCTCTCAAATGTCCCAACGCCAAATTGCCAATTTACATGCCGCGTAACCAAAGATTTGCGGAGAGAAATTGTTATTATATTTCTACAAGAATTTGGCTGCAGTATGTTTTTTTGTTACAGTCTATATAATACTAATTAAGCTGATTACTCCCCCATTCTCTTTGCCTTCAATTCGAAAAGATTCAAATTTCAGCTTTTTCCCTACTTTTGACTCTCTCTCTCTCTCTCTATCTCCCTCTCACACTCTGTTTATCTTTGCTATCAATAATTTACCCATAAATCACTGAATCTTAACCCTACCTCTCAGTTGTCGTTTATTTTCTCTTCTGCCATTATTTATCCTCTTTCTCTCTCTAATTGTCTCTTGTTCTATATTTGGGCTTTATCTGTATCTTTTTATTCCTATCTGCCTCACTCACTTTTTCTTCTCTCTCTCTCTTACTTCTTCATTCTAAAAACAACAATCGGACTAGGGAAACAAAGCAACCACATCAATTTATGCGTTTGTATGTGACGAGATCAAGCAGCTTTTGCCACGCTGCCACCAAAGGCAACGGGTAGTCGATTATGTATCCGCCATGAGAGACAATTTAAAATTGGGTATTAGCTATCAAACAGTTATTTAGGGGTATTTGGGTCCGTCCACCGTTGGCAACGCCAAAGAAGCATAAATGTGGCCACAAAGCGGCCGGCAAGTGTGTCCAACAGCTGGCCAACAAATCCAACAGCCAACAATCAACAACAGCCACAGGCAATATCCAACGGGCAATGGGCCACAAAAGCAACAAATTGCCAGACGGTAGACAACAACAAACCAAATGGCAAATGAAATTGAAACGAAACAAACATGAAAATTCGGCAAAGATATAAAGTGCAACAAACCAGAGGACAATGGAATTAAATCGCAGAGACCGACAAATACCCTGTAACTCATTTAGATGAAAATAAAAAATGAAAAGCTGACTGATCTGTAAAACGCGAAAGTATTTAAAGAAAAGTTTTACGTATGAAGTTGAAAAGCCTTTTTAAGCTGACGAAAATCGCATTACTGTTGGCAAAGAATCATCAGGAATAACTTCAAACTAAAATATGAAAGAAAAGCAAACAGGACGAACAAAAGCTGATTGCTGTGAAGGTTTTTTCAGAGCTGACCTTAGTTATTAAAACTCGCCAACAATTTATTAATACTGAGCTAATAAACGGCGCACGAGCCGATTGCTATATGATTGTATTGTGAAAGTAATTCAAATATATGCAAAATTTATTGAAGACTAAATGTGAGCGTAGTTTAAGGCTAAACTCACATACTAAAGGCACACAAAAGTTAAATTGTATGTACTTTGAGTGAAACAATATTAAATATCATCGAAGATAATACAAAAGTGTACTTTTAGAGTATTTGCATTAAATCATGGGATCTAAACATAAGAAGTTCAACGGTGCAAGATACTCCAATGAAATGCAAATTCAAATATAAAAACGACTGTTTTGAATTAAAATAAAAGCTGAAGTTGAAATAAGAATTGGCAAAACGGAATGGCAACAGCATAAAATTTGGTTGTATTTGCCACTTCGGTACGCCATTCCCCACATCCTTATCCCACCCTAAGAGTGCCGCCTGACAGCTTGCCCTGGTGCCCGATTGCCAGAGTCGTAATTCTTTCTCACACACACACAACCACACACACACACACACAAACAAACACACACACATACACAAATACATTCCGACTGCGCTGCTTGTCGACATTTTGGTAATAAATTGAGTTTTATGGCAGTCATATTATTCTTTATTAGTGGCTAAGAATTGTTGCCTTTTGTTGGCTTTGTGCAAACGACGTCTCAACCGGGCCAGCAGCCAACGATTCTAACCCACCGTTAACCCACCGAACCACGCACCACTGCAGCCTCTTGAGACGCCACCTGCTCGGCAACACATTCGCATAGCTACGCACATTCGAACTCTCATTCGCTCGCATTCCTTGTTCTCATTCACAATTACATTCACATTTCCCATTCTGATGACTTTCTCCCTGTGTGTGTGTGTGTATGTTTGTGTGTGTGTGGTTCCAAGTGGTGCCAAGTGGCTTCAGTGTCTGCTTAATTAATTTGCCCCAACACAATGAACTTTGTCAATTCTCAACAGCCCACGGAGAACTGAACAATGCTGAGGCCCAAGTCCCTAGAAGACACCACAAGTTCCACTCCTTCCCCATGTCTACTGACTCTATATATCTTAGCTTTGAGGCAAATCAATCAAAGTGACACAGAGACAAGCACAGCGACAAAGAGAATCTCTCGTTTATTCAACCCACCATCCAACCCTACTTACAGTAAATCAAAAATGCGAATACACGAGTCCTAATTGAACATTAAATTAGCTACAAAACGAAAGAATGAGCTAACTGGATATGATATATGGCCTGAATCTGGGCAACTGTAATCAGAGTCATAAAGCGAGAATATTCCAAGGGTAATGAGAATAGAAAAGAAAAGAAGTTTTATTATTAAAGTTTCCAACTATAGATGATAGATGGGTTGAGTTGCTGATAAGCTGTCATGTATACAGTTTGTTACAGATAAATAGATTACAATGAGCAGCTATTTCGGAATAACATTAGCTGATTTGCTACAAAGATGAATTCATGTATTAAATATTCCAAAAACTTCACTGTGTTAAAAATAATAAGAATTTCTATAGCACATTTAATAATATCGAATACATTTTCTCTAAAGGATTTTGCATCCCAGATGAGATATGCACTCTAAATTTTCAGCTCGAAATAATATATACATGAACTTTAGTTATTTGAAGTTCTCTAAATTTGTAAGCTAAAGTTTTTTATTTTAAGTTAACAAGCTGATTTTGGACTCCATTGTATTCCTTAGCGTTCTATTAATTTATCCAGTTCTGGACCGAACCCAACTTTGAGAACCAGTAGAAATACAAGGAACATTTAAACATTTCTCGTTAACAAACGACAGCAAGTCGACTTTGGCACTCGAAAACAGATGATCCTTGAAAGTGGTGCTGTCACAACCGCCAAACAGTAAGTGGAAAACTTGCATTTCATTTCAAACACACACGCTGAGTTTTCGACAGCGTTGTGTGTGTCAGAAGAAGGAAGGGTGCTAGGGTTTCAGAATAATATTACATAATGTTACGCTTGTGTAATTTATCATCTTCAAGTTCAGTGCGCGAGTATTTCCACCAGGCAAGACTGCTCCCCTTTTCGAAAATGTGGTAAAATGGGGCATGGGGTATTGGGTGTCGTCTGGTAAACCTTTTAGGCAAAAGTTGCCGGCAGGTGGCGCGTTTAATGATTAATTGCCAAATTGGGCAAGGAAATTTATAAACACTTCAAGAATCGCAAAGTGAATATTGTTGGCGCCCGCTGACAGGTCAGCAAAGAGGACGGCGATGATGATAACCTGAACCAACTTACTCGAAGGCAACGACGAAGACGAAGACGAAGACCAAGACGAAGGCGATGGCGTTGACAGCAGCCACCGCTCGCCTCGCGGCTGCTAAAGTTGCCATCTAATTGGCAAGCCCAGCTGCAACTAGGGGTCTAATTGAACCCAATCTAAAGGACAATACTTGGAATATTTAATAAACACCTTGCGGCGCCATTTTCGTAATTCATTTAAGACAAGTTGACAGCTCGAAATATGAAAAACTTAATTTTCACCTTGGCATAGCAAAAGTCAGCCAAAACGAAAAATAAATAGTGTTTGTACTTGTTTTAAGAAAGAAATAAGCATATTACACGTGTGCTTTTATTATTTTTTTATAATTGTGTACAATTGGAAAACCATCGATAACATTGCTGTTTTGACAGCGACCGCAGCAGCAATTTAGACTCTGTCTATTACAACTAAGATTCACAAACATACAATCGATTTTTTGGATGCTTATTGTTCAATGCGAAGTCAAGTGTCATATACAAGAATGGGCAAAATTTGGCTCCAGATTTTTCCACATATCGGTAAATTTTAATTAGAGATTAGATAAAATATTTCGCTGACTGGAGTTTCTCATAAGCCGTACGCTGCTACAGGCCAAAATATTAAGAAAATTTAAATTATTGCCTTCTCCTTGTAAAACTCTTTGTGGCTTGAATAATTGCCATTTCTGTCGTATCTGTCGTGACTGCTTTATTTCTCGATCTTTTAATATACGTTAAGTGGATTCATTTGTATACCCTTGCAGCATTGAAGGAGACGTCTCCTGACTCACAAACTATATATATATTCTTGATCAGCATCACTAGCGTAGTAGGTATACTCATGTTTGTCTGCCTCTCTGTCTGTGTTTTTCTATGAGAACTACTGTAGAGTACTAAAAAATTATTGTGGGTGGCTTGCAGGAAAGGCAATCCCTTTTCTGGAGAGGATTAGCTAAATGCAACATTTTTGGGACTAGCGGCTAGGAGCAGTAAAAAAAGCAAAAACAAAAAAAGCGTTTGTTTCGTTTTTATTGTTTTTTAGGGGCCAATGAAAAATATGCAAAACATTTACAATAAAAAACATTGCGAGGTGCGCAGAGGAGTTGGTTTTCAGGGGCTAAGCAGTCAAAGATAAGACAAAGTACGCAAAGAGAGAGAGAGAGAGAGAGCGAGAGAGGGAGAGAGATGCCTATCCAGTTGTGAGTATGCCAAGGATTTGGGCTTTCAATTTAACTTTCCAGCCAGTCCCCAACCCTTAACCCCCGACCTCGATCCCAACCCCCTACCGTCGCACATAAAATGTCTGTTCAATTTTATGACTTGGCCCAAAGGCAGCCAAAGTCAAGCCCAGCCATGTGACACGACCGTCATCCTTCTCAACCCCCGAGCACGCCAACCTCCGAGCTCCCCAACAAGAAAAACATCATCCACAGTCCGTTTGGAGCGACCTTTGGGGTGCTCCTGTGCTGCCTTCGCTTTGCAATCAGAAACTCATCATGGCCTATTGATGTTTGTCTTTTTTTTTGCTGTTATTTTTTTTTGGTATTTCCACCCGCGCTCCACTTCAACCAAGCCCTGACTGTGTGTTGTTTCTCTTGCTGTTTGCCTTGGCCTGTCCTGGTAATTTATTGGAATTTGCCAAAAGGATTAAGTACGCCAATAAGCGTTGCTCAACGTCAATAAGCGCGTCTCCCAAATCTCCTTCCGTCTCCGCTCCCATCGCCTCCTCGCACCCCTCTGGATGTACGTGTCTGTATGCTTGCTGCTATCATTCGCATCATCGTCCCTCTGCTGCTTTGGTCTATTTCGGTTTCCGTCTCACAAGCTACACTCAACAAAAATCTGCATATACATAAGAATTGTAGTTATGGTTTCCTAAAATGTTAGTAAATTAATTCCTAAATGAAAAAACTATAGTGCAATTTTTTTGAGAAATCGCTAATTTAATAATGTGTTTTGTATATATGCCCTGAGTTCTAAAATAAAACTAAAGTCTGTTTCATATTTCAAAATTGAAAATATTTCTGAAAATATAGAAAAACAACATATAATTAAGATTGGTAATTCGGGGCAAGCGAGTTATTTGAAATGTTGCTTGACTATTTTTAGAAATTAAAGCGATTTCAAGGCGATTATTTTAGATTTCAGAACTATTTTTTTTTCTGAGTGTATCTCCGACGCTTCTGCTACTGTTGCTGCTACTGATAAATGCTGCGCGTGTCGAATGATTTTTGTTGCTTCTTTTCGTTGTTGCTGCTGTTGTTGCTTTTGTTGCAAGTTGCCTGATTTGTATGGCTTAATATTTCAATTTTGGGTATGCTACCATTTTCGAGCATAAAGACAGTATACAAATCACACACGGACACATACACCTACTAACGCATTAAGGGTACTCGAGTAAAAATTTTGGCAATGATAATGAAGTCCAAAAGTAATTTATTTGTTGGTAAAATTACAAAATTGTAGGTTGTAGTTTGACTGGCACACAACTCACCACACTATTAATTCGTACATCAAGCATTTTTTTGAAGCTCTACTTATGTTTAGTAGATGGCTACACATACAAGCTTACACTTTTTGGAAATGTTATTTCCATACTATTAAAAACATATAAAATAGATACAGGTTTCAAGCAGATAGTGGAAAAATATTTTCCGAAAAATGCTCGGTTTACGAATTATTGGCTTGATATTTTTAAATGCCTTTGAAATGAATTAATTACGCAGACGTTATTGCTACTTTAAGCCATTTTTGTTTAAGGCACAAGTAGCCAATTACTGACTCTTTTCAAAGCCATAGCTTAAGCGGCTTTGTACTTTTGTATGCATTGCAAAGACTGAGTGCAGGAGATATTTTACATATTACTTAAGCCTACAAAGCAAATATATTATTACACAGAAAATACTTGAGCTTTCACTTAAATTTGGCTTATATGGGTTTGCATGACATAGCTTTAAGTAATAAATGTTTTAATGAAAGGGCAAATTATTATTTGTGTGCAAACTTGTTAGAGCTTTTAAAAGTAACAACGAATTTCCGTTTTTGATGTAATATTAATTTTTCTATCGTTTTTGTTGCTAGCTAGTACAAATATCTATAATACCCCTAATGTTATTAAAGGGGCGCAGGGGAAGGGGATCTATAGTGCACAATTTGTTTTCATTTTGTTCTCTTCCTGTGTTTTCTGTTTTGTTTCGCATTTTACTGTGGTGTTTTTTTTTTTGAGCGACTTTGGCCACTGCCGCTGGCGTCAAGTTTTCAGCACTCTATCTTTCTAGCAATATCACATAGAGGTAGTCCCCTTTCCCCTATCCCTTAGCCCCTAATCCAAATCACACCCACCCCCACCCCCATCCGCCAAATCCATCGTTTTTGATGTCTGTTTTCAGATGCAGCTGCTGCTGTCCTGTCAACTTAACCGCTGTCACTTGCTATTGTTGCTGTTTATTTTTGGGGCGCGCGCAAGCGAAAAACTTTGCCACATGCCACATCCGCCCCTCTCGCATCTCCTTACCCCACACTATCGTCTACATGATGTACGCCCGCTGGTATCTTAGCAAGAGATAGACTAAAATCTCTTCCCATCCTAGTTTTCTCAACGCTGCGAAAACTTTCTATAGCCTACAAATTTTCTTTTAGCCCAAATTGACCAAAATGGACGGGGCAAAAACTTTTACTTGAGGCTACTCTCACCGCAGCCGCACCATCTTCACGAATCCACAATCCCCTCCCCCTTGTTGGCTTGTGACTGTGTGTTGTGTTGTGCCGTGATCCGAACACGTACATGTCCTTCGTGAAAATTCCCACGCCCGCAGCTTTCAGAGATACCCAGTTTCACAGCTCCCCGAGCAGTGATTAGGCAATATTTTGTTGGATGCTGGGCAGATGGTTGGGGAGGGGAGGGGGGGAGGAGCTATTCGCTCGAACAAAGTCACGACCACATGAATTTGGCGTGTCATTGAACAACTCAATTCATTTGCGGACCGGGCTTTACTAATATGTGAGCGCAGATAGCACGCAATCCACTTTACCAACGCTCCTCCACCTTCTTCCCTTATGCCAATACATCATCGTCACAGCCACACACAGCCGACCTCATTCCGTCCCACATTTGCCACACAATGAAATACTTTTTGATTGTTAAGCAAATCATGTAAAATTCTCCAAGCGAATTACATTCAAATTATCGAAAAGAAATACCCCAAATACACACATACATATGTATTGTGTGAGTGTCTTTTATTGTGCTTTATGTGGTGTATATGTGTGGAGAGGGCGGGAGGTGGGGGTGGCAAAGAAAAGGTGTGGCATTAGGCTAGAGAGTTTTAAATAAATATTAACGCGTCTTTTCAAACACGCTCCAATGGGACCTTAAGCTAGCGTAAAGCACCCCCCCCCCCCCCCAATCCAACCCTCATAAACCCCCCAACCGATGGCACGACCACCTGGCTGGCTTTAGCTGGCTTAAATCAAATTGCATTGTTGTAATTTATATGAAAAGTTTTCGACTTTCGAGTTTGCTGAATGCGCATTGTGAATGGGTAATGTTGAAAAGTAAGTGCTTAAAAGATCTTTGTAGACAAGTCCAATACTATCTACTATATTGTATATGCATATATATATATATATATATATATATATATATATATATACATAATAAGGATAAGAGTGTGAAATCAGTCAGCTGCCTGCAGAGCTTTACGCCTTGATCCTATGGCTTAAATTGACAATGAGTCATTGAATAAATGTAGCACAAATGAAAACAAAATATTCTGCTGCCGTTGAAGCCAAATCAGGCAAGCTGAAAGTGTTGATAAGTTTGAAGGTATGCAAGATATATGTACATGGAGTATGGAAACACTTGAGATAGTTTTGAGCTTTAGGCTTTTAGGCTTAAGCAGATGCATAATACAAATAATGATGAATTTCGGTAACATACCATTTTGCTTCTTATGGAGAAGTATTCATTCTTAAAGTCTTATGTGAACTTGAAGTATTCCAGTTTCTTAAAGTTGACTTAAGACTTTAAGAATTCCAGTTTCGTAACGTTTATCATTTATTTAAGACTTTAAGAAACTTGAATGCTTCACCATTCGAATAAAATTGTATATACAAACTGCATTTGTGTTTAACCTAAGCCTTTTTATACATAAGTAAATAATTCAACTGTGTCCAATTTAATTCATATTGGCTCACTGTGTTCAAGTCACATAGCCATTTAAATTCAGGTTAAGAATGTTATCGAAAGTAACCTCAATTGGAGACACATTTCGTGTCGATCACCGCATTGCACCATATGATAAATGATCTCGAATTGCAATTCGAATGCAGCAGACAAATTTAACGCATAAATTTCGCAACAAGAGCCATAGCTCATCGTTTTGCTGAGCAGGAGGGAGCTGAGTGGATGGGGCGTAGTTGCAGAGTTGTTAGGCAAATGCAACTGGAATAGCGCTCAAACAAAGTTCAATTTGTTTACAGAGGCAACATGGACAAACAATGTGACAGACACCTGGTAACAGTAGCATCACTAAATCAAAACAATGCTCGAAATTGCAACCTCCCCCTACAACTGGCTAGGTATAGATACCTCCAAAAAAAAAAAAAAAACCGTGCCTCCTGTCATAAGCTACATTCCACCTGACTGCCTGGCTACATGGGTTGGCAGCGGCAACTCGTTGCCAGAAGCCCCAAGCTTGAACCAAATCGCAGTGACAGCATTCAACGTTCTACGTTCAACATGGCCTAATACAGAGTGTCGTTGCTGTCGCTTTTGTTGTTGTTGCTGCTGCTGCTGCTGCTGCTGCTGCCACGGGCATATAAACTGCAAGTGGCCAGAGCTGCAGCGTACACTCAGCTGCTGCTGATGAGCCTGACAGCGTTGACAATGTTTGTTGCCTGACCCACTTTTTGGGGTCAGAGTTATGGCTTAAGCCGCTGTCCGTTGCCGAACGGAAGTTGCCCACACACATTTCCATCTTGAGGGCAGCGGGATGCATGCAACAAAGTTCGCTTGTCACAACGAGTAACGGGGCCAGGCTTTGCTACGGCTTAGCCGTACAGCTCGAGCAGAAGAAAAAGAGGAAAAGAAGAAAAATAGGAAAAGTTCAAGCAGTCAAAGATCAGAACAACTCCAGTGTGGGCGAATTCCCTCCTCGATTCATTCACATTCTGATCGATGTTTATTTGCTGCCACTAAATTTCGATAACAATAAAATATGATTTTCTTCAGCTACATTCTACGCACAACAAACAAGCAAACAACAACAAAATACACAAAAAGAAATTAAGGAACCTGCCCGAAACAACCGACCCGCTCTCTCCTCTTCCTTACCCTGCCTCCCTTGCCACCCGTCGAGCAACGAACCGGAACCCAAGTCGCAACCAAACCCGAACCTAAACCTGAACCTGAACCCCAATGGCGAAAACAAACAACGGCGCAAAAATCCAACAAAGCGCTGAGTAAATATTACAAAAATGTATTTCTATACATACACACACACACACACTAACACAACCAAAAAAAAAGAAAGAAAGAATGTATATGTATATGTATATGTATATGTATATGTATATGTATATGTATATAAATAAATGGCAGACGTGACAAAAATGCTTAAGTGAAAAGTTACGAGCAAGTGAGAGAGGTATACCGTGTGACACAAAGTGTGAGTGAGAAGGGAGAGCCACCGAGAACCGCTGCGGAAATCGCTTTTTCACCCTCACAAAAATAAAACAAAACCGAGAAGAAAAAAACATTTAACTTTTTGGTTGCCAAAGATTAAATACACTGCATTAATAATTTGGCCAATTAGAAAGTTACCCCTATACCATTTACATAGCTCAAATAAAAGTAAAAAATTATCTAACTTTTATAAGCAACAATTTTGTGCACTGAAAACACAAATCTCAGCCGGTATTTTTAATGGAACCTTATGATATATGTGTATATATGAAATGAAATGCCCAATAGGAGTACTGCTATATTTAGTCCATATATTAGTAACACACCGGTCAATCCTGTAGGAATACTGTCAATGGTATTCCATACATCAATATATATTTATTTATATCTAATTCTCTATAATCTATATCAGTCATGTTCCGTCATCAATTTCAAGAATCTTTTGCAAAAGTCAATTTTAATGGGTTACATATTTAATGTCAAAATGCGAATACCCTGTGCAAGTGTATGGATAACAGTGGACTAAAAAGTTTTCTTCGCATGCCGTTCTTATGTTTTCTCCTCCGTTGCCCTCCCACTACCACTTCATCTTCATCTGCTACTTTTTTGGACATCTTTTGTTGTTGTGTTGTGTTGTGTTTTGTTCTGTTCACTTGCAGCGCTGCTTAATAATTTCTTGTTTACGCTTTGTATGCCAGAGCTCTTGTTTATCATCCTCAGTCGCAGTCTGAGCTTGCTCTCTGGCTTCAGCTCCAGCTCCAGCGCCAGGGCTCGGTTCGGATGCCTTTTCTCCATCCTGTTACCAGCTGCTCGTCTCCCGCGCCGTCTTCTTTGAAAACTTTTCACGCACGCCTGCAGCCGGCAAGCGATTTTCCGGCACGGGTTGAGCCGCGCACCAAATCGATTTCCGCTTCATTACCTAACTACCCTAACCCCCTTACATCCTTCCTCCGCCCCCGCAGAGAAAACTCAACCCACGTAGCATCCTGCCATCCTTTACCGAAGGACTCGACCGTATCAATCATCTTTCAGGCAGCAGCACTTTACTGAGCACTACGATGAGCAGAGCAAAAAATAAGATGTATGCTCCCATCTTCCATCTCTCCAGCATTTTCTATACGCCCCAGCTTCACTTCAAACTCCACTCATATGCCTGTAGGCACAGCCAAGTGATGGCGGAGGGGCGGGGGGAGCTAAGCAAATTGTTTGTTTCTCTGTTTTGTTTCGTTTCGTTTCACTTTGTTTACTTGGACCCCCGTCGTCCCTGAACCACTCAAAAACCCAACAGCTCTGCACTATGCAGCAAAGCCTCCTCTCGCCCGCTTCTTGCCTTCCCTCTGCCACTTACTCCCCTTACACATAAACATATATATATATATACATCTTTGTTATTTTCGAGACCGCTTTTCATGTCATTTCTCAAGTTTACAGAACATATTTCAAGTGTTTGGTGTCGCACCCAACGCGCATCAATTTCTTGAGTCTCTGCCATATTTTTGTTAACTGCTTCTCCATCTTTATGTGCCCCTTCTTCCATCGTGTGTTCTTTTGTATTCGGCCGGCAGCTCAATTGAAATGTAAGCCAACCCAAACCAATCAATGCATATTGAGTGTAAAATTATCAAATACAGGATCAATGAAAACGGGTCAGTCAAAGAGAGTGTAACAGTCAACCCAACTTAGGAGACCGGGTACCTAGAACAAAGGGTGAGTACCATATATATAGAGGGAACCAGCACGTGGTGAAAGTATCTGTTCGTCTTCAACGTCTTACAGTTTGTCCAATATTAATTTATGAATCAACTCAGGGAGAACATTCAAGTCACAAGAGACAAGCGAGTATTACTTTCTCACTGATCGTGTATAATTGCCATACATGCACCCCAAAAAAGTTAGACTCTGGACAGTAGCCCATTAATAGAGAAATACTTATGAACCTAATTAAAATTGACTGGCCAAATCCTGCATTCCGCACACCACAAAGCGAAAGCGTTAAATATTGCGCATACGCCACGTAAATCCATAATTGCATTTGTTTGACAGCACTTAAACAGCGAGAGGCAAACCAACACCACCATTAAAAACGTAACCATATACAACATTCCAATACATGTACATTTATATACATAAATATCTTACATATTTTCATATAAGTGTCATATGTGTGTTTCCCCAATCACTTTCGATTCAATTTCGCCAAATATTTTGCAGTTTTTGTTTTGGCATTTTGAAAATCAAAATGAATAATTAGTGATATTTTAATAGACATCAAAATTTGTTTTGCATTAGGAAAATAATGCTTACCGAGACTTTTTTATTCGTTGGCTATTCCATAGAAAATAAGTTATGTATGTTTTTATTTAGAAAAACGTTTTTAACGTTGCAATAATTTGATAAATACTTATTAATTGATCGAATTATTGCTAGATACAAATATCGTTACTTACAGTAATAATTGTGTATATAAGTAAACTGAAATACAAAAATGTAAAATATATCATATATCTGGACATAAAATAAATCTGAATTAATTGCACTATTATTGACGGTGCTATATCCTTATGTATTTCCATATTTGTAAACGTCAATACCAATTGTCAATTTGAAGGCGAAAGCGTTATTAAGACACTTTGGTATTTTGAGATCTTATATGTATGCACATGGTTTTTACTTTATGGGGTTTTCGTTGTATTGCCACTTCAATTTGAACGTGCAATGTATTTTTAAGCACACGGCCGCGCACTCAGAACCTTTATTGGGGCGTTATTCAGCCTGGGCGTGGCGGACTGCATGTTGCCACTGGCAACAATTGCCAGTTGCAGCTGCAACAGCAACGATGATCCTCATCGTCCGCAGCAGCAACAGAAATGATGATTGCCACTTGAGTGCGTTTTTTTCCACAAGCAATGTATGTATGTGTATGAAGGCAGCATTTATTCTTTTTGTTGTTGTTTTTGATGTGGTTTTACTCTTCGTGTGCGGTCAATTATTTGTTGCTACTTTATAAACTGCGCCTTGCTGTTGCTACTGTTAGCCGGCTAAAGTTTCACCAGCAAAAACAAAAAGACCAGCACTTAAATTGACCTGGCTATTGTTGCACTGTGTTGCACAGCTGTCGTCGTAGCTGATACTGCCTCACTTTTGCATCTCCCACTGCTGAACTCGTTATTTTTAATTGTTTATACCATATAATCATTAAGCACAAAACGTGTAAGCGAGTAGGATGAAACTTAGTTCAGTGCCCAGTTGGAGTCCAAAAGAGCACCAATCAAATGATCAAATTATTATCAAAATATTATATTTTGATAAATAGAAATGAGCCGTCTTTAAATCCCATCAACTGTTTTCTGAAGAGGGAAGCAATTTTAAGCTCATGCTTGGGTATCTGCCAGCACTCGCAACAGAATAATTTTATACTTGTTATTTTAATTTTTATTATTGCAATTTTGCTCTCTAGAACTTTCTAAATTGCAACGCAAAGGAAGTTAACAAAACTGTTTGCTTGCAGGGCATTACTAGGATGAAGAGCACAGAAAGGGGAAGGAATTTGCTTAAAGTGGTCAAGCTTGTTATATGGATATAAGTGTAGTTCAACATGCAACAACACTCCAACCACACAAAAAAAAAAAATAATAAAACTAAAAATTACAAAAAAAACATATTGACCGAACGCTTTAACGAATAAGAAATTTGTCCAATTTTATGTTGAAGGACATTGCAAATAATCAAAGTAATATATATATTCTGTACATGCATCACTGGCCGAGTAGATATTGCCATCGCCTTCAATCTGTCTATCTTCGGCTGCCGGCTTCTATCCGTTGATGAACACCTTTTTTGTTTACCAAGTTATCCGTACCAAACTCATTACCTATGAGTGTTGTTATACTCACACTTGGATAAAAGAACCATTAATATCGGTCTACTTTATATATTATTATAGCAGTCTTGCGTTCTTTATTTGAACGTTATGTATTTTATGTAATTGACACGATTTAAACTTTTAAGTTTTGCCTCATGTTGCATTCGTGAACGTTTTACTGGCAGTATTCCCAGCAATACATATCACATGTAGCCAATAAATTCTGAAGCTTTCATTGAATTTATGAGATTATTTATATACTTAGAAAAAAAATGTTCAGCACTAAATTATGTATGCTTGTCGGTGCTTCAACTAATCGGAGCACAAATCATAAGACTTAGGAACTTGTCAGGCTCAAGGGCATTTCAAGGGGGGGTGGGGTACAGAGCTTGTAGTATTAACACCTTGGGGTAGCATAAATCGTAGTCATCGTAGACGTGGCACACAGTTCGCACAGTTAAGTGGCTAAAACTAAGCTGGCAATACGTCAAACCGCTTGAGTTTATAAAACCGAATGTGGCAAATGAGAGGCTTTTGGCCATTTTCTATTAAGTGCCAAGAGTTTAATTTACAGCCAAATGGGATGCCGCAGCACATTGAGGGAGAGTCAACAACAATAAATTACGCAGCAGACGAGTCCGGAAATGAATGCCATGCCCCGTGTCTGCTTGTCGGATGTGGCAAGTGGCAAATAGCAAGTAGCAAATGGCAAATGGCAATTGGCATGTGCCAGCAAAGGAGAAGTGGAGTCCAATAGCTCAGCTTCAATCTGCAGACTTTTGAGCCTTCAGTCATGTCAAGCAATGCGAATACTAATTAAAATTTAATTGTTTACACTTTGCGACAACAAACGGAAATGGCACAAGGAAATGCGATTGCGGGGCGGCAATGTTAATTCGTTGATTCATTTCAACCATTGTTGTTGCCAGACTACTCCCAGTTATCCTTAGTACCTTAGCGTCAGTCCCACACAGACTTTCCATTAGCCTAAACATTGCTGTCGTGACCGGCGCGTTTAATTGTCTTCTGGCCTGATTTACATGGCCGACACCAAAGTTTACAACACAAACAACAGTTGCTGACTTCTTTCGTGGGTGGAGGGTGGTGGGTGGTAGGTGGTGGTTGCTAGGGTCATGTTCTACTTTCTGTTTTCTCACTGGCTGGCTGGCTGGGCGAACGTGACTCGCATGCCAATTGAACGCTTATCAAAGTGTATAAAATTCATAGAAATTATGATGCGCGGCCGCCAAAAGTTGCCAACCAAAGAAAAGTCTATGCACTCTGAAAAAAATAGCGATACCAATCAGAAATTTTTCTGCTTTCTAGAGAAATATATATGTATATAAAGAAAAAATTTAATTTTGACCTAATTCGATAAGTCCAAAGAAATATATTTTTTTCTCTGCTTCAGATATATTTTCTATAAATAAGAATTATGTTTTTAAAAGATAGAAATGCAAATTGTAATTTTTTAAGTACATTGTCCATGAGAAAAATATACTTTGCACGTAAGAAATAAATAGCCTGGGCATTCGAAAAATAAGGTGAGCTGCCCTTGGCGTGAAAAGTATGACGCCTTTTTAATTTCAGGCCGACATTTTTTTAAGTGTGAGCGCTGGTAGAAAACAGGAGCAACAGCAACAGCAACACTGTGTGCTTAAGCATTTTATTGTCTTTAAGCTTCATTAAGTCAAATGGTGCAAACGTTTAAGTCACTCACAAAACGACAGCAGCAGCAGCAACAATGCAGAGCAAGGCGGCGCATTAAGTATACGCATTAAGTATTCGCATTAAGTATTCGCGACATTGTACGTCCTGTGACACAAAGGATACCAAGACCACAACGAATCCCATGTGGTCAACAGCTGACCTATTAAATATGATAAGCTAATCCAACTTAGAGTTTGTGTGCGCTATGAAATTTGATATGTAGCTGTTCATTTAATATAGAAATATTTGATATCTTTCATATTTGGAATAACGCAATGACAATAAGAAAATAATCATATGTGGATGTATATATGTATATATATATATCAGCTTTAATCCTGTAAAGAATAAACTTTATATCCAATGAAATCCAAGAATTGTGTGAGTTATACACATTTCTTAAATATATCAAGTATCGTGCGGTTCCCTTTCAAGTTTTAGCTCTGAGATTTTAACCAGTTGACTCAAGGCTCTTCTCAATATTTGATGATCATTAACTATTTGGTCGATCATCGATTTCTGTAGAAACATATAATAATTTAAAATATTTGATTCACGTTCCAATAAATACGCAATAAATACGGGAAATTTTAATTAGTTGCATATTAATTCAAATAATACAATTGAAATACATTGCTTCATTCCATACAAATAAACCACATGTGAGCCACCTGGCAATTAAAAAGTTATCGCAGGCGCTAAGCGCGAATTCATGAGAACGAAATCGAGTTGAAATGCTCAAGCAAATTAAATTAAACACAAAACTTTGTAAAGTGCCATCAAATAAGATGCTGTAGAAGTGCGAGGTACGAGAGGTGCTAAGGCAGGAAGTAGGTGGAAGTGGACGTGCACGAAAAGAGGAAAGGAGGCACGCAACGATTCCGGGCGCTCATTTCGTTTATTAAGTTTTAGACCATCCCCCAGCGCTTCGGGACAAAAGTCAAACCACGCGCAAATTATTAAGTAAATTAGAAAAAGGGCGTGGCTCTTGATATGGGCTGTGGACTGTGGGTGCAGGGGCAAGTGGTGGAGAAGTGAACGAATAGAATGGGCACGGAGAGAAATTGTCGCGTAATTAAAATTGAATCAGTGGGGAAAGCGTGGCGATAAGCTAGCGGGAACTGAAACGCATGGGTACAGGAAATGTTACATACCAAATTGCGCAATACAGATAAGCTGCAGACAATCAGGCAGTTTGAACTGTAACCGAAGCGACTTGTCGGATGAGCTGATGCGTCCTCGTAAAGACCATTTCGCAGTAGTAAAACTGTCTTTTATTTGAAACGCTTTCTCCCAATAAAATTGAACGTTTGCTATTTGAAATTTTTCGTAGATACATTTAAAATTATTAATATTCAAATTATATTGAATTTTAATCAGAGTTCAATAAAAATAATATTTTGTATCATTTTAAATGCTTGTAAATTGGTTTTCAAATGTTGGAAATGTTTGACAATTTATGAAAATCTAAAATTTAAATAACATATAAATTTGTTAACACTCATAAATATTCATAGTTACTACAATACATACTGATAGAAACACAGTAAGAAATGTCGTTGTGAACATAAAGTTAAATTAAATTAAGTTAACCAATGCTAATTTTAACTTTCTGCAATTGACTTGGCTCCGGTTGGAGTACAGTAAACAGTGAAAAGCTAAAGTTGCCCAAGGTAGAAATGGATTTCAAGGATATCTCTACATAGCTAATAGCTGATGAATGTTGAAAAATCAAATGCTCATATGTAGGTCTCAACAACTCTATTCCCATGTCTATTATCATTCCCACTTTCAGACGGCTAGAAATAGTTAAACCACACGAATTAACTCTGGCAAATGGATTGGAGATGAGTTGAGTTCTTTGATGGGTTGCTTTAGTTATTTGTTTCGATTGTGAGCCTGGCAACAAAGTAAATAATGAAATGGCCACAAAAATGTGCTCAGTGCTCGCTGGTCGTCCTGCGGATGGCCAAGGATTATAGGGTGACCATTGACCGAAGCGAGCAAGTGAACGGGCGCTGATGCAGAAGATGGGAAAGGAGCCGATAAGGGTGTTGTGTGTCCTCCTTGGTCCTGGCTAGCACTGGCTGCTGTGGCTGCCGAACCTGCTACTGCTCGGTCCTTGCTGCTGTCATTTGCGGTTGCTGCTGCTGGTGTGCTTCATTGCTTTTTGATTGTGTTTGGCTGCTTTATTTATTTATAGCTACGAAATCGAAGCTGGGACTTCAACTCACCCAGACTCAGACGCAGACCAGTATGTAGTTCTCAGAAAATATTATAGCTTGTTTTGTACCCAAACTGATCCTGAACTGAGTTGCAGGTGAGGGGAAACTTGGGCCAAGGCTGACATATAAAGACGACAACTTTAGCATGTAAGGCCTTCGTTGAAAGCAAAGTTAAATTGCAAACAAGTTGAAGAAGAGGAAAAAGGAAGTAGGGAGCAAATCTTGCGACGCAGTTTGCTGGCTTTTTGTATAACTTTTGATTAATAGAGCGTGCGAGAGAATGGAGAATGGGGGCGTGTGTGTGAGGAATACCCGAGTCCTGACATAATTGCGCCACATGCCCAAAACAAAGAAACAACAACAACAGTAGTAACCAAAACACAAAACTCAAGGAAACCCCAAGAGCCAAGTGCAAGACCAAGTCGAGGTCCTTGAGTCGTTGGGCTGCTGCACATGACAAGCAACTGCCGCTGCGGGCGAAGCACCAAAAACAGAGGAAAAAACAACTTTCCTCATGCTAAATTGATTTTGTGGAAACAAGTAGACAGTAGGCAGTCGAAATAGGCACCATGGATATAACAGAGAAATGCACTTATGCAACAGCTTTCCACTATTTCAATTCACTTGATGAAATGGTAGCCAAATTTTATTCGTTTCTGTTCTTGTTTAACTCTGAGAAGCGAATTGTTCTACATCCGTTCGGGCATCTGGCAGCGCCGCAAAGCAACAATTGCATGAAATTTAAGTGAGTTACGAAAGGTAGTTTCCAATAACCCCAAATTAAAGCCAAAACTTGGGCAGGCTGCCAAACAGTTTGGCATGAATTCAGCTATTGAATTGAGCGAAAAACGAGTAAATATTGTGATATTGATATCCAAATGAAATAAAGAAGAGATTGGGCATATGATTTTTTGATTACTCAATAATACCAGTGCAATACCAGCCGATAACAGGTGACAGAAAATCTGTTGGGCGGCATTGGGTGCATGACCTTCGACTATTGAATAACCATAAAGGTGCCGTTTGAGTTCAGTGACTTCAGACTTTAGAAATATTTAGGCTTTCTCGATTTTTGTGGACAAGCTGAGCGCGGTTAAGAAGTGTCCTTACCAATACTGTATGATGTAGTGATCGAAATCGTCCAGCTCCCTTCATATATACTTGTACGAGCTTATTTTCAATTTTCAGTCCAGACATTTTTTAGACTGAGGGAATAGCTTGCAAAGAAACAGATAGACAGACAGACGGAAATGACTGTATCGACTCAGCTGGTGATGCTGATAAAAAGTAAATACACAAACTAAAATATTAGCTTCTGGGTTTCTCAACTGACCTTATCTCATATTGACAATTCAATAAATCACATATATTCGATTCGTTCGTCTAACTACAATTTTGTTGGAGAATGTATAATTTATATAAAAAACTATACACGTACTATATACGTATGTCAGTAAAGTCTATTGGTTATCATATTAAAATAGATTTCAATTCTACTAAAGCTATTCAGACGATATCCGTACGCAATGTATTATGTATGGTGGCAAAATTCTGTTCAAGTTGAACTCGAGAACTTGAGTGAATGTCGTCTGCCTGAATGACAGACTGACTGCAGTCTGTTGCAAATGGTACCATTGACAGTGCATGGCAACATAAGTTGACTTTTTAGTTTCACTGACGGGCTGACTGACTGACTGCACTGAGACCCATTGCCGGGTCCCAGTATTGGGGAGGCTTGAGTTCGTGATTTATTCATTGTTGCTGTTGCACTTTTTGACTTGGCCACCAATCTAACTACCTGCAGATGAACAGTAAGCTGCTTCTGCCAAGCCATGAAATCAACTTTCAAGCAGAGGGCGCTTATAAATTATCCCATACACGTACACCCAGATGTATTTAAATGTATATGCATGCATGCATATGTGCAAGCTTATCTGGAGTAGGTGCCGAAGTGTATGCACACTTAAAGCCTCAAGAGTGTCAGGCAAATGACGTCACTGAGATAGATACACCCAGATGCATACACCCATTCAAAAACAACACCAACCACCCAATGCCACGCCCACCCATAGGCAAGTTGGCTGCAAGGGTAGGCCACGAACGAAGCTTAGCAAAAATACTTTCATAATAATCTTTATGCCACGGTGTTTTAAGGCAGCGAGCAAAAAAAAAAAAAAAAAATTGACTCAGACGCCTTCCTATCTAAAAAGTACGAACAACATCGAAAACACGGAAGAATTCTGTTGACGAGCTCTCTCGACTTGGAGATACCTAAAATGCAATATGAAAATTCATTTTGGATATCAAAATCAGTCTCTCTTTCGATTTCGACGAAACTTGTACAGTTAAGTAATAAAATATCAACGTACATACATTATTCCATCGATTCTTATTGATATAGGAGAAGCCAATCAATAAATGAAATTAACTTGATCTGCGTATGGTAAACGTTAAATTACATTCCTAATTAAAAGAGTCTAGCTTGTAGACGGTCATGGCCAGTTGTTGCTGATCAAATATACCCATTTTACCAATTTTCAATAGGTTCAGGGTATGGAAAACAGCTAAACGAGCATAAAACTTAAGGGTTCAAGCAGCGTCGGGACGGGACTAGCGACTGTGACAGGACGCAGAGTGGGTGGCACAGGTTGGCGTAGTTGAGTACACTGTGATTTGTTGTTGTTGTTTATGTTCTTGTGGTTGTTTTCGCTTGTTCCGTTATTTTCTTGTTTCTCTTTGCTCTATGCTGTTTTTGTTTTTTGTTTTTTGTTAAATCGCAGTTTGATAGAGAAAACCCAAAGAACTGATTTTCACTGTCTTTGTTGTGATATTTTAGATTAAAGATATTTTTAGTTCAATATAATTTGCAGAAAGCTTTTAGTGTTGAAATCTTTGCCTTAGGATAAATCGATACTTCTGAGAATTCTAATTTAAGAAATGGAAGAACACCAACGACCTATTCACTCTTCATACCCTTTCAAGCTAGAGATGCTCTCATATACTATCTTTCATATCTTTTAAAGCACCTCAAAACTTTGACTACTTTATGTAATCTGAGAAGTTTGAAATGCATATTATTTTATACCCTTTGAGATTTCCAGATATCCTCCTTTTTAAGTGTTTAGTCTTTTTACAGCGAAATTTAAACAAACTTTTTCTGTATTTAGTAATTCTTTCATTTATATTTTTTGAAAAGGATAAGCTTAACTGAATATTAGATGAAAAGTTAACTTTAATATAAGTTTAACATTAGCTTCAATAAGCCCCAGTGGAATGTCATATCTTGAGATGCGATATGCTTTGGTCAGTGTATGCGTTGCCTGTTATCATTGTTGTTGTTGCTGTTATTGGACCTGGTTGGAAACTCTTTTTGGCTACTTTTAGCCGCTTGGCTCTCTATGCTTTTTGTTTGTTTTTTTTTCCAATTCTTGTTGTTTTTGGATGGAAAATGCTAAAAGAAAAGTTGGATTATAGGTATGTATGTGCGCCCATGTGTACTTGGCTGCGCTTGTGTGTGTGTGTGTGTGTGTATATATATGGGTGGGTGTTAAAAGATAATACAAGTCTCTAAAAGGGTATGAGTGCTTATATGTGTGTGGGCGTGGCAATGGCGCGCAAAGTTTATTACGCTACATCTCCCGCATCACCAGCTCTTTCTCTCTCCTTCTATCTCCCCTCTCTCTCTCTCTCTCTCTCTCTCTCTCTCTCTCTCTAGTCTTTTATTCTGTTTGCTCACTGGCCAGGTGAGTTTTATATGCAATAATTTTTGTTTTTATACCCTGTACTCTGAGCAGGGCTAACAAAAGGATTTAAGGATTAAAGCTTTAGTTGACGCAGGATTTACAAGGCCATAAAAAGATGTGCAGTCCAAGTGCCTTCCATTATAATAGCGCTATTAAATTTGCAGTGCTTAAGTCTGGCATACATATGGTCAAGTATATTTTGAAACGACTCGAAGCGAACGAAATTTTATAAGGAATGGGTCATGAGTGAAGGAGGTAATAGCTGTGTAGAAAGAGAATATGATTAAAATGTACTAGTTTTTCGGCATACACTTAATAATGAAACGCTCACAGGAGTGCAGTCTGTTCGTCTGATGTAAATGTATGAATACAGGGTATCTCCTTGGCCTAGTACAATCTAAAAAGAGCTCCTACTCTTCTTTATTTTTTTTGGGTAATGTGTGGTGGGGCAAACGACGGTGGGAGTTGCATTTCATAAATTCTAATGTTTGCTTACCGTGGCCGAAAGCTTTCAACCTGTAACCGCACACAGGAGAATTTCTAAGGGGGTGATGGGGTCGAAAGAGGAGCATGGGAGCTAGGCCGGGTGCATAAGGTCAACTCACTGGCAAGAGCTGTTGCTGTTCTTGCTGTATGAGGAGCTGCAGCTGTAGCAGATTTAGTTTTATTGCAAATTGCAGTGCCTCAGGTTGCGTCGTGGTCCTTGCATTCCACACACATACACACGCACACACACACACACACAGACACACACACGCACATAGACAGAGAAGTGAGCCTGCAGCTAGCAGCTGCCAGCTGAAATGATGTAGACATTCAAATGAATGAATGGAGGGACAACTGGCAGCAGCAGCAGCAGCAGCTAAATTCTTGGCTCTCAATTTGGCTTCCAAATAGCCGCTGGACTAGAAGGGATTTGGCTGGACGGGCGGAACTGGACTTAGTAGCTGCAAGCATCAGGCTGAGTGCTCCACAAATATTTTGCTTGTTTTTTGTGGCCCAGACAGGAAGCGAGCAGGACGAGTAGGAGGAGGAGAAGTCGAAGTTGTAGAAGTTGAAGCTGGAATAACAAGTGCCACAGCAGCAGGTCATGTCTGCCGCCATTTTAATTAGTAAAACGAATAAATCTGAAGGCAGCTGCCCACAATTTTGAGACTGGATAGAGATTCGGAGCCTGGAGTTTCAGTTCTTTGCTAGCGCAGCCAGGTCCAGGGTTTGAACCAGCTGCGTCTACTTGGCTCCTTGACGGACTGCGGTTGCATTGATTGTGGTGGCACCACCGGCAGTGGTGTCATTTGATCCAACTGCTCGTCGTATTCGGCCAGCTGATCGATGTGATCCTGTGTGGCCAGACTGACGCACTTTTGATAGTGATCCATCAACTTAAAGCACTGGAAGGACTCCTGGTGATGCTGGCGCAGGCAGCGCATCAGCAGCGCTTCAACATCCAAGCAGGGCATATGAGTATCATATACTAAGTGGCGCTGCGTATGCTCCACCAAACGATCAAACTCGTGGCCAATTGCCTCCGGTGACCTGAAGAGCAGTTGGAATTGAGTTGCCAGCACTCGCATGAATCTCATCTACTCACAAGCGCTGTATATCCGCAATGGCGCCAAGGACGCTGTCCCTTTTCAACTTCGTGGTCCCTGCCACTGGCTTTGGCTCCGGTATGTCTCCCATCAATGTAAAATACAAATTTTTTTGGTTTTGATTTTCAGGTCGTGTGTTTTACAAATGTACAAATGACATGTAACTTCCGGCCTGAGGTTTGAAGCTTGAAGCTTCCGCAACGAATCAAAAAGATACACTAGACTCAGTCTGGTTTCAATTAAGTTTTAAATTTGTGACAGTAAAAGTACCAAAGCTTCATAATATAATTTTAGTTAACATATGGCTTTCATTTGGGTTCCATAATTGACTATTTGAGAACATCTGCCTGTTAAACTTACAAATTACTATTGGCAAAGAGTATGTTAAATGATTGAAATTATCTTTACTACTTTGTACAACTATGTGCATTATGTCTGGACAGAGGCAAGCGACGCTGAGGAGCCTAAGCCTTCACATCCATTTAAAGGAATTCATGCATATAATTAGGATTGAACTTTTAGCAGGCAGACAATAAGTCATTATGCCGGGAGAAGAATTTGCTTCAGTTTCTTTAAAAACACATTTACATAAATATTTTCGAAGAAACTATAACACTAATAAATTTATTTTTAATTTCCAAAAATTATGGATATCATCAGCTTACCGTATCAAAGAAATGCTCATGAGGAACAAACTAAACTTTGGTCATTTCATTGAAATATCGTAACAAATTATTTTCCTTTTTACTTTGGCTGCATACCACAAATCCCTGTCCAAATAACTGGAGGGCATGCTCTCATCCTCCTCCCAGCTGACTGAAGCATATATCAAATTTTGAGATGTGCGAGTGTAGTAATGTTTTGAATTTTAAACTTGGCTTCATGGCGCAAAAGTTTTGTGAAAAAGTGACCTTCAGTTTGAAGAAAAGAACTCTGTCTCCCCTCTCGCTCTTTTTATCTCTGTCCCTCTATCTTTCTCTCTTTCTCTCTCTCTCTGTCTGTCAATTACAGACTACACCTTATACGGAGGTGAGTGGGCATCGTAACTGAAAGACAGCTAAACTTGTAGCTGGCATAAAAGAAACTCACGAAGCTGGTTTTTTGTATTCCCTGACCCTGTTGAAAACGGTATAAAGGCAGAAGAAAGCTTCTTCGATCCCATGAGTTATATATATCATTGATGAAACACAAACAACCAAGTCGATCTAGCCAATGAACTAATATTGCTAACTAGCACCTGTCTTTCCATCGAAGTTGCGTTCAGGGCATCTCCCAGTCGAGTTCTTACGTTGTTTTTTTTTTGCTTTTACTTTGTATTTTGTTGCGTTTGTTTTTGCCGGAATTTCGTTATTGGCATTTTCATTGGTCACAAAAATACTTTTTCGATTAAACTTTAACGGCGCGTGAAATGCCCGGAAAATACGCACCCGCTAACAATAATGTAGAGTCCTGCCCCTCCGCTCCGCATTTGCTTTGGCCCATCCATTAAACAAAATCTGAAACACAGTCCAAGTGCCAAATCAGAAAATGATTAATTACAAAAATGTCTGGCCTGGGAATCGAACCCCAATTTCCACAAAATCCATCGCGACGGCGGCAACTTGACCTCATCCCTTCCAGCCCGTAACTGCCAAATGCCAATTAGCGGAAATATTTCCCGTAACTGCTAATGGATATTTTGTAATTTGTAATGCTCGCAGCTTTCGTAATAACGTTCGGGTGCCAAATATCAAAGGGCATTCCCCAAAGGGGGCCGCAACCTTTGCGAATGCTCGCATCCCAAACTGAACGCTCCTCTCACATATCATGGGCTATTGTTGCCCAATTCCAATTGCCAAATGGAATGGAATATTCGACAGCACCGAAACTCGTTAACATTCAGCAACAATTGATCCCACATTGTCTTTAGCGCATTTTCCACAGAAACCCCCTCTCACGCGGGGCAAAGTGTTTTCTCGGAAAATGTTGCAGCAATGGCATAACTGCATATATCAACTGGAATCCTTGCCCCAAAGCCTTTGCAACTATAAAAAATGTGAAAACATTGCAGTGGGTGGGGCAATACTGCTGTGTGCGTGTGTGTGTGTGTGTGTGTGTGTGAATCAAGAGCAAACGAGCTGGTGACAAAGTCAATTTCCAGCAGAAAGCTGAATGCTCAGTGAATAACTAAATAACGCTAGCTAAAATCAAATCATTTGTCCATATTAGGAGTGGCTAGGCTACCTTTTGTAATGTTATATGTGATATACGATATTTACAAATCGATTATTGTAAGTGGTCCCCTTGTAAGTTAATTAAACTCAAAAGTAAACTCGAAAATTGTGACTGATAACTGGGATTTAAATTACAAATGTGGAACCAAAAAGCAAAATGAATGTTCGAGTTGCTAAATGTTACGTAAGGGATCAAATTAAACTTTATTGAATTTCATTTTAATGCCAATGCATGTGCCCTCCACGCAAAGATTCAATTCAGGTGATGACGATACCAACAATGGGACTTGGATGCACTGTGCAGTGCCAGCTTATACGTTGCGAAAGTGACAGGGGGCGTCCTGGTGGTAATCGCATATTGGATCATAGATTCAGGTGCGGCGACAGGAGCCCACGATGCTATTGAGCATTGGTGCAATACCAATGAACTTCATAATCTCCGGGCAACTGAGCACTTCAGGTGGTCCGGGATAGGGGCCGGTAAAGCGCAGCTATATGCGAAGCGAACGGTTTTCATCAGGCGCACACCTTCAGGAATACACCAGTACAAATTAGACAAATTAGTAAGGAAATATTTGTGCACTTGCAACGATTCGATAGTTGAACATTACGTAGTACAGATGGAAGCCAATCTCCTCGTTTGCATGAACTGTGCAATTAGCACCTGGATTTTCAGATTGACAACGACACGAGATGGATAAATAAAATGGACAAATGTAGACAAGTGTAGCAATAAGCAGAAAAAGGAAGCATTTCCGGGCCCATAATGTGCATGGATTCTTAATCAACATCGGAAGCCGTCAGTTTTACTTCATATTGATTAATATATATGCAACCCAATACGTATTTAATTCGTACAGTTTGGTCAAATTTATGGAAATGTAATTTAATACTTTTTATTTTATATAAGAAACCGCGCAGGTTTCATTCAGGCAGTGACTGTCAAAAAAATTGATCGATGTACGAATTATTAATGGATTGTGTTATATAAATATATCTGTAATCTATAAAGCACGGATATAAACGAATGGATGAGTGGAGACATACATATGTATATGCAAAAGGTGACTTCAGTTTCGGATATTTGAACGAACCTAAGCCCGACTATATTGCTATTGGGCAACTTCAGTACCTGTCCTTTCAGCTGTAAATGATTTATTTGGCACTGAAATGTATAATGCATTTAAATCAACTCAATAGCAACAAGGTAACTCTTGTGTTCAGGGTAACTTCTTGTCAAGTTCTCTCGACTAATGTATTTTAACAGATGATTAGATCGAACAGGCCTTGTAAATAGATAGTGTGTTCTGTTAATATTTAATTGGTATACTCTCTTTATAGGGAGGGTACAAGATTACTAGCTAAGGCAATTAAGCTATAAGCACAGACAGGAAAATCTGTCATTTCTCCATATCCTCTCCCGAGACTTATCGCGCTCCATCTTTCTCCTGCTCATCACAAAAACAGCTCACTTCGTTTCATGATCATGTTAGAAAATAAAGATTATAATCAACATGAAAATCAAACGGCAAAACTTTTAACTACCCCCCACAAATACGTGGCAGTTTTTCATCTGCAACGCTTGAGGATGCTTACCACCCCGCCCCCCGCACCAACGAAGTGAGGAGCCACGCTCGCTGCAGCTGCAGCAGATCCAGCTGCGGCGTCAGTTACTGCAGCTGGGAAAAGTCCCAGCATGGAGCCAGACACGTTCAACATTCTAGTGGCACGCGAAACCGCACAAAATGTCGTATTCTTTTGCGGCAACTCCAGCTGCAATTTTCATTGCCATTCCCACAAATGTCCCAACACAATCTTATTCTACACGCGGCTGCCTGCCTGCTGCTCATTTTTCGCACAGTCTCCGTATATATGCATATATATATATATATATATATATATATATATATGTATATATATTCTTTTTTTTAGGTTTATTTACAGAAGCATCGTTTACTATATTTCTCAGCATATAAATTTTCGTTCAAGCTGAAAAGTTTCACATACTCATATCACGTAATGCACGACGTTGGGGCGCTTACGTCACGGATTCTGTGTGCAAGTGTAAAGGGGGTGGTCGGTTGAGCCCGCTCCTCCCGGTGGCGTGCGAGTCGCTAATTTATGTCTGACATTAGAGTGCAATCATATTCACTTAAAAAACTGCATAACTTTTCGATCTTGCTTGTAAGAGTTTTAATACTTTGACTTTCGCTCCTATTATGCGAATCACAATTAAATTTCAATTCCAATTGCTCGGCATCATGCTATTTGTTGCATGCGTGCCAGCAATTGAAAGTACACCTACAACTTTGGAATATTTCTGATTTTGTGGCGTGCCAACTTAACGTGTTGACTGTGGATCTGCCAGTAAGGCTGGCAACATGTGAACTTTAAATCACGCACTTCGCTGAAAAATGTGTTAAGATGCCTTTTCAACGATGAAGGATGTGTGTAATTGGAAATCGTGAATCTGCTACGAATTATACGTAAGTATTATAACATACTTGTATACGTATGGAAACACTAACACATACATACATCCATCTGTACATATTTAAATGCGCTTGTGTGACTATTAGAGAAGAAGCAACTGACCCGTGACATGTATCCCGGCCCTGGTCTAGAACATAAGCCGCAAAAGGATTTTCGTCGGTGCCTGCAAATTGTGAAAACCAAAGAATTATTGCTCTGTCCCTGACCCGGATGCCCAACAGACTGTACAGACACTGTGTGTGTGTGCTGCCATTCCCAGTCTCAATCCCAGTCCCATTGGCACTCCCATTCTCTCTTTCTCAGTCATCGCCCACCATCGTCGCATAATCCCAGGCAACGTGACCCAGCTGACAGTTTACAATTTGCACAGTATTCGACAAATGCTGTGCCTCCACACACCCACCCGCAGCTACACACACCACTGTTGGGAGGTGTTTGGTTAAGCACATAATTAATTCGAAATTTGATTGCTTTTGCCGCGATGGGACAACACTCGCCTGATTCCGGATGTGCACACATACATACATAAATAGAGATGGTCGCATATCCAATTTTTTGCGCATTACGACACAATTACAAATCAGCAAATTGTCAACACAAATTACATTCAGTAATTATACATGTATATGCGATACTTTAATGATTATTCCTGATGATTAAATATTTCATTTTTTATTTAATTTTTTTCTAGAGATCATATTCTTCAGGGAAACGTCAGCATTTATCATTGGTGTCAGCATTACACTGTAAACAAAAAGTGTTCAACTCAATGACAAAGCAGACAAGGACGCAGTTTTTCAACTCATTACGCATTGGACTTAATTTAAACTCAATGATTTGATTGCAGTGCAGCATTCTTATCGACGAGCTACAAATTCACTAGCATTGTTATGGCCAACACATAAGCTCTGAAATTGTTTCTAAAATATTTCAGCCAAAAGCACTTCACCAATACCTACGATAAAATGAACGAAAGAACAATAAATGTGTCATTAAAAGAGAGGCTTTTTCATGACTTAGTTGGTTAGTTAGTAAGTTTTATTCAAGTATAATATAGTATTCTAGAT